>OV121073.1:49057352-49657352 GCA_921293005.1 Nemoura dubitans
TGCTCGATCTTTTGCAGTCTGGTTAGGTTCGGCTGACTTGTCGACAGTGCACGACGGCATTGCTGTGAACTAAGCGCTTGAATATACAGTCCCGTGCATAATTGAGAACAGCTTACGAGTAATGGCAGGCTACTACTAGGGTTGATGGTTTGCGGTCGAGACTGCAACGATAAAATAATATCGTTGCTGGGAACGGTACCACCTTCAATGTGCCGCTCTCAGCCTCGCACCAAAAACGAAGAGCTGGTTTTGTCACAAATGTTATGCCTTATAGTATATACGTCTACACTGGGAATGTATTACAATTTTGAAACTGGCTGTATCGGAAACCAAAATGTTGAGTTTAGGCGCTCGTCACTATTAGGTGCCTACTCTATTGTTATGATTCTTTTAATAATATCAATATGGATAACGTTTAAACCTATGCATTCTAATCATTATTTTGTTTTCAGAAGTATTATTATTATGTTTATTTCCATTGTTTTTTTCCAGTAAGGCCAAAAGATATAGCTTTGTTTAATCAAAATTAGATATGAATTACTGATATTATATGGCTGTGAGGCGGTGACAGGCTGATCTGCTAAAAGCATGCCAATGCCTAGTGATTAATATTTTTTGACCTAAATAAATCTTGTAACAATATTGAGTCTATATGTTCGTAGGTATTATGTTCCTCTGTAAAAATTAGTGAAACAAAATTATATAACATATATTATTCGAGTTGTGTCATCATTTGAAATGTGCAATCTTTTTCTTGCGTAAAGGGTTGGAACTCTGTAGAAGTCGGTCGGGATCGGGTCTATCAAAGAACGACATTGCCCTAGGCAAGCGTACTAGGATAACATTCTGGGGCCTACTTCACTCTCCTAACCACCTGAACAAGAACCTGCAAAAATCCAAGTCAGACGTCATGCGCAATGTGGAAGTCGGGACCTAGAGAAAACGCAGTGAGTCCCGTCGGTCGGGACCTGAGCCACTCCCAAATTCCAGCTAAACATTTCGCTGACGGTATGGACACTGGTATCAAAATATTTTCCTTGATGCCAGCTATCACTTCCAATGTATGTGCAACTCGGCAGGTGCGACTGGAACCAGTGGGTGGACGTTAAGAGGGCTCCTCACAGTTAATCGTTTAACCCACAACTCCCATTTAAACTTTGAATGCAGAGGTCCAAGCGAACAGAAAAATGAGCTCCTAAATATGTTCCAATCTTTAATTTTAAGATACCAGTAGATGAAGGAAGAGTATATCTAGTCATGGATAACCACCAAATTTGGATATTTTCAAATATGTGTATGGTGCAAACTTTCAAAAGTCGTATAAATGAGCTCATTTATGCGATTTTTGAAAGTTTGCACCGTACTCATTTTTTTAAATATCGAATTTTGGTGGTTATCCATGACTAGATATACTCTTCCTTCATCTGCTGGTATCTTAAAATTAAAGATTGGAACATATTTAAGGGTTCATTTTTCTGTTCGCTTGGACCACTGCATTCAATGTTTTAGAGGGGGTGTGGAGGAACCTTAAAGGCCACGCGGGAGTCATCCATTGGAAGGAGAATATCTTCCAATATATTGTCATGCTCAATATATTATTTCATTTATTTATTTAAAATGTCTTTCTTCTAGAGAGCTCTATAAGAGCTATAAAGAATCGTCGTTATAACTTGTAGGTTAACAACAACATTTGAAAATAATACAATAATTAAAGAATATATGTACCTACAATAGTAATAGTAATAGTAATAAGAATAATAATATTTAGATTAATTAACTTTCAAAGAACTCATAGATTGAGTACCAATGGTGTTATTAACAGGAGATGGCTGTTTAGGGATAGTTTAAACACCTGGATCTGCGTTCTTTTGTTTTTCAGATCTGTGGGTAGGTGATTGAACTTTACGGTGCTAGCGTAGGCTAGGTGCTTTTTCGTGACAGTCATGTTAAACTTGGGAACTTTGAGGTCACTTGCGTTTCTCGTGTCGTGGTGGTATCTAGCGTTGTTCACGGTATTGGTCGAGTTTTGCAGAGCATATAGGATGGTCTGGTATATGTAGATGGCGGGCACCGTTAGAACACCGAATTGTGTAAATAGTGGCCTGCATGATGTCCTGCTTGATACTCCAATCATGGCTCGTAGAATTTTTTTCTGGAGAAGAAGAACTCTTTTGGCAGCGGCAGAGCTGCCCCAGAAGATAATTGCATACATATGGTGTGGGTAGACGAGTCGATGTAGGCTTTTAGTAGGGTGTCTAAATGTGTGATCTTGCGCAGGTTCCTAAGGAGATATGGTGTTGAGATTAGTTTCTTGCAAACATGGGTAGCATGAGAGTCCCATATCATTGTGGCGTCCAGCACTATTCCTAGAAACTCGTATCGCACGTGTCTTCTAGGCTGCGGCTATTTGAACGAAGTAAGGGTGAACTGTTCATCCTTTGTTGCTCAGTGTGGACGCTTATGAAAGTTGTCTTGCAGGCGTTTATTATTTGGCCAGAATTCATACACCACTCCTCCATACGGCTGATCGCGGTGTTCGACTGTTGAGTGAGATTATCTTGATCATTTGCTGTGATGAGATAGCTAGTATCATCGGAATATATAACGATATTGTGCTAGGGCCCATAATTTCTGGTAGATCATTGACATAGATGATGAAGAGGAGGGGACCCAGGACCGTCCCTGTGGGACACCTTATTTTGGTTGTTCTCAGCTCCGACCTAACCTTACTGTTGGTGTTGGTGTCTTGCAGTTCAACGCATTGTTGTCGGTCAGTAAGGAACGATGAAATCCAGTTTAAGGCAACGCCAGTGATTCCCATGGAGGTGAGCTTTGCCGCTAGTCTTCTATGGCGTATACAGTCAAAAGCCTTTGACATGTCATAGAACAGCCCTAGGGTCGCTTGTTTGGTTTCAAGAGCGCGATAGATACCATCGACGAATGAGTAGATAGCCTGGGTGGTGGATTTTCCTCTTTGGAAACAATATTGGCGTGTTGATAGTAGCTGGTGTGTGTCTAGGAACGTCATTAACCTAGTGCTTAGAGCAGTCTCAAACACTTTGGATATTGCAGGCACAATTGCTATTGGGTGGTATTTCTCCCTCATTGATTTGTCACCAATTATGAATACAGGTACAATTTTTGCTGTTTTCAGGGCAGTTGGAAATTTACCTTGAGAGAATGATGCATTGATGATGTCTGCGAGGGGTAAGCCTATATCATTTGCACATGCTTTCAGTAGTTTACTCGGGAACTCGTCCCAGCCGGCTGAGTTCTTGACGCATTTCCCATTGATGATATCACCAACTTCTAGCGGATGAACCGGAAAAAGTAAGATTTGCTTTTGTGCGATGTTCCTCGAGGTGCTTGTTGAGATTGAGGTTGGCTGGCTCGTCCCTTGGGCCTTGAATAGACTTGGGACAATTTCACAGAAGTAGTCGTTGAGAAGGTCAGCGCACATCTTCGAGTCCTTGTTTAGTTCTGAATCGATGCGCAAATGCAGCACTTCATGCGGAGACGCCGGTGTGGTGGACAGTGTGATCACTTTCCAAGTTCCCTGGCCCTTGTTATGAGAATCCGAGGTTACCTTATCGTTGTGTGCTTGCTTTGTGCTTTCCATGTCAGCAACGTGGGTCTTCTCTGCTTAATCGTAGTGGTATTTTCGTTCTTCTTGCTGTGGTGCGTGTGGCCACTTTCCTTTTTGGGAACGCATAGGGAATGTGCGCATTAATTTGTTTGAATTTTTCGTACGTATCGTCAACTAACTCTGCCATTGCAATTTCTTTCCAGGATTCTTGGTCGAGTAGTTGTTTGAAGAGCGAAATCTGCTTTTTGGAGTACGTTCGTTTAAATTGGAATGATTAACTATCTTGTTTATTTTTTAGACCTAACTGGTTCTTGAAGACCAGTAGTTGCCTATTGAGGTCTGAGATGGTGAGAGGGATTGTTTCTGCCTGGATTATGATCGAGTGTTATATATTCGAGAAAATATTTTCTACTGTTGTCTACGAGGTTCTGGTTATTCTTGTGGGGCTCTTTATGTGTGGTGTTAAGTTAAATGAGCCCATAAGGTCTTCGAGATGTTGTGTAAGTGTCGATTCACTATTTGATACATTGATATTCATGTCACCACCGTAAAAACTTTACTTTACATCCGCACTTTCTAGTTTCTTAAAAAATACATTCACGTCACTGTTGGGGGATCGGTATAACGATAATACAACGATCGCTGTTGACTCGCTAATTTCCCATTTAGCAGCGGCACATTCGAACTCGCGTTCGACACTAAGAGCTGTGATCTGAGAAATGTTAGTCACTCTCATTTTCACTTTCTTGCCACCGTGATTTAATTGAGATAATACCGCCACACCTCCTCCCTGCTTCCCGACCGCGCGAAGAGGCTCCTATATAGGTAATCTGTGCCTCCTGTTCTGTCAGCCAATGCTCTGAGATGCAGTCAATGCCAGGCTTCATTTCGTCGAATATAAATTCTAACTCTTCGATTTTATTACGGACACTACGGACATTGATTTTCAGTACTTTTAGACTTTTCAGTGGTTTTAGTGGCTGTGTATGGGGCACTGCAGGACTGTAGTTGCTAATCGGTGTTGATATCGTATACTATTATCTGCTTCATGACGAATAATAATCGTTGCTTGGTTGGGCATTCATGACTTCGAGCGTCATATCGTGCATTTTGGGCATTTGAAGATTTGCAGCAGTTCGTACATTTGCTTGACAGTCGGTTTCCTTGTGGTTACCTCCGCATTTAAGGCATATTTGCGTTTTTGTGCAGTCTCGGGCGAGGTGTCCAAATCCACCGCATTTTTAACATTGTGTTAGGTGTAAATGGTTCGCCGCCAGAAGATGTGAAGTCGTCCTTCTCTTAACAGTTGCATTTGTGTTTTTGGGTCAACCTCGATAATAGTAAATAGTGAGCCGCTTCTCTGCTTGATTGTTGTTATTATTTTTAGGGAGAAGTTCGGATCTTCCGAATTAAGTTGATTTTGGTTTCTAAGCGCGTTCCTGATGTCATCTATGCTTTCTTGACTTTCCCATTCAGTATTAGTTGATGATAGTAGCGAGCGAAGCGAAATCTTCAATTTCGCTACCCCCAATAAAAAGTCACTTGCGTATGTTTTTTTTGTATGTGTGTTTGCTCGCGCTCTACAGACCAAACGCCTGAACCGATTTAGATGAAATTTTCATGAAATTTCCTTTGATCTGAACTTCGATCCTCTGAACTTTAATCAATTTTTACGAAATTTTTCGATTTTTTCAACATTATGGTTCTCTGTAAATGTCAAAGATCTTAACACATCTTCACAAAAACGTATAAACATGTCGACCTTATAAATATTTACCATGCCTGAAAATGTGAGGACGATAGGACTTGCCGATTAGTGTATTCGCATTTTGGGAGTATTCTTTCGTGAATTGACGCCTGATTCAATAAGAGTGCGGTTTCCTTCGTTCCTACGTTACCTGCTTTGTTGACTTCAATTTTGACCAAGGCATAGATTTGACAGTTATCAGAAGTTTAGTCGATTTCGTTTATGGAAGTAATTAAAATTCAATCCGCGACAGAAATTTATATCTAATCTAATAGTTATGTCTTGTGTATTTACGTTATCATAACTCAATGAGTTCATAATTTGCATGTTTTCGCTTTCTGACAGCTTGGAGAGAAATAAAGGAAGATCAAAATCGTGTAAATTTTCAAGTGATCGGAATTTTCGAGAAGGAAATGATCTGGCATGGTGCTCCGTGACTTTCGTATTAGGTCTTCTGCCTTCACCATTAAATGTATCCGCAGTTGGTCCGCAGTATAAACCTCTACGCTCTTCATCAACGCATTACAAATTGCGTTCGCGAAGCCCTAGTTGTTTTTATTCTCGGATTTAGTTTTGGTGTTATAGTATTGTTGTATTTGTCGCCTAGGACCTGTTTCACCTCGTTTATTAGTGTGGTCGCGGAGTGCGCGCTCGAGCAATTTTTTAGGAGGTCGCCCTGCTTGTTTTGTCGAATGTTATTCACCCCGATTGAAAACTTGGATAAGCGATGTGACGTCATGTTTCATGTTGTCTTATGATCAGCTGATTTTGGCTGGATTGTGATAAGTTCGCTTTTGCCTGCACTTACTGCTCTGCTTTATGTTGTTGTGTTTGGGCCGTCTGATAAGATTATTACAGCGAAATCTTTTCGGTTTTTCAGTGTAGTTATGTGTTTTTCTGCAGTCCAATTATGTACAACAATTCGGGGATTCGATTTCGAAGGATGAACATTTGAGGCGTATCCGAACCTGTCATGACGTCTCTCGTGATCACACAACTCGAGCAGTTGAAGTCCTCAGTGTTTACATTGTCTTCGTTCGGTGGATTTTCTTGGTCGCAACGCGTATGAGTCAACTGATTACATAATTTACACACGACACCGTTCATGACTTTTCTCGTACATTTTGGGCACTTTTGCGAATGGTTATTTATGGAGCTAACCTGGCTGCTTTCATCATCGCCCGCCATCTTTGAATAACTAAGTTTTGAAACTCTTAGCTGGTGTCTAGCAGCAGTGGGTCCTCTTGAAAGATGCAAATCCACTCTCCTTCCGAACCTGAAATGAAGTTGAGGTTAAAAATATTAGCTATTTTCTTGTGCTAAATATTGGAAAAGCAGACGTGCCTCTGCGAGATTTAATAATGATGCTTCTCTTTTGGTCCTGTATTTGGCAGTATATCAAATTAGGGTGTGTAATTACCAGTTTTATATAGTGTATTACAATAAACTCTTTATAAGAGAGTGCATGCTGATACGATTCTTTCGTTTGCGCTGACGAAGTTTTGATTGACTGGCTGATCTTTTGTCGTTTCAACACTTCGAGTGAACTTGGCTCGTGCCAAGACTGTACAAATTTTTCTTCCGTATTGTTTAATTTCCTGTGCCTAGCTATAAAATAACCTAACCAAACAAAAGGGTAGCTACTTGACAACTGCTTGCGTCGCCGGCGGGCAGGCAATTGTCATCGGGCACTGGCCTACAGCAGTACATGGCAACACTAAATTATTCACTTGCATCATAGTATCAATGTTGTTTGTGTAAATTTGGTCAGCTTCCACCGTCCCTTACATATTCCGGAGGGGTGGTAACCCCCCTTGACGTCTTGACCGAAATCCGAGGATGTCGGGCGACGCAAAAAAGGTTACATGAACTTTTGGCGCGAAAACTTATTTGAATAAAAATCTTTTTAAGCAAACGTCGTTTTGACCGAAATCCGAGGATGTCGGGCGACGCAAGAAAGGTTACATGAACTTTTGGCGCGAAAACTTATTTGAATAAAAATCTTTTTAAGCAAACGTCGTTTTGACCGAAATCCGAGGATGTCGGGCGACGCAAGAAAGGTTACATGAACTTTTGGCGCGAAAACTTATTAGAATAGAAATCTTTTTAAGCAAACGTCGTTTTGACCGAAATCCGAGGATGTCGGGCGACGCAAGAAAGGTTACATGAACTTATTGGCGCGAAAACTTATTTGAATAAAAATCTTTTTAAGAATACGTCGTTGCGACTTGAAACCAATCTTAATCGAATTATTGATGTTTAAAATGGTAAATTTGATACATACATCTAGAGTCTCCGTCGTATTTTCGCGAAGAAAGGTAAATCAATTCGCCACATGGTCGAAAAGTTGCAAACGCACAATTCTCACAATAGCCATTTGTTTTTCTCCCTGTCTTCGTCGTCGTCGTCATCGTCGTCGTCGTCGTCGTCGTCTTCGTTGGGACGCTTTGTATTGGTACATATGACGTAGAGAGCGTCTGCATCTCAACTCATCACTGTAACCCAGTGCGATGTGTCTCCGCGAGTCAAGCGGGAAGTCTCAGATCGAAACGAGTACCCTCTGTATTTTGTGAACGTGAACCGCTGGTTCACGCCTTTCTGTAGCTTAATTGTACAAGCATTTACCTTTATTTACACTTAATTGTTTAGAATCATGGGGAAACAATTGTTTTTATCGGTATTTTGTGCACGTGTATTTTTACTGTCCGCCTTGCTGCTCCATGAGTTTCATGGGCTTTCTGCCTCAATCTTTTTATGCGCTATGTACAAACCGCTACTCTAATCATCAACGCAACACAAATTGCGTTCGCGAAGCCCTAGTTAGCCTTAATTGTACAAGCCTTTACCGTAACTTTCATTTTATTGTTTAGAAACCGTGGGGAAACAATTGTTTTTATCGGCGTTTTGTTCACGTGAATTTTTATTGTGCCACGTGAGTGAAACGACATTGCATTGACAGTATCCGTTAATTCACATATCAGTGCGCACTCATTTTACCGCCAGTCACAGCATGTGGCCCTCTATAGGATA
Organism: Nemoura dubitans; assembly: GCA_921293005.1. NCBI lineage: Eukaryota > Metazoa > Arthropoda > Insecta > Plecoptera > Nemouridae > Nemoura > Nemoura dubitans. The sequence goes on from OV121073.1 coordinate 49,065,716, forward strand.
GCTAATTAATTATGAACCTCGTTCCTGCGAGAGGGATCAAGTTCAGCGCATTTAGCTCCGGACTGCCTGCGATCATGGACCGGACATCGAAAAAGACGAGACGCGAGTCATTTTTAGATGTAAGTACACCATCATGCCTCGTTACAATAACTTTAATAATATGTACGTACTTAAGCTACGATATAATGTTGCAGTATCGATGTTACCTACAGGGAAGTAAATTAAAAGACATAATATCTTTGCGTTTCTTAGACCAGGACGGATTAAAGTTCCCCAGGGGCCTCGATCGCGTGGTCCGTATAGGCTAGAAAATCTTATTTAATGTTTATACGTTCAGTGAGAGTTCTTGGGATTGATTGTTGCAGTCCACAAATTATACTGACTTTTAGATAACAATTTGCAGTGTGAAAGCTGTTCACGCTGACAAGCGCTAAAACCCGCAACGCTGAATGTTCCATCTATTCGATCCGGCTCAGTGCAGCCCTGTCGTGTACCTGATCTACTTCATATCTATAGAATAGTGATTGTGTGGTACCTATTGGCACTGAAATTTACATTTTTCGCAGGAAATATACGAACATACCTGCACTAAAATCATCGCCGGCAGCGGAGATTTTGAAATTCATGAAAGCTCATCACCCAATGCTCCCGGGCGACGTGGTAGTCACGCTCGTTAGTAAGTTATCTGCTCCTTTCTCATTTTTCAATTAGATTCAGCTACATGGTCATAAATCAATCCGTTAAGATTTGCATCGTTGTGACTAGCAAATCTAAAGTAATGTTGAAATGTGGATTTTATGTTGCAGACGAGATTCCAGCTCGACCCCTGCTGGCGCTGAAAATTGTCAATTTTCTAAACGGGTGCCAGTGTTGGCAGCATAGCTGATGAAAAATGTAAATTCCACTATTAACTATGTATTTTCTAAAATTATTTTTGATTGCAACTGATCACTACACAAGCGTCCGATGAACAAGCAGGTGGCATACAGAAGCCGTGCAAAGGGAGGAATTCCAGCCAAAGTCTAATGCAAACCCTATTTTCATGACGCTGTCGTAATTAACCAAATATGTTACATAAAGAGATCAATTATAGCTACTTTGGGACAAAGTTCATTACATTGGATCACACGTCTGCGATGGACTAATAAATTGACATTCCATTTAAATGTTCTGCTCTTACAAAACAATCCTTGCTGAAATCGAATATCATGCTCGCTTATAGCGAATGAACTTAACATTTTATTTTCTCCTCTGTTCGCAGACAGGTGACTGGAATCTTCGAGCTGGAAGCGAAAGTGTAACAAAAATAACGGCTGCAAAAAAGCACGCCTTACTCGCGACCACGGGATTCGCCCCAATCAACACGTCGTCTAAGTCACCGGCTCGATTCGTGCGTCAACTCAAAACCTTATCGACATCGGGACAAACTCCTCTGGGGGGACACCTGAGGGGACACCATTGACTGTTGCCGAGACAGCTGAGCCGCCTCCACAGTTTCGAGCGTTGACAAGCTTGTCCCGCGACGAAAATACTTGCGGTCAATCTAATCAGTCGACACGATAGTACATGTACATCTCTTTGTTTGAATATAATATGTGCAAGTGCAATATTGGAAATCATAAATGATATCCCAAGTTAATAGTAAAAGGGTCAGAACAAACCAAATCGACCAAAAGTGTGCTCGTGGATTTTTAATTTTTTAAAGAAAATTCAGGGTTATTCCCCTACCTTTACTGAGTTCAGAACGTTTTTTAAAAAAAATTTCCGACGAACCGTTCTCCAGATACAGCCTCTCAAAGTTCGGAGAAGAGCGAATATTTGGCAGTTGCAGTGTGTCACAGAATCCAATGCCGATTCTAAACCGCTAAAGATATCAAAAAACTTCAGAGAGATAATTTGTTTGGAAGAGTTTGCTTTACTATAAACTGTAGCTCAAATGTCAGAATTTTTACTTTTCATAGGGTATTTAGAAGGTCAAAAAGTCAGAGAAATTTTTTGATTTTTTGCAAATTCAGGGTGCAGTCTGAGAAACGGGAAACGATAATTTTTTTGTAGGTACCCTTCATGTAAACAAATGATAACATATTGGTTTCGATAAGGGTTTCTACCGCCTTCATCCCTTTAAAAAAATCATGAATTTCGAAAAAAACGAAAATGGCTGCTTTTACAGCCATCACAGCCAACAGAATGATCTGCTGCCATTTGCAAATCTGGAGCCAAGCATGTGACGTCACAAACCCCTAACCAATCAGTAAGCCTTTCGCACATCCTAAATAAATTTGAAAATTTGCCGATATTGAAATGGTGTTTTAAATTCAGGGAATAAATACAGACGGCTACAAAAGATATACTCATGAACAGAATTAACTTTTACACTCAGAAAACACGATTGCGACGAAATTTACGACAGGAGAATTCCCTATTACCAGAAGCTCAATCTTTGGCAAACAAAAATAATTATTTGCATTATTTATTTGCAATTATTTGCAATTAATTGCCAACGACCATGAACCGATCGAGGCGCATAAAAACGAGGTGCAAGTCTTCTGTAGGTGAACACACTTTTGTAGTTTGATTCATCAACTTCAAAAAATACATGCATAAAATAAAAATACTTTTGGGTCAGAACAAGCCAAATCGACCAAAAGTGTGCTCGTGGGTTTTTAATTTTTTTAAGAAAATTGAGGGTTATTCCCCTACCTTTACTGAGTTCAGAACGTTTAAAAAAGAATTTTAGCGAAGAACCGTTCTCCAGATAGAGCCCCTCAAAGTTCGGAGAAAAGCGAATATTTGGCAGTTGCAGTGTGTCACAGAATCCAATGCCGATTCTAAACCGCTAAAGATAACTTACGATCAACGTTCGGGCAGAACGTTTTCGAACGTTTGGCAAACGTAAACTCAAACGTTCAGTAGAGGTCGAAAAGCTAACGGGGGATAACTTGCGTTCAACGTTCAGGCTCATCTCATCGAACGGTCAGCGGACGAGAGTATAACGGAAAAAAATACATGCAACCAACGTCCTCAAAACGTTCTTCAAACGTTCTGACTACATAGGTGAAAGAAAAGTAATTACGTCATTTTCGAATTTCGGGAACTAAACCATTCTTGTACCGGTCAGTCCGACCCCAAGTTACCCCGCATTTACAGACGCGATCACATAGGCACTTTGCACGTCAATCCTGCAAATCATTAATTTCGGGATACGGCGGTCCTCGAACTCGGTCTCGGCAGGACCTCGGCTCCGAAGGCGACAGTGTTACCACGCGGCTGCTAGAACAAAATAGCTACCCGCAAAATTTCAATCTATATGTTTTGTTTGTCGTGATTGATCACACGCAAGTACCCTTTAGAACAGTGAAGATAGCCATGTATTATATTATTTTTTATCCAGCTATAAACATTTATATTTTTTTAAATTTAAATTCGTGCAAAAAGTTTCGCATCGACGTAATAAGTAATAAAATATATGTAAGTAATTCAATCGGACAGCATTATCGACAGCACCATGAACAGCGTGTACTGACTACTAGTCAGCGCTGCCGTCGAGAGTGACACTAATTGATGCTAGATGGCGCTGGCGCCTGCCTGAGTTAACGTCTGCTGAATGTGCGATGACAAACGTTCGCATGACTTACATTCAGGGAAAATCCAACGTTCAATATCGAACATGTTTGAACGTTGGAAGGCACAACGGCAATGTCACGCTTGAGTTTGACGTTAAAGAACTTGCCGCAGTTAACGTCTGCTGAATGTGCGATGACAAACGTTCGCATTACTTACTTTCAGGGAACGTGAATCCAACATTTAATATCGAACGTGTTTGAACGTTGAAGGCACAACGGCAATGTCACGTTTGAATTTGGACGTACGCGAACTTGCTTATGTCAACGTCCAGTGAATGTTTGTTTTTTAACGTACACACGACTGACTTCCATAGAACGTTCAACACACATTTGCTGCCGCACTTTTGTTAACGTCGGAAACACAACGACCATGTCACATAGCGTTTTGAACGTATTATTACTTATGTAACTGAACATTCGTTGAACATACTAATGCGAACGGTCGCCTGACTTACTTTTAGGGAACATTAACCAAACATATACATATGTACCATTTATAACGTTGCAAGATTAACATTTCTCGTACGTTGGCTAAACGTCGACAAGTTTCAAAGTTAAAAATTTTGCTTTAACAGACGTCAGTGTAACGTTCGCGGCGAATCTATGTCTAACGTTATAAAATAACGTTAACCGAATGCTCGCTAAATGGTTTGAACGTTGCAGGACATTCAACACGTTCAACACGTTCGCAGGACGTCGTGCGAACGTGTTGAAAGATTTTGTGCTACCTGGGTAAAGTGGGGTGGGTGATCAACAGTGTAATCCATGGCTGCAATTTGGTCTGTGATTACTGAGAACCGTATTCCGTAGGAACTTGCATTCCTAACAAACACTGGTTCTCTGAGAGTACCAAAGTTAAGCAACACTGGCCTGGGTCAGGTATTAGATGGGTGACAATTATAATCGTGGCTTCGCTCACCAAAACGAAACTGAAATTTCCCAACAAAAAACGAACGAGTTCGCTTAAAAAAAAACTTGGCGTCTTTCCCAACTGCACAAACGAACCCATTCAAAACATTCAGCTTAAAAAGGATTTAAAATAAAAACAAGACGTCTACTCCCCCCCCCCCTTTCACCCCACCGTCGTCGTCGTGGGTGGATGAAGCCAAGCAAATAATTTGTATGTTGTATATTTTCTTTACATAAATGTACGACGAATAAATCGCCACCAATGCTATACATTTTTAATACTTTTCCTGGAGGTAGATTTTGAGGTAGATGTTGTTGCTGAAGGTAGCTTTTCTTTTGTCTGTTGAATCTCATAAACTGACTCATGTATTCTACTTATACTAGCATTTATTCCATATATTGCGAACGGACGTACGTAACACTATTACTGGAGGTATAGTTGTAAATGTTATCACGGTTTTCACAGAACACTCGTGTACACTCCAAAATTGAGAGTGATATTACTTGGAGCGGGGGACTATTAACAAGTTAAGTGTAGCCCGCATAGTAGGTGTTTCGCAAATATAAAAACAGCGTTACTCAGACGTTCAGTCAAATAGAAGACTGTGTTGTGCACTGGTCTCATAAACGTACTCTATGACTAATATGTGCGATAGCCACCTACGACTACGACGGTGGGGGGAAAGGGGGTGGGGTAGATGTCTTGTTTCTATTTCAAATCCTTTTTAGCTGAATGTTTTGAATGGGTTCGTTTGTGCAGTTGGGAAAGACGTCAAGCTTTTTTGAAGCGAACTCGTTCGTTTTTTGTTGGGTAGTAAAGGATAAGAACCTGACAATCTCCAAGTCAAATTCAGAATGAATTAACATCTCTTTACTGGGCCCAGGCCCACCCACTCCTATAAAATGTTAGAGAATGAGAATCACTAGATGGTTACAGATCGAGCTTCAGAGATTGCATGCTAGGCAGTGGCGTAGCGACCGCCACCACAGACCTCGCGGCGTGGGGGGGGGGGGGGCGCCGAGGTGTAGAGGGTGGCGGGGCGCAGCGCCAGCGTCACCTGGCCTCCCGACACCGGCACGAGGAGTCTGCGTCGAGCGCCAAGCGCCTGATATTGGGTCGAGCTCTTTATAACGTCTCTGTGCAATCCACAGCAGGAATACTTACACCATGGGAGGCGCCTGGGCGCCAGCTAATTCCAGCTGGGAAAGTGCACCGTTTTTGCGTGCACTTGCTTTTAGCACCGGTTGATCGCAGCCTCATGCAATGCCGCCAAAACCGTCGCTCAATGCCATAAAACACGCGTCTCTTGCATTCACTTGCTATAGCATCGGTCCACCTCGATCATACCAGCCGTATAGTCACATCCCGAGCTGCCAGCACCCTATGGCATGGCCCCTGCCCACTAAATACCGGTCACCTAGGCTCGTGATTTCCGGACACCCAGAAACGCACCACAGGGCAACTTTTCTTTTTTAATATTTAAGACCACATCTCTAAATTTTCGAGTTGCCTGTGCCATGTAACGAGATGCCATGTCGTCAAAGTCGAAACTAGAACGCCTCAAACGGCATGGGGTCTCCCAAGCGAAATTAGTTTGTTTCCAGAAACATATTAGGGCGCCATCAAAAATTTGCTGGGGGGCGGATCAGATTCACACTACGCCGCTGATGCTAGCGGTTCCGGTCCAACAAATGTGATCTCAAAGGGTTCGGGTTCCGGTTCCGGTTCCTGAATCGTTTCGGTTCCTGCGGAACCGAAACTTCAAACGGTTACAAAAGGTTCCAAACGGTTCCATATTTGTATGCACTCTATATAAAAAAAAAAATTAACCTTATATGAAAGCTCTAATTTGGCGACGTTCAACTTTTTAGTTTGTGCTGGCTGGGATCTATGTAACATCGAGCTTCATTCTTTATAGAAATCGCGAAAATCGGCTAAAAACGGTTGGAAATGGTGTATTCATGTTCAAAATATTGGTTTACATCCAGAGACGACATTCTTACAGCGATTTGAAAGTCTTTTTTTGGTGAAATATTGAAAAAACTGATTGCATTTGGCTGGCAAGATTGAATACCGTCTATCATCCCAGCTTGATTATTTAATCGTTCAAATCTTACCTTTTTACTGACCTGCTGCGTCTAGGTGACTATTTTCGCATGCATTATGAAGTTATTGAAGAAATTTTGTCAAAACGCTCCTATTTGCAATCATATTACACGTTAAATTGAAAAGATTTGGCATTCAGAGTGACAGGTGTGAATTGTTTTGTTTTGGTTTTTAACACTGCAAGGTGGACGAATTCCTGATATATTCTCTTGGGCAGTGAATAATGGATATTCACACGCCATCGGGTACCAAAAGCAAAACTGTTAAAAAAAAAACTCTAAAACACTCTAGAAACTTATTTTAATGATCTTGGTTTGCATAAAATGTAAATAATTGACTAATGAGGACTAATTTTAATAGATTTTTTAGCGTTTGGCATCAAAATTGTCCAAAATACTATTTTTGTGTTTTGGTTTGTTGGTTTTCTGGTTTTGGTCCCCAAGTCCTAGGGTTTAGGTTATGGCCTAGGGCCATATATGAGCCATAATCTGGCTATCGGGTATGCCCGCAGGGCATAGGGTACTTGCTTTAACCTATACAGCTAGAGACCGACACTGCATGATCATAACAATTTCTTCGTGTTCATGGTAATGGTGAGTTTGTTCCGGGTTGTATTAGAGGGCATTGGGCAGGGAAAAGTTCTTGAATTCTTGAAAAAAATATATTTTTTTTAGACTTCAATGGCACGGGTAGATTTTAGGGGGTGGGTCCCATTCTCCCTACAACTCTTGCCCTCACCCGCAGAACAATATACGTGCGTAGCACGGGCCCATACTGCTATTAACCTTACATAAAACCGTTAATTTGGCGATGTTCAACTTTTTAGTCTGTGCTGGCTGGGGACTATGTTTCACCGAGTTTAACTCTGGATAGAAATCGCGAAAATTGGTTAAAAACGGGAGGAAATGGTTTATTTATGTTCAAAATCATGGTTTTCATCCAGAGACGACATTCTTACAGCGATTTGAAAGTGGTTTTTAGGCGAAATATTGAAAAAACTGATTGCATTTGGCTGACAAGATTGAAGAACGCCTTGCAGCCCAGCTTGATTTTTTAATCGTTCAAATTTTACCTTTTACTGATCCGCTGCGACTAGGAGACTATTCGCGCATGCATTATGAAGTTATTGAAGAAATTGTGTGAAAACGCATCTTTTGGCGATCATATTACATGGAATTGAAATGATTTGGCATTCAGAGTGACAGATGAGTTCTTTTGTTTTGTTTTCATACCACTGCAAGGTGAATGAATCCATGAATTTATCTTTTACGCAGTGAATGGAGCTATTTACACGTCATCGGGTACAGAAAGCAAAACTCCTGAAAAAACATCCAAAATCGACTAGAAACTCATATAAATAATTTTGATTAGCATAAAATGTAAGGAATTGATTGCGGACAAATTTCAGGCGGAGTGAAATACCGTGTAGCTTCTAAAATGTTCAATACACTATTTTTGTGTAGTTAGCAAGAAAAGTTTTGCGCAGTCTTGCCAGATCTAGGTATTTGATGCTATCAATTACGTTTTTAACAAACGAAAATTGACGTATATGTTTAATATATTGATTTGTGCATTATAATACTTTTGGATAATATCAAAAGAAATGTAATCGATTTATGAAATTTGTGTTGAAATATGAGTTTTGACATTTGCTACACCTTTTGGCGTTGGACATTTTCAAATGAAACTTTGCAAATAAAACTTAAAGTTTTTTTCCGGCAAGCTGGATTGGAATAATGACATTATGATTTACGAGCAACAAAATGTTGTTACGGTTTGGTCCCAAGTCCTAGGACCTAGGTTATGGCCTAGGGCCATATTTTAGTTATAACCTGGCTACCGGGTATGCCCGCAGGGCATAGGGTACTAGCGTCGAAGGTAAGGGCTTCATCCTATATAGCTGGAGCTTAACACTAAATGATCTTAACATTATTTTCACGTTCTTGGTGATTGTGAGTTTGTTCCGGTAATTTCATCGGGTTCTTTCAGTGAAAAACATTTCACTTTGTGGACGGGTGGCGATTTTGCTCTCCACTCAGCAAATAGTTTTAATAAATATTAATTTTAATAAATAATAAAAATTTAAAGCCATGAACTGGAAAGTACTAACATGCCCTCACAAGCAGTTATATGCAACACTCAATAATTTTAATTAACCCTGCTTGTCTTTTCTCTGTGTCAGTTTTATACATTTGTATTGTTAATGATCCACTTTGCTATGGCTTTTGTCATTGAGTAGTTTTGTTTTGGTTCTTGTAGAAGAATGCAAACCCTGAAGATGGACGGACAATCCGCCCGAAACGTTGGGAAAATAAATAAACCTTCAACACAGTTAAATTCAAAAAATATTGATTGTAATACATATACGTATGTATGTATATATGTAAGCATATATACTACATATTATGAAGCGCTGGTCACTCAGAAACAAAAAAAAACAAACTATAATAACAACCAACCAAACACGTAACTGTATACATATTATTGAAGTAAAATATTTTTACAAAATTTTTAATAATCATAGATATTTAGTAACCACTCTTTTATCCTATCTTTGATTTTGGAGTACTTCTTTATATTTCGCAAATGAGGAGGTATCTTATTGAAAATTCAAGGAACTAGAATTGACAGTTGTCTTTTTCCGTACTTATTTTGGTGGAGCGGGGTTTTATAGCTGGGATTGAGTAGCAGACGAGAATTGCAGTTATTTGTGTCGAGATCTTTTACAGTAAAATGATATTTTAATATGTTTAAATAAATAAATTGGTTTGGGAAAGGTAGAAGATGAAACATTTTGTTCCTTTCGTTTGGAATTTAGTTTTCTTCTAAATTACCTCTCCTAGACTCTATTCAGCATGTGAATCACCTTCACACAGGAATCAACAACACGCTGGCATCACTGCGCCTCTGATTCTGCGCCCATAAGCTTGTGATTAGCGCGCGTTTCAGACTCGGAGACCGGCGTAAGCGGCTTGTTGTGGGTGCACTTGCTGGCCGGCAGGGGCCTCCGCTCGACGGCCTCGTCCTCGGCCGCATCAACGCCAGGGACGCCCTCGGGCCAGCCGCCCATAGGTAAGTGAGTGCCCAGTCGTGGATCTCCCTTGCAGCATGGGTTGCCTGTGGTATGTCGAGTGCTCATCCATGTAAGACAGCAATGTTTAGACAAGATTTTTTTTTTTTTATCTACCTAAAGATAAAGATATTTGGCAAATTTTTTTATCTTGAAAATATAATAGTTGATACTTTAAAAAATTGTCTAGATAAAAGAAAATAGATGTGAAAATCTATTAGAGATAATTTTCTTTAGATAAAAGATAATATTTTTTGGTTCAAATTGGAAAATGATGTTGGATTGTTGCGAAATTGAAAAAGCCACATAAGTGATAATAATATTATCCCTACCTCCAGTATTACATGAGCAATTGGCATCGGATTCCCAATTTCCAAACCATTACCCTCAAGATAAGACATAGCTTGAAACTTTTTATTTGTATGGCAATGGTTTTGGAAGTTAATTACACTCTGAATTAAGATCTGAAAGTATTGTCGCGCGTAAAACGAGCTGAGATTAGGTTTCTGTGCTTTCAAAGCTCATAAAATCATCTATTATCTATTATCGAAAATATTGAGTTTAGAAAACGTTTTTTTTATATCTAGATAAAGATGAAGATGACATTACACAATATTATATAGATAAAGATGGTAGATTAAACAAATAATCGAGATAATAATCTAGAAAATATCTTGATAAGTCACAACACTGTAAGAAAGACTGGTCCCGCAGTGCAGCTACGTAGTATGGAATGCCTAGCCCGAGCGTTTGGCGTTGCAGGGGTGGGTGGCAGTGGCGGACTGCGTGACTTGTACTGCGTGCTGGAGTGCGACCGCGTGCACAAGGCGCGCACCGTGGTTCGAACCGGGGACCTCGTGTTCGACTGGGACGAGACGTTCGAGCTGGACCTCGTCGACAACCGCGAGCTCGACTTGCTCATCTACTCGTGGGACCCGCAGTACCGACACAAGCTCTGCTACAAGGTAACCACTTACTACCGCAGCCTGGTGGCACTGAATATACTTTTTGTTTCATGATAATAAACAATTATTATTATTAAAATTATTATTATTATTATTTTATTGTCTTAAGAAACTATAAATAGGTACAGACATTTTTACTTTAGGCCGGCCAGCCACGTCTGACGCTTCTTGTCTCTTGTTCAACATCCTTTAATCCTTATTTACGCTTTCTTCTTCCTCTACTTGTTCACATTTATCAATGATTTTTCTCTACAACTTCTTTTCGTTTCACAATTTCTTTTCTTCCACTTCCTTCCAGATAATACTTCGATACTTACAAAAATTAAAGCTAAACAACAATTAGAATATATGTTATTTTATAGGATGTTGTTACTGGCTTGGCAGACACCAGCAAGCAATGGACAGTGTTGGGTAAGCTCCTTGAAAAAAGGAACTAAGTTAAAGTTAAGTTACCAGTTAAAAAAAGGTACTTAAAAGTTAAGTTACTCTCAAAAGGAACTCACGAGTTCCTCGAAAAGTTACTTTGCAAATTTGCAATAAGCAAGCATTTTGCGCTTATATTTAAACCTTTTATGTATTTTTCACTTAAATGAATTAAGGATTTAAAATTAATCCAAGGAATGAGATTTTTTCCTTTTCTAGCGGGCTACTAGCAATAGCCATTATAAAAAATAAAATAATATAATATCGCAAATCAGAAATCACACCCCGCACTTAGTCGACTCACACCAGGAAACGCAATACAGCAAGTGCAAATCACTCCGGCGTTGCTCCGGCGCTTGAAGCAACTCGTAATGGTATCTCGGTTGTAATTGGTCGAATCACAAGGACTTGCCTCACTCACGTGATGCGTGCTCGAGTAAGGGTAGGGGGATGGGTAAAGCACTTGGGTTAAAAACCACTTGCTAGAAGGGCGCATAGCGATTAGCGTGAGTCACGACCAGCAGAAACAACATCTGGCCAGCTTTCTATATACAATTCAAAGACATCTAAGAATAGATTGACAAGGGTAAGATAGGAAGCTTCAAGAAACTGACCATATTCGTTGAGTACTCAACAAACCAAAAAATATGCACGCTTACAGCACAGTATAGTGCGCCCCAAAAGTAACTTTCAAAGGAACTTAACTTATTCGTTTAAGTTCCCCAAAAAAAGTAACTGGTATTTATAAAAGTTATTTGCTTAATAAAGTAACGCGTTACCGTACACGTTCCCAAAAAAAGGAACGCGTTCCCGGGAACGCATTCCTTTCGTTCCTACCCAACACTGGCAATGGATGCAAGGGAAGCGATACTGGGAAAATGTGAACCCGAAACGGGATACGAACCCGGGACGCGAGAAACAAACCTGCAATTACTTTAGTATTGACAGAAATACTCGGGTTTGCATTCTTGTCTGAGGTTGGCTGCTTTTTGCTGGATCTCACTTGGAATGGGCTCTTTTGGGACTGTTTGGGTGTCGCATATTTCCTTATGACCCAAGGCTGCCTATAAGCACATAAACAACTCGCAATTTTAGACTTTTACAAAGGACATTTACCAGTTATTTAAAACACGCCGGTGTTCTTATGAGGCAATATTTCCTCACTCAATGTCTTCTTTAGATTGTGATGCTTCTTGCTCATCATTTTTGATGAGTACCGACAGTTTGCCAGCCATTCTTGGTCAAATATGTAAACCCGGGAATTATTTCCTATTTTTAAGTTATTGCAGATTTGTTTCTCGCACCCGGGACCTCCTGCTTGCCGGGCATTCAATTGATGGTACCTAACGGCGACTCGCCGATGTTCTGTGTTCCAGGGCTCGGTGCGCCTTGCCTCGCTGCTGCAAGAATGTCCCATGCACCAGCTGGCCCTCAAGATGGAGCCTCGAGGCACGCTCTACGTCCGACTCAGACACTCGGACCCGCACCAGACCTTCCGGCGTCGAGGCCCGCAGACGCACATGTCCCTCGGTCGCAAGGCGGTAAGTAGCACTCATTTTAAACCATCCTAGAATTCACAAGTTTGAATGATTGTAATTGTAAATATGGTGTGAATGAGTAAATTACTGTACGACACTTTTAATTGTTAATTGACTATTTCTAAAGCCAGTTTTTACTGTTTTTAGCGCAGCTTCACACAACGATATAAGTGGTCAAACCATGTGTTGAAGGGGCGCTTGTGTATTCACTTTTGAAGGGTTGCTTGGAAACGATCCGTCTTGCTTTCTGCGGCGCAATAAAGTGCGGCCCAACATAGTGCGGGCCAAACTAGTATAACCTGCGGCTCTGTGAAGTGCGGCTTGGCAACCAACTTCACATAGTGCGGCTCAATATTCCTCGGTTCAAATTCATATTGAATTCCTTAATAGCGTAAGGGTGATATTTGATAAGCGTAGCGAGCGAAGCGAGCGAAGCGAAATCATCAATTTCACTACTGCTAAAAAAAACACTTGGTGTGTGTGTGTGTTTTTTTTTATGTGTGTTTGCGCGCGCTCTACAGGCCAAACGCCTGCTTCGAGTGGGATGAAATTTTCAGGGTGTCTACTTTTGTTCTCAACTTAGACACCCTGCGTTTTTCAAGAAAATCCTTCATACCCTTCACTTTCAAAGCTGAAAAAGAGCAATATTCGACAATTGGGCAAGTTTGGAAAAGTACGGAGATTTATTTAAAAGTGCGTATTTTTTTCAAATTTTCCCAATTTTGATTGTTGCCTTTAGAAACCATCGAAACATCACACCAGATTTTTTTACTTGAAGTTGACTTCAAGATTTGACAGATATTAGAAATTTTGTCAACGTCGTGCATGCAAGTTTTTAAAAGTAAGTCCGCGGCAGAAATATATCTCCAACCTAACAAAAACCATTGGGAATAAGTTACATCTATGTATTACTATGTATGTCTATGTACATGCACATTGCTTAATGACCTCAAAATGAGCATATTTCCGCTACCCTACAGCTTGGACAGAAACAATGAAATGCCAGAATCGTTTACAATTTCAAGTGATCAGAATTTTCGAAAAAGCTATGGTCCGGCTTGCTGCTCCATGATTTAGGCTTTTTGCCTCAATATTTTTATGCGCTATGTACAAACCGCTACGCTCATCTTCAACGCAACACAAATTGCGTTCGCCCTAGTTAAAGGACCAACATGCCACGGTCCAAAGTCCGACGAAGTAAAGTGCGGCTCAAGTACACAGTTCACATTCTGCTTCTTATGGCCGATTTCACCAAAGTCGGGCTAAACCTGGTTTGAACCAGGTTTAAACTAACCTTTTGACTTTCTGTAAAAACATGACAATTTTCCTAATTTAATCCAGTGACATTTGATAACACACGGAAAGCGAGACAAATACGAATTTTAACACTGTTTTTTTTCCAAAAATGAATATGTTGTGATTTAAATATACGTTAAAGTTTCATCTGGCACTACTTTTCTTGCACTTCGAGCACAGTCTAAAAGTTAAACCACCAACAGGCTAGGTTTAAAATATACTGGGTGGTTTGCACTGACAAAAAATATTGACTGCTATGAACAAAAATATTTTTAAGTGACAGAACGGTGCCTTCTGTATACAGTTCCACTTTAAAATATATTTGAGCATCTTTCTATGTGTACACATATCATTAATTAATTTGATATAAAACCGTTAAATTGGCGATGTTCAACTTTTTAGTCTGTGCTGTCTGGCTGGCTGGCTGGCTGTTTGGCCGGCTGGCTGGGATGGGGGAGCTGAATAACACCATCCGGAAGAAGACCATTTCGGCCATTTTCTATCCCACCGGAATAAAGCCATCTGGCTGATGGTCTTGTTCCAGTTTTGATTCACTGTCCCAACACCATCTGTCTGATTGTCTTGTTCCAGTGGAACAAGACCACAAAAAATATGGCTTTAATCCAGTCGGTTTAGACAGTGCCGTGCGAAACAGAACGGAAAAAAGACATCTCGTGTTTGGTGTTAGTCCACTGGAATTATCCCATAAGAAATATGATCTTGGTCCAGTACCGAGTCACCATCGTTGCAGAGGATTGAAGAGAGATGCCTAGCTTTCAGGCGTTGGGGTACAAAATTATGAGCAACATTGTGGACTGTTTCGATGTGCTTTTACACGTGGTATTGTTATAAGAAAAGAAATTGACCCTTCATAAAACCATATCCATTCTTTAGTATTTCGGATGCACACACACACATTGCGTTTTTTAAGGTACAATTTTGCACAACTTCGTGTGATTTTGGGTTTCTCAAAAGTACTTTTTGGGATTCAGCGTTCAAAGCCTAATAATATTGTTACGATTAAATTTGGAACCTTATGTGCCGAAAAGTCCTCGCTTGGCTAAATGAGAGGTTTTAACAAGTATACACACTACCAAAACCACGCTGACAGCTCCAGCTCACCTAAGGCGCCAAGTGTAAACGAGCAATTCGCAACAATATGTGGAAAGTTGTGCAGTTGTCTACTAACTATATCTGCTTTCAAAAATGATTTCCTTTCTGTGTAACGTTGAAAGCAAACTCATGTTTAGGCTAGAGCCAGCTACCAAAAATGAAATTCCCGACAAACATTTCGCGGCCAGTATGGACACTGGTATCAAAATTATGTCCTGATGTCAGATATCACCTCCAATGTGTGTGTATCGCGGCAGGTACGACTGGAACCCGTGGGTGGACGTTAAAGGTCACGCGGGAGTCATCCATTGGAAGGCAAATATCTTCCATACCATAATATGTCATGCTCAATAAATGGCTCATAACTAAGTTTTGAAACTCTCAGCTGGTGTCCAGCAGCAGTGGGTCCTCTTGAAAGTTGCAAATTCACTCTCCTTCCGAACGTGAAATGGAGTTTAGGTTAAAAAACTATTAGTTATTTTCTTCCCGCTGCCATTGTCAGTTGAGCATCACCCTTGAGGAAGTAAATAGAAAATATAAGTGAGACTTCATTGAGCATTTAAAACCCAGTTTGAAAGAGTTTCTTTCAAAGTTTGTGCTATATATAGCACATATATGTGCACATAAGCACATAACCTAACCAAAAGGGAAGCATTTTTATCAAATTTCGAAGAGTCACGTCTGTTAGGTTATATATAGCACATATATGTGCTATATATAGCACAAACTTTGAAAGAAACTATTTCAAACTCAAAGTATATATACATAGCAAAAGCAGACGTGACTCTTCGAAATTTGATAAAAATGCTTCCCTTTTGGTTAGGTTATATATAGCACATATATGTGCTATATATATAGCACAAACTTTGAAAGAAACTATTTCAAACTCAAAGGGAAGCATTTTTATCAAATTTCAAAGAGTCACGTCTGCTTTTGCTATGTATATATACGTAGCAAAAGCAGACGTGACTCTTCGAAATTTGATAAAAATGCTTCCCTTTTGGTCCTGTATTTGACAATATAATATGTCAAATTAGGGTTAATATACCAGTTTAATATACTAGTGTATTACAGTAAACTCTGTATGAGAGAGAGTGCATGCTGAATGAAACTTGCGTTTGCGTTGACAACGTTTTGATCGACTAGCTGATCTTTTGTCGTTTCAACACTTCGAGTGTATTACTTGGCTCGTGCTTTTACTGTACATTTTTTTCGTCCGTATTGTTTTATTTCCTGTGCCTAGCTATAAATAAGCTACCCCAACAAAAGGGTAGTTACCTGACCACTGCCTGCGTCGCCGGCGAGCAGGCAGTTGTCTCCGAACACTGGCCTCCCGAGTCCGGCAGTATAACAATAAATTATTCACATGCATCATATCAATGTTCAGGCCCTTTTTAGGGCCACCAAACTCGTCACATCAGAGCAAAACCGAACAAGCAAGAGCTTCGCTCCTGCTTTTTTTTTCTGGCCTTGGAGCAAAGACAATGTTGCACTTGTTGAATTAACTTATTATTATCTACCTATGTCAGTTAGGGCCGGTTTTACCAAGTTTGCCAACTCCTAGTTGGAATCTCAACTGGGACAACTCGGAACCACGGCATTAGTGTAGTACAAGAAATATGTGGCTAGGGGATGAGGTGTAGAATATAATTTGACTGAAGTCAAATTATGTAAGCTTAAGCTCAGTAAATTATGTATCGTTATATTACATGGAACCTGAATCGGGCCTGAAAATATAATTTTCTTAGAACCGGAACCTGAGCCGCTAACGTAATTTTCAAATTTATCTCAAAAATTGTTTTGGTATGATTTTTTTCATTGTTCAGAATTAGAACCGGAACCAAAAAAAATACCTTTTCTTTCATGGGACTGGACCTGCAATTTGAACTATTAGTTATGCGTATGATTATTTAAGGAACAGTTGGTAGGTACAGCTACGTTACTTACAACTTTTCAAAACCCGGAACCTTACTTTCAAAATTTTAAGGAACAAAACTAGTACAAATAACACTTTTTAAGCCCTTAAAGCTGGGACCGAAAGATTCCAAAGCGCAGTGTGTATTGTGCAACCGTCTCGTTTTCCAGCTGGTTCTCGGCCTCTCAGAGAGTGTTCCGATGAGGACGGTCACCGACGATCCCAGCCCCATGGGGCTTGAAAGCTTGCAAAAAGCATTGTAGTCTTATGTACTTTTCTAGCACCTAGAATGGTTGATAAAATATTCTTTATGATATGTCTAACTCTGAACCAAACCCTGGTAATAAAAAACACAGAAAACATGTTTTTGATTGACATAACGAACGATCGGTAATCAATTTCTAGCCCATTACAATAATTGCAGGTTTATTTCGATCCAGCTTTCTATTGTCTGGGGTGAGCACACCCCCTTGAACACTAGCTAGTTTCAAATCTTTTTCACATAAAGAACTACCTATATACTTATATCAGTCTGATCAAAATCTCATATGGGTGCCTCTCAGTGGCCTTTTCACACAAAAATAACAAAAACTGGACTAGGTATATCGATGACACCGACGGAAACACGACCTAGGTGCTCGGTTGGCAATCGAGCCATTTGATAGCTTTCTCACAGCAAATGTAATGTTTCAACGTACACTCAAATGCATATTCTTAATATTACTCGTGTGATGTAAACATGCAAGGTTCCATAAAGTTATAAAAGTTATTATTGTTGCCTGGCTGTGCTTTCAAATGCACTATCAGATACCGAGCCTGCATTCGTCGAATCTTAGCACAATCGAGTGCCTGGAAGGGAAATAATTAATATTGGCATTTTGGACAAACTTGCCAATATAGAGTAACTACCCCCTAGGTATTGCAGATACAATAATAACAATATAATGTTCTTGTAGTTGTAGCATTGTTGTGGCAAATGCGGCTGGACACATACATGCTGGACGCAGGGGGTTATGGTTAGGTTATGTCATTGAGTAACGATTCTAAGGAAGTACTAAAAGAAAATGTTTTATTGTAGACAGTGGTTCCAAAAATGGTAAGAATCTTGTCACACTAAATTTAGAGTTATTCGCATTTATGTTGTAACTGCAAAGCGTTTATAATAATCCGTGTTTTCGCGTCTGGACTGCTCGGCATGCCAGGCAAGTGCAACGGATGCAGTTGTAGTGTGATTTCTCCAGCTCTGAGTCGGACCATCTGTCATTGGTTTCGCTCAAGCTCACAGCTGTTTACCGGGCGCGCTCACACAGCTCGCGTCGCAGCCTTGCTCAAGGCCTTCTCATGCAACCTAACCTAACCAAACCAGTAATTAATTGTGAAACTTCGCCTTTTTGGAGAAATATAACTACTGAAGAGTTTCTCTAGTCAATGATGCGCCAACCAGGTCCAACTTTACTAACCTAGACTTTTGATTTTATCAAGTAATTATGTAATATTTCCGTACTTCGTTACTGATTGCTTGCCAAGGTAATTGCATTCAAAATTGGTAATATTTCAATAATATTAAATATTCAAGCATAGACTATCATTTAACTCAACGTGTGGTGTGATGTGAATACCTGGAAAGCCAGGATATTCCCAGCCCGCCACCATTCATAAATAAGCTTGATGGAAAATATTTCTAAGCAGTTATAACGTACCTTGATCCAAGTCCGTAAAAACAGTTGGTAATTCGCCAGACCGTCAAATTCTTATTCAAAACTATTATGCCTTTTATGTAATATTTCAGCTGCATTAAAATATAAACTAGAATCGATTTAGTTTGGGTAATGATTCTAAGCTATGGAGTGCCGTCAACTGTAACCGCAAGTAAAGCAGGAAGTACATTAAGATGCATACTCGTTCGAAGCCGAGAACTCATCTCGCCCAATCTAACCATTTTAAAGTTGGTTGAATATCAGCGATGAAACATGAAACTGTGGAACCAAAGTCACCGTGAAGGAAGTTTATTTGCTTCTGGCTGGATCTAACCAAGCGGCGGCTGCTGAAGTGCTGTTTGGAGCCTAAATCATGCGTAAATCAAGCGTGAAGGGTTACCGTTACTAGGGTTACGACACGCCGAACCGAAACAAACAACCGCGGAAGTAATTTTATAAGAGTATCTCTGCTATGTTAAAGGGGGTCTTACCCGCTGATCCAAATTTATATTATCGATAAAGACCACCAAGTTAGGAATTTTGAGAGGCAAAAAAAATGCTTTGCCCTAGCGCGGTCCCCAGCAAAAATTGCCGAGTTCCGTGTTTTTCGGCCTAGGCGCCAAGCAAAAAATCTCCCATAAGAAATAACATGGTGAGCATTTTTGACCCCTGGAGCCTAGGAAAACTAATGATCAGAAAAAATAATCAAACCTAGTGCCATACTCGTCCATCTTTCTTCTACCTGGAGATATTTTGAATGTTATAATTGGAGCAACCGTTCAGCATCAGCAAATTAATTACTGAAGGTGTGTAATTCGGGTGTTGCAATTATCCTTACCGCGGCCGCGTTGGTCGCTGCAGCGGTTGGCAGGCGGCCAGCCACCGGTAGCGGATCGGCTCCGAAGGGAGAATCGACGGAGTGGGGATAGGTTTTGTGAGACTCGAGCAAAGATACTACTATAAATTGGACTCGAGCCAGCACGCGCTCTCCCATGCTCGATCGGTCGACAAATCTCGGCAGGAAAAAACAGTGATCTCATCTGACACAACCACACAAGTGCATATTTTGTACGTAGCTGATAGTGACCCGATATAATTTCCTCATGCTTTTGTTCGATGGCTCTCGCTGGGTTCGAGTTTGAGCCAGAATATACCGAGGAGGAATTAACAGCAATAGAAACGTCGCAAAACGAGACAATTGAAAATCCTTGTGATAGGAGCGAATCAAGCAATTGGTGAAAGTGCAGTGAATGTAATGTTATGCCTACGGACGCCGAGAGTGTTTGCTGCAATGAAATAGCTGCCGT
Organism: Nemoura dubitans; assembly: GCA_921293005.1. Classification (NCBI taxonomy): domain Eukaryota; kingdom Metazoa; phylum Arthropoda; class Insecta; order Plecoptera; family Nemouridae; genus Nemoura; species Nemoura dubitans. The sequence continues at coordinate 49,085,679 of OV121073.1, forward strand.
GAAAATAGTAACAGGCGATTACGTTTGCATAACTGACCACCATACATTTGAGAACATTATTTTGTCAACTGATTCGTTGAACATATTACGCCACCATATCATGCTAGTTACATCCGACAAGCCTAAAAAAAACCATACGCTATCGAACCCGTCCCAAACAATTTATGCTAACAAAGATGGTCATAGATTGCAGTATAGATCTCGTAAACATTTTCTAATAGCAATTCTTAATTCTGACTAGTGACAACATTATTGCCATAATAACATAAACAGTAATGATCGAAGCATAAACCCTAGGCGAGCGCCAATTCGAAGAAACAATAATCAGTGCTGCACCATTGGAGGGGAAGTGAGCAGCCTCGTGCTGCCTGCAGACTGGCCGGCAGCGCGGGGCTTGCGAGGAGAGCGAGCAGGAATTGTTAGACAGAGAGAAAAGACGACAGATTGGCGCATAAGTAATTCCCCATTCGTTACATTTTCGCAGCGCCCGATCGCTGAAAACTGAAATAATTTTTGTAAAATCGCCTAATTCGGCGATTTATTTTTAAAGGTCCTTTTTCTATTGGTGTTATGGTTTGTAACCTGTGTGCAAATTTAAATTTCCCGCTTCACAGCCCCTTTAAAACACGTCTAGACGTTTTTTGCATGCGGAGCTACGCTAAAAACACATCTCACCATATCAATGTTGTTTGTGTTAATTTGGTCAGCTTCCACCCTTACAGATAATAATAGGATAGGAACCTGACATTCTCCAAGGCAAGTTCAGAAGGAATTAGCATCTCTTTACAGGGCCCACCCACTCCTAAAAGATGTTAGAGAATCGCTAGAGCATTACAGATCGAGCTTCAAAGATTGCATGCCAGGTTCAAATTGACTACGCGAAATCTTATTGAAATGGAGCCTCGCAATTGAATTCCTGCTCCCTCGCGAACAAGTGAGGTAGATAAAAACTTTAGTTTAGGGTGCCGGGAACTTCCATTATAAAATTGTTTTACACTCTCGCCCATCACCATAGGTATAAAGTTTAGGTACTGTTCACTCGCTTGTGACTTAGGTTTAGTCTTTCTTATGCAAATAAAGTAAAACAAGATTCACCATAATAGGTATTTGTTCAAACTATACAGCCATGTGTGGTTGTCTCTACGATAAAGTTGCGTTTACAGCTCGCAATGTCACCAACATTGTGTTGTCAACTTTTTTTCTGGACCAATCAGCGGCTCTGGCCAAATTCATTACGCCATGTTCACAACTATTGTCACTGACATTCTAGACTTCAGCCAAGTTGAACTTTTGCGGCATGTTCACGACTTTTCACCGCCTTTGAAATGAACGAAGGGGGCTGTGCCGGCTGTGGAAATTGATCAAGTTGTCACTTTTTTTTAAAAACATGGCCGACCAGGATAACGAGGAGGATCTTTAAATAGTCGAGCTACTAGAAACATCCCCCTTTTTATGGGATGCAGGGAACCCAGTTTAAAAAATAATAAATAAAAAAAGAATAGCTTTGCAGCGAATTGCGGCAATGGTTCGAACCGGCACTGGTAAGTTCGTGAACTTTCGGGTCCCGTCGGGGACTTCCGGGAAATATAGCCAACAACTGACAGAAGAGCAGTAAACGTTTTCTGTCGACAACATCATGTCAATGACATTATGTTGACGACTATTGTCGGTGACATTGCGAGCTGTAAACGCAGCTTATGGTTACATCATTATATTATCAGAATAATAATATTATATTTTTTCATCAACCGCGCGCGTAGGTACACCCAATTAGCATTATTTATCCCCTGACCAGCGGGAAAAAGTTTACAATATTGGGTGAAAGTGATATAAAATAGTTCACCCAACGCATACATACATACATACATACATACATACATACATACATACATACATACATACATACATACATACATACATACATACATACATACATACATACATACATACATACATACATACATACATACATACATACATACATACATACATACATACATACATACATACATACATACATACATACATACATACATACATACATACATACATACATACATACATACATACATACATACATACATACATACATACATACATACATACATACATACATACATACATACATACATACATACATACATACATACATACATACATACAAGGGCTCAAAAATGTTTACGTAGTGCTTACATTATACGTAGAGGCTGCGTTTGACATTATGCATAGGACACAACTGTACCGCATTTTAAAATCCAAGTGCTGGATGCTAGGCATCTCGCTTTACTCCTCTGCAACGAGGGTTGACTCGTTACTGGACCAAAGCCATATTTCTTACGGGATAATTCCAGTCGACTAACACCACACACGATGTGGCTTTTTCCGTTCTGATTCGCACGCCACTGCCTTAACCGACTGGATTAAAGCCATATTTTTATGGTCTTGTTCCACTGGAACAAGACCATCAGACAGATGGTGTTGGGACAGTCAATCTTGACTGGAACAAGACCATATTTTTTATGGTCTTGTTCCGGTGGAACAAGACCATCAGACTGATGGTGTTTGGACAGTGAATCAAAACTGGAACAAGACCATATTTTTTATGGTTTTGTTCCACTGGAACAAGACCATCAGCCAGATGGCTTTATTCCGGTGGGATAGAAAATGGCCGATATGGTCTTATTCCAGATGGTGTTTTTCAGGCGTCTCCATATACATTATATATTATATTATATTATATACTGCCATAACGTCGACGAAGTGAGTAAAATGTTTCTGTGAATAGTTATAGAAAGACGTTCGGTATTTTATGCTGATGAGAGATCTATGAGAAATATTCTTGGAATAAATCAATGGGAATCTTTTGGAATTTGGAAATACCACGTTGTACCCCGGAGTGGCGGCTATGAGTGTTGCAAGATGTAAAATTATCCCCCCTCCCCCAGCACTTCGAAAGTCATGGCCCCTGAGGTAGTGTGGGCTGATCACTTTTTGACCCTTCAATCCCCGCCTGACCCAGTGTACTTTCATCAAACAGTATAGTTGGTAATAATTGCTCTGCTGAAGAGATTTGAAGATTTAAAGGCTCAGAAATGTGTGAGAACGAAATAATAGGAGAAATAATATGATAAATAGGAAGATCGCACAGTGGTGTTTAGCATCTATGCTGAACACCATTGCGCGACTAGAATGTAGACATAAGCTTATAAGGAGCTGCTTCCCATAGGCATTCGCAGGGTGCCAGATTAGATGGGACCAAAAAGTAACGATTGCGGGGGGTTTAACGGTTTAAACATAGCGGTTTCAATATCAAGCGTTATTAGCAGACTTGTAGGAACGTTTTTCACATTGAACCGAATCGACTTGAACATTTAATAGTCACTTGAATCTGCAAATGGGGGTAGATCTAAGGGACAGGGCTCCTAGTATAGGTGGGACCCCGGGGGGTTCGAGGCATAGTCCGCGGGAAATTTTTCAACAATCAAGGTTATTTTCAAGTAAATCTATGCATTTCAGAAAATTCATTAGGTGGGCTCCAGGCCTGCGAGCGCTCTCCACCCCTGTGCACGCCTTTGCTGCAGCCGATTGTAACATATATTATCCGCTATATAACATTATTTTTGGAAGCGTTACTCATGAGATCTTTATTGAAGTCAGTGGCGTAACTCGGCTACGGGAGACATGATAGGACAACGCTACCTGTCACCTCGAAGTAAATTTTCATTTTCATTTTTTTGTTATACAATTTTCCGTATGCAACTGGTTTACAAACGTTCGTGAAATCCCTACTTTGTGGCTGGAACCATGTAAGATCTCGGGAAGTATGATCTCTTAGTTAAAATATTATTTTTTGTAACTATTTGAGGAGCCCTGTATTTGAGTCTTCCTGTGGGCGGTACAGTTTTGCCACTGAATAACATTATATCTACAAGAGCTGCGACTGTAGTGGAACACAACATTCCTACCAAGTATTTTGCGACTCGTAAGAAAAGCTTCATGGTGCGTTCCTTTTTACGTTCCGAAATGAAGATGCATAGTCATAATCAAATCATAAGTAATTAATTGCAAATTCCATATCAAATATCGCACCATATATTGCATAGCAATGCATAGGTACTCTCTGGGCCTTAATTCACTAAGAAGCGTTATCATAAAACAAATAAATCATAAAACAAATAAATGTTATACAAACACTGACGTGTAGCATGCTGTTCGTATTTTCACGGGGATAGGGGTACGCCATTTAAGCTCCGATATATTTATATGAAACCATGCCAATGTCACTGTCGCCAGTAGCATTAGTGGCAAAGTTCCATAGAATTTCGTGCATTCTTTCCGATTATTATTGAGTTAATACTGTAGGAGGAAAAAATACTGCAATTCCGAGCTCGTATTTTATATTGGTCAAATTCGCGACGAGGCGTAGCGCTTATGAGGGAGTGCGCTTGCACCGCGCTGCCTTTCAGAATTGATTGTGCTTGAACTATCAAACCTATTTCTTCGGGGAAAATTGTATTGAAAATTGTATTAGTGTAATAATTGTATTGAACTAATACAAAATATTAATTATGTTGTGTTTTGATTCATATTTTGGGAGATAGTCTTGTAATTGGATGAGCGAACGAAGTGAGCGAACTTCAATTACACCACCCGTAGAAAAATTCCATGTTTTTTTTTTTTTTTTTTTTTTGTCTGTTTGTCCGCGCTCTACTGACCAAACGGCTGAAGCGATTTTGATGAAAATTGTAGGGCACCTTCAAAATCTCTGAACTTAGATCTGCCACGTTTTTGAAAAAGATCGGATCGGAAATTTTTGCATAAATCGATTTTTACGAAATTTTTCGATTTTTTCAAAATTTTGCGTCTTTATAACTGTCAAGGTTATTAACCAATCTTTGCCCAAATTTGTACACATGTTGCCCTTATGGATATTTATCATTCCTGAAAATCTTAGATTGGTAAGACGTTCCGTCTGGTTTTTATTCGCATTTAAGTAGTGATTTTTCGTGATTTTCGACGCCTGATTCAACATGTGATCGGTGTCTTTGGTTATATAAATTCCAGTATAAAAACTCTAATTTATAAATCTGTATGTGACTTTTGCTTTTGTTCTTGAATGTGTATTATTAATTTGTGTTAGGGACTACATTCTATTGCAAATTTGACAATGAAATTACGCTCATCCTTCAACGCGACGGTATAGAGCGTTCGGCGAAGCCCTAGTAAATAACAAAAGAAGGGATTTCCCGCTTATGTTTTTCTTTTTTGGTCCTTTTCTGTCAAACAAATCCTGTTTTGTGTCTTTTAAGTATGTTATCACCATTCCCGACTCTTCTCTGAACAAGAAAATATTTGAGAGGAAATTGTTACTGGTATATGCAATAAATCCCGGAGATCCCCCTTGTCCCACCCGGCGAAGCAAGGAGAATGTGTGACCGAATAGCTCAGTTGGTAGAGCACCTGCCCGGCAAGCAGGAGGCCCCGGGTTCGTATCCCGGTTCGGGTACACAGTTTTCCAGCTTCGCCTCCCTTCCAAGAAAATATTTGTTTCTTGTTTGTAGTGATAAAACTGTAGTTTCTGTGAATTTTTTCCATTGGCATGTCATTTCCAACCCCTAAGTGGATTTAGGGGTATAAAAAGTGAAAATGGCGAATGCCAACAATGTTTTTCGGATTCAGCGTGAAAAACCCTATTGGAATACCTTTGTTGGCAGCTTTTAACACGTCGGGCCACAGAGTCACAAAATTTGAAAACGAGCAACACCGCGCTGAATCGGGCGTTGGATGTGTGACCGCCATGCATGTGGCCAGCTCTCAGAGGGTGAGAGGCTGGAGGGATTGGAGTTAAGCAGCACCTCACAGCGTCTGGCTGACAGTATGGGTGACCGTTCGTGTGCTTGCAGACGACCTCGCTGTACGGAAGCGAGCTGGAGGCTGTGGTGGCGCGTGAGGGGCTTACTGGGGGCGTGCCGGGGGGCGTGCCCACCTCCGTCACCCTGGCGACTCAAGGTGGAAACTCACCGCCACTGCCGCTAATTGTGCGCCGTTGCGTCGGGGAGATCGAACGTCGGGGGCTGGACATCATAGGTACACGACTGACCCCGCTCTGCCAGCCTAGGGATGTATAGTTTCTTTTACGTCATGCCGTCATTGGTTCTGATGGATAAAATCCCTATTAAATTTGTTCGACTCAAGACAAATGTCATTTCTTAAGCACTAGTTTTGAAAAAAAAAAATTCAAACTGGGATCTGAATGCGAAATAAAAGTGTCGCTGGTTTCCCGGCGTTTTGGTATAATATACCAATAATAGTGGTATGGTGTTCGGTACACCATACCACCATCTAACCGTGGCTCTGAACCACTATAACCACTTTATAATTACTTTTTCGGGGGTGATCGCTCGACTGACCCAGAAACGTGAACATAAGAACAAATGATTATGTTTCAACCTAAAGGCTTTCCTAAATTCTCAAGATCCTACCGAAGTCCAAAAATAATCCAAAATAATATATTTTTACTACATTTTTTATGGTTTCCAAACTGAGAACCGAAAACGGCGAGACCAGAGTTACGTAGTGGCGCTGCTTGTCTCACTGACCCCTGCTCTGACACGGGTGCGATTGTCTAACTTTGTGGTTTCAAAATAATTCGTCATCAATTTCACTGCCTATGGTTTAACATGGGGGCAGTGATTTGAAACTGAGAGATTTTGAGCCAAATCGAACGAAAAGAAATTACACAATCTCACCCCAGGTCTGTTTGACCCCCCTGTGCCCTGGCAAACCTGACACATCGCTGTCCTGGCAGGTCTGTACCGCCTGTGCGGGTCGGCGTCCAAGAAGCGCGTGCTGCGCGAGGCGTTCGAACGTAACGCGCGCACCGTGGACCTGTCGCCCGACAACGTGCCCGACATCAACGTCATCACCGGCGTGCTCAAGGACTACCTGCGCGAGCTGCCCGAGCCGCTCTTCACCAAGTGTCTCTACCAGATGATGGTGGACGCCCTCAGCGTGTGTCTGCCCGACGACCCGGCAGGCAACGCCAAGCTCATGTTCTCCATCCTCGACTGTCTGCCCAAGGTCAACCGGGTGAGTGCTGCGTCGTGCTTGCCACCCAGGCCAGGAGCAAACATCAGGGGAAATCACCCCATGAAGCCTGTCATCATAGATGTAAGGTTACCCAGAATTTCCGTTCCCATACTAAAGTTAGCTTAGTGGGATAGTTAGCATGCATTTTGCTAACAATAACAAATTAAAACAATTCATGCCTTATCTGCTTCTTAATTCTTCGATCAGCTTAATTTATATCCTCAGTGTGAGTTTTCATACATAACTCGTATAGTACCTACCTATAATTCGACACATTTACAAAAATGCCCCCCCCCCCCCCCCCCACCCGCAACATTATGAGGGTTTATCCATCTTTTCTGATAGAAATTAACCACTTGTTAGAGGTGCATGATTCTGTGAGTGGTTTTCGATCCTTTAAAGGGGCACACAACCCGTTTTACGACTTTTCGGCTCCAGAAAGACAGTTCCGAGGCGAAAACAATCGTACACGCGGTTATTAGCGCCGCTCAGCGTATACCCGCCCGCAGCGCGTTGTGCGAAAAGAGTGACGTCAGCCTATCTCAGGCAGAGCCATGCTACGCGCGCTACAGCAGGCAGCAGCCTCAGTTTGTCACTTGCACTGGTGAAGTTCGGCTGCTAATTGGACTAAATATGGTATTTTGCTCGGTCTTCGCGTGCAACAGATTCAACGCATCACTGTCATTAATAAAATTTTGAGAAGGTCTATGTTCGGTTACACATGTGTGTCCCTCCCTAACTTTACGCACTGACTCGGCTTCCGAGCAACACAAGCTCTCGTGATCAGTGAGCATGGACACACAACGATTACAAGTACACCAACTATTGTTGCCTTTTCTCCCTGACAAAACATTTACAGATAATCCGGCGCGAACGTCTTGTATTAATGTCATATTTTCGATTGCACTGTCAGAATACTCCGGTTCGAATTGATACGGCTGGATCACTTCGTCTGCCATGACTATACTAGGTATACGTACATGTGAACTCATCAGAATCTTTGTTTCGACTAGCAAGCATGGACATTTTATCATGAAGTTGACACAGCAAACCTAATTTTAGCTCGCTCTTTATAATAGCAGTCAAAGCTCAAAACACCCATTGCTAAAACTCTACGTCTCCGAGCAGCAAACGGAGCTAGCTGGCGCGCCGGCAGCCGCACGCCGGCAGCCGCACGCCGGCGGCCGCACGCTGGCTAGCCAGCATAGTAGTGATATAGTGACGCAGCGCGCGGCTGCGCGCAAAACGAAAATATCAAAATTCGGTGCTTGCGATTTTTTTCCAAGTTGTAACATTCACGAATCCATCCCAACACGTGCTAAATGGTTTAAAAACACATCCAAACTTATTTTTTCCATCTTTAATGGACCTTGATTGGCGTCAACAACTTCAGGAGGTCCTGGAGGTGTCAGTACTAACGCGGGAGAAACATTCGGCACCAGCCTAAGTCCTGTTTAGGACTGAATACCATTTAAATCGACGCAAGGCAGTTATCGTCTCCCATGGCTCTGAACGACTTTGCATTACCAACCTTGAAGTTCCCACTCTCAGCTGCAGGGATCCTGGGATCCTATACTCAGCCTTGCACACAATTCTTATGCTAGCGTGAGTTCCCCTTTGCCTTGGTGTCCACTTTGAATGCCAACGTGAGTCGTCCTTTGCCCCAGTCAGTGCCCACTTTGAGTGCTGAATAGTATCCTAGCGGGAACGTGGCAACTGGCAACGTGGCAACAAGCCTAAGATTAATACTAGTGAGGGCATTGACGAGGTCAGTTCAATCGCCGGGACCACTTGTCGACGACCGGACTTTGAGAAAAAGTGCGGGCGCTGACGGGGTGAGTGCAATTGCCGGGACCACTTGTCGACGACCGGACTTTGAGAAAAAAGTGCGGGCGCTAACGGGGTGAGTGCAATTGCCGGGACCGGTTTTCTACGACCGGACTCGAAAAACGACAAAGTCATTTAACATGGCTCTTATGGGCCAGGACATAGCCGAAATTCGGGTCGAAAAGGTCGCGCCGCTGCCGCGGAATATCGTATTCAGAGCGTTTAAAAAATTCGCCCGGTTTGTTTATCGCCCAGTTAATATCTCGCCAAGTTTTTTAGTCTCCCAAGGTATTTCAGAGAAAATTTTTTCGAAAGGGGTAATAGTTTTCCCCTACCACCGGCTCAGTACAGTCACAGCACAAAATATAAAATTCGGCAAGTTGTTTTTTCGGCCAGTTGGTTTGTCGGCCAGTTTTTTTTCGGCCAGTTTTTTTCGGCCAGTTTTTTTTCGGCCAGTTAGGTTTTCGGCCAGTTGATTTTCGGCCAGTTGACACCTTCCCTACGAAGGGAACTGATATTCCAATAAGTGTCAGGGGTGCGGGGCGTTTCAAAGTGCAACGCACCCCAATTTTCAAATATTTTGAAATATTTGATAAATACGACCTCCAAAATAGGTCCAAAATACATTCAAAATATGTTTATTTATGACCTTAAAATGACTTCTTAATGTGGGTCAAGGCGGCGGGACAATGACCCATCATCAGGACCTCTTAATGACGTAATAGTGATTCCCGTGGATGCTCCTCAGGAGGTCACTAAAATTATCGAATTACATTATTGTGATGTGCTGGGTGCAAAGTCTCGACGCACTTTCGTACGACGAGAATTCTCGATTACAATTATTCTCGTCGGCAATGGACGATTGTGTGTTTGTTTGTTTGTTTGTTTGTTTGTTTGTTTGTTTGTTTGTTTGTTTGTTTGTATGTGTGCTTGCGCGCGCTCTACAGACCAAAGCAAGAGATGTGTTAAGTGTTTATTTAATTCAAATAAAGTGATCAAGTCAGTAATTAACCGTGTGTTCTTTGACTATTTACAAGTGCTCCACTTTGAATGCTAACGTGAGTCCTCCTTTGTCTTAGTGCACCCTCATCTACCTGCTGGACCACCTGGCGCTGGTTACGTCACAGTCGGACCGCAACAAGATGACTGCACAAAATCTGGCCGTATGCTTCGGTCCCGTGCTGATGCTGCACTCGGAGGAGCACGAGGAGCTGCAGTTCAACCAGCCAATCAGCGTGCTCAAATACCTGCTAGAGATATGGCCCGCCCAGTCAGGTAGCGTGCTCAGTACTTGCTGCACTTCAAATACCTGCCATGGAGATCTGGCCTAGGGCCATGTGTAATACTTAGCCTATCTCATATGCCCTCAGCGCATAGGGTACTTATGTTCTAACGGGTACCTAGCCACGGTAAAGGGTAAACAACACACTCATTATTTAAACGTTTTCTTCATGCTTTTTGTGCTGTTCAAGTTGTTCTTATGCCATTAAGCGCCTAAGGGAAGGACTTCGGACATAGCTTTAGACAATTTCTTGATGAGCGTAGCGAGCGGAGCGAAATCTTCAATTTCACAAGACCCAGAAAAAAGTAACTCATGTGTTTTTTTTTGTGTGTTTGTGCGCGCTCTACAGACCAAACGCCTGAACCGATTTGGATGAAAATTTCAGAGGATCTACTATTGTTCTCAACTGAGACCCTCTACGTTTTTGGAAAAGATCGGTTTAGAACCTTTTTAATAAATCCATTTTTACGGTTTTTTGTATTTTTTCAAAATTTTGAATCTCAATAATAACATAACATATTATCATATAATAATAATCATAACATATCTTCTTCAAAACTTATAAACATGTCGACCTTATAGAAATTTATTATGAATGAAAATCTGAGGACGGTAGGACTTTCCAATTGGTTTTTATTCGCATTTTTTGTGTGATTTTTTCGTGATTTGACGCCTGATTCAATAAAGAGTCCGGTTTCCTTCGTTTCCTAGGTTACCAGCTTTGTTGACTTCATGTCTGGCCAAGGGGGTGCCTACATTCTGCGGCTCAATAAAGAGCGGCCCAACAAACTGCAGGTCAAACTAGTATAAACTGCGGCTCAGTTAAGTGCAGCCCAACAACCATCTTCACATTGAGCGGCTCAATATTCCTCTGCTCAAATTAGTTTCGAATTTGTTGGTATACAAGGGTGATATACTGCGGCCCAACATTCTGCGGCTTAACTTCCAGCAAAATAAAGTGCGGTTCTACAAAGTGCGGCTCAGTTTCGCATCCTTTTCCCAAACGAAACACAGTTCACATTCTGCGGCTCAATATTCCTCGTCTCAAAGCGTGGACCTTCCCAACCTGAGCTTCCTCCACCATGCCGCTGTCTGGTCGGTAACAGCTGCACATAGTTCACAGAATGGCAGTGCACGCGAGCGCTCACTGTATATACCACACTGACCACACTGCATACAGTCGATGAGATCGAAGGAATGCCTATACCGGAAAGGGGTGAAAGACGATGATTGCCTTGTGGCTAGACATGTATGTTTATCATACAATAGCCGGGAATAGTCAATAGGCTATATCAATCAATAGTCAATAATCGGGGAAACTAGTGCTATAACTGGGGATCTACCATACGCCAAGCATCTTCGCCACATCATACCACACATACTAGATATTTTCTCAAATATTTGAGTTCTTCCAAATTGTTAGCCAGAAAAATTGATAAAAGCAAATAGTATAAATAGAGTAGCTCAGTAAATTGCCAGGCGCTACATTCGGTTTCTTCCTCACTAGCGAGCAAAAAAAATATATATATTTGACCGGTGCGTGACGTACTAATAGCAATCGTGAAAAGAATCTTGATCGAATGTGCAAAGATATCACCACACGTAGGGAAGAACTGGGTCAATTGGACCACTACGCTTAGAAAAAATCATATCTCCCGTAACATATTTTTGAAAAATCTGAAAAAAATTAAACTGGTTTCACGGACTGTCCTTGTACTAAGAAAAAATTAGTGGATTTATCATTCCTAGCGATTCTGAGAAAATGAGGAAAAACTGGGGGAAGTGCCTCTGGTAAAGTTGACCCCAGGTCTGGGTCAATTGTACCACTAGACAGGGTCAAATGTACCACATATTTTAATTTCTTCAGGCATGTAATTCAAGTAGATCATTACATAGTACATTGGTTACAAATATACATTTTTTTCGAAGACACATATGAACCAACACAAGAACACACACACTAACTTCGACGACTCGTTTTGCCGCAGCCCCGATGACATTTGCGGACAACCCCCGCGTCGTTATCCTTGGTCGTTGGGCTTGAGATAGACGTAAACTTAAAAAAAGCAACATTCTTATCAGTATACTATGTGAACCAAGTCTGTATACCAAATTGATAATATGTCTGTCGCTGGTTTCTGACTGAGATGACAATAATGTGAGGTTATAGTTGTGGTTCATTTGACCCAGAAGACAGTGGTACAATCGATTCCGTTACGAGTTGTGGAATTAAAACTACACTTTATGATACTTTTTACACTAAATAACACTGCGGATATAGCATGACTCGTGCAGAAGGACTTATAATTGCATAAATCTAAATACTTTGTAAAAATAGTATTCAATTAACGGGTATCAATCCCACGTGAACTCGCAAATGTTGCTTAATGTGTTTTTCCGCCAGATCAGTCGTTCCCCAACTCTCAAGGCAGAAGGACGTGTTTTCTCACGCTCATGGTCTTATGTCCCGCAAACCATCGCAGTCCAACTCTGCCAATGCTTGCACCATGCTTGCACCATGCCCCCCACCCCCGTTCACAAGTAAGACTTCCAAACCTCATACAGAGACAATCGAGTCCCGAGCGACAACTCAACATCATAAATACATGCCAAGCTTATCGCTCCAGACGGATTATTTTTTATCGCTGTATTTAAAAACAATCCACTTTACTATAAAAAAAAACCTAAAAAATCAGAAAATGTTTAATTTTTTTGATACGTCTGGATTCGTGACGTCATACAGAAAGTGTATCATTTTGAATCAAAGTGATCGGGTAAATATTGCGGATATTAGATCGATCAAGTTCGCAGTCTTCTTAACTCGATGTCTGGTCATGGCAAAACCCGGCACTAAGCCGCTTATCGCCTGGCAGAGGTTGATATTATGCTACATTCCCAGAAATAATTTGTAGTTGTCAATCTGAAAATCGATTTCTTTCTAATTTAGAATTTTTTAGATAATTCCAATGTAGAGGATTGCTCGTGCGATTGAGAATTCCTTTTGAAACGAAGTTTTCAAGTTAAATTTGACGGAGGTACCTAGCTTTTTTATGTGCAAGTTCATGAATATGACTGACACCTCTCTCTGGGCTGACATAAAGAAAAACTTTCGCCGAAATATGTATGGATCTAATAAAAGTTTATTAAAAACACATCTGAAACGTTTATTGCTATAAGGCCAGCCACAGCACGGTATGGCCTCATGCATGCAAGCAGAATACAGTGTTACATAAATACAGAATACTGCATAGCATGTTACCGAATTATAAGTACATATGAGATCAAATAATAAAATTTGTTATAATACAAAGTGAAAAATACAGTGAGATAGTAATAATTATGATCAGAACTAATAGGGTTTTGCTAACTAGGTAACGCGTAGCATCATTTTCAGCAAGAGAAAAGTTATGGGTATTAGTGTTCATTAGAGCGGGAATGGAAGTAATTTGACATAGGTATCATTGCATACTTTCCTCCTCCTCATTTTCAAAGCCGAAAGGCTATGCAAAGGTATATGTTGGAGATAAGATATAAAATACGAGCCTCTTTAGGCAGTCATTTAAAAGACATACCTAGGTAACTAAGTTCCGCCGGTCCCCGGTTCAGTTGTCAGCTAAAATATGTCGATCGGTAACGGATCGATAACTAAATGTTACCATGCTTATTTCAATAGGTCGTGTTACCTAAGAACATCGATAACTTTACACAATCGCTACCCTGATCACAATAATGAGGATAACACCGCGTTAGAACGAATGGCCGCCAAAAATGATACAAAGCAATTTTCTTGAACAAAATTCTGTCGCGCGAATTCTGCAGAGCCGGTCGATGCAACCGATGCAACTACGATTCCACACCACCCGAGAGGTAGTAGTAAAAGGTGCGCTTTTTTTTTTATCACAGGTGTCCCAACTTAGGCCTACTCCTGTATTTTCGTTAGCTTATGTCATCTTTCCGCGTCACCGCGTCATCTTGTCCGCCGCGTGGGAAAGCATCGCTATTCTCGCGTGAAATATGTACAATATATGTGTGTGTGTAACACAATATGTGTGTAACACAATTGTGCAACACACTGTGAAGTGTCTGTCAGCAACCACGACGTGTCCAGCGCAAGTCCGCCGTCCTTTCGCGATTCTCAGGTGTAATAATGTGCATCTGTTAAAAAATCTCCGCAACGATTGACAAAATGTAGAACGTATGTATGTACAACCGTATGTAGAACAGCGTTTTCTTCAATTCTAATATCTGTAAATATTTTTAAATAGACTGGTGGCACGACTCGCGCGCGCATATATATTATTTATCATTATCAATCTGTATTTTTATATAGGTACTACTATAGTTCATCGTAAAGATATTATATTCTTTCCGGCACGAAATTGCCACTATGATATCAACTACGATATTTACGGTAAACGTAATGTTGTCCATAGTACTAACGATCATTAATTATTATAGATTGAAGTTTCGGACATTTCAAATACAATGTTTCGTGGTCTAGCTTGCAGAATTGAATCTGACTTTAATGGCACACAACTGGAAAAAGCAATAACACTAGGTCACTCAGATCTCTGATTGTAATAGAATATCAAGGAAGGGAAGACAAAGGAATCGTGAAGCTGCCAATCGCGATATTGTCGCACGGAAGTCCGAGTGCGGTCGTCTTGTATTTGCCGCGAGGTTGACTCCTCATCGGCCGGGATCTGCGAGGTGCGGCGATGCAAAATAAGTTGAGAATCTATTTCAACGCTCAGCAAGCGAAACACTTCGCATATCATGATGTTTATTCATACATATAATTTCCGTCACCGCAAAAAACTGAACATATAAACTCGGGGATTATAAGATAACGCTCCGCGCAGACTAGTACTTTTGCTCCCACATCACCCAAGGTCGCTCTCGATAGCAAGCACTAGAGACGATTTCAAGCCTGCAACTATGCAATCCTCGTAAATCTGACCTGCTGGCGGCTCAAAATTTTTAATTCGCGCAAGGGTTTCCACGGACGGGTCAGGCTTCTACACTAATTGTCCGATCAAGATGCGACACACATTTTTGGAATCTACAAGCTTCAGGCTTTATGGCAAGGGGGTTTCAATTTCAAAATGTGTCTTATTTTTCTGCTGACAGTTAGTTAAAAAACACTATAATCTTGCCCCATTTTTTTCGAGTTTTCAAAAATCGATATCTCAGCCAATATAACTCTACGATCATGGCTTTTTGCTTGCCATGACAAGACAGTTATTCTGCGTTAATAAAAAAATACCGCAACTGCTATCTATAATATTGTGTCTTCCTGACCCGTCCAAAGGATTCACCCTTTTTTTTTAAGGGTTGCCCAAAAATTTTCCAACAGAAAATTACAAAATACTTTCTGTGTATTTGTCTTATTACAAATGGGTCACAACATAACCATTTCCCTAAAATAATTGGTAAAAACAATGAGAACTCCCTGGTAAAAACACGTGGTTTGATACGCATTAAGTTCAGAAAACAAAAATTACTGTGGACTGCAAAATTTACTCACCATGTGCCAAAAATGATATATTCCTTCTGTGCAGTCAGTTCGCCTGGCAGCTGGCTGATGGTAACCTCAAATGTGCTGCTTTCTGTTACGAAACTATGGAACCACTTGGCGCTTTTTTTCAAACATAACAATTGAAATTAAAGCTTTTGGTACAATTGACCCGTGGTACAATTGAACCCGTTCTCCCCTATCACAGATTTTTATATCCCTCCCCTGAACAAGCATTGAGATAAAAAATAAGTGATCTCGACATCACACAGTAGTGATTATAGGTACCTACGTATGTAGAAAAAAGTGTTCATCCGTTGTTAACTTGACATCCCTTTGATTAGATCATTGTGCTTGGCAGCTTTGAGCAGCAGATTCAGAAATTAAAACATCATACAATGGGATCCAGCATGAGAAGAACAACCTAGCCTTACAGTCGTTGGGCATCGGCCATCAGTTAATATCTTCTCTGAATCTCACCTGCTAATTTACATACGCATCGCAATCATGGAATCACGATCCGCCAGCGAACCCTTGGCCTTTTGGCTGCGTGCTGGGACCGAGATATTATTAGTTAATAGACAAGCGGATGAAATAGTCGTTCTCTCGACCATGTCAGCCGGGATGGAGCAAAAATATGGTCAAACCTTTCACATAGTGATAAAAGCAACAAGATATGTTATCCTCCTTGGTCTCAGCTTCAATTCCAGAAATGGAACCACGAAATCCGACGTCTGGGGCTAATAGGGGCGTCGTTTTAAGGCGTCGCGCCTTTTAGCATCCCGCGTCCACAGTTTTCATCCGAGATTTGCGAAACTTATACCTACAGGTTATAGTTGAAACATTGACGAGTGTAACCCTGTTTTCAAAACTTGAATATCATTTATTTTGACCCTTCGAGGTCGATTTTTGTGAAAAATGCAAATTGACACACGTTTCAACCGCTTGTGCCTCATTATTATGGTAAAAAAGGTTTAAAACATAAGTAATGTGTAGAAAAGGGTTCAAGAAATATGATTCCAAAGTTTCAACTCGATGCCGTACTTTTTTAGGCACATTTCGCTACTTAGAAAATAATTGAGCGCCGCGCGTCCCCATAACTGACGGCTGACGTGGATAAAGCCCGTTTTACACGGTCACATTTTTCGTCACACTCTTGCATCCAACTCTTGCTTGCAATTCCGTCAAACCATTGCTCCAATGAAAATGTGAAGGGCTTGGATGAACCATTTACACGATCCAATAATAATTTGATGGAATTGGGCGGTAGATGACACATAGAAGGCGGGGACAAAGCAGCTGATTATAGTGTCAAGTGCTTTTAGGTTATGTCAACGATGAGCGTTCCAGGCTTGGGCCTTCTTTGCGAGCGCCAGTTTGTGACATCACAGTAACTCTGTGATTGGCTGGTTTCGGTCCAAGATGTGATCAAATGTGATGAAATTAGTACCTACGTGTCCTAAATGAAAAAGTTTGATGCAACCGTTGAACACAAGTCTGTGATGTGACGGATTTTCGTCAAAGTGTCTGTTCACACGGTACAAGACGGTTGCATGCAAGGGTTGGATGCAAGAGTGTGACGAAAAATGTGACCGTGTAAAACGGGCTTAAGAGATGGCGAGATGTGCACATAATATCCGAGTTGGTCGAAAGTACACGAATACATCGTAAATCGAAACCTTTAGGAACAAACTTTCATCTGAAAGTTTTGGCTTCTGAACTTGGTATATGTTCACTTGTCATCAAAGATTGACTCAATTTTTGCCCAGATGGAAAATTGTGCTGTGAACTCGGGTCGCTGCCTTTACCTCGTACGGTGTTCACTTGCCAGACCACACCTTTGGTCGGATCGCGACGAAACCTATATTTTCGGAATCTTCACACTCCTGGCAACAAATTGACACTATTTGCATTGCGAAAGAGAACACCCGCCAATAACTTCTATAGAGTTTTAAAATAACTCTGTTGAGCCGGTTCATTGTATCGAAGAAAAGTTTGATTCAATTTACCTCAACAGCCATCAAATATGACTCATGTTTACCTAATGTGTGTTCTATTAGCACAGATTGGGTCGGAAGAAAACAGAGACGAGTCCTGCTATTTATGCAGAATATTTATTATATTGCATATTCGCTCGTCTTATCGTACATGCGTATTATTAACTTAAAAATGTTTTCTTTACAACCCGGATCGCATATACCTACTTTATTTAGGATGAAATTACCGCGAAATTACGGCCTGACATATTGAAATTACCGCTTGACACATGCAAGGCAAATGTGATGATCGTGGCACCAAAGAGCGTTTCACTTCATTATTGCAAAATAAAGCGATGTGCTTTGCCAGCTTCTAAGGCACCCCGAAATTCGACAGCCCTGATTTTTGCTATGCTATACAATATGCCCATTTGTCGACAGTGAGAACTTTGGTGATTTTGCAGGGAATTAAGATCTATTATTCTTGCGTTTGAGAGGACACAGCACCTATGTTGGTATATCTTGTTTCAAAAAGTTATGTGCTGGTGACCAAAGAGTTTTCTGCTACGTATACATTAAAGTGCCAGTCGTATACGTGTATACCTACAATGGAACAGTTTGATATTATTTGACAATTTGTAACAATGTGTTAGCAATTTTGTGTCACGTTTCTTGTGCCACCACGTCGGGGCCAATGTCTTCAATGGTCCTTTGCAGAAAATATATCCAACGACAGCAACTCTGGTGTAGGTGTTTGCGACACTCTTGATGTGTGTATAGTCAAAGAATGTTGTCAAGACATATAGATTGTGTCAAGACATAGACAAGCATGTGCAGTAAATCTGTGGAATCGATGATACATGTGCCAATGGAAAAAAATAATCAATATTTTTAAGGGATTTGCAAACCTATATGTGGTAAATATGATGTTTTGAATGAGAAAATGATCCTGCTGTTTGAATCTCTCTCACTCTGTCTCCCTTGTTTGTTATATTTAGCAAGCGTGCACTTCTCGCCATCTCTTATCCATGGCGGCCGTCAGGTATGGGGACGCGTGGCGCTCAATTATTTTCAAAGTAGCGAAATGTGCCTTAAATAGTACGGCATCGAGTTGAAACTTCGGAATCATATTGTTTGAACCTTTTTCTACACATTTCATGTGTTTTAAAACTTTTTTACCACAAAAATTAGGCACAAGCGGTTTAAACGTACATGTCAATTTGCATTTTTCACAAAAATCGACCTCGAAGGGTCAAAATAAATGATATTCAAGTTTTGAAAACAGGGTTACACTCGTCAATGTTTCAACTATAACCTGTATAAGGTTTGCAAATCTTGTATGAAAATTGTGGACGCGGGATGCTAAAAGGCGCGACGCCTTAAAACGACGCCCCACTTTGCCCCAGACGTCGGATTTCTTGGTTCCATATCTGGAATTGAAGCCGAGACCAAGGAGCATTACATATCCAAAATTGGTGCTTCTATCACTATGTGAAAGGTTTTACCATATTTTTGCTCTATCCCGGCTGACTATATGAGGCAAATCTATTTCCTCTAAAATAATTTTCGGCAATGTCGTTATATAAGTTATTAACAATGTTATAATAGTTAAGCGTTTGACAGTTATTTGTAGCGTTGACTTCTCACAGACTGTACCCTTTCGCATTATTGCTATGCATTCTTCAATTCTCAGATGTCCCGTTATCTCTGGGCAAGCCATCCCTTTGTTCGACCATGTGCGCTGTATGTACTGCTGGTTGCTGGCTGGTGACGGCTGCAGTGATTGCGGGAGGGGGGGGGGGGGGGTCGCTATTTTGTCTTCGGACCCTCAAGCTGCAAGGTTCACCAGGAAGGCTATTTAATTTATTTCTGATAGGTCCACATCAACACCAATGCACTCACCAGCTGCTATACTTTTACACAGCCTAATATTATAAATTTAAAGTTAATTTCGTAAGTTTCGGTTTGTTACGTCATTCATTAATGTTTTAAAATAGAAACGTAAACTTTTTAACAGAACTGTACAAATTAAAACAATCAAATAACTTTGTTAAATTGTACCTCAAGTGGGCGATTAATCTGCATGTTTCTCTGTACATACTTTGATAAAAATTTTATCTTGTACAGTCAAACCTGTCAAAATAGGGCATCTCAAGATGTGGAAGGGTCAAGATGTGGATTTACACGCACGGCCTCAGGCGTCCGGGAAGCGTGTTATGAAAGTATACCCGACTCAGGTACCCGACGGAAAAACATGTCAGTGATACAGTTACATCCACAAAATGAGCCAAAATTTGTCCACAGCTGTCCTTAAAATAATTACCCCAAGTTCACGAATCGAAAACGCACGATAAAGAGTTCGGGGCTGTCTTTAGAAAAAATTACCCCAAGTACACGAACTGAAAATGCACGGTAAGAATCAAGGGAAAATAATTCTAGAATAAAAAGGATTCCTAGTCACAATAAAGTATATGTACCAAAAAGGACGGAGAAGTAATACGTTTGGTACGGTACATCTGGAATTTGAAAAACAATAAAGTAGCACCCGATGGGACTCGAACATGGGATCTTTAGGACGTGGATCAAGCGACAATACCACCGAATCACTTCACTTCGAGCATCCTAAGTGCTATTACAAAACTTGCCATGCCTAACAGCAAGCATTAGTACTATGGTACCTCAGTCGGGTATACTTTCCTTACACGCGTCCGGGTACTATGGGCCCATTGACTCATCCCTCTCTCCCATTAATGAATCCGTAACTCAGCCCCAGGCCTGAAAATTACCCCCCTCCTCGTCCCCCCCCCCCCCCCATGAACTGTGACGTGTGTGTGTGGATGAACGTTCATCCACACCAAGTGAAGCGCTCGAGTAAAGTTGCATGACGTTCATTGATTATTTGTCTGGCATAGAAACTAGTCATTGCAGCAAAGCAACCGGAATCTTGTATGATAGCGTATTAAACATAGGTTTTTTGCGTAAGTCAGAACACTAGTAGTACTCAAGTACGGTAGTACCTATATACCCCAAATTACTTGCTCTATAAGACGCACACTATTTTCAATAATAATGAAGTTGTAAATGTATACCATGTTAATGATATAATGAACCAAATTGATAGTTTTTTGACGATAAGATATTATACCTTCCTTATATAAATGACATAATACACCGCGGGTATAGCGAATATCAGCGAGCTTGCTTATCATGTTGATTTGGTGAAATTTACATGTATACGTCGTGAAAGAAGCATGAATATTTTCTCATGAAGGTGTGTAAGTTGTAGTTCGACAAAAATTCTCTGTGAGAGTTATATTTAATTTTACCATAAGAATAGGTAGGTACATAGGTATAATTCCGCTTCACAAATTCTTTTTTGATGGTCAAATAGTCTCAACAAATTTGACAATGGAAAACCAAAAGCATGCCCAAAATCACAAATTTATCACAGTTAGTGACTGCACACTCAACAAAATAAAACGATTGCTGCGACTTTGATAAAAAAATTGTCAGATAACCATACATTTGTTTTTGCTTGGACCCACTGCTTTTCGAATTTCATTTTATTTATTTTTATTAATATATTGTTATAATAACAACTTATAGGATTCGGATTACTATAGGTACGCGTAGATCCGGTGGTTGCTTAGCCAGTACAAGTATTAAAGTTACAAGTACAGCACAAGAAAATTTCATGATAATATAGAAGATGGATGGCATCCGTAGACTTGGTAGGAAATAAAAATGTAATCTTCATAGAGAACCAACAGATTTGTGATGGCTGTTGTGTATCGGGCACTCTCAAATTAAATCAGCTGCATTCATATTGAGTTCACAATCCGATTCGAAATGAAATCAACTTTTCGTCGCAACGTGCGGGAACAGATTCATTAAGGATAATGAACCATTACCAGGAGCGGTTTTAAGGGTATAAAAAAGTGGTAAGCTGGTAATTGTTGGTAATAATGTTGTTTTTCGTGGAGGCATGGGCAATCAAATGAACTAAACAGCTAAAAACGGTACCAAATTTGATAATACCTACGTATTATAAAATCTCGCAACTGCATTCATAGTTGTAATGCGTCTCAATCTGCCATTCCATTTCATATTATTCTAACATGAACAAACGGTGGAGTTCCCCATCGTCAGTAACCGAGTGGAAAGAGGTGAGGTATGGATAAAGACGTGATTAAACTATAAGCAAAGAGAAGGCGTGACAGAAAAGGGCCTACATCTTTTATAACGTGATATCAGTCACACTATGCGAGGCCCCGCAAGTTCCCGGACAGGCCTTGGACTCCGAGGGCCCAGACGCAATTGCGCATGGGGCCTTACCAGCTTGCTCCCTGGGCCTCCGAGATAAATAGGTATATATTTTATAACAATGATACTAATCTGAAATCTACATGGCTGCATGTTTACAAAGATTCTGTGGCGCATCCTTTCACCGTTCACTGACTGTTTTATTTACCATGTTTTTATTGACTGCGCTATGTACCTGACTGAACTGAAAGGATTTATATCAGACGCAATTTTTCAGTCGCTCTTTGTGTAATTATTTCCTTAATTTTTATGACAATAATGGTGGTGCATCATTAATTAATTTGGCAATAACCATAATTCTTAATGTATGTGATTCATTCTGCATAAGAAAAATTGAATGGCGGCATGGTACCAAAATTTTAAAATAGATTGGAAATATATTGGTAGCTATTAGTTTGATATTTTATTGTTATGCATGGCTGCATTCCAGACTCAAAAGAGGAACAATTTTCGTAGAGAATGAACTCATTAAATATCTCAAATATTACAATTCAGAGTACGCACTGCATAGACGTTTGTTTATTTTGTTACCATCAAATCCTAGGTACTGTCTCAAGCCGTATAATGTATTTTTATAACAACAGTCAAATTCGAGACATTTTTGCACAATAATATTTAGCAAGTATAGCAACACAATGCATTTTAATAAATTTTCACACTGTCAGATGACTCAACGTGCAATACTTCGACCGCACACGAAGCCACTTCATTTTCAGTTTTCCCTACACCCATTACCGTGATTTCCTTTCGCTGCCTCAAAACAGATCTTTTCTATGATATTAGGAAACTCGTGTTTTTCGTAGACAGCTGGCACAAATTAAAATATAACCGGTACATTAAGATTCAGTGACTATCAGAACCGCGGAGTATCAAAGGGATGTCAAGATACCTGCAGTCTCACTTTTTCTACATAATATTATCACTATTTTGTTAACAATATAACCGGTACATTAAGATTTAGTGACTATATCAGGGCTCAAAGGGATGTCAAGATATCAGTCTCACTGTTTTTCTACATAATATTATCATTACTGTATTAACAATATGACCGGTGCATTAAGATTCAATGACTGGATCAAGGGCAATGGTGTTTAAAGCAAAGGGATCTAGATAACACCGGATGATCCCTTTTTTCTACATACCTATTATCACTACTGTGTGATGTCGAGATCACTTGTTTTTTTTTATCTCGCTGCTGGTCCACCCTCTAGGACCCCGGTATTACGAACTTTTCCCAAGTGAGATGACAAGAAATGAGAGTGACAACTCTAAGTTCGCCATGTTTTCATATGGAAGGGAACAAATGAAGGTTCTCGCTCTCATTTCATTTCATCTCACATCAGGAAAGTTACAGAATAGGGGTCCAGGGATATAGAAATCTGTGATACGTGTGGTGATATCTTTGCACAATCGATCACGATTCTTTTCACGATTGCTATTACGTAACGCACCGGTCAAATATGTATTTTTTGCTCGCTGGTGAGGAAGAAACCTAATGTAACGACTGGCAATTTACTGAACTACTTATTTATTCTATTTGTTTTCTTTTATCAATTTTTCTGGCTAACAATTTGGATCAGAACTAAAAAATTTGAAAACATATCAACTATGTGTGGTATATGATGTGGCAAAGATGCTTGGTGTGTGGTAGATCCCCAATTAGCACTATAGTTTCCCCGACTATTGACTATTGAATGATATTGCCTATTGACTATTCCCGACTATTGTATAATAAACAATAAACATACATGTCTAGCCACAAGGCAATCAACGTCTTTCAACCCCTTCCAGTATAGGCATTCTTTCGATCTCATCGCCTGAGTGTGGGGTATCTGTACAGTGAGCGCCCGTGTGCACGGCCATTCTGTGAACTATGTGCAGCTATTATCGACCAGACAGCGGCATGGTGGGGGAAGCTCAGGTAATAATAATAATAATAATAATAATAAATTTGCGTTTTATTAGATCGATCATATACATGATATTAATACGTCATAAAAATATTTACAATGATAAAAATATTTGTAGGTAGGTACATTCGTAGGGGAGGTCTACGCTTTGAGCCGAGGAATATTGAGCCGCAGAATATGAACTGTATATCGTTTGGGGAAAGGATGCGAAACTGAGCCGCACTTTGTTGAACGGCACTTTATTTTGTTGGAAGTTAATCCGCAGACTGTTGGCCCGCAGAATATCACCCTTGTAATATGTTGATTTAATGTCGTTGGCTAGGCTGCAGTTTGTTGCACCACAGTATATTGAGCCGCACAATATGCTTGTCTGAATGTTGCCTTTTTTGGGCCGCAGAATGTTCATCCGCAGTTTAGTAACGTTGAGCCGCACTTCATTGAGCCGCAGTTTGTGGTTTCCCTGGCCAAGGCATAGATTTGACAGTTGTCAGAAATCAAGTCAATTTCTGTTATGAAGTAATTGAAAGTAAACCCGCGTCAGAAATATACCTCCAATCTAATGAGAACTCTTGGGCATAAGATATGTCTATGAGTATTTACGTTTTCATTACTCAATGACCTCAAAACGAGCATATTTGAGCTGCCTGACTGATCAGAGAGAAACAAATAAAGGTCACAGACGTCTTAATTTTTGAGTGATCATAATTGTCGAGAAGGAAATGGTCTGGCTTGGCGCTCAATGGTTTTTATATAGGCCTTCTGCCATCATCTTTGTACATCCGCTACACAAACCGCTATAAGTCATCCTCAACGCAATATAAATTGCGTTCTAAGACTAACTCTCAAATGTAAAATCTTGCCCATTTCAGCAATACCAACATTTCCCGTTCTGCATCGGATACTTTCAACATGAAAAATTCCCAGATAAAACAAACCTCCAGGACAATCTCGTGTATAATGTGTCTCGACTCATGAGCCGTCACCAGTACTCCAAGGGTAGGCAGGAGGGGTGAGGAGGGATGGAAGTTGGGTGCCAGAAGGCGAGGCAGCCACGTTGCCAGCTCAGCAGTGACGTCGGGACGTGAGTTATCAGTGCGCCCTTCCACAGACAGTCCGCGAGTTGGCAACGCTGCCGGTGTCGGTGGGTACCGCGATCTCCGTGCAGCCGGCGCAGGCGCAAACGCAGCAACAGTCACTGGGGCCCAGCTGCCGGCTTTCATCCGCTGCGCAGCCGCTGGCGCAGCCCACGGCGCAGCCGCGGCCGACCATCATCGGTGGGCCCTGGACCCTGGGGAGGGCTTCACGGCAGCAGCCCAAGCAGATCGGTGAGCTTGCAGGACTAATGGCACAGTGCTAGCATGGGTGTGTACAGCTAGGTTGCATCTTCAATGGCAGCTAGGGACATGTGTGCCAAGGTACATGGCACGGTGCTAGCATGGGTGTGTACAGCTAGGTTTCGACGTCAGTGACAGCCAGGGCCATGTGTGCCAAGGTACAGGGCACGGTGCTAGCATGGGTGTGTACAGCTAGGTGGTATCTTCAATGACAGCCATGGGGCCATGTGTGCCAAGGTACGGGGCACGGTGCTAGCATGAGTGTGTACAGCTATAGGTGGCATCTTCAACAGTGGCGGTTTTTTAAGGTAGGCTGGGGAGGCCGGGCCGCCCCACACTCCTTAGGAGCAAAGCATTATTATTTTACATATGTACGATATGTGAAGAGAAGTCAATTTTTACTAAAATGCTTTTATTTTCGCCTTACAAGCCTTAAAACACTAAAAAAAAAACGCTTTTTTGCTCCTAGCGCCTGTACGTGCCTGTGTGTGTGTGTGTAGCGCCTGTGTGTGCGGGGGCCGCCCGCGGCACCCGCATGCAGTCGCGCACAGCAACAGCACTCGCTGTGCGAATGCATGTTCGCGCGAGACCGCGCTGGAGCCCGTGAGTCGGGAAAATGACGTCACGTCGTTACCTTAACCTTGCCCCTCGACCCGCCTGCTGCCGCCTGGAAAAGGCCTGCCAGAGACACGACATAGCATCGCTGATTTCCGTGGTCCAAAAGTGAACTGACAGATTCTCTTGGCGCCCGTTTATCCATTTACTTTAAACTTCCACGGAGCGGATAGCCACGGAACATCTCAAAATGTTATGCAATGTTCATTAATATTTGAACTAGAATGCATTACAATTCCAAAAATATTATAAAAGAAATTATATAGCAGGCCACCAGCATGTTCCGAATTGCATAACACCAACTGGCAACACCGAGCGTTGACATGAGATGGCACGACCTGCTCACTCAGCTGTTGCTTGCTAGTTGCCAGTGCTGGCCCACTTCAGTTCGGTGCCTTTACCGCGTATTCCTGTGAATGTACTACGTGTGATATCACTCATCATATAAACATAGTTATGTCAATCAATTCACTGCCTTTTTGTTATACTTGTAGTATGTCTGTTCTTGTTTTTTATACTTTAAATTGGCGTTAATTCTCATGGATGAATACTGTGCCGCGTGTTGCTGTGGTGTTCGTTGTGGATTTATCGGGTGCCAATATAGCATCATCCAACCACCACCGGGAGTTTGTGCAAAAGGATGCTATCTCCATTCTCCAAACGTCCGGATAGTTAAGATGATAAGGGGAATGAACAGGCCTTTCTGAGATTCAACTTTCGAGTTGCGACTTGCGAGTGGCTTACATCGTGCACTGTGACCAAGAATTGCTGGCCTTGCGTTTTTGGTACAATGGCCCTTCCTTTCTGTGACCAATAACAATTTCAACATAATTTTGACACTCGATGGGCCCGCTGCAAGGGGCCCGCCGTATGGCCGTGAAAATTGGCTCAGTGCACCAGTGAATGCTTTTTTTTAGATTCGTTGTTGCCCAAATATTGATTAGCCTTAATTTCAATGGTCTCTAAAGCACTGGAATGTGATTTTCCGGGTGGGCGGGAGGGGGGAGGGGCTAATGGTCGGGCCTCCTCACGTTTTTATGCCACAAGCCGCCACTGATCTTCAATAGTACCATAGCCAAGGACATGTGTGCCAAGGTACAGGGCACGGTGCTAGTGTAATAAAATGCCACCGGTGCCACCATTGTGATAACACGTGCTGCCACCAATGTAATAACAGCTCCATCGATGATAGTGGATGTTCTGTTTGGTAGCGCAGAGTTCCGCTGCCACCACGTTCGTAGGGTAGCGTGGAGACGAACGACCTCCGGAGGCTGGTGTGGGTCCTTGCCCGTTGGGGCGGTTACACGGTCACATGTCGAGGATTGAATTGGGGATGTGTTACCAAATAACTATATACTACGTGCTAACTAGAGTATGAAAAGGTTTCTTGTGACTCACATGAAACAGCAGAGCTCGAGCTCGTGGCACGTCCGAACAGGTCAACGAGTCGCAGCAGAAGAGTGCGAGTTCGTGGTGGGATCAGTATTTACGCCGTGACAATAATGGCTGGCGTCTGGCCACGGGGCAGCGTCCACAAGGTGTAAGGACACTGTCGGCTCGAGGACGAAGGCCGAGAGCCTTTGTCTGAAGTTACTTCCGAAGGGTTGTAAATCTGGTGACTTTCTAAGAGTCAACCAGGGTAGGTAAGAATTTGGAAAGCGTGAGACGGTTTGAAGTTGGAACAGCAAGTATGACATATACGCGGAATCTGCCTTATTACACTGGCATGGGTGTGTACAGCTAGGTGGCATCTACAATGTCAGCCAGGGATATTTGTCTTAAGGTCGGGTCGTTTCGTGTGCTTTCAGTCGTGTCATCGCCCGATACACCGACGAGTGAGTCTTCGCCAGATGATGTCGTTCACAAGACTCCGCCTCCCGCCGCTCTACGGGCCAATGGGAAGACTCCGTTCGGCAAGACCACGCCCCCCACCGCGCCGAGGGCCAATGGGAAGGCTCCGTTCAACCACAGCCAGGGAGGCTACACGAGCATACCGGGCCAAGGTCAAGCCGCCTTTGGAAGCGCCAGCCAAAATCAGGGGAACTTTGGGGCTGCCGGCCAAAACTTTTGTGGTTCCAATCAAAATCAAGGTGGTGCCAGCCAAAACCAAACCAACTTCAGCAGCACCGGTCAAAGCTTCGGCAGCTCCACGCAGAGTCCAGCCAATTACGGTGGGGCCAGTCAAAGCTTTGTTGGCTCCGGTCCGGGCTCCGGACCTACTTTCGCGCTGTCCTCCCAGTCGACTCGCGGGCCGGGCCACACTCCGGCCACGTTCGCCTCCAGCCAAGGCCAGTTCGGCAGTCCGATCCAATCGGAAGGCAGCAACCCGTTCGTGACGTCGCCATCGTCGGCCACGTACTTGCCCTCGCAGAACGCGGCCTCGGGCCTCTTCGGCCCCACGGTCAGCTCGGCCGGCTCGGCGGGTCTTTTCGGGACGCCACCGCCGTCGGTGCAGACGCTGGCCACCAGCCCCAACGCATACCCCGCGCCCAGTACCAGCCCCAGCAACTTCCTGCCGTCGCGCGACGGCTCGGACGCCGGCGACGACCCCATGCTGCAGACGCCCACCTCGTCGACCACCACTGAGGACTCGCGCAAGGAGGCGACCGGCCGGGAGGGCGACGTGGAGGCCAGCGACGACGAGCTCAACGGCGACGACAAGCGCTTCTAGACCGCTGCTCAAACGACCTTGGGCATCGACCTTGGGCTATCGACCCTCGCTGCTTGACTACGGCGTAATTGCTGTTCTGTACTACTCGGATAATACCGAAGAAGTTGGGCGCGGTTTGTGAACATACCTCTTGGCAAGGCCAAAGGCTCGGGCTCGCGCTAGACGCGGCCTGTCGTCCCTCCTGTGTCGCCGGGATTGCTCGGCGTTTGCGAGCTCTGCACTTGCGAAATTGTAACTTTTACGTTATGCCGTTATCGGTTCTCATTGATAAAATCCCTCTTGTTGTCTATGTACATTTTTTAACTTCACAACCGAGAACGGCGAAGTCAGGGTAATTCGTAATCGCAAGGCTGGACCAGACTTGGGCCTGGCTCGGCCTGGCTGGGCCTGGGTGGGTCTTGTTGGACCTGGTTGGGTCCGGGTGGGCCGTGTCGCTAAAATATGCGGGTGGTTTTCGTACACAGGGCCCGAATTGGTGGCAGCATGATCCCAACGGTAGACAATTGCAAGGCGTGGCCAGCTGGGCGTGGACAGCTGGGTGTGGACAGCTGGGCATGGACAAGCTGGGCGTGGACAAGCTGGGCGTGGACAAGCTGGGCGTGGACAAGCTGGGAGTGGACAGCTGGGCGTGGAGAAGCTGGGCGTGGACTAGCTGGGCGTGGAGAAGCTGGGCGTGGACAAGCTGGGCGTGGGTAGCTGGGCGTGGACAGCTGGGCGTGGACAGTTTGGCGTGGACAAGCGACTCGATTTGATGGCAATACTAGAACGGATAGCAATAAACAACGACTCGTCGAAAGCAACGAGCGAACGCCGGGCAGTGGACGAAACTCAAATCGGCGCTCACTTGAGAATAGGCGCGATTTGAATGCCTGGCTGCGATTGGCTGAATTTCTCGTGGCGTAGGCTCTGTTGTGTGGCTGGCCCGCCTCTCGCTGCCAAATCCCAGTTTGGATTCTGGCGACCTTGGCCAGTGCTTTTAGGTCGGGCACGGGCAAAGGCAATTTTCAAGCCGGCCTCAACTGCTTGAATGGAACCTACCTCTTGTCAAATCAATCTTCCTGTTCTGAAGTGACTGCCGATTCGAGCGCGACTCCCACTCGATCTGTAACCTATAGCAACAATTATTATTACTAATAACTCGAGATGTCTCAACCAGGACGCTGGGATTTCCTAAGAAAGAGAAACGCTCTCGTTTTGTTTGTCTACGATGAAGTTCTCATGACGCTAGTTTTAAATACAGTCAATTATTATTATTGGCTATCCTGCGCGTGTTGGCACCGCAAGTATACGAATAGTGTGGGCGGGAATGGAACCTTCTTGCATTGAAAACAAACGAACCCGATTTCCGTTGTACAGGTATAGGCAGTGCTTTTTTTGTAAAAATAAAGGTGCCGGAACGCCAATTTTCATAATAGAAAATTACAAATACAAATAAGTATTTTTCTTCATTATGTCCACAAACTCTGTAAGCACGCGGGCACATGAAAAACAACAAGGACGAACTAAACCTTATTTCACGTTGGGAAGGAGATTGTCTTCGCATCTTCCTCGTGGAATCTCTACTGCTAGACACAAGCAAAGAGTTTCAAAACTGCCCAGGGCAGTTATAGCCCATATAGCCTTTTGTCTGGCTCAAGACATGGTTTGTATGTTTATAAACTCAGCTAATGTCTAGTAGCCGAGGGCTCACGAGGAAGGAGCAAATACACTCATCTTATTAACGGGAAATGGAGTATACAATTTTACAGCGATTGCAGATATTCCCGCCGATGTTTAATTTTTTCTTTTAGAGTGACGAAAAGAGGTGCCGGAACGGCGTTCCGGCACAAAAAAGCACTGGGTATAGGTAACAATTATGAATGTTAGTGGATTCTTGTTCAGTTTCGTGTACTGTTGGTACTACTGTAATACACTAATTATCTCTGAGCTTTGGCTCGATCTTGCGACCGGTTGGCAAGTGTGCTTGACCTTGACCTCGACAGGCATTCTTTCTGCGCATGTGCGTGTTTCACGGCCCCCTCGAGTGCACAGTCTGCCGATGATAAAGCACTCTAGAGTCTAGCCTGCCGTCGGGGACATGTTCCCTTGGCAACTGAAACAGTATAACCAAACCGACACTGACCGACTGAAGGAATACTCACGGTATGGTCGTTGAAAACGGAGACTAAATGCACAGACGGCATGAGTGCGCTCTTGCTGTCAGTGCACACTTAGTTGGCATTTGCAATGATAAATTGTCCCCAAAGTATGAACTGAGTGTGGACTCGTGTGAGTGTGCACTCAGTGGCGACACTGCATTCGGGTCTAGGCCAATAAAGCATTGCCTGTCCGCTGTATTCAAGTGGTCGGGTTGGGCAGGGCGAAGGCAACACAAAACGGGGTTCAAATGTTAGTATACGAACCCGTCGGAACCCGACGGAACCATCGGCGTCTAGTGCATTACACCTTCGTGTCATGTCAATTCGCTGAAAATGTATCATCGCCCCCCCCCCCCCCCACTCCCCTTCACGAAAGAAAGCCTGTCTCCGGTGGGTCGGGCGCGTGCGCAGTCCAGCAGCAATAAGGCGCGAAAGGGACATAGTCGCATCTCGGGTATTATTAGGCACGTGTGGAGCGGGGCCCTGCCCCATTTGCCCTGTCTGAGGTGGGGCACTTCCCCCGATGCCCTGTCTGAGATTGGGCCATGCCTCCGGTACCCTGTCTGAGGTGGGGCCCTGCCCCCCGTGCCCGGGGTGGGGGGGGGGGGGCCCTGCCCCCAGTGCCCGGGGTGAGGTGGGGCTATTCCCCTGGTGCCCGGGGTGGGGGGGGGGCCCTTCCCCCAGTTCCCGGAGCGAGGTGGGGAATACTGCCTTCAGTGCCCTGGCCCGACACCCACCCAGCATCACTGCCAGTCTGGACCGGACCGGACCGACTCCCTCCCCCCCCCCCCCCCCCCCCCCCCACCACCACTTGAGCGCCAGGACGGTGCTCGTCGCCAGAGAGAGAGGGAGAGAGAGAGAGAGAGAGAGAGAGAGAGAGAGAGAGAGAGAGAGAAAGAATCGGTGACCCTTCGTGGATCTCCGTGACCCTTCGTGGATCATCATGACCCTTCGTGAATCTCTGTGACCCTTCGCAGATCATCATGACCCTTCGTGAAACTCCGTGACCCTTCGCGGATCATCATGACCCTTCGTGAAACTCCGTGACCCTTCGCGGATCATCATGACCCTTCGCGAATCTCTGTGACCCTTCGTGAATCACAGTGACCCTTCGTGGATCTCCGTGACCCTTCGTGAACCTCCGTGACCCTTCGCGGATCATCATGATCCTTCGTGAATCTCCGTGACCCTTCGCGGATCATCATGTTCCTTCGTGAATCACAGTGACCCTTCGTGAACCTCCGTGATCCTTCGTGGGTCTCCGTGACCCTTCGTGAATCACAGTGACCCTTCATGGATCTCCGTGACCCTTCGTGAACCTCCGTGACCCTTCGCGGATCATCATGATCCTTCGTGAATCTCCGTGACCCTTCGCGGATCGTCATGTTCCTTCGTGAATCACAGTGACCCTTCGTGAACCTCCGTGATCCTTCGTGGGTCTCCGTGATCCTTCGTGTTTCGCCGATTGTCGCCGAAATCGCAACTCGGGAGCTGGCGGTCAGTGGCGACGTTTTCCAGCCCCGGATGGGGATTATGTAACCATGGAGTTTTAGGTTGGAGTTTTAGTTTTAGGCCTAAAACTCCATGATGTAACTATATTCCCATCAGTGTCTCAGAGCGTTGCTATGCCATCCGGTCGAGAGGAGACGAGACAACCAACGTTATCACCATTGTGACCACGATCAGCTTTACATGATCGCGCTATCCCGGCTTCTGCAAGGTGTGCGTTATTGAAATAAAGCCTCTCTACATTCGGCTAGAAGTTGCACCCAGTGGGCCGTGGCTGCGACCTACTTGATGTCGTCTCGTTTGCCTTCGCTGCACCCGAACTCAAAGTACGAAGACAGCCCCAAACAAAGCAAGGAATCTCAAGCTCCTTCCTGAATCCTAACAGTCGAGGCTGATCCGAATTGGAGCCTCAGAGCAGACCCTTGATGGCTGCTGTCCCAATGAACCACACACGTGTCCGTCAAAGTGAGTTGACCGGTGCGAGACATTGGCATGCAGTCATGGCATGCAGTAGGTCGTGCCGACGGCGTTGCTGGGAGAACCCAGTGCAGCCCAGACGAAGCAAGCACCAATAGCTGTACTGAGTGCTCAGTGAGAGTGACTGCAAAGGGGGGGATGCAAGCACCAATAGTTGTACCTACTGAGTGTGTGAGCTAGTGGCTGAGTGAATCCAACCACCTGTGGTCCAGGGGCCGGCAAGGAATCTCGTCCCTCAAATCGCCATGATGATATTTTTACATGCAGATCTGCACATTTTTTTTTATCATAGGCAGCCTCGGTTGCTACGCGGTTGTTTGGGTGGGAGGGGGGTGGGGGGCTGGGACGAAATTTTCCATTCTACGAATGAGTTGGTATCTAATGATTATATTATGTAGGTGGTGTTTCGTTTTTTTGGTATGCAGTCAAAAATGACTTGCCTTACTTGATTACTTTGCAGATACCTACACTTTGCAGGTAGTTTTCTTGCAGATGCAAGCAAATATTGTCAAGTCCCAAATCAGACATTTGCAGATGCTAAAGAAGCAGAATAATACAAAAACTGTTTACCTACGGAATGTAGCATGGAGTCGGGCCTGTGTCGGTGTTTGGCTGGGTTAGGCCGCATTTAGCCCGGTTTGACCGGGTTTGGTTTGCGGTTGCCCCTGAAAGAAGCCAGCTGAGTGCATACAGAGTGAATGAGGTTGTGTGTGACCGAGAAAAATACGTGTGACGCAGCACAATTCGGAATTAGTCTTGGACGTTTTCAATCAATTCACATTCAATAATATGAATTACAATTTACCTTAACTTAATAACGTTCATTTTGACGTAACACATCGATGAACTTTTCCATTCTTAATAAAAATAAAAAAGATCAACAAACAGAACAAAAGTGTTAATTACTATATATATACAAAGTTATTGCCAAATACCTTTAGAAAATATTAATTTTTCAAGAATTTTAATCATATTTAGATTACGTACTGGATTCTTTTTAGATCATGCATTCTAAATTTTGTGTACCCAGTCATTGTACCTATGTAAGAATATGCTTTTACTGGTACCTACTATATACAAGTAGGTACTGATCAATAAACAAATCCCAAAGTTGCCACCAAGAAAGATTGGAAATCTTTGTTAGTGTAAATTCAGTTTAGTCTCAAATTTAGTGAGGAAACTGTCTGGTAGAATTGACATTGAAATTGGGAGGGAAACGGGCACAATTCTGAGCCGGGGCCTTCAAAAGTTTGTTTGAACATTTTAGTACCTACATCTACCTAATCCATGTGGCTATAAATTGGTTGCGGCTATGACTAATTTAGCCAAATGCTACATAGCTTCATCCCCAAGATCTTTTTTCGCTGTTTCGTAAACTAAAATCCTAGACAAAAATTGTTCCATTGCTATGCGAAGGCACGGGCCGAGTTGTAAATTGCTTGATTACCGCACATATCATTAGCGATAGCGCATCCTACATGAGTGGGCATGTCATGTACTGCACAATATCATTTGAAAGCCTTTTTCGGAGTGGATTCGAATAATAAAGACGAGCTAATTTTTCCAAGATATCAGCAAACTCCGGCTAAACGGAGCACACTTAATTTCCTCTGTGACAAATCAGTCTAATTGAGCCGTGTTAGGGGGAGAGTAGATTGATTTTTTAACAAAGTAGATGGAAAAGAGCTGGGAAAGTTATGAATCTCAAGATTTTGTTCCGAAACGCCACCAAAATTATAAAATGTTCAATTATAGACACATTGCACAGTTTGCACCAACCTCCAAAGAACCAGGCTACCAAAAAATGCAGGTATATTTGTTACTTATTTAACTATACCTACCTAATCGTTTTTCAAAGATCCTTTTCGAGCAAGATTAACGTACAACACCTATAATATTAGTTAAGATTTCAATTACATTTATATAACCTCCCAAAGTTCAGAAATTTGGTATGAAAAGATATGATACCTAACATATTTATTATAGTTTATGGTTGACAAAGAAATATAACAAAAAGCAGTTGCCATGAACAAATTATCTGAAATAGGAACTATATGCCTAGGTAGGTACTCGAAAGTATTCAAATTCGAACAGTTCAACTCCCTGCAAAGAGCTGGTTACCGCAGGGTGAATTTGGGATGCAAGTTAGCAAATGGTTTCTGCGTTTCATTGAGAAATTATTTATACTCGTTTATAGGCAATTTTCTACTTTTTCTTAAAAATGCTGCTTACATTGAAACTGATTAATATTTATGGCACATTCCACGCGAATGCGTGCTCGTTGTAGAAAGAATTCGCTGGTTTAGGAAATGTTGGATACTTCAGAGCATCTTTTGGTAAGGGATCGGGACCATGTTTCTTTGAGTTTTTAGTAAAAAATGTAAATGTGTAACGTAAATTTATTAATTATCATTCATTATACACTGCATCGTTTGGTGCCCGAAACAAACCAACAAATGTTTTCTTATCGTATAATTAAAAATGATAGGTATTATTTTTATTATTGAATGTGTGCATGCTGTGTGAGTTCGTGACGTTTTCAATGATTGCGTGGTGCCGCAAAGAAAACGAACAAAGAAACCGCTAATAGAAAAGTGTATATCAAAATAAAAATACAAAAAAAAAATTGTTGTAAAGTACCTATAGTAGAGAGAGCATAGTAGATTAATTATAAAATATATTAGAGTGGATGCCTGCAAGGAGCAATCTCGAAATGGAAAAGTTTCGTTCTGGTTATAAATATTATTGTACAGATCGGCTGTTATGGAAGGAATAATATAAAGAATTAATATATATATATAACTAGAAATATTATTATTATGTGTCGTAATAAGCAGTGATGCTATTGATGACTGGTTGATGGTGCAAGTTGATAATTTAACTAGAAACCTGTAATTCAATGAACAACTGTTACCATTTTATCACACTAGTAATTATAATAATAAAAATTAGTCTTGTGGGAGAGAGAACAAAGTGTACCTATATCTATAATGAAGGAAATGAGCCAGATACGCTCCCTTTTTTAATGAAATTCCTATTCCAGAGATATTTAATTGACAGATAGGCATTCACATTACTACTCACTCTCAAAACGTGTAGATCTAGGTAAATTCAACCTATCGTACCTTTGACCGAGTACCTACACCTATCTTCCTCCTAGTAGGTACCTATACCTACCATCGGTACCTATTGAAACGTTACCTAACCAAAGTATACCAATCTAACATGCTATCAATCTCATTAATCTCATTAATCTGCCGACCTGAAATGCTTTTTGGTATTGCTTGCAAGATGAAAGGGACAACTGAATACTTGGAAAGACGTTGCCAGCCTTTTTCAATGAAACTGTATGATGAGGTGTATAAAAGAAATACAAAATGTTTGATGAAATTAAATTGAGATTTGAGGATTTCCTCCTCCCGACATATAATGCCATAATATATTGATAATGGCCGACTATTGATTGAAAAAAATGCCTTTATAGGTAGGTACCTTGTAATATATAGAAGTGTATGTAAACTATGTCCCAATTGCCTCAATAAAGATCCTGTAGGTAGGTACCATGGCAATTATATAAGTAGGTACCTACAATAATTTGTTTTAATGATGCAAAGAATATCCAATTTTGTAGTCCACACTGTAATATGTATGTAGGTATACCTATGATATAATATCAAGATGAGGGTATTTTTACTGGTTTATAAGCAGATACTAGTATGCAATGGATGGAAGGGAAGCTGGAAAAATGGAGGTGCTCTACCAGCCCAGCTATCCAGTCACACATTCTCCCGCTTCGCCGGGTGGGATAGGGGAATCTGAGGCCGAGCGACCTGTACATGAGACGGGTACGTAGACTGGACCCATGGACAGCGACGGCGCTGTCACTAGACCCTTTGAACCATGTCTGTGGGACGGGCACATGTTCCCAGCTTCGCTTCCCTTCCATTGCGTACTGGAGCCTTACCTAGCTCGGCCACTTGTAGTCCCGGGATTACTAGCAATCTACCCTGGCTAATTAATACCACCATAGCACCAAGCAGTAACCCCGACCTAGAGTGGCAGTATTACGGCCGGGTTATATAGCCGGGGCACATCGACTCTGACTTTAGTAACAAGCCATGAGATTGGTTGATTTGACTTCACTGCACAATGATGATAGTTTAAAAAGCAGTATGCCTTCTAGATAATGCTATCATCGTAGTACCACCGTAATACTGGTTGCTAGTGGTGCTACGAAATCAACAAACTGCCCATTGTTGAAATGGCCGCTCTAGGTCCGGGTTATATAACACCGCCAGCCGGGTTAATTAGCCGCTTGGTAGCCGCTCCAAATGGCCGCGCTAGGTAAGGCCCCAGGAATCTATTTAAACCAGTAACAATTTCCTCTCGTCTACCTATCGTGTGGTTCGGTTGAACATATTTCCATCTTCGCTTCCATTCAAATATCATAGCTGTGATATTGATACACAATATCAACGGAATGTCATTAATCATCATATACCAATTAAATGATTTAAGTATTTCTAGCCTGGTACCTACAAAATGTTATTATTCTCCCAAAAGGATTTTTTTGTGTGGTAGTATGGGCCAGGATTGTACCACCATAAAATAACAATCAAACAGTAACCAACTTTAAACATGTCCCTTAATCAGGGCATTGAACCAAACTTAATATTAATTTGGGTTTAGTATCAGGTTTAATAAATTAGAAATTTTGGTTCGAGTAATTGGGGCTCAGGTTTTTTTTATTTTGCTTGTTCGGATTCAGGTTTGGGTTTTTCCAATTTGGTAATTCCGGTTCATGTTCGGGTTGAACTCAAAATTACGGTTTTTTCGGCTTACGGGTTTGGGTTCGGCTTTGATGGCCTCCTAGCTTTCAAAAAATCGATTCCCTTAATAAACGTCATCGCTTTCGGATTATAACATTTCGAAAAATTCTTTCTCTAAAACGTCTTTGCTCTCACTTCGGATAAACTTTCCGAAAAATCCGTTCAAAACCTGACAAAACCCGAAAGATAACACTGGTTTGGGTTTGGGTTCGGGTTCAACTCAAAATTATGGTTTTTTTCGGGTTAGGGTTTGATGCCCTGCCTTTAATTAAACCTATATTGAAAAATATTTGTAAATTCAAATCAATTATCTGTAAAATAGGAGTAGGACTCTAAAATAGTAGGTACTTAATAACTCTGGCAGATCGCCACAGATGTTTCGGCTTAATGATTTTTTTGATTGGCTAATTTTCCAAATTTGAGGTAGGTGTGCTGCAGTAAAATTTGAAAATCAGAAGAGCTCCAATGATCACTTCACCGGGCCAGACAAAATGTAACACAATTTCCATGCACAGTTTCAAGGAGGCTGAGAATTTCTACAGCACACAAAACTTGTTTTTGCTTTGTACGTTTCTCTTTGACTTTTTGCCATGTACTTGTATTTGGAATCTTGAACCAAACCTCCGAACAAACGCAGCTTCCTGAGCTATCAATGAGCACCGTAAAATCGGAGCTGCATTCGTCACGCAGCGGCAAAGGAGACGACCTGGATTTCGTCACTATCGGCATTGAAAGGAAAAAGAAGAAATGCAAAGGCGCCGCGAAAAAGGGCAAGTTCTCGCTGACAAAGCTCAGGAAGAAATTCTTGGATGAAGGGTTTGGAAGTCAATTCGAGAGAAAAGAAGGTAAGAATTTCAAATATATAATATCATACATTATAGGTACATAGTACAAATTTGTCAAAACTCCACAGAGGAGGGATTGCATACGGGCATTTCATTAATTTCTCCAACAAACAAGAATACTTTTTGAAATGTATCAATAATGGAATAGGTAAACCTATACCTACCTAATTTAGTTAATTTAATTACAATCGCATGGCTGGGAAGCGTCAAAGAGATAAAAACCTCAACAGTTTGGAAAAGTGTTATGAAGTTGCCAAGGTGTTGTGTAGGTAATCCACTACAATATTTTGAATTGCCAGGTTACCATTTTGTGTATAGACCAATTAATGCTTTGCTTCAGTTATGAAAACTGAAATTACATTATATAGGTAACCTATACTGCCACCGGCTCAGGTAGGTACCTATTGCAGGTCACTAAAACTGAAGTATTACCTAAATTTCATAAAAATATCTAACTTTTATAAGTATTAGTTAGGTTTTCTATGAGATGATGGTCAGTAGATCTGTAAGAAGGTTTCAAAGGTGTCAATTTGTCCAATGTGGTAAAATCCATTGGGCTATCTGCAGCCGACAGGATCCAAATTGTGCTATCGAAGAATGGGGACTTTGTGAGTGTGCTATTAGTTGGTTTTATAA
This sequence comes from Nemoura dubitans, assembly GCA_921293005.1. NCBI lineage: Eukaryota > Metazoa > Arthropoda > Insecta > Plecoptera > Nemouridae > Nemoura > Nemoura dubitans. Next base: position 49,124,655 of record OV121073.1, read on the forward strand.
GTAGGTAGCAAGTTAGTGCTATCGCTATGCTGAGTGAAGGGAAAGGGTGCAGTGTTTGAATCAGTTTATCAGAACTTGAATCAGAACGTGAGCACAAGTTGAAGAAAACTAAATAATTTTAACTTGGTACAAGACTGCAATCACCATTGAAACCTCAATGCAATCATGCTAATTGATCAGCGTAGCAAATGGCCTAGGGAGCAATATCTTCAATTTATTATTTTTAATCTTCAATTTCTTATTCATGATTTTTGAATATTTTGCGTATTGTTGGATGTTGTGTGTGCTCTACATAGTAGGTACTGCAGGCAAACCTTTATTCTCAACTTCGGGGCGTTTTTCGGCGAAATCGGCGTGAAAGTTTCTGACCGAATCAAAATATACCACATTTTTTCATATTTTTCTTAAATTTGTTAACACTCCAGGTCAAATACTTATAAAAATCCTAATTTCCCTAATTTTCCTAATTGTCCTAATCGAAAGTTCAGTCAGAAATATATCTATATTCTTTGGTCATTATCCTCAAACGTTGATTCGAATGTTTCTCACAGTCACAGCCTTTGTAGCTTTTAAAGCCAAGCCCATAACTATTTAGGTGCCGGTATTCATCGGGGAAGGAAATACTTTCTGTAAGTAATAACAGAAATCGATTTCGATTGATATTGAATTTAGCCTCGTCGCTGGAAGCTACTTAAATTATTGCGCCAAACAAAAATAGTCCGTTGCCAGCTGACAGCTGAGGTCACGAAAAAGCGGCGATTCGAGTGGCAGGTGACGACTTGGAGGAATATCTAGCCAGTTATCGCTTCAGTAGCGATTAGAAAATTAATTCCTCGGATATCGGGTAAATTCGGTGACGTTCCCGGCGTAGCTCCCTTTTGGTTAGCAACCACAGATGCGGTAGCCATAGCAGCGAGCGCGCGGCAGGCCGACAGACAACAAACGATCAGGTACGCCGACATAATTCTGTCTGTTTTTCGCTGGTACTTCTCGTCGCTGTCACAGCGTTTGAGCTCAGGGAATTAATTGGTAAAACATGCCTCGTTTCTTCGTCACGTCGACGAGCTTACAGCACGTTAATTAAAAATAATCCCAATTTTGCCATTGCTAGGGACAACCCGCATATTTATCAAAATGGCGATTGTTGATCGGGTGGTCTAGGCAGGGTTGTGTATCTCTCCGAATTATTTCGAGTTTGTCGCGATTGGATTAACGTGTTGAATTCGATTTTGGAGTGTGAAAAAATTGACTCGGCGGGGCATGGGTGTAAAACACATGCCGAGACTACACGGCAACGAGAGCGGTAAGAAAGAGATCAATAAAAACAACCCTAGACTGCCAGGGCCAATTCATTCACCACCCTTCAAATGACAGAAACTGCTTTTTTTAGATTGTTGTTGGAATTGTTGGTGTCGTCGAGGTACTTAACCGAAATTACCTACCTGCTTACATGTAAATCGCCAGACGTTCATTGCCTACATATTATCAATCTTACTGTTTGTGTAGTCATAACCTTCACAATATTGTATTTTATCACTTTGACAGTTCCAAATTAGATTGTATTTTATTTATTTATTCTGTTTAACAGATTTGTATATGTTCATATATAGTGACTGTTTGATTAAAGTTACATTATAACATTGTAGCTTAGATTAATATAGTAGGAACTTTATACCTATATTTGACCTATTCTTAACCTAGTGGACTGATTCTAAGTCTAAATTCTCGTAGGTACACTGGAGAGAGGTCCGTGAACACATCTGCAGATAGCTTGTTCCAGTATGGTATACCCCTCCCTAGAGTAGAATTTCTACTGTACTTCGTGACAAAGCATTTTCTTTCAAGTTAGAATCTACGTCCTTTTCTAATACTAGGGCTTCGCGAACGCAATTTGTGTTGCGTTGAAGATGAGCGTAGGTAGCGGTTTGTATACAGCGGATAAAAAGGTGGAGGCCGAAGGCCTATGAAAACCATTGAGCACCAAGCCAGACCATTGCCCGCTTGAAAACTTTGATCACTCCAAATTTTAGACAATTATGACCTTCCTTTGTTTCTCTCTAAACTTGTCAGATAGCCAAAATGTGCTAATTTTGAGCTAATTGAGTAATTTGAACAGACATACATAGATGCGAATTACGCCCGTGGATTCTTATTCTAAGGGATTATAAGGGATAATGCGAATTTACTTCAATTACTTCCATAAATGAGAATTACTTATTTCTTATATATCTGTCAAATCATTGCCTTGGACAAACTTCAAGTCAACAAAGCTTGGTCACCACGGTGACGAAGGAAATTGATTCAGGCGTCAAAAAGTACCGAAAATCACGAAAAAACACTACAAAAATGTTAATAAACACCAATTGGAAAGACCTACCTACCGACCTAAAATTTGCAGGCATGATAAATATTTATAAGGTCAACATGTTTAAAAAATTTGGTGAAGTTATGTTAAGAACTTTTAAATTTACAGAGATTCAAAATTTTGAAAAAATCGAAAAATTTCGTAAAAATTGATTTCTTAAAAATACTCTGAACCGATCTTTTCCAAAAACGCAGGGGGTCTAAGTTGAGAACAAAGGTAGATACTCAGTAATTTTCATTCAAATCGGTTCAGGCGTTTGGGCTGTAGAGCGCGCACAAACACACACAAAAAAAAAAAAAAAAAACACGAGTGACTTTTTTTGGGGGTAGTGAAATTGAAGATTTCGCTCTGCTCGCTTCGCTCATCAACTATCCTTACCAATTATCTTCGTAGATTTGTGTAATGCCTCCCACTGTTTTTGTCCTCTGAATGTTTTGTATAGTTTTGTAAGCCTACATATCTTCCTTCTCTCTTCAAGAGTCCTCCACCCTAGTTTTTTATTCATTTCCTCCACACTCTTGTCCACTGATGTCCACTCTTGTCTGTGGTTGTGATCACTTCTTCCTGCATTCCTTTCTTTCTCAATTCTTTGGCAAGTGGGCCCCATCTCACTTATATTCCCCACTGCTTTCACCTTCATCCTTTTCGGTGTGCTTGCCTACCTTTTCAGACAGGTACTTACCTCCTACCTGCATGCCTATTTAGTTTCAAGCAAACGTACCTAACTGCTAAATATTACCTTGGAAGTAGGAACGAGGCAATGGAACTTCAACTCATTATGATTCCAGTGGGATGAAGTGGTTGTCATAGAGATGAACAAAGTTTTTAGCAATTAGCATGACAATCTAAAAAATTATGGATAACCAAACAAACAGTACCTCCCTTCCTATAGTGCCAATCATAGGCGTGCGCAGGGTCCCAGATTAGGTGGCGCCAAACAGCAGGCGAAAATCGACCGACACAGAAAATCCAGTCCCTAAAGAAAACGTCATCCACCTTTTTTCCAAAAACCCAATCCCTTAATAAAACGTCACCAGCTTATACGTAGGTATGTCCAAACCTAAAAAAAAGTCACCCCTAAAACCCGCAATTCATTAAGTGGGGCAACGGCCTACGCTCGCCCCACCCTGGGCACGCCTATGGTGCCAATTTTTAAGAAGCTTTTTGCAAGTTTTACCAGAAAAAAGAACACAGTTTTTAAATGTCTACAAATTCTGCAATGTGGTTGCACATTAGGTACAGACAGATAGGTATGCTTTCAGCAGTGCTGAACTTGATCAGCTAACTGGGTCCGCTGTTGCCCGGAATCTTGAGAATGCTATCTTAGTCGCTTGTCTAGACACTTCAACTTTGTAGCAATTACAGGTACCTTCTTTCAATATTGGAGATTAAAAGATTGCTTCAGAACATTTTGTTTGTTTGTAGAACACTATTTTTGTTTGTAGGCAGTACCTACCTTCAAGTTGTAGGATGAGCAGCACTGCATTTTTGCAATTTTGCAAATTGGTGCAAATTAATAACCAGCTTCAGTAGTCTCTCGAATTGCTGTCTTCATAACTTACCTACGGGTTTGCTAGCGAGGTTACGGGAATTGATATTCTGTTGCTGTGAACAAAATGTGCAGCATTTACGCGAAAACGGCAGTTTATTTCAGAGGGTCGTTATAGTGTTAATATCGCAACCATTTTTTGAAAATATATAAAGATCTTAAATTTTAAATAATAAAGTGCATTGTACACAAATCGAATCAAGCCAATCGATTGACCTACGGTTGTCTTACTCGCCATATCCATTGATTTTTAATCCGATAGTGCATACGTTGGGCCTGGTAACCTCCCGAAGCTTGTCCCAATTTTGGCACTGTTCGTGTCCCTGACGCGTCGGCTGCATGATTTCGTTTCTATGGATTTCATCGCATAGAATGCACTTTCACTCGGATATATGCCGGCGGGAATGGAAACAATTTTCGCACTCTGCACACTTTCTGTCGGATCTTCTAACTGTTCACTATTCCAGAGTGTTGAAATGTCTTTAGACTTGAAATCTAGTTTCAAAGCTGCATCTCGGCTTAGCTTGATCATTTTGTCCAAATCTGCATGTGATAGTTTGCTGTCGGCCTCTGTTGAAAACGGTTTAACGAACCACATATTCTCTTCATACCTATTCACATATCTTTTTATCTGCACTTGGAAAATATGTTCTGAATTTAAGTATCAGGTCGTCAACGAACTCGAAATGTTTTTTGAAAGATACTCTAAAACCGAAAGCACTGAAAGATCCCTGCCGTGACATGTTCTCCGTGTTAAAGTTCGAAAGTTACTGACTGAGCTTGCATTGCATTATTTTTTAGTTTTGTCAAACAAGGGCAGCTAGAGATTTACTTGAATTAGTCAGATTCCAAGAATGAACTGAAGCTATACCTCGCATTCCACATAGTACAAAATACAGCATATATGTGTTGGGGGTCAATTAGCTGGTCTATGGCCGGGAGGGGTGATCTGCCTTCGCCCAGCAAAGAATGCTGAGCAAATCAGTTTGTTAGTTCACAATTCGGCTTAAAGCGAAAAAAAAATGTCCAAAGCAGGATGCGGAAATAGGTTGGGCAAGTGGACATTTCATTCTCAGGACACTCAAATGTCTATAACTATTCTCAAAATCGAAAAAATTCACAACATATTAAGAGCGTTGAAAACGATTGGATTCACATGCCACGTTGCGTGGCCAGGGGTCGGTGCAGAGGTTCACGCGGGAACTTCCTACACCAACAATTATTAATGTACAAATCTGGAAAAAAAAACCATAGACCGAGAAAGAATCAATTGATGTCGGATGGTAGTTTTTAATACAAGTTATGGTAAACTTTTTCCTTACGAGCCACGTAAAAAAGCCGTAAAAATGGTATTTTAGGCACTTTTTGAAAATGTACACCTCTGTCATTTTTGAGAGTATAATAACCTAACACACCATCCGAAATCCAACAACCCTTCAACTACAAATGTATTTTTTTCCAAAACTCTGTGTTAGTATTTGTGGCCAGGAGAAGTTCCCGCGTGAACCTCCGCGTACGACGAAAACACAAGCGTTTCGTTTCCTCTTAACATATTCGTATAACATATATTCATATTACATATTAGGTACATAACATATTCTCAAATTGAAAAATATATGCGTGGTAGATTTGTTTCTTTGGTAGATGAGTAGAAACTATATGTTGACCAGTTGGCTTGCGACCCTACTCAAAGCCTTTTACGACTTACTGGTCGAGAACCCTGGTGTGTTTCAATCCATGAACACTTCACGCTGAACGACACCGATATTCTGTCTGGTTAATCAATTTCTTCGTATTGCAATTTTTATAACTAATTGGGAACATTCCTTGTACAACAACCCAATAAGAATATTAATTTAAATTTTACAACATTTTCTCAGTTTGTACCTACCTAAAGCTGCTTTATGAGCTATTTACAGCTAAGAAATACAAATTAAAGTTAACGGATTGACCTCATAATTGTGGCCCAGTTCCAGGTTGAAGTCTGGGTTCCCGGGAAGGTACCCTGGACACTGCACGTTTCATTGCCACCCGTCCTTTTGTTAGGCCTGTAGACTGCCAACAAAGAAGGCTGGGCCGCGATTCACTAACTTTTTGGGCTACCAAAGCCGCGGCACGATTTCGAAGCCGCGGCTTTCTTTAAAGTTGGTATTCACTAACTTTTTTGGCCTTCGAAAGCCGCGGCAGCCACTTCCGACGGCGGCTTTCAAATCCGGGCTGAACTAGTCACGGCTTCGGACAATGTAGGGTTATATACGGCGTATTACGACGTATATATATATATATATATATACGCGAGTGTAAATTGTGACAGAGGTTCAGATAATCGAGGTAGGTTACACATTTGGTAAATAATGAACTATTGTGAATAGTGATGCAAAATATTAAAAAAAAAAATAATAATAATATAATTTAATAATATAATAAGATAATTTTCGACACATTTGTGTGCTAGTGTGCATTAGGATTTAGGGCCATGGGCCAAGTAGTTCACGACTTGGTCTAAGGAATAATTCTCAGTTTGTATGGAAATTTGATAACCTAGCCTGTAGAATAAACACACATGTGCTTTTTTCATTTTATTAAAAGTAATCTCTCGCTCATCCAAATATACGTTGTTCATATTTGTCAGATGGATGGATGGAATTACTTGGAGGCTCTGCTTTCTTCTCGTGGCCGTTTGCTGCCAAGTAATTCCCATTTGCAAAATTTTGGTGAGCTTCCATATAACTTAGCAATGCCTCTTGTTGGCCCTCACTCAGCTGCACGCTTTTAGAAGGTCCCATAGTATGCTTTACTGCTAATACCTAATGAGAACTAATATAACTATTAATAAATCGGCTATATAACTAATTAAGTATATAAACCAACGTACAAATACCATTAACCAACGAAGTTAACTGAAAAAAATACTACCGAAACTAAAGTAAATTCCTTCCGTGTATTTTAACTCCAAATCTATGTCATAAGTCAAAACAAAATTGAATGTGTGCGCTATTGTCAGGTGCATCCTCATTGGTGCATTTTCTTATCGCCTCTGATTTCCCCTCCTTCGCGCGTGTTTCCCAAATCTCCGTCCCTGTCCATTGCCGCGCAGTTAGTGAATACCAAATATTGCGGCTTTGAAGTCTGCAGCTTTGGGATTGGTTTTGGCTGCCGCGCATTTGAAAGCCGCGGCTTTTATGGAGAGTTAGTGAATCGCGGCCCAGGTGGTAGGCACCTGTTTTGTGCTACAGGCACAGATTGATATATACAGATCTATTACCTTACGGGGGCACGGCTACGGCAAAAAATTGACGCTAGTAACTCCGCAATCGCCCGCCTAGGTGCGTTGGCATCGCGATGCTAGCTATGAGTGAGTGGCATCAATTGAACATTTGGCCGCCAGAGTTCAGGACAATCGGTTCACGAGTAGTGGTGGGGTGAGACTACATTTTGCTCAACTGAAAGATGGCCGCTGGCGATGTTACAACTGTAGCTAGGACCCGATTTTCCTCTATTTTATACACTGGGTTCTTTTTATTAGCCTCCGAATTATTGTTTGGCAGTGGCAAAAGGACCTACATAAGCTATAAAGGTGCCGCCGAAATCGGACAGACACTGCATTCGAAAATATCTTCTCAATGATGAATTGCAATAAGCATCCGAGTGCTATAGGGAAGAAGTTGACATCGCGGCCAGCGCCTCACGTTCACTAGCCGACTATCACACAGACCGACAGTAGTATCATGTTTTATAAAGACAGAGGAGCAAAGACAATTCTGTTTCCACGCTAGCTGTGACATTGCAATCGCTGCCAAGCTCATCCAATGTTATCTCCACGCTGCGGCCTTGGTCTTGGTTTGAATACTAGACTGGGCAGTGTTCTAGCATGGCACTAGTTCGGTGTATGGGTAGCGTAAAATGACTTTGTTTTGTCGGCTCGGGCGCCAGCGGCTTCTGCGGCTCTAATGCATGGGTCTCCATAGCGCTGTGGCGGTCAACGAGCTCTCTTACATGCGTTAGCATTGCAATAGCGCCGCCTCGCTCTCGCTCAGTCCTCCTCTTACCCCGAGGCAATCGCCCTGAGGAATGAGTCTCTCTTGCACTCCGCGCATCGCGCAGCCAGACTCGCCAATTACGGCAGGTCTGTTCTTGTACGTATCCTGGTTTTGTCTTCTTTTAACGTCACTAATGTGCAATCATTTGATCTCTATCTTTGCTCAACGCAGTCATACACCCGCTGGCGCCAAAGTCATTTTACGCATCCGGGTACCGCAGTTTATCGGATGACGCCAATCACCAATTTCATCACGTGCTTTACTGTAAAAATCAACTTCCGTGATGATGGTATCAATCCTTATATCGAATTGTTTTTTTTTTTTTTGAATATGTAGGTTCAGAACGTTTTCAGGGTTTTTTCTTCTAGCCAGACACATTACACTACGTTCTCGATTCGTGTACCCGAGTAATATTTTATAAAGTTAGCTCCAGACAAGTTTACTCAATCAAAATGGGGAAATGTTATCATTGCCTGAGCTCAGCAGCGATAAAAATTATGCAGTCCGGCCTTGGACCCATATTATGATATCGCCTAAGATATCTTCAAACCAATTTGAAATCATATCCATTATGCCGTTCAGCCAGCGAATTTTATTCGGGCGATCATAGTTTATCTTTATCAATATCAATTTGCTAGAGTATACCTAAGCAGACGCTGGTAATTATTGACCCAATTCCCACAATATATGAATGTGATGATCTGTCCACGTGCCGTAATAATCATATTAATGGATATTTGCTTTCTTAAAAAGACTTGTCGAAAATGAATATACCTATCAATAAACTGCAGTGGATCCACCCCAAAGTAGATGCATACAAGCAGTGCAGGGTCACATGATAGTTCGGTCACTAGATAAGATTATTGCAATCGCATTATACTGAGCAAAGCAAAAACAATGCGCTCGTTTTGGACCATGCAACCTAGTATGGAGACGCAACATGAGATTCGGCTCTCGGTTCACGGTCAGTACCGAGCGGCATGGAGTCAGTGTCAAAGGAATATCTGAACGCCGTGCCGCGGCTAGTGCAACAGTCATGCTCATCTAACATTTTGGGGGCTTATGAAAAATTATTATTGTTTATATTCGGGACATCACACGAGGCGGGGAATATATACTTTCTTATACGAGTCTGAATACGTACTTGCGAGTGGGGCAGCAAAATGCCACCTAAAACTTGACCGGCTGATCCTAGCCAGGAATCGGGAAAGTAATAATCACATTTTTAAAAAGGTATCTTCGAGGCCATCCATGCTACTTGATTATAATCAAATCCCACTTTCTGCTTGTACTTTGTGACATCGTGCCCCCTATTTGGGAAAGAGAGCCAACACCACTACTCCCAGACATACACGCAAGCTTGCGCGACATATGCGCCTTTCGTTATCAAATCCAGGAAAAGCTTGATAACTTTCAATTGAATTCACAAATGTTGCAGTTTTAACTGACTAATTGATAGGCTGCAAGCGTCACAAAGAAAATATTCTAATCGGCGAAGTCGACTCGAGTTATGCAATTAAAATGTCGAATTCAACAGACCAATATATCACTATTATATTATTTATAAAAGTAGTTGACAGGTTTTGCAGAAGCAGCGCGTTATTACGTTATCTGTTTGGGGATATGTTTACATTTTTCTGCCTGCTCGGACTAGCTCGAACTCTGCTGCAGCTATCGCATGGAAACAGTAGGATAGCGGTAGCGCCAAGATCCTATCGGCGGACGAGCGAATGAGTGCGAAAGGACTGTAGAGCGATGACCGAGCTTGCTTGGAACAGTTTGTATACTTGAGAGTATGCGACACTAGCGACCAGATGCGCAACTATTTTAGCTTGTTGGTGAGGGGAACGCCGCGAAAATTGCGGGGGGAGGGCTTCGCGTAGCCCCTGCTAGCACGGGGGTAGACAATCTGTATAAATTAATCTGTGCTACAGGTATTATTGAGCGAGAATCGCAAAGTTATATTATTCTTCTCCGTACCACTCCTCGATGATAAAAAATGTCAATGCTTTTAAAATTTCAGCAAAGAAATGCAAAAGAAAAGACACTAGGGCAAATCGGTTTTGATGAATCCCACTTGCGTTACAACAAACTGGAAATATAAAAAAAACAGTTAGCAAACTGTGTGTACACTATAATTAATTTGAGTTTGCCACTTTCTGGGGATCTCATATCATAGAGTACCATTCCAAAGAGTTAAATGATCAAGTTTTTATTGTTTCCATTAAAATTTGTATTTATTTTTACCATTATTTACGATTTTACTAGATTTACAAATGGTAAAGAGTCTAATGATACTTTACTTCAAAATCCACCAGGTTATGGTAAAGTTACCCCGTTCATACCACGTTCACACAACAGACTTACCTCGTTCACATTACAGACTTAACCAACATCAACTCTCTTCGTCATCAAAGATGGCGTTGATTGGGTTTCCACAGCTCAGTTAACTATTTAATCGTGATAAAATCATTCGGGAATCGTCGTGAACGCTCGTTAAAGTTCGTGATTATTTCGAAATCCGCCACCGGAAACGTTGAAACATTCCTGGGAACGTGTTCCGTGTGCTATGAGTTCGGTGATAAAGTGAGGTTAGATTCTTCACTATTTCTGGTTGTGTTCGTTTTTCGAGCAAATTCCGAACTTGTCCGAATGACTTGATCATGATCAAGTAAGGAAACAAGTGTGAACACCAACTGATTTTTGAAACCCAATCAACGCCATATTTGATCGAGTTGAGGACTTGATCATGATTAACTCGTGTAGTGTGAACGGGGTAATCATGCTCGAGTCCTCAGCTCGATCAAATATGGTGTTGATTGGGTTTCCACAACTCAGTTTTAACTATTTAATCGCGGTGAAATCATTCGGGAATCGTCGTGAATGCTCTTTAAAGTTCATGATTATTTCGAAATCCGCCACCGGAAACGTCGAAACATTAACCTGGGAACGTGTTCCGTGTGCTATGAGCTCAGTGATAAAGTGAGGTTAGATTCGTCACGATTTCCGGTTGTGTTTGTTTCCCGAGCATGTTCCGAACTTGTCCAAATGACTTAATCATGATCAAGTAAGGAAACAGGTGTGAACCCAACTGATTTTTGAAACCCAATCAATGCCATATTTGATCGAGTTGAGGACTTGATCATGATTAACTCGTGTAGTGTGAACGGGGTAATCATGCTCGAGTCCTCAGCTCGATCAAATATGGTGTTGATTGGGTTTCCACAACTCAGTTTTAACTATTTAATCGTGATGAAATCATTCGGGAATTGTCGTGAACTCTCGTAAGAGCTCGTGAATATTTCGAAATCCGCCACCGGAAACGTTGAAACATTAACCTGGGAACGTGTTCCGTGTGCAATGAGCTTGGTGATAAAGTGAGGTTAGATTCTTCACGATTTCCGGTTGTGTTCGTTTCCCGAGCATGTTCCGAACTTGTCCGAATGACTCAATCATGATCAAGTAAGGAAACAAGTGTGAACACTAACTGATTTTTGACACCTAATCAACGCCATATTTGATCGAGTTGACTTGATCATGATTAACTCGTGTAGTGTGAACGGGGTAATCATGCTCGAGTCCTCAGCGTGATCAAATATGGCGTCGATTGAGTTTCCACAACTCAGTTAACTATTTAATCGTGATTAAATCATTCAGGAATCGTCGTGAACGCTCGTAAAAGCTCGTGAATATTTCGAAATCCGCCACCGGAAACGTTGAAACAATAGCTCTGTTTGGTTGATCACGAAATCTAGATGATAACTCGATTTCTTGCGTTTGTTTGTCCAGGCTAGATTTCGTTTACCTACTGCATGATTGCCTATTATGACGTCACAACGAAAACCGAAATCTAGTTAATAACTACATTGCATCTTGTTATGAACTGGACAACCAAACATACTTATTAACCTGGGAACGTGTTCCGTGTGCTATGAGCTCGGTGATAAAGTGAGGCTAGATTCGTCACGATTTCCGGTTGTGTTTGTTTGTTTTCCGCGCATATTCTAAACTTGCTCGAATGACTTAATCATGATCACGTAAGGAAACCAGTGCGAACACCAACTGATTTTTGAGACCCAATCAGCAGCAAATTTAATCGATTTTGGGGACTTGGTCATGATTAACTCGTGTAGTGTGAACGGGGTAAGGTTATCACGACTGCAGGTATTCACATTCAGGGATGTTGTGACCCTTGAACACAAGGTATTGAACACAATTGAACTTCCAGGATCGTGTGCTTAAGACATGACCTTGTGCCCTGGGAACAACCCCCCCCCCCCCCTCTCCCCCTCACTAATTAGGACACTGCTTTCATCCAGCCAACTCCTCCTCAATTTTTGAACTGCCGTGAATATACCTTTAGAATGGCGAACTATATAATGCAGATCAGGTATGCTTTATTATATTCGGTAGTAGGTAGGTAGGTACGTACCTATAATGCCAATTGGACGCCCAAATTATTTGACGACGAATCTAATTTGGTGAAAAGTGGAAGCTTTCATGAGTTTGGGTCTGGAGAGCACCCGACATTGAGAAGGCCTCGAAAACCCCCGCAGATTATTGCCCCCCTTACGGCAGTCAGGTAGGGGTCCCCCCCCCCCCCCCCCCCCCCCCCCCCTCACTCGTTCATGCACCTTGTGTAAGCTCCATTCGATACGCACTGCGTTATTGTCAGTTGTTACCCTGTCCCCCTTCCCCCATCCTCTAACAGGGGGACGGGGGGGGGGGGGAGGCAGTGTCAGAACTTGTGTACTCTGACCCCAGGGGCGCCTTTAGGGTAGGGGTCCCCTACACGCAACCGACTTTTGGGGCCCACTTCAAAAAGTCCATTCTCTATAAAAACGTAATCGCGAGATTTTCCTATAAATCCATTCCCTAAAAAACGCCATCGCCTGAATTTTTCTTTACATTCCCTAAACTAGGGCTTCGCGAACGCAATTTGTGTTGCGTTGAAGATGAGCGTAGGTAGCGGTTTGTGTATAGCGGATTAAAAGGTGCAGGCAGCAGTCGCAAGAAAACCATGGAGCACCAAACCTGACCATTGCCTTCTCGAAAATTCTAATCACTTGAAAATGTATACGGATTCTGACGTTCCTTTGTTTCTCTTCGAGGTCAACAAAGCTGGTAACCAAGGAAACGAAGGAAACCGGACTCGTATTGAATCAGCCGTCAAATCACGAAAAAAACACCACAAAAATGCTAATAAAAACCAATTGGAAAAACCTACCGAACTAAGATTTGCAGGCATGATAAATATGTTTAAGGTCAACATGTTTAGAAGTTTTGGTGAAGTTATGTTCAGAACTTTGAAATTTACAGGGGTTCAAAATTCTGAAAAAATCGAAAAATTTCGTAAAAATTGATTTATAAAAAATTTACTGAACCGATCTTTTTAAAAAACGCAGGGGGTCTAAGTTGAGAACAGAGGTAGATACTCAGAAATTTTCATCCATGTCGGTTCAGGCGTTTGGTCTGTAGAGCGCGCACAAACACACAAAAAAAAAAAAAAAACATACACAAGTGACTTTTTTCTGGGGTAAGTGAAATTGAAGATTTCGCTTCGCTCGCTTCGCTCGCTACGCTCATCAAAAACGTAAAAATTCTATTTCATAAAAAAAAATTTTGGGGCCCGTCGATCACCGGGGCCCCTAGGCGCACGCCTAGGGCGCCTAGGCCTAAAGGCGCCACTGTCTGCCCCCCTGGCCGGCAATCGCTTAGCGGGAAACAAGTCTGCAATTACTTTAGAACTGGCCAAACGACGCGAGTTTGCATTCTTGGCCGAAGCTCAGTGGCGGCTCGTGAGTGTTTTTCTCGGAGGGGCAGCAATTTAATATCATAACCCCCCCCCCCCCCCCCTCTTGGCACCAACCGCAACATCCGTAACATACATTTTACTACACCATTTTCCGAATGCTGAGAAACGGTGTTGCCTGCCATCCGCCTGTATTTTAAGCGTTTTGGTTTAGGATGAGATTCCTGAACAAACAGTTCTGCATTGAACGCACGATGTTCTCCAAAATGCATTTTGTTGTGCCTCCGTCGCAGGCACATTCGTGGTTTGCATGTGTATCGCTCTGTCTCTCCGTTCGCAATCCTCGGCACGTCGCCGATGCATCGCCGGCGGCGAGCCCGTGGCTGCCCGACAGTGCCCGAGGGTACCCGAGGGCAAGATCTCTGCTGCCCTCGGTGGACTTGCGAGCGACGATGAGCGGCTCGCGTTCAAGGCCATTTCCATGCACTCATGGCTGGGCACGCAGGGCGGCCGCGCTTGCCGCCCCGAGCGTGGCGGGTTGCGTCCAGGGTGAAGGCAGCAGACGTGCGGTGCTCGGGCGCTACCAAAACGTTTCGTTGCATTCGGCGGCCCGTGCCGTCCGCGCGACGCAAATGGCGTGATAATTCTTAGCGAATAGCGAGCTTTAATAGTTACAACAAATATTTACACGCAACAAATTTTAAGAACAATTAAAATGAACACAACATTAAATATTTGAATTATAATATTATTATTTTATTCTGTTAAATTTCCGGGGGGGCTGCCGCCCTGCAGCCCTCCTTCACGAGCCGCCCCTGCCGAAGCTGCACTGCTATCAGCTTCTTCTCTCGTGGCATGGGCTATGTTGGGACTGGTTGGTCCATCAGGGTATGCGGGGCATGCTGCGCATGCCCTGGTCAAATCACCAAGTAGGTTATTTTTATGTTTTTCCATAATTTACAATCATCATTTGCTAGTTTGGCTGGGAAAAAAGAATCGGGTCAATGTTTTCATCTTCACTTCTGTGATACGTGACGTTCGTTCGCGGATTCTTTGGGCGGGGAGGAGGACTGAAATCCACGCTCTCGATACTCGCTGTATCGCGTCGAACGCCATGCTTTCGCCAGTACAGGTGTAGCAGCAAATATGGACGACGAGAAATCAGGCTTTCTGTGACGTAGTGGCGTGGTAGTAGGGTGTATGAATGTGAAGTATAGTGCCTCAGCCTGTGCCTCCGTCAGTCAGTTTCATCTTGGTTTTAAGAGGCCTCTTAGAATATAATCCGCTTATCGCAGCTTAAGATAAAGTTACTCGCCTTTATCGCCGTTATCGCAATTGCAGGAAGTTAAAAGAATCAACATCTCCGAGATGAATGCAACAAAAATGTTCTATGTATCGCGATGTCAGCATAAACACATGCAGTCAAATTTGAAAAACATATATTTTTAAGTTTTTGGTGTGATAATTTATACGACATGATTCGATATCGATTGCCAATTTTCATCGATGTTGAATCAAAGTTTTCGTGCACCAAATGGCCATTCTTCAAAACTTTCTGACTTTCAAAAGTGGAATCATACAAATTAATCCGTGCTCCGAACTTTTGGCTCGGCTATAATCCTCGACATCCGCATCTCGACGCAACCAAAAAACGCAACAAGTTGACATTTCGGGAGAGGGTGATAGCCAACATTTTACTGGTGCAGACCCTTACGGGTCAGGAAAAATGAGGGTCTAAATTTGCTCCAAAATCTGTGAAAAAAACTGTGCATAGCAAAAGAGTGCACTCATGGTCAGGAAATCGCGCTTTTCCAATAAATAACGAATGAATATCGATTTACAGTCGATGCTCAAAGCTCATTTAGGCTAGTTTTGAAAGGGTGTACCTGATACATTTTTGTAAAAATCAAATTAAGAAGATCTCAAGACCAAAGATATACTCTTCCTTCATCTACTGATATTTTAAAATTAAAGATTAGATAACTTTTAGGGGTTAATTTCTCCTTGCGCGTGGACCTCTGCATTCAACGTTTCTGTGGGTGTGGGGTAGGATGACCACATTTTTGAACTCAAAAACCGGGACATTTTCGTATGGTTGGGGGGGGGGGGGGTGAGGGGGGGGGGTCAAATACCCATACACTCAGGGCCGTAACGTGAAAATAACGCAATGCCCCCCCCCCCTCTCTAATTTATGATTTAAATTAGTCGAATTAACTGAGTTTACCGAATTTTACAGCGCCAACTTCCATTATCTGGCCCCTACAATACACAATAATGGCAGATTAAGTCTGTTCATTGAGCTGTGAACTCGGGCCTCTTCCTTTACCTCGTACGGGATACACTTTCCAGGCCACACTTTTGGTCGGATCGCGGTGAAACCTATATTTTCGGGATCTTCACACTCCTGGCAACCAATTGAACCATTTTCATTGCTAAAAATTCACCCGTCAATTACATACAAGCGTTTTAGGTCAACCCTGTTTTGCCGGTGCATTGAAAGATGTCAATTCCAGCTAAGAATTTACCTCTTACTGGATACACTTTCCAGGCCACACCTGTTGTTTGATCGCGACGAAACAAATATCAACGGAATCCTCGCACTTTTGACAACTAATTGAATACCTACCGTAGAATCTCGAAATATCTCTTGGAAAACCAAAAAATGATTAGGTACCTCAACAACCATCGATGAACATCCTTAAAGCAAAAAAGTCCACACGTAAGGATTCAGAAGGGGTTTGATGAGGGTGATCATTGTGATGAACTACACTATATCCACAAACCAATTGCTTGAAAACGGCACTACACAAAAATAACAAAAATCGTACGTAGATAAATTATTTTAAATAAAAAATAAAAAATAAATCAAGTGGAATGACTGGAAAACCGGGACATTTAGGCGTACGGCTGGTGTCTCTCGGGACACCGGGACAGGGACCTGAAAATCAGGACTGTCCTGGGAAAACCTGCGCGGTGACGTCTGGTCACCCTAGGGTGGGGGTGAACGGATTATCTGACTGGAGCACTCTTAACTCTTGGTTTTCTAACCTAATTTAAAAGCTTATTAAAATCCACTGCTATTCGTTCTTGAATACCCGTGAATAACGTCATGGCCTTGGTTGACTGTCTGGGATCCGTTTTTGTTTACACCGGCACGGAAACCGCTCGGCGCGGCGCGAAGCACCAGTGCTAGCGGCGCGGGTTTTAAACGAAATCAACCACAGGGGACAATGAGCAGCCAAGAATATATTTTTGTCTTTGGAATTTGAGGGGAAATAATATGTTTTAATACTAGCATGATAATAAAGCATGAGCATAAATAATATGTTTAATAAGACTAATATATAAAAATACTTATCATCTGGAAATCATTATATTATTGCCGAATGATCTGCAACGGAACTCTGCAATTTTGTTTGTTTTTAAATAAAGAAAAAGGTATTTGTTGATTCGAACTATTCTGGCCTGCAGTCAAAGAAAATTGTGTTGCTCTAAGCAAGTTTAGCATTGACGTACGAGATCTTTTGTATGTATTTTAATAGTCTGATGGAAAACAAAATGCAGATTTACACGGGGGAAATATGGGTAGGTATATAGGAAAATGGGAAAATGTGTGCGTTGCATACCCTCCCAAAAATCCACCGCTCGCCCCTGGTAGGGTATCGCCTTAGAGTAATCTAAGGTATCGCCTCATTGCGTCTGTCCAATGGACGTCTACACTCTCAGTTTGCTTCATTCCCTGGTGACAAAAGATTACTCAATTTTCGAGTAAAAAATGTGGCAACAAATTTTGTCTGACAGATTACTGACGCGAGTTTAAAATTATTACTCACTTTTGGTCACGCAAGTTGTTTCATTACGTTTTTTACCATATGAGTCACTGCCCTTGAAGTGAACCCTAACCTCACTTTTCACCTACATTTTTGTGAAAAAATCGTCCAGGTCCAAATAAAACAATAATACTGTACATTAATAGCATACATTTTATTGATCCAAAGTAACAATACACACAAACATCTCTTTTTGAATTCCAATATCCTCATATATCTCCTCTGATCGCTTGTTAGCTCGAGCAATATAACGTTCGTTGGCAGGTGGTTGACGGAAATGGGCGATAGCCGATTGTGCATTCTAAACTCACTTTCCGACAGAAAACAAATGCAAAAGTTGCAAATGAACTGTAAAGAGGACATCTCAAACAACTGGATAAAATCAGATAATACATTTAACATCAGGGACCATATTATTATTATACCAGTAATGGAAAGGACGATTACCCTTCTAAATTCACGTTGCTGAGAATATTATCTGCAAACTACTAATGAGAGAAAAAGTGACTCAACTAATAACTTGGCGCAGAGATTTCTGGCAGTACTTAGCAGAGCAGCGGAGAATTATTACCTTGCTTTTTCTAAGGTACCAAGCTAGGACGAAACAAAGGTATAGGAGTTACAATCTACTCTCTGATATAAAAGGTTTGTCAGTTGACCTAGGTGATAAGCAGACCATCAGTTGGGAAGGCAGTCTGGTCCTTTAAAATGAAACCATCAATAAGCCACAAATGGTGAGAAGAAGAAGCGGCAGAGCCTATTTGAAAGTGAAGTCGAAACCTCTACGAATTACTAATGCTATTTTGTGCTCATCAAAACAAAAATCTATCAGCAAAAGGCCCATTACTTTACAGTTACCGGCCTTCCAGCCAAGAAGGTGTGTATTATAGCAAAGCTGTTATGTTATTAATGCAATCGCTAGGGAACGTGAGCTTCAAAGCCGATGACAAACTGGCACATGGTGATCAGCAGCGTGATGGGTCACCTCAGCAGTGGAAATGGGAATGCGACAGCTGGTTGATCAGATTGGAGGTTCTCCTTCAATATCTGTAGGAAAAAAAGAGATATGACATTTCTGTCAAGTCACATTTGAACCAGGTACTTACCTAAGTATTAATACTATTAACAGCTTGAATACCTACGAACCTTTTGCCCTTTTCATCGCCCAGGGAAGCTGAAAAAGCGATAAAATACAGTGTGTTGGGTTGCCACAATAGTGTTTTAATAGGAATGCGACAGCTGGTTGATCAGATTCCAGGTTCTTCTTCAATATCTGTAGGAAAAAAAGAAATATGACATTTCAGTCAAGTCATTTTTGAACTAGGTACCTACCAAACACTTTAAATATTATTTAACAGCTTGAATGCCTACGTACCTTTTGCCCTTTCCTTCGCCCAGTGAAGCTGGCACAACGATAAGATACAGCGTGATGGGTTGCCACAATAGTGTATTAGGAATGCGACAGCTGGTTGATCAGATTCCAGGTTCTTCAATATCTGTAAGAAAAGATGGCATTTCACTCAAGTGACATTTGATTTGGCAAGTATCTACCTATCTAAGAAAGAATATCATTAACAGATTGAATATTTACCGTTTTTCCATTCGCTGGAATTGACAATAGTAGGTAGGTACTTCAATGGAATTTTGGTACTGACAAACCATTCAGTGCATAAGAAACCTATTCTTGGTCCACCTAGATGAAGAAAAGAATTGAAAGATGTGAAAAATATTATTGTTATAATTAAGACTAAGATGAAAAAGAATTTATACATTGACAGTGTATTAATTTATTTATATTTAAGTCAGCATGTCAAAGTAGAGAATACCTAGATTCATATCAAGTTAATATTATGCTGTAGGTAATGTTCAGTATGATCTTTAAATTTTTCTCACGGCAAAAAATGAAAATTCTTCAATCTTGAAAGTTGAAGTACTAGAGCTTGAATAAGAATTGTGCCCATCTGATTCGCAAGTTAAACCACATGCATGAAAAAAATAACAATTCAGAATCCAAGCAAGAATACAAACCTTTTTAAGAAAATCTTCTACGTCATCTGTTAAATTCTAGCCTTCCACAGCTTGATTTTTGAACAGATGAACCATCCACAGGCAATAACAAATCATTCTTGGCCCACCTACATAAGGAAAGAAATTTGTGTAAAATACTTCATCAAAGATTTTGGTAGATAGTTAAAAAAACATTTGCCTGCTTGTGCATTACCATTTCACATCCCCGCCTATCCAAGAAACATATGTTGTCAACCAAGCTTTGGTCTTAGTTGGTAGCAGGTGTAAGCTCATTTCATGCCACCTAATTTTGACAAAATGATAGGTATCAGTACAAGTTTATTACAGGGAAAGAAACCAAAGAAAAATATAGTAAATATTTTTCTTTCTTTTTCTTGACATCCTTCCATGCCAAAGCCAGAAATGCTGGTGCTCTGACACCATCCATTCTGCGTCAGCTTGTTCGTAGGCACCAAAATGTACGGGTTTCAATTTCATTCCTTATTTTGTGTGAAATATCCTCACACCGATTGATATGTTACATGTTATAACCAATGGTACAGTGGAGAGACATGGGCATCACGTGAAACCATTTACCGAGTAGTAATAGGTCTAGGTACTACCTAATGATCCTGCAAAAGGCAAAGAAGATAACTTAGTGCCGATTTTCAGTGGCCCGTTAAGATTTAACGGTCCATTAGCAAGAAAATTAAGGGCTCTGGTCGGACGTTGCTAAGAAAATAACAAGTTAACAGACAATTAGGTATTTAACGTGCCACTGAAAATCCGATAATAATACCAGGTATTTAGGTTAGGTAACCTACCTACAAAGGGACCATGGAAATTTACAGTTCGAGTGGAGCCAAGTATTTAGACACTTATCCTAGGTAGGTAGGTAGGTAGTATTCCTACTACTACCTACCAACTATTTTATAACATAAACCATGGAATCAGTGGATGTAAAATCACTGATCAAAATCACCGACTTCCAGATTGATGCATTCAATCTCATTTGGTTCATTTTCAACATTTATTAGATTTCCTGCAAACCTTCATAAGCGTTTGATGGAATCGATATTTGGCTAAATAGTTTGCTCAATAGGTAGTTGTTTATTTATTTCCCAACTGTCAACAACAGATTTTGATGGTCTAAAATGGAAGAACAAAATATTATGTCAATGTAGTCATTTTGTCGGTAAACTCCGGCTTTATGTAAAATTTAATTGCAAGTAACTTACCTGTTACATTGGTGTACATCCTTTTTATATCGATTAACGACGAAGGCGATATCGCAGCCGCTATTCACTTTGTCCAATCTTAAACGAGCCATATCCTCCGCCATGTTTGACGTCCCTCGAGCCTCGATCGATGCTTGCTCGATCGAATGTGCCCTACCCACCATGCTGTGCGCCCGCCCGATTTAAATATTACTCGCCGTAACACATAACTTTTGTCGCAAAATGTTGGACACAGTAATTACTCGTTGTCTGATAAATAATGACTCGCCAAAGCAAATCTCCAGGGAGGTTTTACTAAATTGCGCCTTGACAAATTAACTTGACACACAGCTTGACACATTTTTTCTGAGAGTGTACACAAGTTAATCATGATCAAGTCCTCAACTCGATCAAATATGGCGTTGATTGGGTTTCAAAAATCAGTTGGTGTTCACACTTGTTTCCTTCATTGATCATGGTCAAGTCATTCGGACAAGTTCGGAATATGCTCGGGAAACATACCGGAAATCGTGACGAATCTAGCCTCACTTTATCACCGAGCTCATAGCACACGGAACACGCTCCCAGGTTAATGTTGCAACGTTTCCGGTGGCGGATCTTGAAATAATCACGAACTCTTTCGAGGGTTTGCGACGATTCCCGAATGATTTCATCACGATCAAACATTTAACTGAGTTGTGGAAACCCAATCAACGCCATCTTTGATGGCGTAGAGAGTTGATCTTGATCAAGTCTGTAGTGTGAACGAGGTATTAATACGAGGTATAATTGTTTTTGGGGAAGTTTTGTTTTATGAGTTTCTTCTGGAAAGTATTGTATTGTATTGTATTTTTTTTGTCCGTGACAGGTTATAGTATATACAAGTGTGGGCACGTCAGGCTAGAGCGATAATATAGGCAAATATAATTTAATAGAATATAGTAGCTCATATGAGACGAGAAGCTAAATCTAACAATAATGTTTCCGTGGCCTTTTTTTGCACCTAGCCTGTCGCAATTCGCGTGAGCATTGAATTTAAATTCAATTACGTGAGCAAAGAAGCCAAATCTGACTTTCCATTAATTCTTTCGCATCTAGCCTGTTGCATTTTATTTTGTTGATATTTTATTTTTTTAAATATTTCTTTATTCCAAGTGTACATGACATGAGAGAGAAAGAGAGAAAACAGAGTAATATATATATTTAATTATATATATATATATATATATATATATATATATATATATATATATATATATATATATATATATATATATATATATATATATATATATATATATATATATATATATATATATATATATATATATATATATATATATATATATATATATATATATATATATATATATATATATATATATATATATATATATATATATATATATATATATATATATATATATATATATATATATATATAATTTAATAGCAATATATTATAATAAGCAGAGAAACCGAAACAGATAAGTGTTCCCGAGCATTTTCGCGCATTCAACATTAATTTGTGTGACAATTGATATTTATGCATCCAATTCCAAATTTGGTTAGAAAACCCAGAGCTAGAACCAAGATGAAACTGAATAAACTGAGTGCCTGAGTCACGGGCTGAGGACTACTTCACACAGCGAACATGACGCCACACAGCCTATAATGTCACAGAAAGCCAGATTTGTCGTCGTCCATATTTGCTGCTACAGCGGTAGTTGCGGTAGATAGCACTTTTTGGCTCGACCTTCGAAATATTTCAAAGGGAATGCCAACCTTTGAGAAACAATTTCAGCTAGGCTAAATGGCATGTGCATTACAAATTTTTTTTTAAAACTGACTGCAATTCTATGCCCTTTTTCCTTAATTTCGAAGAACTCATTATGTAGCCAAATTGGTTAATTATACAAATATTCCAAAATATGGTGAGTCCTAGTGACCACTCCACGACCTAGCTGAAAACAAAAGACCGCTCTTGTTATGTTTGCCACCTGATATGGCTGCCATTAGTGGAAAAAACTTGTCAGAGTGAAGATATTAAGTATAACATTGTGGTAATACTGGTTATTCTAGACAAAACTATATAAAATCCTTTCAAAAATTGTGTTACATTTGTTAGTAAATAGTGTATAATAATATAATATAAATACTTTTAAAATTTTAATAATGTTCATAAAGTAGATTTCAGTTCCGAGGTTGGCAACAAAAAGTGCTATCTTATCGTAATGTCAGTATACACCTTGTTTTATAATGGTAAATGCAAAGTTAATTCATTATAAACAGGAAATAAATTGTGAAAACAACATATGAAAACACTGACATAATAACTACGCTGAAATCAGCGAAAGCAATAGTGGTTTTCCGAAGAGACTTGGCGTTAGTTGTCTCAGGTCAGAATTTGGATTCCGCCGGGGTGTAAGTGCCAGCAGCTGAAATAACAAGTACGGATTGAATCAATTAACGATCTTCACCCAAAACAGCTAAATTCTTGAATTCTTCAAAGTACAGTTAGCCAACTATAACACACTATAAGAAGCTAATGCCATACAGTTACAACGGGATAATAAAAAACATGCTTCCATTAAACTAAAGCCTGTTTTACACAGTAAAGATTTTCATAAAATCTATCATAGCATCTTTTATAACATCTATCGTGATATCTTTTATAAAATCTTTTACGAAAATGTTTGATGGTATTTACACGGTCCTAGAAAAATGTGATAAAAAATCACATGGTTGTGACAGAAGCACGGCCATCTGTATGTCATTCTGTATGAAATTCAAAAGGTGGTGGATTAAGAAAATTTTAAATGAAGGTGCGAAATTACAACTGTCAATATGTCTGTAAAATTAACAGGCTCGGGAGCTCCGCTCCCTCACTTGGTGCCCATGGGGCACGGCCATATGCCCATAGGACATAAATATGCCCATAAGGCATAAATATGCCCATAGGGCAAAAATACGCCCCAAGGGCGTAGTGTATGTTCTTTTTCCGGTGAAAAATATGCCCGGAGTGCATAAATATACCCTTCGGGTACAAATACGCCTGTGGGGAGTAGTGTAGGTTCTTTCGTCGGAGGAAAATATGCCCAAAGGACATATAATATGCCATTGGGCAAATATTCTTCTCTGGTGCATGGTGTATGTACTTCTACTGGTAAGAGATGCACTCCTAGGGCGTGAAAATACCTTAAAGGCATCAATATGCCCTTCGAAAAAATCTAGCCCCATCTGGCATCAGTTGAAGTTAAATCTGTGTTTTCATATTTTAGTCCTAATAACAAGAGCATATTTATATTATGCCTAAAATCATAGTATATTTGCGCAGCTTTTCCGGTAGAATAACTTCTAAGGTGGAACATTATGGCACATAGTGCGTTTTCGTATCCCGGTTAAACAGCACATTTTCCAGTCTGTCCTTCCATCCATCCATCCATCCATCCATCCATCCATTGCTTACTGTTTTAATCAGCAAACCGGGATTTGTGATGGGATAAGATGCAGACGATTCTGTCAGCAAGGCTCGAGTTGACCTTGCGCCAAACATGCGTTGCAAATAATCATTGGATAATGAGTTACTCAGCCTGTTCTTTAGAGGTCGCCTATCCCACCAAAAAGTTTAGCGGTAGAGCATCGACCGGAAAACGGGTGGTCCCGGGTTATATCACGGTGAAGCAACACATTTTCTAGTTTCGTCTTCCTTCCAAAGCAGCTATGGAATCGGAAATCAGAATCAGAAATTGACCGCTGGGAGATGATAGATAAAAAGATGCCACTTGCAAGTGGAACAGTCTAATTTGCATGACAAGAGTCAGCTTGTTCCTACCAGAGACCCGAACTGGAATTGGAGCCAGAATCGGAGCCAGAATAGGAACCGCCTAGAACCCTTAATATTTCAGAACCGTAATAGGTAATTGAGCCTTTTAAAGAAAAACTTGAAAACCAGAATCAGAAAATTATTTTTTACAAAATATTCAAATTCTCAGCGTTTTCAAAAAGCGTTCCGAAGTTCTTAAAGTAAAAAAAACTAGGTAGGTGAAGTGCCTTAAACCCCACTATTCATTTATTCATTAATATTTTTCCGATATTCTTAATAAATTGCCAATGTATTTTGGTTCAATGACCACACAGAATAGTTATATGATGCCTGCAAAAGACTGTGCATCCATGAAGGGCGTGGGATCTTTTCGTCTGTTTTTGAGGAATCAATACTGGAACTGGAACCGGAATTGTAACAACAATTTCAACCCCCTCTAGGACTACCACCTTACCGTGGCGAGGGGGTTTGCGTGGTCCGACGACCCGGGTGGCTATGCCAGGAGGGGAGGTTTCGCTCCCCGTAAGGTCTCCTTTACCGGACAGGCTCCTGGCAAGGACCCAGACCAAGAGCAGTCTGGCCACGCCGCTGTTGCGGTATGCGGACTCTGGTCTAGGAAGTTCTGTGCACCCTTTTTCTTTTCTATTTTACATTCACCATCATATCTTCACCTCTCTTCTTGCTTCATTCCTTACCACTTGCCGAAGCCCCCGTCAGCCTTCTGCGACAGCAGCGTGGCTCCCTCCCCAAAGATGACTTGGAAACATTTCAACAGATTCTCTTTCCGTAGTCACGGCCTGTGGCTCGCAAAGAGAAGCTGACATTTCGGTCTGTATTTTATCATAAAAAATCCGTCAAACTAGGCCCAAATCCACCATTTGTATTGCCTACACCCAAAGAAAAGCAGAGTAAAATATGGAATATCACATTTAAATGCTTGTTGTACCAAGTGTAGGTATATAGGTACGACTGATATATGGTAACTAAACGATGCACCTACCAGTCTGTGACCGCTACCTACTAAATCGTCTGAAACCGGAAATCAACAATCTATAAATTAGTTCAACAACCATTGAAATTTTTCACAATGCCTGTAGACATAAATACCCACCTAACAACTATGTAAATTTATAATAACACTTGAAACATGACTTATCAGGAAATACTTCGTGATGTAAACCGCAACTCAAACTCAGCATGCAACCAATTTGACGTATCTTTTAAGAGGATCGGTGATACTATGGCTTTAAAAACTAGCAATCAAGATATTTTTTTTTTATGTCTGTGTTGAAATAGATAAGTAGACACAGAGAACCCATTCTGTGGTGATGGGCTCACACTACTCATAGTGCATCAAACTCAAAATGAAAGTGAATTATCAACCAATACCTTGGATGGCGAGGCAGCTCATGGCACTATTACCACCAAAGTTATAAATTTGTTGGTGAATTAGTAAAAAATATACAAAATAAAATTGAAAAGTAGGTAGTATCTTTGTCAATAGTTAGCTAACCTTCAAATTCAGTATGCAGAGCAGTGCAGAGGTAATAGGAACATACCTACTCAAGATGTGTGTCCACCTATGACTTGTTATCCCACACAATTTGAATACTATTTTCTTAAGCTTGGTATCACATTTTATTTTTATTTGGTAGGGCATGTCATATTATTGAAGTGAGATGAGACGCTCTCGAGATGAACGACTATACACACGTTGCCGGCAAGAAGTTTTAGAACAGATCAGAAGTTGACAGGCAACTACAACAAAATAATATTATATAAATAGCATGTAAAATTTCATTATTGATGAGCGTAGCGAGCGAAGCGAGCGGAGCGAAATCTTCAATTTCACTACCCCCAAAAAAAAGTCACTTGTGTATGTTTTTTTTTCTTTTTCTTTTTTTTTTTCGTTTTTGTGTGTTTGTGCGCGCTCTACGGATCAAACGCCTGAACCGATTTGAATGAAAATTTCTGAGTACCTACCTTTGTTCTCAACTTAGACCCCCTGCGTTTTTGGAAAAGATCGGTTTAGAATATTTTTAAGAAATCAATTTTTACGAAATTTTTCGATTTTTTCAAAATTTTGAATCTGTAAATTTCAAAGTTCTTAACATAACTTCACCAAAACTTCTAAACATGTTGACCTTATAAATATTTATCATTCCTGCAAATCTTAGGCCGGTACGTCTTTCCAATTGGTGTTTATTAGCATTTTTGTGGTGTTTTTCTCGTGATTTGACGGCTGATTCAATACGAGTCCGGTTTCCTTCGTTTCCTTGGTTACCAGCTTTGCTGACCTCGAAGAGAAACAAAGGAACGTCAGAATCCGCATACATTTTCAAGTGATTAGAATTTTCGAGAAGGCAATGGTCAGGTTTGGTGCTCCATGGTTTTCTTGTGACTGCTGCCTGCACCTTTTAATCCGCTATACACAAACCGCTACCTACGCTCATCTTCAACGCAACACAAATTGCGTTCGCGAAGCCCTAGTTTTAAAAATATATTGATATGAACAAAACGTTTAATCATACTTTTACGACCCATTAATTGAATGCACTTAAATCTAGAACAGGGTAATTTGCGTGTGGTGGAAATAGTCAGAGCCAAGTCAACTGGTAGGTTAGGCTAGACTTGAGCAAAGAAATGAGGTTGTTTGTTGTTTATTATTCATTCTGTGGCTAACTTCTACTATCCAATGATTAAAACGTTTTGAAGCATGGTTGGTTCTGCTTGCTTAGTAATATATACGATCGTAAATTAATTCACTAGAATTGCTGTGAGAGCGATGGTCTATTTCGACAAACTTTTAGGTTTGGAATAAGCCTACTTGACATTCTGGATTGGTGTTGATAAAATAATGGCTAGCTACTAGTATAGTAAAACAGGCAAGTACTAGTATTGTCTATCAATAACAGTATTATACACTTTACTTTTTGTAAAGCCAGTCTTCCACTTACTGAGATCTTAGAAGGACTGCAGTTCCAAACTCTCTAAATGTTTCAGAAAGATGTCAGATTTGAAGAACCTATATTTCATTATAAAGCACCTTTGTGTTGAAAATACACCTACTAGGTACCTATACAAAGTACATACCTCATAGCCAAATTAAGTTTTCATTTTTATCGCAAAGGTAGTACAATATATTATCCAATTCTTTGCGTTCTACCTTACCGCCATTCTCGGCTCAATGGCATCCTCCGCTTATCTCCACAATTAGAAGATTACATATATTTTGTAAGGCCTACCACAAGCAAAGTGGCTTGGTACAATAGACTTGGTTCAGGTACACCAGAACCGGTTGGAAACAAACATTTACCTAGCCAGGCGAGAATCAAAATAGTTCTTTTAAAACTTTTTCAGAGGCATTGCTATGTGGGATCCTACTTACCTCTTACCTAGTAATGTCATTGATGGTAATACTTATCGGCTTGTGTTGTGAATGCACTTTAAATATATTTATTTCAAATTAACTTGCACCTTTGGCAACCACCTTTTGAATTGGAAAGTAGAACACACAGTGACAATTTTCTGTCATCTTAGCTGATCTCAAATTGTCAACACTGACAATGATCCAAATTTTGCCTAGCCAATGGTGAGGTAATTTAAGTTTTTTTGAAATAATTATAAACTTACTTTCTCAATTCGCAAGGAAACAGTTTTCTTAGTGCAATGCCAAAATTTAAAACATTCTAACACACTCTATCAATTTCATTAGTCTTTTTGTAACGCTTGGTAGATATCTGAATTTTAAGTGACAAATTTTGCCCCGCTGACATTTCGCCCAAACAGCTGATTGGGAAGAAATCAATCACACTTTTTTGGCTCTTCTCGTTTACAATTTAATTAATTACTTATTTTCTGGTGTTTAGACTATCGTTCCGCAAAACAGAATAATTTTTCATTCAAAAATAATACACTCAATAATTTTTCCGAAGGGTCCTGCGGAATCCCATAGATGGACGGCAGATCCATTTTGAAACCACTCAGGGCATAAGCCATCTTCCCCGTGTTATACTCATATAACACGTTGTGAGAAGCTGCGCTAAAAATTGAGAGGGATTTGACGGATTTGGCTAACATTCAGGCTATTGCAGATACTTTATCCGTTTTAGATGTAGTTGAGAAGGTTTTGAAGGTTTATGAACTAAAGAAGAGGAAGAGGATATGCTGGAGACGTTCCTGGATTGCCCTGCATTCTTGGGAGACTCCATGTTGTGAATTGAGATCTGTCAAATGCTGAAAGCTGAGTGGTTAATTTTTATCACATCTATCACGGAAATAGAACCGCGCCTAATTGAAAAATGTCATCAAATCTTTTATCACATCTATCGTGTAACAGGCTATTTTCATCACAAATTTTTGCATTTACATGGTGATATTTAGGTACACTTGCGCAAAAATTAAGTGGCCGGATCAGTTCGCCAGAAAGAGGCTTTCAGACCCTTTTTTTCCACCGTTTGGGGGTCACAACGTTAAAGTTATCATTTCAATATTTCAATAGGTTGTAAACAAAAGATGTGAAATTGGGTAACCATGGCCCTTTTTTCGAAAATTTCCCCCCGGAACGCTAGAACCACCACGAAACTATTCATTTTTGACCTTCTTTAGAGCCATGTATACGAAAGTGCAATAGAGAATTCGAAAAAAAGGCCATGGTTACCCAATTTGAGGTCTTTTGTCTACCACATACTGAAATATTGAAATTATTACTTCAACGATGTGACCCTCAAACGGTGGAAAAAATTGGTCTGTTTCAAAATTTTCCATGCTCAATTTTTAACTTTGTACACCCTACGACTGCTTCTCGACAAAATATGAGACGTTGTTGATACTCCATGCCTCTCGTTATCGCGCTCGCTGGAGTGATGAAATGAAGGGATTAGCTAACTGTAATTAAACATTTCTATCTTGCATTCGACTAGATTATTTCTCATAAAGGATTTAAAAACACGTTATGGCCGGCGCATGAAGAAATTGCCGCTTAGGAATCGCAAAAATGACTTTAGAAGTTCGATTCAAGTTGCTCCACGATCCATTCGGCATAACATATGTAATGATGTCAGTTTAAATTAGAAATGTATCAATCAATACTCTTTTTGCTGAAAGATATCGCTTATGCAATTAATTTTGTTCCCCGAAAGCAAAGCTATCTGAAGCTTTAAGAGATTATGAAGATTTTGACACATTCATGCGATAAAAGTATAAGACCCAAGTAGTTGATTATTTTCGAGTGATATTGTAGCTACTTAAGTGATGTACAAAGTTTGAGTCAACTCTTCAAAAAATAAACAATCTTAACTGCTCCGGACTCTTAAGTGAGCCACCAAAATATTAAAAGTCGCGAGGTGTGGGCTGGGATGAAAATCAGCGTAGGCTAAAACTGGTCAGTGCGATGAAAATACCCGCGGACCTTGCACAACTTAATGATAGCGTCTAAAGGTGTATCCGGTGTATCCTTATCTTGATTCTGCCCCTTACTGGTTGCAGTCTTTCTGCTTCATCAAAGGTGGGTTGAACAATGTCAAAGAGCTCTTCCAATTCCGATCAAAGAAAAAACGGTTCGTTAAATCGTTCTACAGCCAATCAGATGCCTTGTTAGCCAGTAAACGGACAGTTAACTCATTAACCCGCCATAGAACAGCCGGGACTTAGACGACAAAACTATTACATTTCGCTATATTATTACATATTCCTTAGTAAAACTACCGGTCGTGACAGTCGAAATAACGTGCAGATTTTACAATCTAATCTCCCGTTTATGTTATGCCCGACCCGCCTGGGCGAGCAGCCATCGAAAAGGTCGGGTCTCGGTACGATCGACTACATTGATTGAGAGATAACACAAGCAATAAAAATAATGCACATCGAATTTTTTAAAGAAACAAACTTTTACGACAATAATGGAATAGTGATGTTATATTAGGGTTTGTTGTAATAAAGAAAATATGCAGATAGTTTTTTGTTTTTTATTTTATCTCCAAAATTACGCATTCTAGACTAGGAAAAATGTGCCAACATCGTGCAAAACTCCAGAGTGAACCGAATCATGAGCATTTCTGATCCACATTTGACAGAGCAAAGCAGTACATGAAAAGGAAACGGGTTTTTCAAACTTATAGTTACAAGTCCACAAAAGCACATGGCTATAGCCATGTTTTCAGTACCCGGCCGATACCTACACTGTTTTCAAACGAACCTAAAATGGACTTGTATATTTTTTTGGCTGGCTCACTTTATGTTTGCGCAAGTGTACGTAAAAGATATCATGATAGATATTATGAAAATCTTTTACCGTGTAAAACAGGCTGAAGGTGCAATCTAGAGTCTATGGTCTAATCAAGAGCAAGGACATTGTCCCGCTATTACTAAAAGGACATAGACGCAGTGAGCTAGTTTTTATAATCAAGCTCAGACAAGAAACTTGGACCTGAAAAGGTAACTAATGGTAACACATCCATTTCTTTCTTTTGATGGTATTTTTGGCCACCTTTGGCTACCTTTGGCTACCTTTGGCTACCCTTGGCTACCTTTGGCTACCTTTTGCTACCTTTTGCTACCTTTGGTTATACATGTATACAATGCCAATGGGTACCCACTACCAGGGTTGTAAAGGGATAAAAATCCGGCCCGGACGTTTCAGAAAAAAAGTCGGCACACAAGAAAATCCATTCCCTATAAAAACGTCACCCGCTTTTCCAAAAGTCATTCCTTAAACAAAACGCCGTCGCTCCTGTGAGGCCTTCCATATTTTGTTTTTTTCTTGTGTCTCGGACCACGAGAGTGGCCCCCAGCCGTTCTAACGGCCCAGAACCTACCGGCCCTTTGGGGGTCGCCTAGTGGGCCTATCCAACCCTGCCCACTACCCGCTTGACGGTACGCTTTGATTTCGTCGACTGAGTGCACTGCGCAGAGCCTTTCGCCGCGACTCAAATGACTTCCGAATGCAATGCGGTTTCCGGTGGTCGCGTGGGGCCGAATGCACGGAAGCACGTACAGTATGCTCCCGCCGGTTAGCTACTGTAGTGCCCAGCCTCGGGGAGCGTGTGCCATGCCTTGCCGCTACTAGTGTCGCGGCACAAAGGCATTGCGGACGCAGTGGCGAACGGGGTCGAGCGAGGGGGCGTTCACGGTCCGCCGCACGCGAGGGTTGCCGTGCAGTCGGCACGGGAACAGGTGCGACCCTAATGGGGAGATGGGGCAATAACACCGGTGCGTCCAGTCAAAGGGGTTGTGTCAGGCATTACCGGCAAACTTTCGGGGTAACCGCACGTGGTCTCACTGGCGCTGACAGTGTGGGGGGAGATACCGCCGGCATGGTATCTCGGCTCATGCGCTCAAACAGAGCACGCATTGCAAACAACATTGTTGGCATGCTCAAGAAAATCGTCATTTCTCGTATGCTGTGGCCAAATCAACCGTTTTAACGACAAAGTATCGGCGACATAACGACAAGAGTAAGCTTCACCACCCTGCCCCCTGGCTATGATCATGTTGTAAAGGGTTAACTTCCGCTTCGCACGCTGCTGCCCTGGCTTCCTTGCACCGCGTTCGGACAGCCTCGCACTCTGCTGCCCTGGCTTCCTTGCTCCGCGTTCGGACAGCCTCGCACTCTGCTGCCCTGGCTTCCTTGCACCGCGTTCGGACAGCCTCGCACTCTGCTGCCCTGGCGTCCTTGCACCGCGTTCGGACAGCCTCGCACTCTGCTGCCCTGGCTTCCTTGCTCCGCGTTCGGACAGCCTCGCACTCTGCTGCCCTGGCTTCCTTGCACCGCGTTCGGACAGCCTCGCACTCTGCTGCCCTGGCTTCCTTGCACCGCGTTCGGACAGCCTCGCACTCTGCTGCCCTGGCTTCCTTGCACCGCGTTCGGACAGCCTCGCACTCTGCTGCCCTGGCTTCCTTGCACCGCGTTGAAACGTTGACCGGGTCTTAGCTGCAGTTAGCACCGTTGTCGTTGACTACAGAGTCGCGTTATTTGAAATTGCTTGCGTTGAAAACTCCTTGGAAAGTGCTGAGGCTGGGGAAAAGTAGGCAATGGAAGTACAGTCATATCTACGGGACGCGTATTACTAATTGCTAACTGATTTCATGACCGAAGTCGCGAAATCGGTGAGAGTTTTATGCACACATCATGGCTAAAAATCCCTAACCGTTTTCATGACTTCGCTCATGCGCACATAGTATTAAGGTTGGTTCCGACTCCCGCGTTTACCGTGCCGCACGGCGCGTTTTCGCTACGTCACGGCGCGATGGAACTCTGTCTGGCGGGAACTGATCTATTTTAGCACCAGTCCCACAAAATCCGGGCTATTTTGGTCAGTTCCGATGTAAGTGATCACGATCTTGTGTGCCGCGCTTCTTTCAATCCGATTTGAAACCCAATTCAATATTAATAAAATTACAAAATTTATCAGTGTACTTCTGGGCCAAGGAAAGAGTAAGCTAGATCTTGCAGGTCTATACGCAACAGCTTAATTTTGCGATACTTTCCGCCTATACTTCTACATCTAAGGTTGCTTACCTTAAATGCAGAGTTGCTGCGTGGGAAACCGTCCCAGGTCCCATTTCTTACAATTTATTTGGGAAATAAACAATTTCTAATGTCAGCTGATTCTCAAACAAAGAACTCTAAAACGCATGAGACATCAATTTCTCAATTTTCAAACTAGCCGTTAGTTACTTTCCGGCGGTAACGCGCCGCTTTTCGCCGCAAAAGTTGCAGTTTAGTCTACTTTTGCGTGGCGGCAGGCGGCGGGACCGGCGGCAAGAAGCGGGAAGAATACACGGTTGCTATTAGTCGAGCAATAAAAAACGCCCCGCGCGGCACGGTAAACGCGGGAGTGGGAACCAACCTACCTACATGCAGTCGGTCGCCGAAGGTGGGGGACGAAGGAAAATCCAAGAAGGTACACGTATATGCATAAACAATTAATGTATTTCAACAAACATTTAAATTTATGAAATGCATTTATTAGTTGAAACATTTTAGTAACAAATTAAGAATAACTAGCAGTATGGGCCCGTGCTACGCACGTGTAGTAAACTGAAGGTGTGGGCATGATTGCAGTATCCAGTTCATGGCTCTAAATATTAATTTTAACTAGGGCTTCGCGAACGCAATTTGTGTTGCGTTGAAGATGAGCGTAGGTAGCGGTTTGTGTATAGCGGATTAAAAGGTGCAGGCAGCAGTCACAAGAAAACCGTGGAGCACCAAACCTGACCATTGCCTTCTCGAAAATTCTTATCACTTCAAAATGTATACGGATTCTGACGTTCCTTTGTTTCTCTTCGAGGTCAACAAAGCTGGTAACCAAGGAAACGAAGGAAACCGGACTCGTATTGAATCAGCCGTCAAATCACGAAAAAAACACCACAAAAATGCTAATAAAAACCAATTGGAAAAACCTACCGAACTAAGATTTGCAGGCATGATAAATATGTATAAGGTCAACATGTTTAGAAGTTTTGGTGAAGTATTGTTCAGAACTTTGAAATTTACAGGGGCTCAAAATTCTGAAAAATCGAAAAATTTCGTAAAAATTGATTTATAAAAAATTTACTGAACCGATATTTTTCAAAAACGCAGGGGGTCTAAGTTGAGAACAGAGGTAGATACTCAGAAAGTTTCATCCATGTCGGTTCAGGCGTTTGGTCTGTAGAGCGCGCACAAGCACACACAAAAAAAAAAAAAAAAAAAAAAACACACAAGTGACTTTTTTCTGGGGTTAGTGAAATTGAAGATTTCGCTCCGCTCGCTTCGCTCGCTACGCTCATCAATAAATAGTGTTTTTTCCCTCACATAAGTGATGTAGAGAAAAATCGCCCCCCACCCAAAAAGTTTCATGTGTAGTTTAATGTGTATGAGCCCGTCCTACGCACGTATAGTGTTCTGCGGGTGAGGGCAATAGTTGTAGGGAAAAGGGGTCGCACCCCCTTAAATCTACCCGTGCCATTGAAGACTAAAAAAAAAATATTTTTTAAGAATCCAAGAACTTGTCACTGCCCAATGCCCTGTGCAAAGACTCTAATACAACCCGGAACAAACTCACCATTACCAAGAACACGAAGAAATTGTTAAGATCATGCAGTGTTGGTCTCTAGCTGTATAGGTTAAAGCTAGTACCGTATGCCCTGCGGGCATACCCGATAGCCAGATTATGGTTCATATTATATGGCCCTAGGCCATAATCTACCCAGCAAACACAGAGTGCAGTTTTAGTGCAGTCAAGCTGCAGTTTCGACGCGGTCAATGCGGGCAGAGTGCAGTTTGCAGTCTGAGTGCAGTCTAGCCCGTACGGGGACCGTACGGTTTCTCTGCAGTTTGTCGAGTGGCGTTTGCCCGCGGTTTTGCCCTTACGGTTCCTGTACAGTTTTCATGCAGTTAAAACCGTACAGTTTCACAGTGCAGTTTCCGTGCGGTCCCCGTGGGGGCGCAGCACGGTCCAGCCCGTAGCAAGACTGCACGCTGCCCGCTCCTAAACTGCACTCCTTAATTATCCAGAGAAACTACCAAATAAATCGCATTGCGTATGAAAAAAGCACAGTTCTTTGCTAAAATGTATTCTTTACAAAACAATATTTGGTTATAATGATTTTTTTCTGGCTATAAATCGTCAATATATCTATTTTTAATCTTATAAATCAAAATAACTCTCACTTCGTTGAATTGTCGGGGTAGTTTCTATGTGCTGTAAGCTGCCTAGAACCCATCGTTTTGAATCTTTAAAATTTGCTGTGAACCAACTCAAACACTGGCATTTTTTCCACAGTTCACAGATGGAATAGTACGGTATCAAGTTTTCTCACTTTGAAAGCATGACATCTTTACTTACTCCATTAAAAATACAAATAATTGTCGTATCTTGACTTCGTGCTTAAATGAACTTTGAATGCAACGCCGTGTAATCTCATGCGCACCAAGCTTCGAAAAATATCCCTGACTGGGTGAACTGTGAACTACTATGAACTATTATATTGGTAAAATAATCGCATAATATTTGCATTGGTACCGCCGGCTTGCATTATTTTTTAACAACAATACTTTCTACGTTATGCTATCTTGTGAAACAACTAGTTTAAATCGGCCAAAGTACGGCCGATAATGTTTGTAGTTATTGTATCTTTTGGAGTTGGCAATTCGTGGACCAGCTGCCTGCAAAGACCTGCTACACCCTCCGGTGGGCCAATGGTCATTCAGCATTCACTTCCGCTCCCTTTCAAAAGAAACGGTCACAAACCTCGGGTCGGGGCGGCGGGTGACTGTCTGGTGTTTATTTGTCAATCGAGTGTCGTCTCTATACTACGGCAAGAAAATACAGGACTGGCATGCAAGTGAAGCTAAATGTAAGTACACCAAGAGGAAATTACTTTCTGCATGTCACTGTAAATATGAGAAGCTAGGAATTGCTCATGCTGTTCATGACCTCTGTACTGAGCTGGAGATGCAAGTAAATACGCACCCTTTCTCAGGAGTCTGCACTATCAGGACAAACTTGCTACATTTTTGTATTTGTGATAGCGTAAAATTAATTGTGTGTCCTTTTTCAGTGGCTGCTCTACATACGACTCTCCACGACTTATCCCATCTTCCCTATGACACCTGCACCCCATCGCTCTATCTGGACGCTGGCGTGACACCCCCCGGCTCATAAAACTGCCATCCAGTCCGGTCGCACAAAAGGAAGAAATGAAAGTTTGAACGTTCATCCACGAAAAAAAGTACCGGACAGTCACCTTGTGATATTTGAAGTGATTTTAGTGATTCTGAAATTACTGAAATTAATATGAAATAAGTGGCAAAGAGACAACATTACATCTTTACTGAATGTGCATGGGTTCTCACGCAACGTTTTTTTAATCGTGTTTATTGAAATTATTAATTGTAATTAAAAATAAATAAAGATTGACATAAGATTAATAATTGGTATTTTCCTGCATCTCATGAAATCCTATTTTCAGCAATAAAATTTGTAGGCCAAATTTTCAGCAGCAAAAGGTGTCGGCCGTGCGGTTTACATATGGGTTAGATACGGTTTCGTTACGGTTTCTGTGCGGGGACCGTGCAGCTTCAGTGCAGTCATCACCGCAGGAAAACCGAACCAAGCAAATGGCGCTATACTGCAGGGACGGTACGGGGACGCTACGGTTCCCATGCGGGGACCGTGCGGTCAAAACTGCATCGAAACTGCAGCGAGACTGCGTCGAGCGCGAGTGCAGTTTTGGTGCGGGCGCAGTGAGATTTCCCTGCGGTCCGGATGTAGTTTGCCCTTGCGGGCACCGCATCGATTCCTATGACACTTTTTTACGGTTACCGTACGGTAACCGCACGGTCATAGGTTTTGCCCGTACGGTAACCGTACGGGTTGCGTGAAGTGTGTTTGCTGGGTAAGGTCTAGGACTTGGGGATCAAAACCATGAAGCCATGAAGTGCCATGAAGCCCTTCTATAAGCTCCTTAGACATTATATCAAGCAGTAGAAAGTAAAACCTATTCTGCAGTCTTCGCCCGCGAAAGACTGGACCACGTGACTAACGCAGCAAGCGGCCAGTGCGCGATCGCGATGTGCGCAAGACCGAGGTCATGAAAGGGTTAGGGATTCGCACCTTTGATGCGCTAATGAAATCCTCACCGATTTCATGACTCTGGTCATGAAATCAGTTAGCATTTAGTAATGCGCCTATGGGACGAGGTTAGTTCAGTTGGAAACAATATACAATCCACACCAAAGATACTGTTATAATAACACAGACAGACACACAGACAAATGCGACTGCGAGTACAGGCAAAATGGAAGCACCGAACTTTCCCAACGGGGATTTAGCGTGTACTGGTCATCTCTCCTCCTTCCGCCTATTTCTCGGGGTCTGTCGGCCGCGTTCGGTCCTAGGCAGGGTGGCCAACGCCGTGGCATAGGGATGGCCAGTTAAGTTGGGGACCTAACAGTATAACATGTTGCTGGTTGTTGCAGAGGGCAGCCCCAGCAGTGAGCGCGGTTACCACCAGCAGGGCGGCATGGCGACCACGCAGCCGTCGTTCGTGAGCGGTGGCGACGGAGGGCCCTCCAGCATCGGGCAGCAGGTCAGTACCCACTCGGCGCGAGGTGGCAGACGTGCTCTTTATCATCTGTAAGCTCTAAGCTGTCATCATCTGTCTTCGACCTACATAGTTTGTGCTCTAGCCATGCCAGTTTTGGCAGTGCCGGTCCGTGGTTCGAAAAATAGAGGAAGCACGATAGATGACTTACTATTTTCGGAAGTTCATAGTACGTCTCAGGTTCGGAAGTCCACAGGGCGTTTTTTATATTTCCTCAAGAACCCTCGTTTTGCATACCCCTTACTCTCCAATTGTGTAGAGTTGCCCGATGTCAGTCTGGATAACTTGTTTTCTAATCAGTAATCGGTTCGGTGCGGTCTTTGCTGCCTTGTCATTAAACATAATATTATGGTTTACCTATACTAATCAAATTAACAATCAATAAACTGATTTATCAGTTGTCAAAATAATATTCCTAGTGATTTACAAGATCTTAATTCTGCTTCCATTTTTAAATTTCAAAGTCATGTACTGATTATTTTTTTGCCGGGATTAATAATTCTTCGCATTTAACGTCACATAATCAGTGTGAATTATCTTTAGTAAAAATGCTCAAATTGATTGCAAAACAGGTAGCAGCCCCTTTTCTCCAAACCTCTTTGATGGCGCTGGCAGCAAACCACTGCTACCTTTAGCAAAGGCTGAATACCTTAATACCTATGTCCCGGGGCGCTGCCAAATTAACCTGAGACGTACTATAGTTCTATGCGCCTATTTTTCATAGCAGCGAAGTGATAAATGATGTTTTAACACCACTCCGGCCGCGTGGACATCGCTGAAACGAGCTCCTTCTTGATGCTGAGTAGTGAAAACGATGACATGCGTTCCTGACCGATGGTACTTCGCAAGCACATCTTGATCTGCTTTAGGCATGAAAAGCTTCGCCCGCTGCTGGCGTAGGTCGCTGGTATGATGACAACCATTCTCAGAAGTTTTGCTACCTGTGTCAGGGATTTGTCCAGAGTTTTCTTCACGAAGTACGCCAACAATTCTGTTCCTGAGGAATATTCTTGCCGAAGGTCCTTGTCACGTGACAAAACAATCAACTGGTTCTTTAGCGCAATTGAGTCAAAAGAATTTTCTATACAACTCTTGTAGTTTTTCGAAAGTAGAGTGGGAAATTGTAGAGCATGTTCTTCAAATTTGGTGATGTAAACGAGTGTCAAAAACGATAGCTTTTCATAATCGGCAAACCGAGTTTCCGATTGATTTTTATATAATGTTGTCAAGGATTTCGAATAACAGGAAAGTAATACAAGTGCCTCTATCATCACTTTGGTTTCGAGCTGCTCGGCAAGGAGACGGTTCGGGTATTTCGTCAGTCACTTCAGAATAGACGATCAGAAACTAACGATCAGTTCGCAGGTTTTTCATGGATTTAATGGTGGCCGGTATGCGTCTACTACAGAATAACATTTCCGTTAATTTTGCTTGCAAAATGTCGTAAAGCGATGTCAGTGAATGCGAATATTTTATGGAAGGCGAAAAAGAGAAACACGAACTGAAAGTCGGTTAATCTCAAAATGAAGCTATCTGCCTCACACGTTATCTGTTGGTCAAAATCACTAGAATCTGCCATGGATTGGAACGTTGCAATGAACAACTCCCGCGAGTTCGCCAGGACGTGGACACTGGACAGCTCTTGACGAGTAAATCCAACGCAATCCAAAAAAGTCACTTGGGTATTTTATTATTATGTTCACAAATTTGCCTCCCAAAAATGTCACTTGGGTATGTTCGGGAGAATGGGTCCCACCCCCTAAAATCTACTCGTGCAGTTGAAAACTAAAAATCTATATATTTTTCAAGAATTCAAGAACTTTTCCCTGCACAATGCCCTCTAATACAACCCGGAACAAACTCACCATAACCAAGAACACGAAGAAATTGTTAAGATCATGCAGTGTTGGTCTCTATCTGTATAGGTTAAAGCTAGTGTACCCTATGCCCTGCGGGCATACCCGATTGCCGGATTATGGTTCATATATGGCCCTAGACCATAACCTAAGCCCTAGAACTTGGGGACCAAAATAAAAAAACCAAAACACAAAAATAGTAATTTGGACAATAATTTTGATGCCAAGCGCTAAAAAATCTAGTAAAATTAGTCCGCATTAGTCAATTATTTACATTTTATGCAAACCAGGATCATTGAAATAAGTTTCTAGTCTGTTTTAGAGTTTTTTCAAAACAGTTACGCTTTTAGTACCCGATGACGTGTGAATATCCCCAATTCACTGCCCTAGAGAATATAACAGGATTCCGTTCACCCTGCAGTGGCATAAAAACCAAACAAAAGCTAATGCTCCTGTCACTCTGAATGCCAAATCTTTTCAAGTTCACGCATAATATGATTGCAAATAGGAGCGTTTTGACTAAATTTCTTCAATAACTTCATAATGCATGCGCGAATAGTCTCCTAGTCGCAGCGGATCAGTAAAAGGTAAGATTTGAACGATTAAAAAATCAAGCTGGGCCGCAAGGCGTTCTTCAATCTTGTCAGCCAAATGCAATCAGTTTTTTCAATATTTCGCCTAAAAAACACTTTCAAATCGCTGTAAGAATGTCGTCTCTGGATGTAAATCATGATTTTGAACATAAATAAACCATTTCCACCCGTTTTCAGCCGATTTTCGCGATATCTATAAAGAATGTCGCTCGATGTTACATGCATCCCAGCCAGCACAAACTAAAAAGCTGAACATCGCCCAATTAACGGTTTTATATAAGGTTAATAAGTGTTTTATAAGGTTATAAGGTGCTCTGCCCAGTTGCAGCTTTGCCTCCCTTCCATCAATTGCAAACTGGTTACTGCTTAAACCAGTAACAATTTCCTCTCATCTATATGTATGTATGTTCAAATTACTCAATTAGCTCAAAATAAGAACGTTTTGGCTATCTGACTGTTTTAGAGAGAAACAAAGGAAGGTCATAACCGTATAAATTTTCGAGTGATCAGAGTTTTCGAGAATGCAATGGCTTGGCTTGGTGCTCCATGGTTTTCATAGGCTTTCTGCCTGAACCTTTTTATCTGCTGTATACAAACTGCTACCTACGCTCATCTTCAACGCAACACAAGTTGCGTTCGCGAAGCCCTAGCACTCAAATACACAAACACAGCACAGAACCCAAGTCACTCTCACTAATAACAAGAAAAGCCAGGTGATTTATTGACACTTGACAGTAAATCTAAGGCACGGGAGTTTAAACGAAATAATTGACCATTTTCAAAATATTCTACCAATGGCTCAAAACACTGAACATTTTTTGGGTAAATGTTTTTATGGTCTATGATGTCAGGGCAATGAATTGGACCAAAAATATTTGACAAATTTCCCAATTTGGCGGACCTGATACAGTTAATGCGATATCAACTAATTGATGAGCGTAGCGAGCGAAGCGAAATCATCAATTTCACTACTGCTAAAAAAAACACTTGGTGTGTGTTTTTTTTTTTTTTTGTATGTGTGTTTGCGCGCGCTCTACAGGCCAAACGCCTGCTTCGAGTGGGATGAAATTTTCAGGGTGTCTACTTTAGTTCTCAACTTAGACCCCCTGCCTTTTTCAAGAAAATCCTCCACACCCTTCACTTTCAAAGCAGAAAAAAGAGCAAAATTCGAAAATTGGGCATGTTTGGAAAAGTACTGAAATTTATTTAAAAGTACGTATTTTATTTCAAATGTTCCCAATTTCGATTTGCCTATAGAAACCATCGAAACCAAATCGAAACATCACACCAGATTTTTCCCAATAAAAACCAACCCAATAAAACCCAATAAAAACCCTTGGGCATATAATACATCTATGTATTAACATGCACAATGCTCAATGATCTCAAAATGAGCATATTTCCGCTACCCGACAGCTCTGACAGAAACAAAGAAAGGTCAGAATCGTTTACATTTCCAAGTGATCAGAATTTTTGAGAAAGCATTGGTCCGGCTTGCTGCTCCATGATTTGCATAGGCTTCTAGCCTTAATCTTTTTTTGCGCTATATATAAACCGCTACGCTCATCTTCAACGCAACACAAATTGCGTTTGCCCTAGTTACTTTTAATGTGTCAATGATATCAGGTCTGCCAAATTGGGAAATTTGTCAAATATTTTTGGTCCTGTGCATTGCCCCGGCATCATAGGCCATAAAAATGTACCCAAACAATTTTCAGTGTTTTGAGCCATTGGTAGAATATTTTGAAATTTGTCAATTATATCGCATTTTTAGCGGATTATAAATCTAATGGCGAAACAGCTGCTCTGCACGGGGGTCCATACCGCTATTTGCGTGTCGAGCCGAAGGGTTTCCCGCCGAAGGATTCGGCTAAGTTCGGCCTTCCTTCGGGGCTTCGTGGCACCTCGCCCCTGGACTCGGCTGAGATCCACGGTGAGGTGCGGTTTTCTTCCCTCCGCTACATACCGCAACCCACGAGCACCCACAAGCCAGCGTCATAACCACTGCTCCCTTTGGTAGTCTCAAACCCAAATTATGCCTCCGAAAAACATGGCCGCGACTAGTGAAGTAAGCGGTGCGGTAAGGGGCTACGAAAGTCGAAATGAAAATGAAACAGAAAATGACTAGTGAACTAAATGACCTTTCTTTCTTTTTCTTTCCCTCTCTTTTTGGGACGCCCTTTCCTCCCCTGCCTC
The DNA here is from genome assembly GCA_921293005.1 of Nemoura dubitans. NCBI lineage: Eukaryota > Metazoa > Arthropoda > Insecta > Plecoptera > Nemouridae > Nemoura > Nemoura dubitans. Next base: position 49,166,975 of record OV121073.1, read on the forward strand.
ATGCACAAACTGCCACTGAATCTTGGGCTGGACAACAGCATGGGCTGTAAGCTTTGAAACGTTTGGCAAGCCATGCCTTGGGCTGGACAACAGCATGGGCTGCAAGCTTTGAAACGTTTGGCAAGCCATGCCTTGGGCTGGACAACAACATGGGCTGTGAATTTTGAAACGTTTGGCAGGCTTAACTTGGGCTGTGTGTATTATTGAGCCAAGTATTGCAGCGGCGTTTTCTTTTCAGGTTTCGCAGTTGAACTAAAAAGCTGTCTGCCAAGCGAATGCGCTTGCAATCAATACTACCCTTTGTGCTATCAGCTTGTGCACACACACCTCACTTGCTGATAACAACTGTTATGCAAAAGAAATTGTTTCTATGGGTGGGGGGGGGGGGGGGGGGGGGGGGGGCGGCTCTCAGCCTGACATGGGTGAAGATCATAGTGAGTGTCTTGTATTTTTCACTAAGGAGATACCGGAATTTAGGGCTTGAGTTCTACCCAGGGTTGCTGCAAGCAGGTTCATTTACTTTTGGCACTATTTGGTAAATAATGGGTTTACGCTTTGAATCTTTTGCTTATACCGTGGCCGATGTAGAGGGGGCAGAGACTTACAAAAAATGCGAACAGAGATTTGGGTAGAGCTTGACAGTTTTACTTTTCCAGGCTGAAATTTCTCACTCAATCTCCTGAATAAAACTGTCAGTCTAATCTGTAAGTTTTTGCTGAGTTATGGAAAAACCCCTATTTTTGCAGACTTGCAGGATAATTAATATACCTTTTAATATGTACCTCATACCACAGATGGAAGGTTACCCAGATTTTCCACTCTCATACTAAAGCAGCTACGCGGAAGCCCACTATAATATTTTCGACGACAGTCAAATATCTGTAACCTTGGTAACTCGAACCACCTAGCAGTAGCAGTAATATTTGACATATGTTTGTAAGCTAGTCTACAACCACTTAAAACTTAACAACTTTGACTTAACGTAAGAAAAATGTTTGGCCATGCCAAATTCCTACGGAAAGTTTAAGTCTCAACGTAGTGGCGAACCGATCAGATTCATTTGGTCGACCTGTTAAATGATTTACTTTCATATTGAAGGAAAAGTTAGGTTAAGCATTGTTGAGTTTGTCACGATTTGATTAGCTATTGGGTATGAATTAAGTTGTCATTGTAAACATATCAATTAATGTAAGAATTAACATAAAATATTAAGTTGCTGCTAAGTTTGTTGTAAACCAGCCTTAAAACTGGTTACCAATGTTCCCCAGCGATTGCCGGCGTTATTACCAGCATCAAATTAATGCCGAAGTTATAGCTAGGTATAGTTGAATATCTGGGTATCCTTATATCTGAGCTTATAATATACCTGTGCGCACAGAACGGCGCGGTGATTGAGGTGTCGTTGGAGAGTCCCACGCCGACGCCGGGTCCAGGGGAGGCGACGGCGCGCGTCGTGGCACAAGTGCTTGTCTCCAATGCGGACCGCGAGAACGGCCAGCCGCACTTCATCGCACTCTCAGGTGAGGCTTGTCCGTACGTTCCTGCGCTTGTCCGTACGTTCCTGCGCTTTTCGGTACGTTCCTGCGCTTGTCCAAACGTTCCTGCCCATGTCCGTACGTTCCTGCGCTTACCCGTACGTTCCTGTGCATGTCCGTACGTTCCTACACTTGTCCGTACGTTCATTGCGCTTTTCCGTATGTTCCTGCGCTTTTCTGTTTGTTCCTTTGCTTGTCTGTACGTTCCTGTGCTTGTCCGTATGTTCCTGCGCTTGTCTGTATGTTCCTGTGCTTGTCCGTACGTTCGGTGCGCATGTCCACATGTTCCTTTGCTTGTCTGTACGTTCCTGTGCTTGTCCGTATGTTCCTGCGCTTGTCTGTATGTTCCTGTGCTTGTCCGTACGTTCGGTGCGCATGTCCATATGTTCCTTTGCTTGTCAGTATGTTCCTGTGCTTGTCCGTACGTTCCTGTGCTTGTCTGTACGTTCCTGTGCTTGTCCATACGTTCATGCGCTTGTCCCTATGTTCCTGTGCTTGTCTGTACGTTCCTGTGCTGGTCTGTACGTTCCTGTGCTTGTCCATACGTTCATGCGCTTGTTCCTATGTTCCTGTGCTTGTCTGTACGTTCCTGTGCTTGTCCATACGTTCCTGTGCTTGTCCATACGTTCATGCGCTTGTCCGTATGTTCCTGTGCTTGTCTGTACTTTCCTGTGCTTGTCCATACGTTCTTCATCCTGCAAACTGCATACCTCACTTGTTTCATTGGCTAAATCACTGCTTGTTTATTAAGAAGGAAAGTTGTGTAGAAAACGAGTGATGTTGACTTTCCAATTTGTTCTCAATATTGCTGCCATCACTAGGGATATAAGCAAGCCGTGTACTAGCCGGTGGCGACTGATACTTGTGTGAGTCCTTGGCTAGCTTGAACTGACATTTTGCCAATCCTTTATAAACATTTAGTTGAAGGTTAGCCAACTTTTGACTACGTTTTGTCAATGTTTTGCTGAAGTTTTGCCAATGTTTTGGTAACCGTTTAGCGGATGTTTCACCGAGGTTTTGCTGACGTTTTGGTTTCATTTTGTGCCTTTTTGGTGTGGTTTCACGCGGCTCAGGACCCGGGAGTCGGTCATACACGTCGTTGACACCTGTCAACCCTGCTGGAGGTATGATATACCCCCCCATACCCAATAATTTAATTACCCAAGGGGACTTCTTTGGGACGTACTTGACAGGACATTTGAATTTGTAAAAACCAGCCCAGCTGTTTACTGAGATACATTCTAACTCTGTACAACACTTCCTACACAAGAAACTGGTCATTTCAAGAGTTGTGGTTTTTAAATATGAAATTTTACACAGACTTACCCAAAGATGTTGGCGGCAAGAACCGATGCCGACCTCGGTATTCAAGGGCTTTCGATTGCGTGCCCTGCTTGGCGATCAGTTGATGAAGGCATGTGTTTCTTAGACACTAAAGACAATGCAGAGTATAGACCCACAAACCAGTGCATAGCAACTAGTGAATCTTTTTCCAATTAGATGGCGGTGCAGTTGACGGATGTGCTCTATTGTGATGAGTTTGAGTTTCTAAAAAAGACTGCGTTGCCATGGTTTCAGTGCCGGACGGCGAAGGTGGTGCCGTGACGCAGCAGGGCGTGCAGTTCGTGCACTATGTGGACGGCGGGGCTGACCAGCCCATCTACCAGGCAAACGGACAGATGTGAGTTTACCTTGTCTTGTCATCCACGTCAAACTTGTCATCCGGCTCGCTGGCACGTGCCATAAAATGGGTAGGCCTTTTAAACACTATTTGCACAGCAAAAAAAGTGACCCCCTATCTGCAAAGCAGACCCAGTTGACATGCACACTGATTTGAGAGGGCCTTTTAAACACATTGTGCACTGCAGGCAAAGTGACCCCCTATAGGTAATGCAGACCCAGTTGAAATGCACACTGATTTTAGAGGGCCTTCTGACTCCCTATATGCAGTGACCCCCTATAGGCAGTATAGCTAGTGTGCTTAGGGCAAAGTGACCCTTCAGACAGAGTAGCCCCTTTGGCCGAAGATTCCGTGCATCGAATGCCATTGTTGATGGGTTGTCCTGTGCCAGGTCATACCCCGTGTACACGGTGGGCGGGGGCGGGGGTTCCGAGGTGGGCGTGGCAGGCACGATGTACTCGTCGGGTCCCGCCTACTACGCGGGCTCGGGGCCCGGTGCGGGTGGCGGCACCGTGGCCTACACGTCCGGCCCCGGGGGAGGGGCCTATCTGCTGCACCAGCACGAGACGGACGCCGACAACAGGGACAGTCCAACAGCTGCCGCCAACCAGGCCGTGAGTTGCCCGACGTTGGTCTGCATGCTTGCATTGCGGTCTGTAGTGTAGATAGTTGGAGCATCTGGGGGCTTTATCTAGAGCGGCCATTTGGTGGGGTTACCATGTAGCTAATTAACCCGGCTTGCCTGGTTATATAACCCGGACCTAGAGTGGCCATTTCAACTATGGGCAGTTTGTTGATTTCTTAACACCGCTTGCAACCAGTAATACGGTTGTGTTTTGTATTTTTTTTGTATTTATTTTATTTACAACTTAGGAATTACAATTTCTCATCGTAATATTTCTCCGGTGGTTGAAAAAGTGCAGTATTTAATAAGTTACTAAATTTCTTGCCATCCCTCGGGATGGACTGGAGTTTCGCTGGAAGAGCATTCCATTGTCGAATAGCTCTTCCGAGAAATGAATTGCGTCCGATGTTTGTGTTGTACCTGTTACGATGTTATGATGATAGCGTTATCAAGAAGACATCATTGTGCAGTGAGGCCAATTCAACCAATCTCATGGCCTGTTACTAAGTCAGAGTCACTGAAACGGTGTTATATCACCCGGTCCGGACACTCTGAAAACGGTTTTTGCATGGTGCTATGATGATATTAATTGGCCAAGGGATCCTGCTAGTAATCCCAGGACTATGAGTGGAGTGGCCTCTCTTGGTAAGGTCCCTGGGGGCCTATTCTTGAAATTATCGTTATCGCCGACCTTAACTTAAGAGATTCCTTACCGGTAGGGTATGACGAGGTGAGATATCGCCGGCCTTAGCAGCGCGCCCTATTGCAATTCACGAAACAAAAACCTTAATTTGGTATGTTTTTCGATATGCTGCGCAATATTATAGCGATTTATGGCTATGCACATGCGCCTTAGACCTGTGCATACGACTTTTTAAAATCTCAGCCTAGACAAATGTATCGTGAAACCAGCTGTCAAAAACCGCCACTTCGATCAAATACTTTACGTTATCAGACTTGCTGGTGTTTTAAAGTAAATGATTTTACTTACGTTTTGATTTATTATTTAGCCAAATAGATTTTTCATCGAGGTTAGTTTTCTTGTTTTCATTTTACTAAACCTTGTGAACTGTCATTATTGTATATATATAGTTTGGTAATGAATAAGATCGACATTACGATTACCAAATACTGGTATTGCGGTCGTGTAAAGATAACATCACTACACAATAACACATTCTATTAAATGCGATACATTTGTAAAATGCATGCAAGGATACCGATGTGGATCATTCCCTACACCTCCATAACCTCTAAACGGTGGTCGATGCATTCAAGTCGCCTGTGAGGCGCTCGCCTTACCGTACGATGAGGCATTTCGCTTGCCGTAAGTTAACACGTGCAATAGGCAAAAATGCTTAACTTATCGCGCCATAACTTTTCAAGAATGCAGATTTGCTAATATTAAGGCTCGGTGCCTTATATCACGAGGTAAGGCAGCGATAACATTTAGAGAATAGGCCTGGTTATGTCCAATGTCTGTTAAGCCGAGGTCTTTTCCCCATGCTAGCAATTCATCTTTTCAAGCACTTATTGTTGACATCAAGTAACTAGAAATCGAGATCTAGCAATATGGGTAATTGATTGCTAGCTGTGAAACAATATCGAGATCAAATTCGATTCTTGATTTAGTATGAATAATTTTGGTAGGCAACTTAGTCACAAGAAAAGTATAGAAAATCTAGTGCGTGCGAAAATCAGGATCTGACCTAGGCCGTGCTGAATTCAATTTGCCTGTCTTGGTCCAGGTCTTGATTCCAGCTAATATGCTGCTTATGGAATCTTTTCTAGTTTGTCACGACAAGGATCACTGGATTTCTGGTGTCAAAAATGAAATTGTAACGCACATTTTGTTTCAAGACCTATCATACAAATCTAGTGCCCGTCTCTCACTGCCTGATGCCAACGGTGGAAGTGCTTGTGAATTCAATTGCTTTCCCAGCATGGTACCAAGATCAAGATCTTGAACTGACAGAATTTAAACTCTAGTTTAAACTCATAAAATTGACACAAAGTTGTCTTATCGCTGTTGCCTTATGCCATGCCCTTGCCTTGTAATTTTCTAAGGTAAATGATCTTACGAATAATACTGGGAACTGGGGTCGTAACTTTAGTAGCACGAACCGGGCTTACACAAACAGTTCAGCATTTGGAGCATGGACAAGAGCGGACAAGCTGTGCACGCCCTGTCTGTGGTTATAGTCTTGTCTGGTGTTTGTTGGGGGGAGGACTGGGCATGGCTCCCTGTGCCCCGCCCGGTTTGCTAGACGTGGCATGACTTGATTGGAGGGGCATGGGTGGAGGGGCAGGGCTAACGGTGAAGGGGTCGTGGTCACAGGACGGGGGTGGGTACCTGGTGACAGGCGACGACGGTGGCACCGCGGGTGACGGTGGCGAACACGGCAACCTCTCTCACGCTAACCGCGTCTCGCCGGCAACTGTAAGTCCAGCAACCTCTTTCAGCCGCACGCTATCAGTCTGCTACACTGCCTTGACTTGCTTCACTCGCTTCACTCGCCTTTGCATGCTTCACTCGCTTCACTCGCCGTCTGTACTGGCTGCCTAGTTAGCTGGATGCATGACTTGAGATATACCGTATCTCCACCGTAGACGTAGTCTCACAATTATTTTATTTGGATTTTTATTTGAACTTTATACAAGCAAGATCAAAACCTTAGACGTTATCTTACAACTATTTAATTTGCTTTATTTTGATGTAGATATTCCACTCAATGTTCTTTTTACCAATTGCATGTTAGCAACATAAACGTTCAATGATCTGTTTTTGCTATTTCTGCATGTTTAATTTTTAAAGAACAACTGCTTCAAATTTATGTCAACGCAACCACATTAGAAAAGCACGTTAGCTCTCTGCCCTGCACCTGACATCCTGGACTCCTGCAACTCCTGTGACTCCTTCCCTGTGTAGCTGATGTTCGTTGAACCCCGGACTCCGAGCAGCAAGCGACTTCGGCCTGTTTCGCCGGGCGGTTCGGCAAGAGCGGCCGGCCTCAACGGCATCTACCGCAACCCGTCCTACCTTGGCATGGTAACCTAGCCCATTGACAGCCCAATGACCTAGCCCATTGACCTGACCTGTGAGCCTGGGCTACATTGAGGGTCCGGACAGTTTGCCTGCTGAATTTTCCCATGCAATTTCTCTTCACAGGCCCCAGCATTCGCAGTACTTTGGGTACAATGCTACTTATGAACCTATTGTAGGACAGAGTACTGTCGATAATAACGCCCAAGTCCCTTTAGTCCGGTTTAAAATCGGCTTTCCGTTTGCAATGTGCGGGGACCTATTTTTTATGATTGATTATTGTAGAGGGTCGCTAGGCGATGAGAAAAGTCGAGTATATTTTATCTCAAAAGTGGATTCTTTGGAAAAATTTTGGTTTTTTTGGATTTCAAACTTTCTACGCTATCTCCCCAGGTAGCAATCTTATCAAACAAGAGTAAAGAGATGATATGTTTGCCTATTCAAATGTCATAAGAAAAACATTGTGTTACAGTCAGTGACACAAGTTCAGAGCGCTGGTAATTTACGCGAACATTTCCGGGATTCACAGAAAATGATATTTTTTCCAAATTGATCAATTACCACCATAATAAGGCAAAAAAAAAAATCGATGAATGGTATTGCCGTGCCTTGTAGCTTCAAAACTTTAGCCAAAGAGTGATTAAAAAGTAGCGTCTTATTTGAACCCAACGGTTTCACGGCTGAAACAGCCGTAATCTCGCTCTAGCGCACGCCTACTTTGGTGACCACAGCCAGCAGTATCGTATGTTTTCCGTCAGCCAGGCGTCTTTCGATGCACATGGTCCCATAGGAGGCCATGGAAATTATTGGGCTGTGTGAGGGGGGGGGGGGGTACTGCAATACACCACACTTCATTTATAATGTCTCGTTTAAATCATTGCCAGATAATATAGGTATTAATGTAAATTTAAGATGATAATTGACTTTACTCGTCTTCTCGTTCTCACAAATATGTCCTTCTTGACGGGCGGATCTAACGGTCAGCATTTCTGGAAATGCGGATACGGCCCCCCCCCCCCCCCCCCCTTCAAGAGTATCTCGGACGCGCAGGGGGTCCTGTGGACCTGTTTCCTCGGGGTCTTGCATTGTTTGTCTCTTGTATTTTGAGGTCACTGATTTCATGTTGTCAACGATGTGGGACCTATTCTGTCCCACTTGCTCCTTGCTTATATAGTTCTATCAACGTCTTTATTTACCTAACCTTTTTCCCCTCGATTGGTGACGATGGGGAACTCGTACTTTTAAAGATTGTGTTTGGTTATGTAAGAATATGTAAAGAATGGCAGAATGGGGCACATTACAACTATGAGAGTTGCAAGATGTATTGAATTGGTACCATTCCTAGCTGTTTAGTTAGTTTGTTTGGGTCCCTGCCCCCCCCCCCCCCCCCCCTTCCACCATGGGAACAACATAAGTTGAGGCCCCTGGGATAGTGTATGCTGACCACTTTTTGACCCTTAAATCCGTGTCTGCTTCTAGACTCTCATAAACAGAGCTGACCATTTATATCTTGACTGACCTGTGCCATATTCGCTGAGTGCCACAAAAAATACCAAGCAGGTAGAAATATATATCTATATTAATTAAATTGTTCTTGTGCAATCGGAATAAAATTTCACGGAAATTAAATTTATGTTAATTTTGAAAACATGGTAAATTCATACACACCTCGAACAGGAAGCCCGATAATGACACCAAAAGTTACATGAACTCTTTCAAAATCGTTCCTACTATGCCTAACCAGTAAAGTTGCGCTTCCATGAGAAAAACGCTGCGAATTTCCGTCATTTTGGGCGATTGTCTAATCAGAGGCGAGTGGCCTGCGATTTTTTGATGCAGCAAATCGCAACGCATAAGTTGAGTTTACTTGAATAAATTCGCAGCGTTTCTGTGTTGCGGCAGAAGTAGTTGAGTTTCCTTTCAAAATCGCAAGGTTTGCACTTTGCTGTAAAACTGATTCCGGTTAAAATAAAGAGGTAGGTTGTTGTCTGAGCCATTGACATCAAGGAAGCTCTGCTTAAATTTCCACTATTACCCTAGACTGCTCATTGCCTATATCTCCCTGTGTTAAAAACCGTGACGCCACGAAAGACCAGCTTGGTAGTTTCCAATGCCAGCTAGATAGCAATGCCGGCAGAGAGCAGGGACCATCGACAAGGCTTCAGGCAATTATGGCATTTTGTTTTCTCCGTTGACAGCCGATTTGACATCAAAATCCAAATATTTCTAATTGTCGCTACTCTATTTTGCAAATTTACAGTCATATTCTAGTGGAAGTAACAACAAAATAAGTCACTCCTTGTTCAATATTAAAGAAAACATTTAAGTTTTGATATTCAGGTTTAATTTAATTCCTGTTCACTGCATCTTTTATCTTGGAATGGTAGTTAGGAATACCTATACTTTTCCGGTGGCTTTACGGCGGTTTCCTTGTCCAGTCAGGTCGGAGGTAATGCGTGATAACAAAACTGAAAAGCAATTATGAAAAATAAATTAATTCACATTGTGAATACCAACTTTTTTTCAGTACACCTACCAAAAAAGTGACAACATTAATATGCTTTTTTTACAGAGCGGACGCAGGAAGCTTTTTGAAATTTCTTCTAGCTTCAATATTATGTCTTTTAGATTATTGGAATCTCGTGAAATGTGAAATCTAATGCAAAACTCCATGTTGTACTGGTCATCAGCTTGGTCGATTCTCATTTTATGGTGTGTGGCAGTTCATTACGAAAACTGATTTGTCAAAACGAGATTTGGACCCTCATCTAGTTCATCCATGCTTTCATCCACCCCACGTGGTCGGTAGCTTGCCTATGCTGTTTTCAGACAAACCTTTTTGAGAAGATAAACGAAATTTGACTGGCTCACTGTCAGAAGTCCAGGAGTTTTTTAAAACATTTTTTGTATATATTTTCTTCCAAGATACGCAAGACACGAGACACGAAGAAGAGATGCGTGTTGAACCGTGATTAATGCAGTCAGCAGTCCATACAGAGAGAAAATCAATTTATTAATTAATTGACTGCTATCCAAATACATGGTTGACCATTAAGATCTAGCGTACTAATCCATATTATAAAATACAATTTCTTAGAAACGTAGCAATAATATTTTGGTATGATTATGGTAGTATATAGCTAAATTATGATAATAATTTAGCAGGTTTAGCAGTAAAGGGGTTTAGCAGTAAAAAATAAGTGATGATAAAGGTTATAGGTATCTAGATACCGATATTAGCTATGAGATAAAAGTAACGATAAAATATATGACTTATTCTATCCTATCTATGACTTGGATACTCATTGGTAAATAACATTACACAAACAACAAAACTATGGATTGTTGTTATAAAGATAGTTGTGCAAGATGCAGATTGAAGCTTTAAGTACAGCAGGAACAATAGAGTCTAGGATTGAGAGCGAGATGATGAATCGCTTAAGAAAGTCGGTGAAAAACGACGGGATTCCTGCCCGAGCCCCGACCAGCAGGCCCACTACCTCCCAGTTTTCGGCAGGGATCTTATAGCGTCTAGACATGTCGGCGATGCAGGGCTGGTACATTCTCTTTTCTCGTCGTCGACTTCTTCTCCATGATAAGCACCTTGCTCGAAGCGAATGGTCGGGTCGAGGATCAAAGCTTTTTTCCTGTCCTTTCGTATGGCGACAATGTCCACACGGCGAGTCGAGCCATCCTCCGCGATGCAGGGTATTTCCTCGTGGACCTCCTATCGGCTATTGATGTTGTTGACGGAAGGCATCGACGATGATGGCTCGAACTGTGTGATGACGCGTGTTTCGCAACAGTTCCCCTTTGCGGCATTTCCCTTACACGTGTGCGATTGTTTCGATCTCGTTGCAGTTTCCATTCTGCAACAAGTTGTGTTGAGGGACCTTCCCGGGACTGCGCGGACAGCGGCCACATTACAGGACATTTTTACAGAGTTTGTCCACTCGGACAATGACAACCCCTTTTTTGTGTAGACCCACTGGTTGGATCGCGGGGTTTCGGCGAACATGGTGACTCCTTTGCCTTTCAGGTCTCAAAACGATTTCATACGGAGGCGATCGCGCAGGGCTCATCCGGTGACTCATTTGTCCGTGGGGTCCACTGCGATCGCGAGGTTGGCTACACACAGGGATTTCTCTCCAGGCCTGACGATGGATAGAAGAGGGTCGTCTACTGCCTGGAGCTTTTTACAGATGTTGTACTGTTGGATGTGTGCCTCCCAGGTGGAGTGGATGATGCCGAGCCCACGGAACTTGCGTGTGGCATAGATGAAGCTGGTGGGTGTGTCGCCTGGCAGGCCGATGATCTCCTTCACGGCGCTGAGCATGATTACGTCAATATCCTCGAGAAATTTTGTTGTGAGCTGCTGAAGTGGGGCGTATTGTAGGGGGTAAATTAATCTAGACCACACAAATTGATTCAGAATGTTTAGTTTTTGGTCAGGCTTGAGGAGATCGGATGAAGTTAGTTTGCTATTGTCACTGCGAAGGTCACTGATTATTTTTGTTTTGTTTAGTACTATTTCACTGTTAAAGTCGATTCCAAGGTATCTGATTCGCTTGTTACCGTCAATGCATGTGATACGAGACCCATCTGCGGTGATAATTGGGCTAGGTGTCAGCGACCCATTGCTGATGTTGATAGCACAGCTCTTTGACCTGTTCACTGCGAGCCCGATTTCAAGAAGGCCTCTCTCTGCCAATGATGTTAGATGAGAGGCCGATTCGGTTGAGTTTCCGATGAGTGCAATGTCGTCAGCAAAGCCAACCGCTGACAACATGTCGAGCTCGTTGCTAATCGAGTATCCGTATTCATCCGACACTGTCTTCTCGGTGAGCTCCTTGATGATATGGTATTTTGCAAGATTGAAGAGCATGAGAGACAATGGGGCTCCCTGCGGCACGCCTCTTTTCACGGGGATTCGCTTGGATTTCGATCGGTTGGCTTCCACTTGGACCGGTTGTCAAGGACGAAAGACAGCACGGTTTCGCGGAGGGCCGATGGGATGGGGAGGCTAGCTAGACATGCTCTAATGTGCTCGTGGCCGATGTTGTCAAATACCTCACTCACGTCCAGAAACGCAACACAACGGTCTCGATTCCTCCTCTTCGCATCCTGGAGACAGCCATTGACGAGCGAGGCGTTGATGTGTGTTCCAGGAGTTGAGACGAATCCTCTTTGGTGGACAGAGAATCTAACACATGAGCGAAGCTTCTTGTCGAAGACTCGTTCGATGACCCTCTTGACGACCGAGAAAATGGTGAGCGGTCTCTAATTCGTTATCAGTGCGCCGTCGCCCCCCTTGTGGATCCTCCTTCGGGAAGCCTCCTTGTGGAGCCTCCTTCGGGAAGTTTCGCAGGGATATAGTTAAGTTCGCCAAATGCAGTGGCAAGACGGCTGATGGTTTTGGCACATTTCAGTTCGTGTAAGACCCTGATGATTACACCATCGGGTCCGGGAGCAGAGTCGATCGCAATTCCATTACCTGATTGCAGCGATAACTTCTTCTTGCGCAACAGTCGTGGAGTATGGGCCGTGGTCAACGCGGTTGCAGTTTTTTCTATAGAGTTTGCATATGTTGCGATTAGTTGAGCCAAGAACCCCCCCCCCCCAAAGTAGTATTCGATTGCTTGAAGGGGTATCGCGCACGTGGGTGACTTGTCGGAGGTCATGATTTGACGAACTACCTTCCTTCTTTGGTTGTAATGATGGTACTGTGCAAGATCATAGCTTTATTGTTGTCTAGTGTTTTCTTTCTCTCTCTCCGCTAGTCGACAAGGCTGCTTTGTCATTTGGTAGATGCGATTAGTGTTGGCATGTTTGCGCTGTCTCCGAGCCTGAAAGTGTTATACGGCGGGGTGGATGGGTCCAGGTAATTTTTCAGCTGCGTTGAATAGAAATAAAATTAGTTCATTTGCGATTGCGTCAAAGGAGACTATGTGTACATCACGAGAGACACCGTTTTTGACATACTATCTTTCTTGTTGACAAAGAATTTGACAGTACGTGTGTGCAAAATCATTGCTAATTGCCAATACGCCATGTAGATTGTCCTTTCGCTCTGTCGGCATTGCTATCTAGTTGGCGTTGGAAACGACCAAATTGGTGATGCCACGAAAGACCAACTTGGTCGAATAGCTAAGCAAGACATTAAAGGTACAAGCGCAAAATGCGAAACGGTGCGAATTTTAAAATACTCATTGAAGCGTATGTTTGCTGCGTTTTTTATTCGCTGCAAATTTCGCAGTGCGACATTTCATGGAAGCACAGCTTAAACATTTGGTCTAGTAGCAAAACTGTATCAGCAAAGGGCCCCTATTTCTTTAGAATCAATTCCGACATCCGTCAATGGGCATGGAGAGACATCGGAAAAAAAAAATTATTATTGATGAGCGTTGTGAGCAAAGCGAGCGGAGCGAAATCTTCAATTTCACTGCCCCCAAAAAAAGTCACATGACGTGTATGATTTTTTTCTTTTGAATGTGTGTTTGTGTGCGCTCTACAGACCAAACGCCTGAACAGATTTAGATAAAAATTTCAGAGGACCTTCCTTTGTTCTGAACTTTGATCCTCCAGGTTTTTGGAGAAGATCGGTTCATACATTTTTTAATAAATCAATTTTTACAACATTTTTCGATTTTTTTCAAAAATTTGAATCTATGAATGTCAAACTTCTTTGCCTATCTTCGCCAAAACTTAAAAACATGTCGACCTCATACATATTTATTATGCCTGAACATCTGAGGTTGGTAGGACTTTCCGATTGGTTTTTATTAGCATTTTTGTGTTTTTTACGTGATTTTACGAAGAGTCCGGTTTCCTTCGTTTCCTTGGTTACAAGCTTTGTTGACTCCAAGTTTGGCCAAGGCAAAGATTTGACAGTTATCAGAAGTTTAGTCAATTTCATTTATGGAAGTAATTGTAAGTTAATCTGTGTCAAAAATGTATCCCCAATCTAATAAGAGCCCTAGGGCATAAGTCATGTCGCATGTATTTATGTTATCATTACTCAATTAATACATAATCTGCCTTTTTTCGCTATCTGACAGCTCGAAGAGAAACTCAGAAACGTCAGAATCCGTCTATATTTTCAAGTGATCAGAATTTTCGAGAAGGCTTGTAGGGCTCCCTGATTTTCATAGGCTTTCTGCCTGCACCTTTTTATCCGCAATACACGAACTGCTACGCTCATCTTCAACGAAACACAAATTGCGTTCGCGAAGCCCTTGCTGATGAGTGTGGCTAGCGAAGCGAGCAGAGCGAAATCTTCAATTTCACTACCCCCAAAAATAAGTCACTTGTATATGGGTCATTCCATGGTCACTCACATTAGCATTTTGCAAAAAAAAATGTCATCTTATTACAATTGGGTCAAAGATGTAGCAAAGAAGCGTTTAAAATAAACATTATATTAGCATATAAATGTCAATCATTTGAGCATTATAACCTTCTGTCTAAGTACTCTCAATCAATGGGAATTAATTATTTATCAGTGGTAACACACATTAACTAAAAAGTGAATGCAACAAAAGGTACTCTGATAAAATATTTTTTCCTCTTCAAGTTAACGTGCTAATTATATTTCCATTATACCCAAAATATTCATGAATACACTATTTAAATTCCACATGGTTTTTTAATGGTAACTCACATTAAAGCTCAAAAAGTAACTCACATTAAAGTAAGAAAATAACTGCTCTTAGCCAGTGTAAAAAAATTAAACAGTTTAAAAAATCTTTTCTTATCAAATTACATGCTAGATAAGAACACAAACAAACTACCAAAAAAATTTAAGAAAAATCAGGGATTGAGTAAATTCCTCTTGCATTAACCATATCCGAGGTTGAGCCAACAAACAAGATCTATTGGATTGTAAGGGAGGCGAAGCCGGAAAAATGTTTGACTGGACCGGGATATGAACCAGGGACCTCCTGATAGCCGGTCAGGTGCTCTACCGCTGAGCTACCCGGCCAATCAGGAGGTCCCGGGTTCATGCGCCCGGTCCGGTCAAACATTTTCCTGCTTCGCTCCCCTTACATCCTTCGCTTGCTGGTTGTAGCTCCCATCCAGAGAAAACCGAAAAATTGCATCTTTTGGATTGTACAAAATCTTGTCAATCCGGCCCAGCCATCGCCAGTTTTGACCACTTGACATCATAACTCGGACTTTAAACATTCCATCCGATATGGAATATTGTGCCATTTTCTGTGCCCCCCTGCCCTAGTGGCATTGCAGTTGGGAATTGATATATGGGAAAGAGAATCTGATAATGAAAACAACATTTCAATGATGCAAAGCATGGAAAACTTTGGTAACTCACATTACTATTTTGGTAACTCACATTAGCAATTTGATCAAAGTAACTCACATTAGCAGAATTCAATAACTAATAGATAGTTATAGGCTGTCAGTAAATTATCATTGTATATTTTTTCCAGTCAAGTAAGCTATGTAGGAAGAGAAAAGTGGTTGACCATAACTTGAAGCAAAAACTGATTCCTTGGCAACAACAATAAAATAAATTGGTAACTCACATTAACCAACAATTAATCAATTTTAAAATGCGTTTAATTACTTGATTAGCAATGAGTTTTCAAAACTAAATGCGAATTGTAAAAGGTATGATGATACTTTTGACAACTACACTTTAAAGCTAGAATTTTTCTAAGAAATGGCGCCAAATATTTGCCTGGAAGTCACAAGGTTTTTTGCCATGCTCATGACGGATTTGCAGGCAACTACAAAGTTGACCACAGATGTGAATCTAGTTCCCTAAACTTGTTGAAACATAGTCGCCTACACGCCCAGATACTGTGGCATGCAAAATATATTTTAAAAATCGGAAAATTTTGATTTTTAAATATTTTATCATTTTCCCTGCCTGCGTGGAGTGACCCACATGTGTTTTTTTGTTTGTACTTTTTATTGTACCTTTGTGTGTTGTGCGCGCTCTACAGACCAAACGCCCGAACCAATTTGGATAAAAATTTCATATAACCTACCTTTGTTCTCAACTTAGACCCTCTACGTTTTTGGAAAAGATCGGTGAATCACTTTAGTAATAAATCAATTTTTACGAATTCAAAATTTTGATTCTCTGTAAATGTCGAAGTTCTTCACTAAAACTAATAAACATGACGCCCTTATTGATATTTAGCATGCCTGAAAATCTGAGGATGGTAGGACTTTCCGATTGGTTTTTATTCGCATCTTTGGAGTGTTTATTCGTGAATTGACTCCTGATTCAATAGGAGTCTGGTTTCCTCCGTTTCAGCTAGGCCACCAGTTTTGTTGATTTCGATTTTGGCCAAGGCAAAGATTTTACTGTTATCAGAAGTTTAGTCAATTTCGTTTATGGAAGTAATTTAAAGTAAGTCCGTGACAGAAATGTATCTCTAATCAAATTAGAACCCTCGGGCATAAGATATGTCTGATGAATTTACGTTATCATAACTTAACGAGTTCATATTTTGCATGCTTTGGCTTTCTGACAGCCTCTGAGAGAGAAACAAAGGAAGGTCTGAATCATCAAAATTTTCAAGTGATCGCAATTTTCGAGAAGGCAATGATCTGGCATGGTGGTCCATGGTTTTCGTATTATGTCTTCTGCCTTCACCTTTTTATCTGCAGTTGATACGCAGTATAATCCGCTACACTCATCTTTAACGCAACACAAATTGCGTTCGCGAAGCCCTATTTATAAATTTAAAAAATGAAAAAAATTACATAGAGCTGGTAATGATTTTACTCAGTTTGTTACTGTACCTGTTACTGTAACCTATTTGTTATGCAAAGTTTCACATTACAGGGAGCTTGGTCAAATCCTGGTTGTGGTTTCCCGAGATTTTCCACAACCAACCCATTCAATTGTTCGGATAGTATCTCCTCAAAGGAGAAACTGCAGCAACGAAAGAACAGCATTAGGTACAAACCTTACAACAATAATTCACACCTTTAATTATTATATATAGTTTGACTGTGATTATCACAGATCAATATTATTACAGTAAACACGAAGGTTAAAAAAACTGCTAAACTTGTAAATTGTGCTGGAAGGCACCACTATTTGTACACCTATTACACATAACACATTATGGACGTTAGTGCTATTTCTATTTTTTGTCGACCAAAGTAGGTACTTTTGGACAACTGAATACAATGGCAATTAATTAAATCGAATGTTTGTATTATAGTGGAAAGATTAAGGGGTGTCCATTATTCTTCCAGAATCAGGCTAATTAATAAAGAAGTTTACTATCTGTCACTAAATTAAATGAATAGCTCCTGTTACGTGACAACCGAAAAAATGTAGCCTGCAAATGAGATATTCTCAGATATTATTTAATTCCAAAAAATTGGTTTCTTGCCATAAGTGGGTGATATACCCCACATTACATATCTACCTAACTGTGCACATTATGACAATTGAATAGGCAATCATCTCTTTACTATTTCTTGATTATAAGTTTCCTATCTGGGGAGATCTGGTAGAAAGTTTGATATCCAAAAAACCAAAAAATTTCCCGAAGAATCCACTTTTGAGAAAATATATACTCGATTTTTTTCATCGCGTAGTGACCCTTTACAATAATCATCTAATATATAAAAGGTCCCCTCACATTGCAAACAGAAAGTCGATTTTATACTGGACTACTTACATGTGTTACAAGAGTTAGACTTAATTTTTTCAGCTTGTAGTTGTGTTGAATATATTGATTTTTGTTGGTAAAGTTTAGCACTTTGCTTTTTGCCACGTTTAAGCTCGGTCACTGGGCGGTACACCACTCCGAAAGGCTATCAATCCAACTGCAAGAGCTCACATTGTTTACACTGCTCACTGGGGTATACATGTTTAAGATCATCAGCGGATATCAGAGCACGAGAATACCTAAAAAATGCGGCCAAATCGTTGACAAACATCACGAATAGTAGCGGGGCCCAATATGGACCTTTGAGGTACACCAGAAGTCGCATGCACCGGAGATGAGGCACTAGAGTTGACTGTTATGGTCTGCACAGGACCAGACAGGTAGCTACTCAGCAAACTGTGCAGCTTCCCACAGATGCCATAAGCCTTAAGTTTGTGCAATAGTTAGCAATGGTCCACACTGTCAAAGGCACTGGAGAAGTCCGTGTACATAGCATCTACTTGTACCTTGTTATTTAAGCGTTTGGCAATAAAATGAGTAAACTCAGCCTAATTGGTAACGGTGGAACGTCGCTTTACAAAGCCATGTTTCTCCAAAGCGAGACTCGCCCTGAAGTGACTATAAACATGCTTGTGGACCAGGCCCTTGAACTCTTTAGATGCTATTGACAGCAGCGAGATCGGACGATAGTTTCCACAATGTGTCAGCCCCCTTTTTTCAGCACTGGGACTATGCTTGCGAACTTCCATCAAATAGGGAACCGACCAGTTTCCAGAGCAGTATTGTATATGTCTGTTGACGGGAGTGATAGAGCAGCTCTGCTGTGTTTACACAAGAGGCAGGTAATTCGTCGGGGCCGGCCGATTTGTTAATATTGAGCGTTTGCAGTCATTTCTCCACTTGCTCAACCGATATATGAAGTGTATGAAGTTATTCATCCATGAAGGACGTAATGTCCGGGAGTGGCTCGCTGGGGCCTGACGATAGTAGCAGCTTAGATCTGAAAAAACTCCGAGAATAGCTGGGAGCTGCCATTTGCGTCACTCGCCTTCACACCATTGAGCTCGACTTCCATTTGTATTTGCATTGTTCGTGTCTTTCTTCTTATAAAACCCCACAGTTTACCTGGGTCTTTGGTTACGTTTTCTTACGTATCCCGCATCCCGAAGTTTCTTAAAAGTGGAACGTTTCACCTGGAACTCGACCCAAGACTCTCCGGAGCCCGAAACCTTCCACCTACGATGAGCTCGGGCCTTGTCTTTGAGCGCTGCGATGATTTCATTATTGTACCAAGCAGGGAATTTCACCGGATTAATCTTGATGTTTGGCACCAGATTCCTGATTGTCATACTCGCATACTCGTAGAAGACGTCAAACTTTACAACAACGCCAGATGCATTGAGCAACTTCGACCAGTCACAAGCCAGCAGGGTCTTTGTGATTTCCTTCAAGTCCGCTCGCTTCCAGTTAGACCTTGTCTCCATGCTAGTCTTCAGAGTTGCAGCCTTTGCAGATATATAATAAACAAGATCAGCTGAGATGATTTGTTTTATTACACATCAACCCTTTTTGCAATCCCCTTAGATGCTGGGGAACATGCTGGAAATGTAAACTGCAACATAGATCTGAACATGAACCTTTTTTTACTTATAATTACTAATTACAATTAGTCTTGGATCTAGGAGATGATTTGACATGTGACTTGTGTGGCAGGTGCAATGGCTGCTGGAGAACTACGAAACTGCGGAGGGCGTATCCCTGCCACGCAGTACGCTCTACAACCACTACCTGCGCCACTGCAGCCGTCACAAGCTGGAGCCGGTGAACGCGGCCTCGTTCGGCAAACTGATTCGCTCGGTGTTCCTGGGCCTGAGGACTCGACGGCTGGGCACTCGGTGAGTGTCTCTACCCTTGCCCCGCGATGAGGACAAAGCATGACTTTCCTTTCTTAAGCCCATTTTACATGGTGATCAATTTTCATAATATCTATCATGGCATCTTTGATAGCATTTATCATGATATCTTTGATAATATCTATAACGAAATAATGGATGATGGTATTTACACGGTCCTGGAGAAATGTGATGAAAAGCACAAGGTTGTGACAGAACACTGCCAATTGACCACATTTTAAATCGTTTTAGCGTTTCTGCGCTTGCGCGAAAAAGCCCATTGCTCTGGGGCCTTACCTAGCGCGGCCATTTGGAGCGGCTCCCAAGCGGCTAATTAGCCGGGCTGGCTGTGTTATATAACCCGGACCTAGAGCGGCCATTTCAACAATGGGCAGTTTGTTGATTTCGTAGCACCACTAGCAACCAGTATTACGGCGGTGCTACGATGATGGCATTATCTAGAAGGCATACTGCTTTTCAAACGATCATTATTGTGCAGTGAGGTCAAATCAACCAATCTCATGGCTCGTTACTAAAGTCAGAGTTGATGTGCCCCGGCTATATAACCTGGCCGAAATACTGCCGCTCTAGGTCGGGGTTACTGCTAGGTGCTATGGTGGTGTTAATTAGCCAGGGTAGATTGCTAGTAATCCCGGGACTACGAGTGGCCGCGCTAGGTAAGGTCCCTGGGCGGGAAGTGTCAGCCACCATGACCGTGCCATTGTAAACTGTTTTGTCACAGCCAAATTTTACTTTGAATTGCCTGAATTTAATTATGACTTATGAGTGATAAGAAAAAACAACCTTTTAGAACTGTGCTTTGCGTCCCAGTCTATAAAAATAACAAGCATTTTAATACTTGGCAAACCTAGGAAATAGTAGATAGGTAATCGATAGGCGTGAATCGTGTAGGACCCTACAAAAATGATAATCCTTGATTGCACAGAACGATTTATAGAGGTTCCAACTGAGTTCCGAGATCAAAGCTATGCATATTCAACATACAAGATTCACAATACAGCTTATACTTTGTCCCAGTCTTCCTGGTGCTAGATCTGTCAACAAATACACAAATATATTAGGAGTTATATACCAATCAAACTTATAACATTGAATTTTATAACGAATGAGAGTAAGTTATTGATGAGCGGAGCAAAATCTTCAATTTCACTACCCCCAAAAAAAGTCACTTGTGTATGTTTTTTGTTTTTTGTTTTTTGTGTGTTTGTTACAGACCAAACGCATGAACCGATAAATTTCTGAGTATCTACCTTTGTTCTCAACTTGGACCCCCTATGATTTTGGAAAAGATCGGTTCAGAATATTTTTACAAAATCAATTTTTACGAAATTTTTCGAATTTTTCAAAATTTTGAATCTGTAAATTTAAAAGTTCTTAACATAACTTCACCAAATTTTCTAAACATGTTGACCTTATTGATGAGCGAAGCGAAATCATCAATTTCACTACTGCTAAAAAAAACACTTGGTGTGTGTTTGTTTGTTTGTTTGTTTGTTTTTTTTTTTTTTTGTATGTGTGTTTGCGCGCGCTCTACAGGCCAAACGCCTGCTTCGAGCGGGATGAAATTTTCAGGGTGTCTACTTTTCTTGTCAACTTAGACCCCCTGCGGTTTTCAAGAAAATCCTCCACACCCTTCACTTTCAAAGCAGAAAAAAGAGCAACATTCGACAATTGGGCAAGTTTGGAAAAGTACGGAAATTTATTTAAAAGTGCGTATTTTTTCAAATGTTCCCAATTTCGATTTGCCTTTAGAAACCATCGAAACCAAATCGAAACATCACACCAGATTTTTCCCAATAAAAACCAATCCAATAAAACCCAATAAAAACCCTTGGGCATGAGTTACATCTATGTATTAACATGCACAATGCTCAATGATCTCAAAATGAGCATATTTCCGCTACCCGACAGCTCGGACAGAAACAAAGAAAGGTCAGAATCGTTTACGTTTTCAAGTGATCAGAATTTTTAAGAAAGCATTGGTCCGGCTAGCTGATCCATGATTTTCATTGGCTTTTGCCTCAATCTTTTTATGCGCAAAATACAAACCGCTACGCTCATCTTCAACGCAACACAAATTGCGTTCGCCCTAGTAAATATTTATAATGCCTGCAAATTTTAGGTTGGTAGGTCTTTCCAATTGGTGTTTATAAGCATTTTTGTTGTGTTTTTTCGTGATTTTCGGTACTTTTTGATGCCTGAATCAATTTCCTTCGTCACCTTGGTGACCAAGCTTTGTTGACTTGAAGTTTGTCCAAGGCAATGATTTGACGGATATATAAGAAATAAGTAATTCTCATTTATGGAAGTAATTGAAGTAAATTCACATTAGATATATACCTATCCCTTATAATTAGAATCCACGGGCTTAATTCACATCTATGTATGTCTGTTCAAATTATTCAATTAGCTCAAAATTAGCACATTTTGGATATCTGACAAGTTTAGAGAGAAACAAAGGAAGTTCATAATCGTCTAAAATTTTGAGTGATCAGAGTTTTCGAGAGGGCAATGGTCTGGCTTGGTGCTCAATGGTTTTCATAGGCCTTCGGCCTCCACCTTTTTATCCGCTGTATACAAATGCTACCTACGCACATCTTCAACGCAACACAAATTGCATTTGCGAAGCCCTAGTACAGTAGGTAGTAGGTACTAATGAACTAATAACTCAGATATAGTTAAAATTATTTTAGAGGAAAGAAACTTTCAGGGGTTGATAATGACCTCAAACGACTCTGATGTGGATGTAGAGGCAAGTTATACACGCAGCACTGGACGAAACGTGGTCCGCACGCGTGTTTGGTTTTTATTTCATTTTTCGAGAACCACACACCCCACAATTATTTTCAGTCATTATTGCATGATTAATTTAGCAAAATAAAATTTTTTTCTATAATCGATGCCCTTGATCTGTCCATTAAAAAAATATATATGTTGAAAGAAACTAGCAGTATTGGCACGAGATACTCACGTATAGTGTTCTGCGTGCGAGGGCAAGAGTCGTAGGGAGAAGGGGTCGCAACCCCTCAAATCTACCTGTGCCATTGGAGACTACAAACATTTTTTTTCTTTAAAAATCCAAGAACTTTTTCCTGCCCAATGCCCTTTAATACAACCTGGAACAAACTCACCTTTACCAAGAACACGAAGAAATTGTTAAGATCATGCAGTGTCGTTCTCCAGGTGTTTAGGCTAGAGCTAGTACCCTATGCCCTGCGGGAATGACCCGATTGCCAGATTATGGTTCATATAGCCCTAGGCCATAACCTAAGGCCTAGGACTAGGGGACCAAAACCATCAAACCAAAACACAAAAATAGTAATTTGGACAATTTTGATGCTTAACGCTAAAAAAACTATTAAAATTAGTCTGCATTAGTCAATTCCTTACATTTTATGCAAACCAAGATCATTAAAATAAGTTTCTAGTCGGTTTTAGAGTTTTTTCAAAACAGTTTTGCTTTCAGTACCCGATTACGTGTAAATATCCTCAATTCACTGCCCAAGAGAATATAACAGGATTTCGTTCACCTTGCTGTGGCATGAAAACAAAACAAAAGAAAGCACCTATCAGTGTCACTCCGGATGCCAAACCATTTCAGTTTTACATAAAATATGATCACAAAATAGAAGCGTCTTCACCAAATATCTTCAATAACTTCATAATGCATGCGCAAATAGTCGCCTAGACGCAGTGGATCAGTAAAAGGTAAGATTTGAACGAATAAAAAAATCAAGCTGGGCTGCTAGGCGTTCTTCAATCTTGTCAGCCAAATGCAATCAGTTTTTTCAATATTTTACCAATAAAAAACGTTCAAATCGCTTTTTGAATGTCGTTTCGGGTTGTAAACCTGAATTCTGAACCAATATAAACCATTACACCCGTTTTTAGCTGATTTTCACGATTTCTTTAAAGAGTTAAACTCGGTGAAACATGCATCCCAGCCAGCCAGCCAGCCAGCCAGCACAGACTAAAAAGGTGAACATCGCCTTATGCTTAAGTTGAACAGCTCTAAATATTTATTATTTATTATAACTAGGGCTTCGCGAACGCAATTTGTGTTGCGTTGAAGATGAGCGTAGCAGTTTGAAAAAGCGCATAAGAAGATTGAGGCAAAAAGCCTATGAAAATCATGGAGCAGCAAGCCGGACCATTGCTTTCTCAAAAATTCTGATCACTTGAAAATGTAAACAATTCTGACCTTTCGTTGTTTCTTTCCGAGGTGTGGGGTAGCGGGAATATGCTCATTTTGAGGTCACTGAGCAATGTGCATGTAAATACATAGATGTAGCTCATGCCCAAGGGTTTTTATTAGGTTGAAGACAAATTTCTGCCGCAGACTTACTTTCAAAAGCTTGCATGCACGAAATTTACAAAATTTCTAACAACTGTCAAATCTTGAAGTCAACTTCAAGTCAAAAAATCCGGTGTGATGTTTCGATATGGTTTCGATGGTTTCTAAAGACAACAATCGAAATTGGGTAAATTTGATAACAATACGCACTTTTAAATAAATTTCCGTACTTTACCAAACTTTCTCAATTGCCTAATATTGATATTTTTTCTGCTTTGAAGGGGAGGGGTATGGAGGATTTTCTTGAAAAACGCAGGGGGTCAAGTTGAGAACAAAAGTTGACACCCTAAAAATTTCATCGCAGTCGAGGCAGGCGTTTGGTCTGTAGAGTGCGCACGAACACACATACAAACAAACAAAAAACACAAGTGCTTTTTTTTAGCAGTAGTGAAATTGATGATTTCGCTTCGCTCGCCTCGCTCGCTACTCATCAATACTTATTAAAACTCTTTGCTCATATCAGTGGCGGAGAGCAAAATCGCCACCCGTCCACAAAGTGAAATGTTTTTCACTGAAAGAACCCGATAATATTACCGGAACAAACTCACAATCACCAAGAACATGAAGAAAATGTTAAGCTCATTCAGTGTTAAGCTCCAGCTGTAGTATTAAGCCCTTTCCTTCGGCGCTAGTATGCTATGCCCTGCGGGCATACCCGATAGCCAGTTTATGACTAATCGATATATGGCCTTAGGCCCTAGGACTTAGGACCAAAACGTAACATTTTGTTGCTCGTAAATCATGTCATAATGTTATTATCTCAAGGCAACTTGCCAGAAGTAAAACTTTAAGTTTTATTTGCAAAGTTGAATTTGAAAATGTTCCACACCAATAGGTGTAGCAAATGTCAAAACTCAAATTTCAACACGAATTACGTTAATCAAGGAAATTTTTTTTTTTATATACCATCAAAAAGTAGTATAATGCACTAGAAAATATAAATAAACATCAATTTTTGTTTGTTAAAAACGTCATACGTAGCATCAATTAGTCTAGATCTGGCAAGACAGCGCAACAATTTTCTTGCTGACTACACTTCAATAGTGTATTGAACATTTTAGAAGCTAAACGGTATATAACTGCGCCTGAAATTTGTCCGCAATCAATTCCTTACATTTGTTGCAGATCAAAATCTTTTATATAATGTGTTTCTAGTCAGTTTTGGATATTTTTCTAAAGAGTTTTGCTTTCCGTACCCGATGACGTGTGAATAGGCTCCATTTGCTGCTCAAGAGAATATAACAGGAATTTGTTCACCTTGCAGTGTTAAGTAACATAACATAAGAATTCACACCTGTCACTCTGAATGCCAAATCATTTCAATTTCACGTAAAATGACCGCAAAATAAGTAGTGTTTTCACCAAACTTCTTCAATAACTTCATAATGCTCGCATAAATGGTCACCCAGACGCAGCGGATCAGTTAAAAGGTAAGATTTGAACAATTAAAAAATCGAGCTGGGCTGCAAGGTGCTATACTCAATCTTGCCAGCCAAATGCAATCAGTTTTTTAGATATTTCACCAACAAACACTTTCAGATCACTGTAAGAATGTCGTTTCGGTTGTAATCCTGAATTCTGAACCAATATACATCATTTCCACCCGTTTTTAACCAATTTTTGCGATTTCCATAAACAGTTGAGCTCAATGTTACGTGCATCCCAGCACTGACTAAAAAGTTGAACATTGCCTAATTAACTGTTTTATATAAGATTAATAGTACATTTTAACAAAAAGTACTACCTATCATACTTCTCATTCTTTAAGCTTAAAATTTTTATTTTCCTTTTTTAAATCGGATTTTGGGAACTAACCAAATTTATGATGAGCGTAGCGAGCGAAGCGAGTGGAGTGAAATCTTCAATTTCACTACCCCCATAAAAGTCACTTGTGTATGTTTTTTTTTTTTTTTGAATGTGTGTTTGCACGTGCTCTACAGACCAAACGCTTGAACCGATTTAGATGAAAATTTCAGAGGACCTACCTCTGTTCTGAACTTTGATCCCTCACGTGTTTGGAAAAGATCGGTTCAGAAACCTTTAAATAAATAAATTTTTCCTAAATGTTTCGATTTTTTCAAAATTTTGATTCTCTGTAAATGTTGCAGTTCTTTACATATCTTCACCAAAACTTATAAACATTTCGACCTATCATGCCTGAAAATCTAAGGATGGTAGGACATTCTGATTAGTTTGTAATCGCATTTATGGAGTGTTTTTTCGTGACTTGACGCCTGATTCAAGAAGAGTCCGGTTTCCTTCGTTTCCTAGGTTACCTGCGTTGCTGACTTCACTTTTGACCTAGGCATAGATTTGACAGTTATCAGAAGTTTAGTCAATTTCGTTTATGGAAGTAATTGAAATTCAATGCACGACATAAATTTATCTCTAATCTAATAAGAACCCTCTGGCATAAGTTATGTCTTATGTATTTACTTTATCATAACTCAATGAGTTCATAATTTGCATGTTTTACCTTTTTGTCAGCTTGGAGAGAAACTAAGGAAGATCAGAATCGTGTAAATTTTCAAGTGATCGGAATTTTCGAAAGGCAATGATCTGGCATGGTGCTCCGTGACTTTCGTATTAGGTCTTCTGCCGTTACCTGTTCATCCGCAGTTGATCCGCATTGCATACCTCTACGCACATCTTAAACACATTACAAATTGCGTTCGCGAAGCCCTAGTTAATTTACACTAAAAAAATAGCACTCCATCACTGAAAATACGTGCTTTTATCTGTTTCTATATACCGTCGTTATATTGAATTGGGCAACTTTTTGCTGTGCCAAAGTTTTAAAAAAAACGATCCATACAACGCCTATAGAAAGTATTTCTGATTGTTCTATGGGAATTATTGATTCATTGGCAATTAGGTACACCTCAAATATGACATTATTTTAGAGAACGATTTTGTAAAAATAGTATCTAAAACCCAAAATCTCACTTAGATAAACACAGTTAAAGTTATGTATTTAACTTCCAGTGGATAAGGATATTGGCTGGATATAATAATACCAAAATTCTACACCACCTAGCTGGAAACCTTCTAAGTGTCACTGGCTATTAAAAATGTCATTTCAAGCTTAGGGTTGTTGCCTGGAATTATTTTTGTCATCCTCTGCATTTTGTCCCCACAAAAAACACATAGAAACATCACTAGAGAGTTTTGAACAGTCCACGACATGTAAAATGTTCCGGTTAGTTAGTGGTTAGTTAGCAGATCTGCTAAATGTAGTTTGGACTATCTATTGGAATTAGTGTTTAACCCGCAAAATCCCATTGCTTGGTGTCATACGACACCATGGTCTAGAATGTGACTTGACGGCGAGCACAACGAGCTCGAATCTTATCGCATCTGACGTAATCTGCTTACACAAAAATGCTCGTAAAACAGGAAGGATTAAAGTAGCCGAGATTGTTTTGAAAATTAATTAATTAATCACAGCCTTTTGCGCATCTCCTATTCAACCTAGAGATGCGATTCAAATGGAGTACTGATCAGTTTTCAGAGAGGTATCGATTGGTGTTATTGGGAACTTCGAAATCGAAAAAAAGACACACTTTTATTATTTGAATGGAGATGTTTACTTTGAAAAAATTCAAAGAACTTGTAAATCTCTAATCTCTTACTCATTGGGCATTTCCATAACCCACAACAACTTGGATTTTTTTCTTTTGGATTTTTTCTACAGTGAGACAGAGGAACCAGCTAAAAGAATGATAAGTTCGATTGTATTTGTTGTAAAAGTGTACTTTTTCTTCAAGCATATATGTTAGCGTGAAAAACTGGGTGGATCTGGATTCTGGATGTGATCTCTAGAAAACATTTTTATTTTTGTATACTAAATAAGGAAAGCTTATCATGTACTTATATATCATCACAAGGACCTTTCTTTTGTGGTTCTATGAGTATTTTTGTTGTAGGTGTGGGTTGTGTGGTTCTCGAGAAAATAAATAAAACCCAAGCACGCGTGTGATCCACCTTTGGTTTTCAAGAGATCGGTGTCGGGCTTTTATGAAAGTCATGTCACAATTAAGTTCTGAAGATGAACAGACAGATGACGCGTGAAATAACAAGTCTACGAGTTCACAAAGAACAAGTGATCGGAGGAATAAAATTCAGAACTAAATTTTCAAGTATGTCTTCCCGAATTCTAAGTCAGATTTGCTAGAACAATATGAAAAATATGTTGCCTCCTCTGACATTTCCAACATGAACCTTTGTTGAATAGAACATGCAGCAAAAAATTAAACAATAGCATAATAAAAATAGTGTAGGTAAACTGCATTCATTCTGCGTAAGAAGAAATAGAATCGTATTGCTCTTCAACGTAAGTAGCTGCTGTATGCTGTACCTAGTCTGTTGATGTTGAATCTGGTGGAATCCCAATACCCACAATGCAATGTTAACCACCGGTGACAAAGCCGCCATTTTAAAATGTGGTCTATTGCCATCTGTATGTCTCTATGATATTCAGAAGGCAGTGGACAGAAATATTTTTCAATTTATACTTGGGAAGTGCCTTCTTTAGACTTAAGATATTTTAATACCTGATGGGTTATTTTTGATTGCATCTGTCATGGAAAAAGAACCGGGTCTAATTGAAAAATGTCGTCACATCTTTTATCACATCTTTCATGATTGACTGTGAAAGGCTTTTGTCATTACATTTTTGCATTAACATGATGACATTGGCATACCACCATGTGAAACAGGCTTTAAAAGGTGGTTGACATTAGAAAGGATTCGAATAACTGGTCTGCCTGAAGCCACAATATCCTTGTGTGTTAAGCGGAAACTCGAAGTACCACTACTACGGCATCCGCATCAAGCCGGGCTCGACGCTGAACGTCTCGCTGGGCGACGAAGACGGCGGGCTGCGCAGCTGCAAACGCTACAAGGGCCAGAAGGAGGAGCCGCCTGAACACGGCTCCCATGGCTCCGATCGGTCGGGCTCTCTGTCTCCGCAGGCCAACGACGACTTCGACGACTCTGTGCAGGTGCTGGCCAACAGCATGGGCCAGCGACAATCGCAGGTGGGTGCAGTGAGGAGGCCGCCGATAGCGATCGGGTGAAATTATCGACGAATCACAGAAGTTTTGATTGTACATGGAAATGGCAAAAGGTTTAGGCTTTCCATTAAAGACTGTTGCCAGTTAGGTGGGTACGAATTGACCATGTCATGGGGAGAGAGAACTGTGTAGTGATGATGGGCAAAGTGAGTGAAACAGATGGAATAAAAGTAGTTAAAGCTAGTGCTTTAAAATGGAATGTTCCCAGGGCGTACCTTCGCACCTGCAGTACCTGGGCGATGCTAGCCGCGCAGTGCCCAACTTCCCAACACTGTCGTTGCCGCCCGACGCCCCACTGCCCGCCGACTGCACGCTGGAAGACGTGGACACTCTGCGCTCGATGTACCGCGAACACTGCGAGGCCTTCCTGGACGCCGTGGTCAACTTGGAGCTGTCCACCATAGAGTCGCTCTGGAGGGAGTTCTGGCGGGCGCAGGACAACAACAACGGGGACGAATGCGAGGAGGAGAAGTATCTGTCTAAGTGAGTCAGTGCTAGTCTGCTGGAAATTCCTACCTAAGATCTGGCCAGATCTTATCAAGAAAAGCTAATCAAGATTTTACCTAATTCCTACCAAGAAAATAGAGCCTGCTACTATTATTCCTACCTAATACCTGCTCCCGATTTGTTCCAGGACCAAGCTGTACGAGCTGTGCAAGTGCGTACCGGTGCAGGACTTCGTAAGGCGTGTGGACTTCCTGTTCTACCAGAACCTGGTGCAGGTGCTCATCCCTGACGTGCTCTGCCCCATCCCCAGTGAGTGCAAACACCAGATAGACCTACCACAGCAAGCTCTCCCCCATCCCCAATGAGTGCAAACACTAGGTAGACCTACCACAGCAAACTCTCCCCCATCCCCAATGAGTGCAAACACCAGATAAACCTACCACAGCAAGCTCTCCCCCATCCCCAATGAGTGCAAACACCAGATAGACCTAACACAGCAAGCTCTCCCCCATCCCCAATGAGTGCAAACACCAGGACCGTGATTCACTAACTTTTTGCGCTGCCAAAGCCGCGGCACGATTTCGAAGCCGCGGCTTTCTGAAAAGTTGGTATTCACTAACTTTTTTTGCCTTCGAAAGCTGCGGCAGACACTTCTGACGGCGGCTTTCAAATCCGGGCCGAACTAGTCGCGGCTTCGGACAATGTAGGGTTATATTCAACGTATTACGACGTATATATACGCGAGTGTAAATTGTGACTGAGGTTCAGATAATCGCGGTAGGTTACACATTTGGTAAATAATGAACTATTGTGAATATTGATGCAAAATAATTAAAAAAAAAATTTTATTTATTTATTTAATAATAATAATATAATTTAATAATATAATAAGATAATTTTTGACACATTTGTCTGCTAGTGTGTTTTAGGAGCTAGGGCCATGGGCAAAGTAGTTCACGACTTGGTCTAAGGAATAATTCTCAGTTTGTATGGAAATTTAGTAACCTAGCCTGTTGAATAAGCACACACGGGATTTTTTCATTTAGTTAAAAGTAATCTCCCGCTCATCTAAATACGTTGTTCTTATTTGTCAGATGGATGGATGGAATTACTTGGAGGCTCTGCTTTCTTCTCGTGGCCGTTTGCTGCCAAGTTATTCCCATTTGCGAAATTTTGATGAGCTACCATGTAACTTTGCAATGCCTCTTGTTGGCCCTCACTCAGCTGCACGCTTTTAGAAGGTCCCATAGTATGCTTTACTGCTGATACCTAATGAGAACTAATATACAACTAATAATAAACCTGCTATACAACTAATTAAGTATATAAACCTACGTGCAAATACCATAAACTAACAAAATTAACTTAAAAAAAGACTACCGTACCTAAAGTAAATTCTTTCCGTGTATTTTAACTCCAAATCTATGTCATAAGTCTCACTCCATAAACTTCAATACAATTGGATTTGTGCGCTATTGTCAGGTGCATTCTCATTGGTGCATTTTCTCATCGCCTCTGATTTCCCCTTCTTCGCGCATGTTTCCCAAATCTCCGTCCCTGTCCATTGCCGCGCAGTTAGTGAATACCAAATATTGCGGCTTTGAAGTCTGCGGCTTTGGGATTGGATTTGGCTGCCGTGCATTTGAAAGCCGGAGCTTTTATGGAGAGTTAGTGAATCGCGGCCCAGGTAGACCTACCACAGCATGCTCTGCCCCATCCCCAGTGACAGCAAACACCAAGTAGACCTACCACAGCAAGCTCTCCCCCATCCCCAGTGACAGCAAACACCAAGTAGACCTACCACAGCATGCTCTCCCCCATCCCCAGTGATTGCAAATACCACGTAGGCCTACCACAGCAAGGTCTCCCCCATCCCCAATGAGTGCAAACACTACGTTGGCCTTTTTTCATTGGGATTTATAGTCCAGTTTAAAATCGACCTTACGTTTGCAATGTGCAGGGTTTATCATTGATTATTGTAGAGGGTCACTAGGCGATGAGAAAAATCCAGTATATTTTTTCTCTAACGTGGATTCTTCAGAGAAATTTGGAGTTTTTGGATATCAAACTTTTTACCATATCTCCCTGGATTGCAATCTTATCAAAAAATAATAAAGAGATGATATGTTTGCCTATTTAATTGTCATAAGAAAAAAAAGGTTTAATTATTTTCTGTTCTAAAATGCACCGTCAGAGACATAAGTTACGAAACACCAAGTTCGCAAACATTTCCGGGATTCACAGAAAATTGTATTTTTTCTGAATTAATCAATTATCACCAATATTACAGCAAATAGTAACGAATCGATCATGGGAATTGCCGTTCTTGTAGCTTCAAAACTTTAGTCACAAACAGCAATTAAAAAGTAGCGTCTTATTTGAACCCAACGGTTTCACGGCTGAAACAGCCATAATCTCGCTCTAGCGCATGCCTACGTTGGTGTCCGCAGCCGGCAGTATCGCATGTATTCTCAGTATCGTCAGTATTGCATTCGGCTGGCAAGATTGAGTAGCACCTTGCAGCCCAGCTCGATTTTTAAATCGTTCAAATCTTACCTTTTTACTGATCCGCTTTATCTAGGTGACTATTTTTGCATGCATTATGAAGTTATTGAAGAAATTTAGTCAAAACGCTATTTGCAATCATATTATACGTGAACTTGAAAAGATTTGGCATTCAGAGTGACAGGAGCATTAGCTTTTGTTTGGTTTTTACGCCACTGCAAGGTGAACGAAATCCTGTTATATTCTCTTGGGCAGTGAATTGGGGATATTCACACGTCATCGGGTACGGGAAGCAAAACTGTTTAAAAAAAATTCTAAAACAGACTAAAAACTTTATTGTAATGATCTTAATTTGCATAAAATGTAAATAATTGACTTATGCGGACTAATTTAAATCGATTTTTTAGCGTTTGGCATCAAAATTGTCCAAATTACTATTTTTGTGTTTTGGTTTGTTGGTTTTTTGGTTTTGGTCCCCAAGTCCTAGGGCTTAGGTAATGGCCTAAGGCCATATATGAACCATAAACTGGCTATCGGGTATGCCCGCAGGGCATAGGGTACACTAGCTTTAACCTATACAGCTAGAGACTGACACTGCATGATCTTAACAATTTCTTCGTGCTCTTGGTAACGGTGAGTTTGTTCCGGGTTGTATTAGAGGGCATTGGGTAGGGAAAAAATCTTGAATTCTTGAAAAAAAATATTTTTTTTAGACTTCAATGGCACGGGTAGATTTTAGGGGGTGGGACCCATTCTCCCTACAACTCTTGCCCTTACCCGCAGAACACTATACGTGCGTAGCACGGGCCCATACTGCTAGTTAACCTTATATAAAACTTGTAAATTGGCAATGCTCAACTTTTTAGTTTGTGCTGGCTGGCTGGCTGGCTGGCTGGGATGCATGATTCACCGAACTTGACTCTTAATAGAAATCGCGAAAATTTGTTAAAAACGGGTGGAAATGGATTATATATGTTCAAAATATTGGTTTTTATCCAGAGACGAAATTTTTACAGCGATTTGAAAGTGTTTTTTAGGTGAAATATTGAAAAAACTGATTGCATTTGGCTAGCCAGATTGAGTAGCACCTTGCAGCCCAGCTCGATTTTTAAATCATTCAAATCTTACCTTTTTACTGATCCGCTTCATCTAGGTGACTATTTTTGCTTGCATTATGAAGTTATTGAAGAAATTTAGTCAAAACGCTCCTATATGCAATCATATTATACGTGAACTTGAAAAGATTTGGCATTCAGAGTGACAGGAGCATTAGCTTTTGTTTGGTTTTTATGCCACTGCAAGGTGAACGAAATCGTGTTATATTCTCTTGGGCAGTGAATTGGGGATATTCACACGTCATCAGGTATGGATAGCAAAACTGTATTGAAAAAATTCTAAAACAGACTAGAAACACCTATAAAAGATTTTGATTTGCATAAAATGTAATGAATTGATTGCGGACAAATTTCAGGCGGAATATATACCGTTTAGCTGCTAAAATGTTCAATACACTATTTTTGTGTAGTCAGCAAGAAAAGTTTTGCGCTGTCTTGCCAGATATAGGTAATTGATGCTATCAATTAGGTTTTTAACAAACGAAAATGTACGTATATTTATATTTATTTATGCATTATAATACTTTTTGATAGTATATCAAAAGAAATTTCATTGATTAATGTAATACGTGTCGAAATTTGAGTTTTGACATTTGGTACATCTATTGGTGTGGGACATTTTCAAATGCAACTTTGCAAATGATACTTAAAGTTTTACTTCCGGCAAGCTGGATTGAGATAATGACATTCTGATTTACGAGCAACAAAATTTCGTTACGTTTTGGTCCCAAGACTTAGGACCTAGGTTATGGCCTAGGGCCATATTTTCAGTGGTCTTTGTGCTACTCAAGTGGAGTACAAAACTATTTGTTTGAAATGCAGACAAAAGCTTTCGATTTTATGGTACATTTCGTAATGAAAGTGAGAGTACCACTTTACGCATTCTTTTATTAAGCTGAACATTTCAGGAAATGTTGTCAATAATGTTTATTTATACTTGCACTAGATTTAAGGTCTGGCATTTTGGTAGTTTAATTGAAAAAAAATTCCCAAAGTTTAATTGGCATAAAAAAGCATCAGATTATTAGCGAAGCGAGCGGAGCGAAATCACTAACCCCTAAAAAAGTCACTTCAAGCTTCGATCATAGGCTAGCAATGATCGAAGCTTCAAGTGTATGTTTTTCTTTTTCTTTTTTTTTTTGTATTTTTGTGTGTTTGTGCCATTTAACCGAAATGGATGAAAATTTCAGAGGACCTACATTTGTTCTCAACTTAGTCCCCCTGCGTTTTTGGAAAAAATCGGTTGAGCAAATTTTTTATAAATGAATTTTTACGAAATTTTCGATTTTTTCAACATTTTGAACCTCTTTTAATTTCAAAATTCTTAACATAACTTCACAAAAACTTTTAAACATGTTGACCTTCTACATATTTATCGTGCCTGCAAATCTTAGGGAGGCAAATGTAAGTGAAACCACTCCAATTTTTTTTTTAAATCTTTTTTGTAGTGCTTTTTTCGTGATTTGATGCCTGATTCAATAAGTCCGGTTTCCTTCATTTCCTTGGTTACCAGCTTTGGCGAATCCAAGTTTCGCCAGGGCAAAATTTTGAAAGTTATCAGAAGTTTATTCCATTTTGTTTATAAAAGTAATTGTATGTAAATCCGTGACATAAATTTATCTCCAATCTAATAAGAACCCTCGGGCATAAGTTATGTTTTATGTATTTACGTTACCATTACTCAAAAAGTTCATAATCTGCATTTCTTCGCTATCTGACACCTCGAAGAGAAACTAAGGAACGTCGTCGGAAGTCCGAATCCGTATACATTTTCAAGTGATCAGAATTTTTGAGAAGGCAATGGTCAGGCTTGGTGCTCCATGGTTTTCTTATAAGTGACTGCTGCCTGCACCTTTTAATCCGCTATACACAAACCGTTGCCTTCCTACGCTCATCTTCAACGCAACACAAATTGCGTTCGCAAAGCCCTAGTATGGTACATTGCATAATTGAAGTGAGTGTACCTCGTTACGCATTCTTTTATTAAGCTGAAAATTTCAGAAAAAGTTGGGAATTTTTTTCTAAAAAAACTACCCAAATGACAGTACTTAAAACTAGTGCAAGTATAAACAAACATCAATGACAACATTTCCTGAAATTTTCAGCTTATTACAATTGTGCGTTACGGTGTACACTCACTTCCATTATGAAATTTAGGTACTGTACAATCCAAAGCTTTTGTATGAGTTTCGAACTTTGGGAATTATTTTTCTATAAAACTTTCCGATTGCCAGTCCTAAAAACTAGTGCAAGTATAAACGAACATTATTGACAACATTTCCTGAAATTTTCAGCTTATTACAACAATGCGTACCTTAGTACAAACACTTTCATTATGAAATGAAGTAGGCATATAATCCAATGCTTTTGTACGCGTTTTGAACTTCTCTATAAAACTACCAAAATGCCAGTCCTAAAAACTAGTCCAAGTATAAATAAACATTATTGACAACATATCCTGAAATTGTCAGCTTATTACAACATTGCATAACATGGTACCTACACTTACTTCTATTACGAAATGTACCATAAAATCCAACGCTTTTGTATGCGTTTTAAACTCCGGGAATTTTTTTCTAAAAAAACTACCCAAATGCCAGTCCTAAAAATTGGTTCTAGCATAAATGCGTCTGTTGGCAACATTTCCTGAAAATTTGAGCTAAATCAAAAAAAGTGCTTTTTGCTACAGCAATTCCTAAAAATATAGATGTATACAGTGGAATCGTTTTCCTGAATGAATAGTATAAAAATGTTAAGAGCGTTGGAAACGATAGGATTCACATGCCACGCTGCGTGGTCATGGGTCGGTGCAGAGGTTCACGCGGGAACTTCCTACACCAAAAATTATTAGTGTAAAAATCTGGAAAAAAAACAATAGACCGGGGAAGAATCAATTGATGTGAGGTTGGTTGTTTTTAATAAAAGTTATTACATTCTTTTTCCTTACGAGCTACTTAAAAATGCCGTAAAAAAGGCATATTAGGCACTTTTTGAAAATGCACACCGCTGTCAATATTGAAAGTAAAATAACCTAACACACCATCCGACATCCAACAACCCTTCCACTGCACGTGTATTTTTCCCCAAAACTCTGTGTTTGTATTTGTGGCCAGAAGAAGTTCCTGCGTGAACCTCCGCGCAAGACGAAAACACTAGCATTTACTTTCCTCTTATGCATTTTTCTTCTGCAGTTTTTTGTGCACTTTTCAATGCTTTAAACCAGAGTTCTGTGGCTTTATTGGTTCTTGAGATATCGTCGGAAATATGTGACTGAGAGCGCACGGTCCGCTAAAAGAGCGAAACTTTGCGAGGTCATATCTCCCACACCAGTGGGCCAAAAATTGTCAAAAAAACAGTTTTCTACTCCACTTGAGTAGCACAACGACCACTGAAACTTTGAACCAGATCCGAGATGTGAAGGTAAATTTTTTTCTCAAGGTGGTGCTGGTTTGATGCGTTTTGTCCCATATATAAATTCACTATATTTCTAAATTTCCGAGCAGATTTTTTTCTGATTGCAAAAGAACAGTTCAATAAAATAAAAATAAAAAATATATATATTTCTACCCGTTTGGTATTTTTTTGTGGCACTCAGGGCCGGTTTTACCAGCATTGAGCTAAGCTTGGCTTAAGCCGGGCTTAGGTATGTGCAGCATGCAAGATAAGCTCGCCTCAAATCTAGAATTTTTGTGTGCGTTTCACCAATGAGTTAATGTTCTGCGTAGCTAAGCTTTACCTTTGAACGGGGCACAGTGTTGCTACATTACCGTTGTCACTGCCTTCGAACTGACTATATGTCAAAGTAAAATTGGTCAGAACAATAATATGGCTGTGAGTTATGAAGATGATTCTGATTGGTTGCAAAGAGGAACGAATGTTCAAACTGAATTTTTTGTTTTGAGTCTTGACAGCTAGGTTTTAGCAGAGATTATTAAATATACTACTATAGTTCATAATGTCTGCAAAAGTGATTAAATAAACTATCAAACGTGGTAGTAACTATACAGTCTGCAAAAGTGATTAAAGAAACTATCAAATGTGGTAGTAACTACACAGTCTGCAAAAGTGATTAAAGAAACTATTAAACGTGCTTTTGGACTGAATATAAGAACGCGTAGATGTCATCGAATTGAAACAAAACTGATGGCACTTCAGCACAACTGCCCAGGATGAATCATGGGAAGAAGTTTACAGAGAATGCAATAACAGGACAACTTCTTCAGCTAGGACCACATCGTATCTCCGAAAGTGCTATGAAAACTTACTAGGGCTTCGCGAACGCAATTTGTGTTGCATTGAAGATGAGCGTAGCGGTTTGTATATAGCGCATAAAAGGCAAAAAGCCTATGAAAATAATGGAGCAGCGAGACGGACCATTGCTTTCTCCAAAATTCTGATCACTTGAAATTGTAAACGATTCTGACCTTTCTTTGCGTCTGTCCGAGCTGTCGGGTAGCGGAAATATGCTCATTTTGAGGTCACTGAGCAATGTGCATGTTAATACATAGATGCAACTCATGCCCAAGGGTTTTTATTGGGTTGGAGATATATTTATGCCACGGACTTACTTTCAAAAACTTGCATGCACAAAGTTGACAAAATTTATAATATCTGTCAAATCTTGAAGTCAACTTCAATTTAAAAAATCTAGTGTGATGTTTCGATTTGGTTTCGATTGTTTCTAAAGGCAACAATCGAAATTGGGAAAATTTGAAAAAAATACGCACTTTTAAATCAATTTCCGTACTTTTCCAAACTTGCCCAATTGTCGAATATTGCTCTTTTTTCTGCTTTGAAAGTGAAGGGTATGGAGGATTTTCTTGAAAAACTCAGGGGGTCTAAGTTGAGAACAAAAGTAGACACCCTAAAAATTCCATCCCAATCGAAGCAGGCGTTTGGCCTGTAGAGCGCGCGCAAACACACATACAAAAAAACAAACAAACACACACAAGTGTTTTTTTTAGCAGTAGTGAAATTGATGATTTCGCTTCGCTCGCTACGCTCATCAAAAAGAATCACCAGGTAGAGGGCAGGCGATGACAGGATGGAGATTTACAAAACTGGCGAGCAATTTTCACGGTGGACAAATTTGATCATTCGTCGATTAATTAATTAATTAAATAAATGCATAGAATACGTGTTTGAACTAGGTTTTTTCATGTATTTGCTGACATCTTGTCTGCCACAGTAACACATTGCAGGTAGCTGCATAACATGTCCGGTAAGGCAGATCAGTTTCGAATTCAGTTTGTCCCACAATTAAATTTAGGACCATAAGCACTGATGCCTTCGTCGAACGAAAGCGTGCAGTGAATTCCACTTTATCCATAATATCAACTTAGTCTGTCCTCTCATTTAGAACTCGAGAGCAACGGACGGAAATTCTATAATATATAATGCGCAAGCACAGAATTGGAACTACATCCAAACAAGTACAATGATATAACAAATAATAATTACTACTCGGAACAAACTTGCATTATCTTAATTCTTACCTGTATAATGCGTAGTCACTTTTATTAAATCGTAAGTTACTTTCAGTTTTGTGAATGTTCGAACTGTTTCGAGCACAGACGAGCGACTGATGGTTCCTGGCAGCTTAAGCTTCGCTTAATGGCTTGAGCCGAGATATTTCTCGGCTTCAAATTCGACCGCTTATAATAAAGTTGAGCGCCACTTATACTTTGGTGAAACGCACTACTAAAATTAAGGCCGCTTAAAAGGCTAAAGCCGAGCTTAAGCCAAGCTCAAATCTTGGTGAAACCGGCCCTCAGCGCATATGGCACAGATCGGTACAGATATAAATGGTCAGCTCTGTTTATGAGAGAGTCTAGAAGCAGGCCCGGATTTAAGGGTCAAAAAGTGGTCAGCACACCTATCGCAGGGACCTCAACTTATGTTGTTCCCGTTGTGTAAGGGGGGAGGGGGGGGGGGGGGGGGCAAAGCGCAAACAGACTAACTAAACAGCTAGGAATGGTACCAATTCGATACATCTTGCAACTCTCATAGTTGTAATGCGCCCCAATCTGCCATCCATCACATATTCTAACATAAACAAACACAATCTTTAAATGTACGGGTTCTCCATCGTCAGCAATCGAGGGGAAAAAGGTTAGGTAAATAAAGACGTTGATAGAACTATATAAGCAAGGAGCAAGTGGGACAGAATAGGTCCCACATCGTTGACAACATGAAATCAGTGACCTCAAAATACAAGAGACCAACTATGCGAGACCCCGAGGAAACAGGTCCACAGGACCCCCTGCGCGTCCGAGATACTCTTGAAGGGGGGGGGGGGGGGGCCTTATCGGCATTTCCAGAAATGCTGACCGTTAGATCCGCCCGTCAAGAAGGACATATTTGTGAGAACGAGAAGACGTGTATAGAGTCAATTATCATCTTAAATTTACATTAATACCTATATTATCTGGCAATGATTTAAACGAGACATTATTAATTAAAGTGTGGTATGTTGCAGTACCCCCCCCCCCCCCCCCCCCCTTACACAGCCCAATAATTTCCATAGCCTCCTATGGGACCATGTGCATCGAAAGACGCCTGGCTGACGGAAGACATGCGATACTGCTGGCTGCGGACACCAACCTAGGCGTGCTCTAGAGCGAGATTAAAGTTGTTTCAGCCGTGAAACCGTTAAGTTCAAATAAGACGCTACGTTGATCGCTCTTCGGCTTAAGTTTTGAAGGTACAAGACACGGCAATACCCTTCATCGATTTTTTTTTGCCTATTATGGTGGTAATTGGTCAATTCGGAAAAAATTTCATTTTCTGTGAATCCCGGAAATGTATGCCGTAAATTACCAGCGCTCGGAACTTATGTCACTGACAGTACATTTTATAACAGAAAATAATTAACCTTTTTTTTTCTTTTAGCAATTGAATTGGCAAAAATATCACCTCTTTACTATTTTTTTATGAGATTGCTATCTGGGGAGATATGGTAGAGAGTTTGATATCCGAAAGACCCCAAATTTCTCCGGAACAATGAGAAAAATCGAGTATATTGTTTCTCAAAAGTAATTTTGAGAAAAAACATAGGTACTCAATTTTTCTCATCGCCTAGTGACCCTCCACAATAATCAATCGTGATCAAAAGGTCCCCCCCGCACATTGCAAATGGAAATTTGATTTTAAACCAGACTATTAGGATGGGTTTTTTACATTGTAATACAAAATTCATGATTTTTAAATTAGTAATGGACTTCGACAGTATTATTAGAATTGAGGAAGCTTAGTCTAAAAAACAACAATTGGATCTTTTGTTCACGTTTGTGACGTGAGTCCAGCTATTACACTCGAAAATGTAACTAGTATAATATGTTACGAAACTTCGGGAAACCAGTGAGACTTGCATTTAGCATTCAAATCCCAGTTTGAAATAGTATTTTTTGCTATGTACTGCTGTCACAGCAAACTCTGCCCCATCCCCAGTGCGTCACACTCCAGATTGATTTATGAAGAGCAAAACAAACTCAAAGAAAACCCAAAATTTTGTCCAATGAACAACTATAGTTTCTGAGTCAATCACAAGTGTGCAAAGAATTGCAATGCAAACGCAAAGAGCAAAACAAACTCAAAGAAAAACCAAAATTTTGTCCAATGAACAACTATAGTTTCTGAGTCAATCACAAGTGTGCAAAGAATTGCAATGTATTTCTTGTGATGTCAATTTGCCTACACTCATGATTGACTCTGGATCTGTAGTTTTCCATTGGCAAAATGATGGTTCTACTATTTGCCTGGTATAGAGCCTAGTGGCTCAGGTTTCTTTGTTTAGCAGATAGAGATTAACGCTAATGCTACTTTCCCTTTTGCCAGGCACGCTGACCCAGTCCATCAGGAACTTTGCCAAGGGAATCGAGTGCTGGCTCACTTAGGGTTTTAAAAGGCACCAAATTTTCCGGAAAAATTAGAAAAAAACCGCGGTTTTTTCCCTTTCTTCCCCAGAGGGTCAGAAAAATTGGAAAAATTGAAGAGAAAACAAGGTTGGAATTTTATCATGCTGTATGCAACAATTCGAGAAACAAGGCTGGAATTAGTACATGTTATCAAGTAGCATAATATTTTATTCAAATACACCCTGGAAATTGCATCACAATCGGAGCAGGCCCAAAAAAAAAACACAAGAAAACACAAAAAACACAAGCCTCTCACACACTGTTTGCAACAAAATATCTCCCCACCCCATACAGTACTGCAAAGACATGATCTGGTGGAAAATGGAACTACTTCAATGTGCGTAGATGGCTCGACCGACAATAAATGATAAAGTCTTTCATAAGCTTATATTTTCCAATTTTTTAAATTTTTCCGGAAAAAACGGGAAAATATCCGTTTTTTTCCGCAACTTCAAATTTTCCGGAAAATTTAGAACACTAGGCTCACTGCGTAATGTCCCAATACTGACACGTGTGTTGCCCTTTTGCCAGGCACGCTGACCCAGTCCATCAGGAACTTTGCCAAGGGACTCGAGTGCTGGCTCACTGCTGCGATGGCCGGCGTTCCCGTCGAGATGACTCGTCTGAAGGTCGGTGCTGCACCTGTTTGTCAATGCGGAATGCACAGAAGCTTAAACGGCCACCAACACCGGCCGAAATTTTGTTACCTATAAACTCTTTGAAGCAAGAATTAGTAAAGTGTTCTAAACTTTTTAGAACTGAGGAAACAAGGTTTTTTTTAATCGAGAAATTCATTTTTTTTTATACTCAAGCCTGAAAATGCCATTTATTAGCATGAAAATACCATGCAAAATATATATATATATATATATATATATATATATATATATATATATATATATATATATATATATATATATATATATATATATATATATATATATATATATATATATAAAACCTAGGAAACGAAGCATTCCGGACTCTTATTGAATCAGGCACTAAATGACGAAAAACACTACAAAAATGCGAATAAAAACCAATCGGAAAGTCCTACCGACCTCAGATTTTCAGGCATAATAAATATCTATAAGATCGACATGTTTATAAGTTTTGGTGAAGATATGTAAAGAACTTCGACATTTAGAGAGGATCAAAATTTTGAAAAAATCGAAAAATTTCGTAAAAATTGGTTTATTAAAAAATTTCTGAACCGATCTTTTCCAAAAACTTTGAGAATCTAAGTTCAGAACAAAGGTAGGTCCTCTGAAATTTTCATCTAAATTGGTTCAGGTGTTTGGTCTGTAGAGCGCGCGCAAACACACATTGGTACCAAAAAAAAAAAAAAAACATACACAAGCGACTTTTTTTGGGGGTAGTGAAATTGAAGATTTTGCTACGCTCATCAATTACCTACCTATAATTCCCTAATATTATATATAAAGGAGCCCTCCGAATTGCTTTTAAAAGAACATATTATAGTGTACAGAATACCAATTAATTAAACATCCCGTTTGAATTTATTGAAAAAAAAATTTGCAGAGGAATAACCCCACATTTTCGGCACCTCCTTTTGATGTATTGGGGAATGGCTAGCGCCAGCAGCATGCGCTTGGCCGCGCTACGCAGTGTCTAGTATTAGGCCGATAGCTTTCGCGGTCGGGTCGCTTGACACTTTGGAGTGAGAATGGCAGGACCTCCATGTAGTATATGGATCCGAAGTTCTCTCAAACAGAAATCGCGGAAAATTATGATAAACTAGCGGAAGAAAGAAGATGAGGAGAGTTATTAGATGGGCGGACATGAAATACCTTGTAGTGTCTGTTATGTTTAGCACGTCAATTTTTTTTGTAATTACATCTATAGAGCAGTGCTCAGTAATGCACTCGCCTTCCTGACACATCGCTCGAATTTGAGATGGCTCTTTACAACAATGCGATGTAATGTCGCTGTCCATTGAGATGCAATTGCCACTGCGTAGCGCGTCGGCGGGCACGCTGCTGGCGATAGCTGTTCCCCAAGGATACATAACAAGGAGATGCCACGTCAAAACTAAAATGTGGCATTATTCATCCGCAAAATTTTTTTCAATAAATTCAAATGGAATGTTTAATTAAATGTTTTTCTGCACACTATATGTTCTTTTAAAAGCAATTCGGGGAACTCCTTTAACCATTTTTAGATTTAAAATTTCTAAACTGCTTCAAAGAAACAACAACAAACTTCCCCCATATTGCGGCAGGTGAGCGCAGTTGGAGCGCTAGCGCAAACTCTTCGACGCTACACGTCCTTGAACCACCTGGCGCAAGCCGCCCGCGCTGTTCTGCAAAACGCCGGCCAGATCGGACAGATGCTGCTGGACCTCAATCGGGTCGACTTCCACAACGTGCAGGAACAGGTAGACATCGACATCCGGTCACCCATCATTGCCCGACTTGGCGCAGTGTTGCTTAACTCCAATCCCTCCAACCTCTCTCCCTCTGAGACCTGGCCACGTGCATGGTGGTCACCCATCCAACGCTCGACTCGGCGCAGAGTTGCTTAACTCCAATCCCTCCAACCTCTCTCCCTCTAAGAGCTGGCCACGTGCATGGCGGTCACCCATCCAATGCCCGACTCAGCGAAGTGTTGCTTAACACCAATCCCTCCCTCGGAGAGCTGGCCACGTGCATAACGGTCACCCATCCAACGCCCAACTGGGCGCATTGTTGCCTTTTTAAATTTTTAAATTTGCAATCCGTAGCATACATACTAGATAGCAGTTATGCATCGTCAAAAGGTTAACACATTCGTATTAAGACTATTGGAGTGAGAGCTTACTCGGGGTACTTCCTGCTCAAATTTTACCTCCTATTGGACACCAACTTGTGGCCACTCCTT
This sequence comes from Nemoura dubitans, assembly GCA_921293005.1. Classification (NCBI taxonomy): domain Eukaryota; kingdom Metazoa; phylum Arthropoda; class Insecta; order Plecoptera; family Nemouridae; genus Nemoura; species Nemoura dubitans. The sequence continues at coordinate 49,210,722 of OV121073.1, forward strand.
TTGTCCGATTGTAACGAAACCCATGTCTACAGAATCGTCACACTTTTGGCAACAGATTGTGAATTTGCAAATCTAAAAAAATATTCATTCGTCTAGTGTTTTCAAGCATTGTAAAACAGCCCTGTCACGTTGAAATATTGAGCGTATCCTCGGGCCTCTTCCCGCGCAGAATTTACCTCCTACTGGATACTAACTTCTGGCCACACCGTTTGTCCGATTGCAACGAAACCAGGGTCAACGGAATCCTCACACTTTAGCAACAAATTGTGTGATTTCTAACCATGAAACCAATAGAAAGTTAAAATAAAGCTTCATGAAATAATCACCAACAACCACACAAATAGCCTTAAAAATTACCGTAATATTCGTCTAAGTAATACAAATCATTATTTAAGAGCAGGAATTGTATCCTTAACTCATTACGCTTCCGGTTCCAGTCCAACAAATTTGATCTCAAAGGGTTCGCGTTCGGGTCCGGTTCCTGAGTTGTTTCGGTTTCTGAGGAACCGAAACTGCAAACGGTTCCAAAAGGTTCCAAACGGTTCCATTTTTCAATGCACTAAAAAAAAGTCCCCTGCATACTTTCTTTGGTTCAGAGAGTGCTTTTTTGTTACCATTTTGTCACAACAAGATCAAATTCACAGTGATTGGGATAATAGTTTTGTTTGGTTGTCCAGATGCAATGTAGATGCAATGTAGTTGCAATCTAGATTTTGATTTTGCTGTGACGTCACAGATACACAGAAATGTAGTGAAACCCTGGTGGACAAACAAACAGCCATGCAGAGCTCAAATGGCAGCCATTCAAATTATGTATAATTGTATTATTTATTATTTACCTGCACGCACGAAAAAGTGAGGTAAAAGGCTATTGGTGTGGTTGTTGGTGATTATTTCATGAAGCTTTATTTCAAATTTCTGTTGGTATTTCGTGGTTATAAATCACACAATTTGTTGCTAAAAGTGTGAGGATTCCGTTGACCCTGGTTTCGTTGCAATCGGACAAACGGTGTGGCCAGAAGTTAGTATCCAGTAGGAGGTAAAATTTGAGCGGGAAGTGTCCCGAGTAAGCACTCACTCCAATAGTCTTAATTTCGTGTGTTGGCCAGCTGAGATTAGTTAGCAATTTTGCTATAGTCTATGGTCATTACACATCGAAAAAATAAATTCTGGCAATGAAATTATAATTGCTTAATCATTCCAAACATTGCACAAATAACCTCTGCCGACTGAAATCTTTTCATTCGAGCTTGAAAAGACAACCTCAAGTCCATTTCAGCCGCAATCAATGCAAGTTAGTTCAAATCTGCCGGGCGTATTTCTTAGTTACGCATTTAGATTGCTCGTTTGCAAGGAATGTAAAAATTTAGTTGCCGTCTAGTTGACAACCACATTTGGGGGACAAACAAACACCCCGTAACCGGAAATGCGAAATCAAGTTTTACAAGCAAACACATTAAATTTAGATACCATGTTGATGACATATAGATTTCGTGGACAACCAAACATAACTACTGACAAAGTACAATGCTATATTGCTGTGTTCTTGTCATGTTTGGTAGGTATATTCATCATTCAAAATCCCATTTTCACAATACATTGTTGGTCAAGCACTAAATACTTCCCCATTATATTACTCTTAGAAACAACCATTTTTAAAGCAATTACTCTCTTTGAACATGCTGTTTTGGCCGTGTGTCAGAGTGATCAGTGAGTTTGGTCTGACATAATTTGAGTTATTATTATTATCAAAGATGTCTGCAGCTTCACTACATGTAGACAAAATCCACAATATATGCCAAATTATTTTTGGTGTGTTGCTGTGCCACGTTTCTCACTCTCTCTAATGTTTTCAAATATTAAATCGGAACAGAATTTTTCACACAACATTGAATAGCGGCTAATTCCTTCTCCATATCTCGGAATTCAGATTGCCAGCAGTCACAGGATTCCAGATATTTCTGGCCATTGGGGAATACCATCATATTCTAACTTCTGAATTAAAAGCAGATTATACGAATGTAATTCGTAAATACAAACTATATCTCTCAATTGTGGTGCTTGTATCAGCTGAAATCACGCGTTATGTATGCTCGGGAGAGACGAACAGCCGGCGACTCACTCTTAGCCTGAAGAACAGGTCCAAATACTTTTTTACATACGAAATCAACTGAAATTTTGAAGTTTTACAAAAATTACCATATGAAATCTTTAAAAAAATAAGTTAGTGTGGCATAGAAAAGAAAAAGTCGGCCAAGTTTGGAACCGAAAAGAACCTTTTGGAACAGAAACGGAACCGTAACTATTTATTTCGGTTCCTGTTCTGGTTTCGGTTCTTACTATTTTCTGTGTTGGGGTTCCAGTTTCATATTTCAAACGGTTCCAAATGGTTCTGGGTTCCGGTTCCAATCCCTGTTTAAAAGATATTATTTTACAATTCGTTTGAAATTCCTCGTATTTTCCTCTTTCCACGTGCTTTCGGGAAGGGCTTTAAAGACACTTGCCCGTTTCGTATAAGGCTGTGTTGTGTTTCTGGCTTCTTGGTAGATGTGTATGTCTGGTGTTGTGATCATGGGCCTCTCTGCTATTGAACAGTGAGCCATTTCATTCCACAAAGGTGACTGCTTCAGGAATGTATAGGCACAGATTGATTTATACAGATTGTCTACCCCCGTGCTAGCAGGGGCTACGCAAAGCCCTCCCCCCGCAATTTTCGCGGCGTTCCCCTCACCAACAAGCTAAAATAGTTGCGCATCTGGTCGCTAGTGTCGCATACTCTCAAGTATACAAACTGTTCCAAGCAAGCTCGGTCATCGCTCTACAGTCCTTTCGCACTCATTCGCTCGTCCGCCGATAGGATCTTGGCGCTACCGCTATCCTACTGTTTCCATGCGATAGCTGCAGCAGAGTTCGAGCTAGTCCGAGCAGGCAGAAAAATGTAAACATATCCCCAAACAGATAACGTAATAACGCGCTGCTTCTGCAAAACCTGTCAACTACTTTTATAAATAACATAATAGTGATATATTGGTCTGTTAAATTCGACATTTTAATTGCATAACTCGAGTCGACTTCGCCAATTAGAATATTTTCTTTGTGACGCTTGCAGCCTATCAATTAGTCAGTTAAAACTGCAACATTTGTGAATTCAATTGAAAGTTATCAAGCTTTTCCTGGATTTGATATCGAAAGGCGCATATGTCGCGCAAGCTTGCGTGTATGTCTGGGAGTAGTGGTGTTGGCTCTCTTTCCCAAATAGGGGGCACGACGTCACAAAGTACAAGCAGAAAGTGGGATTTGATTATAATCAAGTAGCATGGATGGCCTCGAAGATACCTTTTTAAAAATGTGATTATTACTTTCCCGATTCCTGGCTAGGATCAGCCGGTCGAGTTTTAGGTGGCATTTTGCTGCCCCACTCGCAAGTACGTATTCAGACTCGTATAAGAAAGTATATATTCCCCGCCTCGTGTGATGTCCCGAATATAAACAATAATAATTTTTCATAAGCCCCCAAAATGTTAGATGAGCATGACTGTTGCACTAGCCGCGGCACGGCGTTCAGATATTCCTTTGACACTGACTCCATGCCGCTCGGTACTGACCGTGAACCGAGAGCCGAATCTCATGTTGCGTCTCCATACTAGGTTGCATGGTCCAAAACGAGCGCATTGTTTTTGCTTTGCTCAGTTTAATGCGATTGCAATAATCTTATCTAGTGACCGAACTATCATGTGACCCTGCACTGCTTGTATGCATCTACTTTGGGGTGGATCCACTGCAGTTTATTGATAGGTATATTCATTTTCGACAAGTCTTTTTAAGAAAGCAAATATCCATTAATATGATTATTACGGCACGTGGACAGATCATCACATTCATATATTGTGGAAATTGGGTCAATAATTACCAGCGTCTGCTTAGGTATACTCTAGCAAATTGATATTGATAAAGATAAACTATGATCGCCCGAATAAAATTCGCTGACTGAACGGCATAATGGATATAATTTCAAATTGGTTTGAAGATATCTTAGGCGATATCATAATATGGGTCCAGAGCCGGACTGCATAATTTTTATCGCTGCTGAGTTCAGGCAATGATAACATTTCCCCATTTTCATTGAGTAAACTTGTCTGGAGCTGACTTTATAAAATATTACTCGGGTACACGAATCGAGAACGTAGTGTAATGTGTCTGGCTAGAAGAAAAAACCCTGAAAACGTTCTGAACCTACATATTTCAAATAAAAACAAACAATTCGATATAAGGATTGACCATCATCACGGAAGTTGATTTTTACAGTGAAGCACGTGATGAAATTGGTGATTGGCGTCATCCGATAAACTGCGGTACCCGGATGCGTAAAATGACTTTGGCGCCAGCGGGTGTATGACTGCGTTGAGCAAAGATAGAGATCAAATGATTGCACATTAGTGACATTAAAAGAAGACAAAACCAGGATACGTACAAGAACAGACCTGCCGTAATTGGCAAGTCTGGCTGCGCGATGCGCGGAGTGCAAGAGAGACTCATTCCTCAGGGCGATTGCCTCGGGGTAAGAGGAGGACTGAGCGAGAGCGAGGCGACGCTATTGCAATGCTAACGCATGTAAGAGAGCTCGTTGACCGCCACAGCGCTATGGAGACCCATGCATTAGAGCCGCGGAAGCCGCTGGCGCCCGAGCCGACAAAACAAAGTCATTTTACGCTACCCATACACCGAACTAGTGCCATGCTAGAACACTGCCCAGTCTAGTATTCAAACCAAGACCAAGGCCGCAGCGTGGAGATAACATTGGATGAGCTTGGCAGCGATTGCAATGTCACAGCTAGCGTGGAAACAGAATTGTCTTTGCTCCTCTGTCTTTATGAAACATGATACTACTGTCGGTCTGTGTGATAGTCGGCTAGTGAACGTGAGGCGCTGGCCGCGATGTCAACTTCTTCCCTATAGCACTCGGATGCTTATTGCAATTCACCATTGAGAAGATATTTTCGAATACAGTGTCTGTCCGATTTCGGCGGCACCTTTATAGCTTATGTAGGTCCTTTTGCCACTGCCAAACAATAATTCGGAGGCTAATAAAAAGAACCCAGTGTATAAAATAGAGGAATATCGGGTCCTAGCTACAGTTGTAACATTGCCAGCGGCCATCTTTCAGTTGAGCAAAATGTAGTCTCACCCCACCACTACTCGTGAACCGATTGTCCTGAACTCTGGCGGCCAAATGTTCAATTGATGCCACTCACTCATAGCTAGCATCGCGATGCCAACGCACCTAGGCGGGCGATTGCGGAGTTACTAGCGTCAATTTTTTGCCGTAGCCGTGCCCCCGTAAGGTAATAGATCTGTATATATCAATCTGTGGTATAGGCCTATTAAGGTGAGTATTTTCAGTTCTCGAAAGACCCCACGGCTGCTAGATTTTCTCGTTTTACTCGTCCGTATGGCATATTTTTTAATCTTGGAGACCTTCGTGAGCTAGCTTAACTCCGTGTCCTCTGCGTACAGGCTTCGTGGGTTTGCCAGTGCGACGACGAAGTAGTCCAGCGATTGGAGAACGACTTCAAGCTGACATTGCAGCGGCAAAACTCGCTGGAGCAGTGGGCTGGTTGGCTCAAGGGGGTGGTCACTCAAGTGCTCAAGCCCTATGAGGGCAAGCCCTCGTACGCCAAGGCAGCCAGGCAGTTCCTGCTCAAGTGGTCCTTTTACAGGTAGGTGCACATTTGAGTGGTTATCATTAGAGATGAAAGATGTATGATTCCTTCTTATGCTACGTTTAGTGCTAGCCTGCTAGACGGAGCGAAGGTTGGGCTAGGCTTCGCGCCGCTTCTAGACAATCACAACGCCGGATTCCGTTTCAAGCGAACCTTGGGCGAAGGGAAAAAAATATTGGACCGGTTCGGCTTTTGGTTGCTTTGCGCGAAGGTTCGCGCATAATTGCGCCTTCGTGATTCGTGTCCTATGTTTACGAACAGACACAAGAGGGCGTCGTTTCTGCTTCCGCGCGTAGTGTACTGCAATTTCAAAATGTCCTACGAGCGTTGTGAATCGCCAAGCGATTTATTTCGCATATTAGATGTGACGAGGTTGATGGGATGAGATTGATTCGATGAGGTCCTTTTCGAAAAGCTCTTCAAACTTTCGAGACGGCATTCGATGGAAATTAAAAAATCCTTCGTGGTCATTCAACCTCATCCCCGAAATTAGGTTATGTGGAAAACCCTGATTCTTTTATCCTCTTAATCATCGGGGGAACATGAAAATCGTCTGGGTCTTGGGCTTCAAAATAATAAAGCTAAGATCAGTTGAAGTTTGCGTCGTCGAACAGCGATTTTATGGTAATATTGGTTAGGTACCAGAGAACCGAGCATTGATAATGACAAACAAACCGCTGGTGAATGATCCGCCATTTTATATCCTTGCCTCGCCCCTTCGCTTAACCTTCGCCCAAGCGAGAATTGAACGTTTTTGGCGCGAGTTCGCTCAGCGTTTCGCTTCGCCTAGCACTAAACGTAGCCAGTGTTGAGGAGGAACTTAACGGAAGTCACACGTTCCTTGTAACGCGTTCTATTTTGAGAACTTTTGCGGTAACGCGTTATTTTTTCTTTGTAGTAAGGAAAAGAATTAACGCATTCTTTTATACCATGTATGTGTAACGAAATTTACTACGTTATCTTGAAAGTTACTGACATCGGCGTTGTTGAAAATAAGGGTGTAGATAATTCATTTTTCAAAGATAATTTAAAAACAACTTTACTTTCAGTGTTTACCATTCTTATTGAATAGAAATCCTCAGTCAGGTCGGTCCTTCTGAGAATTGAGGTCGTTTATTTACAAATCAACTTGGATGTCTGTCCAGTCTATTTGCAAGTGTAACCTAATGCAAAACTCAGACAAAACCATCAAAAGACATGTCACATGTCAAGATAAAGCTGCTTTGTTCTCGTCTTCTCTTGGATAGGATTTTATTTTCCCTCCATGAGTCATGCGTTTTTCCAAAAACCAAGATTTCTGTGCAGATGCGTAAACTGGAGAAGCGATGGATGGAGTGGGGGTCCTAACTCATCATAAACAACGTATAAAAAATTAGTATTGTGAGGGGGTGAACAGATACCCTCATCCCCCTACATTTCAGCCACTGCAAGGCAGGCGTCTTATCTCATTCCCAAATCTCAGGTTGCAGTCACCAGTTGCTTGTGGTCAGCTTATGTGTTTTTATCTATGGCACTCAATGTTTAACCATTTGAAAATTTTAAGTATTTTTTTTGTTGGAAAAGAAATACCTATGATTTTGGTACAAATTTCCGTGCCAAGTGTATTTTGTGTGCACCATTTGATCGAGAATTTTTAAGTAACTGAAATAGGAACTTAGTTACTTTTGAGGAACTATCCAGTTCTTTTATTTTTTTAGTAACTGGAACTGAATTAAGTTCTTTTCAATGTATAGGAACTGGAACTGAACTAAGTTCTTTTTAAAAAGTAACTTACTCAAGACTGAACGTAGCATTATGTACAACACTAAAGTCCCATCTACAACCAACATGGCCATTAACATAACCTTAACGTCTCTCACTCGAAACCCAAAGGCCATGAACAAATCTCAGAATCTGTTGGTTTTAGATGGAAAACATAACTCCCCATCCAACGGTGTAATAATATTGTTGGGTCACCGTCCTGAAAATGGAGATGTTAGGGTTTGAAACCTCGAAATTTAGCATGGGCGGCATAGGAAATATTGTCAAAACCGGCATATAACCCAGGATAGCTATATATATATATATATATATATATATATATATATATATATATATATATATATATATATATATATATATATATATATATATATATATATATATATATATATATATATATATATATATATATATATATATATATATATATAATCAATATTTTTTGGATTCATATTAAATTTTTATATTACAATCGACAAAAACGCATTAAATGCCCTCACCAAGGGGTTCAACTTTGCTATGACACCAACAAGACAAATCCCAGTTGAAGACATCATCTGTGATGTTGAGTCGGCTATTGGACACCTAGTTAAAAACATTGCTGAAAAAATCCGTCAAGAGTCTTCTAGAATCTTACAACACGCAAAAATCCCTAAACGAAACATCTCTTATGATGAATTCAAAGCACTTCAACAGCTACGGCAAAATAAAGAAGTTATTGTTTTACCAGCAGACAAAGGAAACGCCACAGTGCTTCTTAATGCAGATGAATATAAAGAGAAAATTGAAAGACTTAGAAGACTCGGCGCATAAGGCTATAAACACCGATCCCATTGATTAATACCCATTGATTGATAAACCCAAGAAATTAATAGCCAACTCTCCCATTGACCCATAGGAACAAAGATTTATAATTCCTAGGGAAAAATCATCACGGTGCCCTAAACTATACGGGATCCCCAAAATACATAAACCAGGCGCTCCCTTGAGACCAATTGTATCAGCCATTGGATCTCCAACACAAGCCCTCGCCCGATATCTGGCCAAACGCTTGCAACCTTATGCAGAAGAAGCGGACTCGTATGTCAAAAACTCCCAACACTTTTTGGAACGGATAAGAAACATCACCATATACTAGCCGTATTGTTAATTTGTTTGCGGGTTTGCGGCCCCCCCCCCCCCCCCCCCCCACCCGTAAACTCCAGGGGCCCGACACCCCTTCGATAGTGTGTGATGACTACTTTTTGAACCTTAAATCCGTGTCTGCACGTAAGCCACTAGCCAAATCGCCATGCAATTGAGCATGATATTTGAGGGGAATAGTCCCACACAAAAAAAATTGTAACTTCTAAACGAATAAAATACGGGAATCGGGACTTTCAGGGATTTGAGTTCAAATAGTAAAGCACATATTCCATACATTTTCAATTTTTTAAGTTCACTCCCAGTTGACGAAAAACACCCCTGAAAACAGCCATTTTCGGTTTTTTTCGAATTTCATGAATTTTTTAAGGGATGAAGGTGGTAGAAACCCCTGTCGAAACCAATATGTAATCATTCGTTTACATGAAGGGTACCTACAAAAAAAATTGTCGTTTCCCGTTTTTCATCCCTTGATGTTCAGAATGCACACTAAAGTTGCAAAAAATCAAAAAATTTACCTGACTTTTTGACCTTCTAAATACCCTATAAAAAGTAAACATTCTGACTTTTGAGCTACAGTTTATAGTAAAGCAAACTCTTCCAAACCAATTATCTCTCTGAAGTTTTTGATATCTATAGCGGTTTAGAATCAGCATTGGATTCTGTGACACACTGCAACTGCCAAATATTCGCTTTTCTCCGAACTTTGAGATTAAGGAGATTATTACTTTACTTTACTTTGATTTTACTTTGAGATTTGAGATTATGTACTTTACTATTTCAACCTAAATCTCTGAAAGCCCCAATTCCCGTATTTTGCACTAAAGTTGCAAAAAATCAAAAAATTTACCTGACTTTTTGACCTTCTAAATACCCTATAAAAAGTAAACATTCTGACTTTTGAGCTACAGTTTTTAGTAAAGCAAACTCTTCTAAACCAATTATCTCTCTGAAGTTTTTTGATATCTATAGCGGTTTAGAATCAGCATTGGATTCTGTGACACACTGCAACTGCCAAATATTCGCTTTTCTCCGAACTTTGAGAGGCTCTATCTGGAGAACGGTTCGTCGCAAAATTTTTTTAAAAATTGTTCTGAACTCAGTAAAGGTATGGGAATAACCATGAATTTTACTAAAGAAACTAGCAGTATGGGTCCGTGCTACGCCCGTGTAGTGGTAGTGGGGTGAGGGCAAGGGTTGTATGAGTAAGGGAGGGCAATTTTTTCATCAGAGGCTTCGGTAGAACCCCAAAGATGTCCTTTTCCCGGCTTTCCCGGAGCGTTTTCCTCGAGCAAGACACCATAATCGCGCTCCCGCTACCGACCTCGCGCTCCCGCTACCGAACCTATATACTACTCCGCAGAGCATATCACATGAAAGACACTAATTAAATAAGGACGGTGTTAATGCCAACAACAATGAATCCAGAGCCACGATGTAGATGAATATTCAGCGCCATCGCTTGTGTGCACAATATTTTTGGTAAGTTGCGCACATTTGTGTAATTTAATTACCTTTCGCGAATCGGCGAATTAAACTTTCTCTGTACAAGAAAGTCGCGTAACGTTCGGTCTTGCCGCGTTCGTACACATATTACTAGACCTAGTACTGTTTGATGTTGGTCGGTACATCGGTACGCTTTTTTTAAAGCAAGTATATTTTGACAATTGTAAAGTGTTGTTATGCCTAAAAACATAAAAATTTTCACAGAATTTTACAATACGTACAATAAAATTGGTGGTGCAATAGTCAATTTGAAACGGCAACACAGGCGACGTTCCTAGCGGTATACAAGGTCCTTAGATCCCCTAGCGGCGGTGAGATGACCTTTTAGCTCTGTGCCGCTAGCCGTCAAGATGTACGGACCTTACCGGTATAGAGCGCTGTGCGCCATCTATGGTCACTTCTGAAAACAAACACGCAAAGCAACGCGATTTGACAGTTAAAATCCGGTGCCAAGTGTAGATTACAGGATATTCGTCGGAAAATGTCGGAAAATATCAGAAAATACCGGAAAATAGCCGTAAAAGTGTAGAAATGATTCGGGTTAGGGCTTAAAAAATTTTTGAAAATTGTCGTCAATATACGTAAAAAGTTTATTTTACGTTGCTGGATTATTGGAAAAAATTGTGTACATGAATTGAATGCTACTTTTATGAGCTTAACAGGGGCGGTTACTCGTGGGAGGCCGAGGAGACACTTTACAGACGTTATATAACAAATATAATTTTTTCCACTTAAATTTGCGCCAGAAAGGCGACCAATTGCTACTAAGGCACGCAAGGTGGGCCGCCTGCCCTGCGTGGTACGCGACTTTGAACCTTATGCACTCGGAACGGAGACCCCCGCTCGTTGCTTGCTATGCACGCAGTGCTAGAGCGCCTGAGCTTCAAGGCCACGATTTCCTGCAGTCGCTTCTAGAATAACATTGCAAGAAGTCACGGCCAGCGCCTACCAGCGTACTTCGAAGCGTTCCACCGGCACCGCAAGGCATACAAGACCTCACACTAGGGATGGAGGAACTATAAAATTATATATCGATATTCGATATCAGTAAAATATCGGTATATATCGTTATATTGATATATCGATATATCGATATATTGCAGTATCGATATATCGATATATTGAAATATAGATATATTGGTATATCGATATATCGATATATTGATATATCGATATATTGATATATCGATATATCGATATATTGATATATCGATATATATATATCGATATTGATGTATTGATATATCGATATATTGATATATCGATATATATATCGATATTGATGTATTGATATATCGATACATCGATCAATCACAATAGATCGGCGTTATATAATATAGTTATTAATAACTATAATTTTATGATACTTGTCTATACATTTGGGAATTATTCCCTAAAGATCTCAAAATCAAATCAAAGTCTCGTCAAATTTTTTTAAGAAATTTACCGAGTTTTGATTGGGGCTTTGTTTCAATCGTTCAATCGTTCAATTCAATTTTCAATAGTTTCAATCGGTTACAGTTGGCAAGTAACAATGTCAGTGACACGTTTCGCGAACATGGCATCAATGCAAATCCAGAGTCCATTCCAGAGTCTACTAGCGAATAAAAAACGTCGGATATTTTGGTGATATTAAAAATATTTATCACGATTAAAAGCTCTTTGGATATATGGATATATCGATATGATATTTCAATAAACCAATATATCGATATTTCAATATATCGATATTCAATTTTTCAATATATCGATATTCAATTAAAAAATATATCGATATTTTCTCCATCCCTACCTTACACTATCAAATTGTGATTTAAAAACAGGGCCGGACTTAAACAATATGCGCCAGTAGGCAGTTTTTTTGTGGCGCCCCTATAAGCTGCCAATGCTAATAAGTAAAGCCTAAGGAACTAATTTTGAAAGATGCGTCGATTTCGTAAGTGAAATTATACAAGGGTCTGGTATAGATTGGTACTTGATAGGCACCTTTAACTTGCAGGTATTGTAAAGTAACCCAAAATATAAGTAGAAGGTAAACAATAATAATATTTCGATTTTACCTGCATTGTGCTTCCTGCTGGGCATGATCTGGCTGACTTGTGTCGCGCTCTTTAGCGTTTTTTTTTTTTTTTTTTTTTTTTTTAGCATATATACTATACTATATGCCAACCCCCCCAATTACCCACTTAGAGTTCGGCCACTTCTCCTTCACTGTGTCGATAAGTTCGATTTCTGTCACTAGATTCACTTTTGATCTCCGTTTTGTATTATATTTATGCCTGCATTGATAACAATAACCTCCGGCTTACTTTCGTTCTCAGTTATCAATCGCAGCTGATTTGCTTGTACATTCACATGAATTCCTGGGTAGATACACTCCCTTACAGAAAAATACCTTGCAAACTCATTGCACTTTGCAATCAATTGCTATGAGTTTGAACTGGTTGCAACTGATGGGAAAACTGAATTTTTCCATGAGTTGCAATGAGTTTGCTAGGAGTTACAATGAGTATGCCACTAGATGCAATGAGATGCGATGAGGTTCTATCAAATGCATTCATTTTTCCACCACACTCATCAGAAACTCGATTGCAAACCTGTCATGAATTGACGAGGGTTTGGTTGGGACTAATCGGATCTCGTTGCATCGTCCTACATATTATAGCCATTATTTTGCCCACACTTTGCCGTTGCCTTAAAATCAGTGACGTCATCAGCTACGGAAAAAATTAGCATTTGGGAAAATGAAAATAATAATACAGGGCTGGATTTTCCATATAAACCATTTCACTGCGCAGACAATGAGAGGTATGTTATTATTCTAATTTTCAATGATGCGAAAACCGAATTAATATTTTGGAGCTGGCAGGATTTGAACTGGGTACCCTTCGAACCGTAGGCTGAAGACTTGTCGAGTACGCTGCTGACACCTGTGGTATACCACTGCGATTTTAATGCACACAATCCCCCCAGTTATGTTTTGAACTTGAGGTAAACGCCTAGGATGAAACCATCACAAGAATGACGACACGTAAATATACATACGCCGTGTGCAGGCAAGCCAATGCCGGGTCGGTATTGGCAAAGTGGTGACTCTCGTGGCCACGAGTTCGCCGGTATTCGAGCGTGTCAACGTGGAAATTAAATATGATTATTGCGGTAGGTACCTAGGCTAACAGATGAGTGGATTTCTCTCTATGAACAAAAAGCACCCAAATTTATATACGAATCATCAATGGCATGTAACAGCTAATGCTCGTCGTCGTCGTCGTCGTGGCCGTTGTAGGTACTCCTGTCTTTGCCACGACGCCTCCATAACGAGAGCCGTGCTGGTCCTGGTCTTATATTCACGGGAGGGTGCACGGGGATACATGGCTATTACGCCATATTTTCCGCCCCATTTCGCACAAATTTCACTCACCATATTTACCTACACTGTTTTTCGCCCTTTTTCCTTTGCCATTATTTTTGTTTATAGCACAAGCGGTTATTTTGTTTTGATAAGAGACGTTGAACGTGGATTCACGACTGTTTAATATATTTAATAATATAGTTCCGAAGAGCACATGAGGCAACGAAAAATGTTTTAATCCCAAATTACGATGAGATTGAATGAAAAGCATCGAAATACTTTCAGTTTTATCTGCCTAGTAAACTCATTGCAACTGCTTGCATCTGCTCGCCACTCCATGTTAAATTACGATGAGTTGCAATGAAAAGCAACGAGATACACGCAGTTTTCTCTGCCTTGTAAAACTCATTGCAACTGCTTGCATCTGCTCGCCACTCCATGTAAATTACGACGAGATGCAATGAAAAGCAACGAGATGCATTCAGTTTTATCTGCCTTGTAAATCACATTGCAACTGGTTGCAACTGCTTGCAACTGCTCGCAACTGCTCGCCACTCCACGGTCAGATCCGCGCAGATGTTATGAGATGTTATCAGTTGCAATGAGCTGCAAGGACTTACACACAGTTGTGATGAAATGTGTTGTGTTGCGATGAAATACGTTCAGAAGCAATCAGTTTCCTGCTAGAAATTTTTGCAAGGGCTTCGACGTTACAACCCTCTCGTTTACACAGTTCCGCTGCTCCCCGAATCATCGAGTCATCTAACACCTTCACTTCACCCTGTCGGTATTTTAGTGCAGAAGACTCAATACTACTCGCTTCATTCACAATTTTTTTCACAATATGAGCTTTCTATCAAATTTGTCTCTGGTCTCGATCTTCACCTTTTTCATATTTCTTTCTTCTCCCTCATCTCATACTGCTTCAACATGCAAGGCTTCTCCAACGCTTTTATTTCCCCTTCTCTCTTCCCTGGCATGCTTGGAGATCATCCGCGATACATGAGGTTTATACCAGACGCCGTGGTTTCTCTGTTCACCTGTGCGTCCGGCTTTACTATTCGATGACGGTGATTCTATTTCATGATCCATTTTTTTTACTGACTTCTGGCCTTCCCTTTGCATTTCGTCATCATATTGGTCCACGTCCCTCTCGATAAAGTTCACATCTCTCTTTATTACAGTAATTACAGTAAATGAACCGCTAACTATAATGCTTCGTTACCCTTTACGCTCACTTTTTAAAACTAAATTAATGTGAAAGAGAAATTGGATAAACGAAAATAAGAAAGGAAACCCACTTACGGCTATGCCAAAAGTAATGAAATAAAATATCAAAAAACCAAAATCCTTATTTTGGTAACAAAAACAAAAGAAGTCCACGTAGCCCAATCATAAGTACAACAAGAAAAACTGTGCGCACTCACCTTTCTAACAACACAACGTAAAAATGCATTGAAATGTAAGTTTGCTGACCAACAAAGCCCACCAGTTACTACGAATACGCTTGGCACCTACTTCCAAAACTAAGCTATAATTCTTGATTACTGCATACAATTGCATACTTGCAAAACTCTAACATCTCAACGAAACAAATTAATTTTACAAGGCATACTGAATTCCCCATGCACAGAAACTTCATACTAATTTTAACTTTCTGCCCCCTATACATCCCACCACCACCACCATCTACACCACATTTCATCGGAGGAAACTACAGAATACACCCCGATACACATCAAGTTTACTTCACACTTCCTTCAATTCAATCCATTACTTTCTTCCCAAATGTAAATCGAAATTATACAATGCTACACAATTCTATACAATATTACACTTTCTAACAATATTTGCGCATTTTAATTATAAACGAATCAGTAAAATCAACAAAGTCATGGCTTACGTTGAATTTTCTTTAAAAATGCATTATTTTGATTTCGTTCAACTTCCCTAACAAATGTCACTTCAGGAAGCCCATTTGTGCATTATAAAACTACTCTTGAAGGGTTACAACTAACTAACCAATAGTTTATGGTGAATCGTATATGGAAAAACAATATGCTATTGCTACTTTTATATTGCTACCAACTTTTTGAAAAGAGAGGTTGTAACGGCTTCAAAATGAACAGCACCCAACCACCCCTCTTTGCATGACGGCGTTATCCTGGAGGACACCTAGTTTCTGCACGGGCAATGCGAATATTGAATTTAATACCACAGATTAAGGGTAAGGATCAGTTCAGATTGTTTATTTTTTGAAGAGTTGACTCAAACTTTGTACATCACTAAGTAGCTACAATATCACTCGAAAATAATCAACTACTTGGGTCTTATACTTTTATAGCATGAATGTTACTCAACTACTTAGTAATGTACTCTCCTAAGAGGCAGATAGCTTTGCTTTCCAAGAACAAAATTAATTGCAAAAGCGATATCTTTCAGCAAAAAGAGTATTGATTGATACATTTCTAATTTAAACTGACATCATTACATTTGTTATGCCGAATGGATCGTGAAGCAGCTTGAATCTAACTTCTAAAGTCATGTTTGCGGTTCCTAAACGGCAATTTGTTCATGCGCCTGCCATAACATGTTTTGAAATCCTTTATGAGAAATAATCTAGTCGAATGCAAGATAGAAATGTTTAATTACAGTTAGCTAATCCCTTCCTCTCATTACTCCAGGGATCGCGATAACGAGAGGCACGGAGTATCAACAACGTCTCATATTTTGTCGAGAAGCAGTCGTAGGGTTTACAAAGTTAAAAATTGAACATGGAAAATTTTGAAACAGACTCATTTTTTCCACCGTTTGAGGGTCACATCGTTGAAGTAATCATTTCAATATTTCAGTATGTGGTAGACAAAAGACCTCAAATTGGGTAACCATGGCCCTTTTCTCGAATTCTCTATTGCACTTTCGTATACATGGCTCTAAAGAAGGTCAACAATGAATAGTTTCGGGGTGGTTCTAGCGTTCCGGGGGAAAATTTTTGAAAAAAGGGCCATAAATATTATTATTAATATTATTATTAATATTAATATTAATATTGATATTGAAATGATAACTTCAACGATGTGACCCTCAAACGGTGGAAAAAATGGGTCTGAAAGCCACTTTCTGGCTTCTCGGAAATCTTTCGGAAAATACACCAAGAGTTTGCCGAGAATTCTCTCCAAATTCAGTTGCCTGACGAAACCGTAATTGGCTCTGAAGTTTAGATGGTTTAAATGGAGAAGCATGTGGATGTTGGAAAAACAAACTTGTGGGACATGTGAATTGTTGCATTGCTGGTGTATCTTGCAGTTATACAAATGGAACATATTATGTTCCAACAGTCCTTGTTCTTGAGTGATGTTTTGTTAATTAGCGCCAACATGCGCTTGGAACTTTCGACATCTTGGTAGTGGATAGTTCCCACTTAGCAGACTCTTTGTACTACAAGACTACCTTGCCCAGTGAGTGAGTGAAGCTTGCTTGCCAGACAATGCAGCTAAGATGATTTCTTTTCAACACGTTATGCATAGTTTTCATCATGGTAGAAGAATACACAAAAGAAAATGACAAAAAAAATAGTATTTAAAAAGATGGAAATTTTCCCAGAAAATTTTCATTTTTTCGAAATTTTCCATCAGAAAATTTCCAACCAACATCCCTACTCCATGGTCTAAAGATTAGTTATTTGCCGAGTCTCCATGAACGTGATCATGGTGACGCAAGAACACTTCATCTTTAGAGACAGAAAAATTATTTCAATTTGCAACTGGATTGAAAGGGAATCGTTAAAAATATGTTCAATATTGAAAATTTCTAGTGTCAAATATAAACATTTGATCATAGTTGATGGGTTTTTTTCATGACGTGACACTGAATGAAAAAATTATTATGTAATGCTTAACTTTGTTCAAAAGCGTAAATATCAAAGGACATAAATGCAAATGCATAATATTTGTGAGATTTAAAGCGAAATATTTAATGTACCTAGCGCGTGAAATCGGAAAAGAAAAATGACCTTCCAGGCTTGGTGAAATGATCTCTTGTCTGGAAAACTGTTTACAAAAAACAGTAGATACTTTACATTATAAAATCTTGTGGAAACTATCATATTATCTTTTTATATAAAGTTTTTTCGAAAATTTAATAAATTATTATGTCGTTAGCATACACATTTTAAATATCGTGGTTAAATATGGCTTGAACTTTTATGACTTAAATTAATAGGTTCACTGCTTCTATGAAACATTTTACACAAATTTACACATTTTGAGTATCACATACACATGCATACACATTTTGAGTATCACATACACATGCATACACATTTTGAGTATCGTGGTAAAATATGTCTTGAACTTTTATGACTGTCAAATTAATAGGTTCACTGCTTCTATGAAACCAAAGTCACTGGTACTTTGATAATATAGCGATTGATGCATTGTGTACTTGAGAGATAATTTGTGTCTTTGACAGATGTCAGTATGAAAAAGTCTAGTTTCTAAATAACTCATTATAAACAATTTCAATAGCAGCAAGCGGGGAAATTTCGCACGCTTGAACTCGGTATTTAAGATCAAGCAGCAGTACTTTCAGAAGTTCTGGCAGAAAATATAGACATACCTGCTGATTTGTTGTGTTTACGTGCAGAATCCAGCCTAATCTAGTCTTGGCTCAATGGTAAATTGAACAATTGTGCATTTTCAATTTGTTAAGAGTTGTCGAATCAGATTAAAAGTCGCGCTATGCACTCGATCGTAATGTTTGCTACCGGCAAGGACAAAAAGGGTCCGGGTACGGTTTTGGTTAAGGTTTGCATTCCCACTCTATACAGTGTTGCCATTCAAGCTGCATTTTGACGGCTCATAAAGTTGAGAGGAAATTTTGTTATTGTGACAGCTGTCATGAACAGTATATTTCCCAAGGGCCTGAGAGCGGAATACGGACAGCTGCGCCAAAGCTCTGCGAGCCCGGCAGGTATCGACTCACAGATGTCGCTGCCAGCTTGAGCGCGCGATGTAAAATGTACTCGACCGTGCACCTGATTGGCCAGTACCCAAACATTCCCGTGCATTCATTGGCCCGATCCCTGTGACCGGTGTGAACTTGTGAAGCGAAGCGAAGCCAAGAAAAGCGTCATGGGCGAAGTGTTGACTTGTTTGTTGTTGTTCGCGAAAAAGAATTAATATGCTGAATTCAAGGAGGTAAGTAGATTTATAACTCTTATGCCTAATTGTATTAGTGTAAATTTCACACAATTGCAGTAACGTAATCAGTTATTAATTATTATTGCTTTTAACCTCATGTTCATTTTCAATGGCTCTCTTTGCTGGGTGTTTCAACTGTTTATTACTTTGTTTTTAGATTTTATCGTGGATGAAGAAGCGAAATAAGGGATGCTGGCCGTCGAGATGAAGCCAACTCGGTTCAATAGTTCTACTTTAATGAGCAGTAAGTACCTATTACCTAAGTTATGGCTTTGTACAGTTCAACACTCATGTTCATTTTCAATGGCACTTTCTGGCTGGGTGTTTCAACTATTTTTTACCTTTTGTTTAGATTTGAACGTGGATGAAGAAGTGAAATAAGGGTCGCTGCCAGTCGAGCTGAAACCAACGCGGTTCAATAGTTCCGCTAAGGAGAATAAGGCTGCAGTGAGTAGGTGAATGCGGAGGAGTAGGTTGCTTTGTAGGTACAGTTCAGCGTTTGTGTGAAGAGATGTTGATATTTATTGGTAGGTTGTTCATTTAAATAGATGGGAAAATTTTAGCTATGGATGCATTTAGTTTGTCTTTACTGCTGTCCAAATCAAAGTTCAGTTTGTGACACTCAACATGCAACGTCAAAACGGCAAGCCAAGTTAGAAAAGTAGTACGTCATTTCAACAAAATAAGTGGAATTCCATTTGTTAAAAATACCATCAAAAGAAAGAAACGGGTGTGTTGCCATTAGTTACCCTTTCAGGTCCAAGTTTCAAGTCTGAGCTTAATAATAAAAACTAGCTCTCTGCGCCTATGTCCTTTTTCGTAACAGCGGGATAATGTTCTTGCTCTAGATTTTGTAATCACTGTAATTTAATGGAAGTATGTTCTTTACTATCCCGTTGCAACTGTATGGTATTAGCTTTTTATAGTGTGTTATAGTTGGCTACATGTACTTTGAAGAATTCAAGAATGTAGCTGTTTTGGTGAAGATTGTTACCTGATTCTTTTCGTACTCGTTTTTCAGCTGCTGCCACTTCCACCCCGGCGGAATCCAAATTCTGACCTGAGACAACTAGCGCCAAGTCTCTTCGGAAAGCCACTGTTGCTTTCGCTGATTTCAGTGTAGTTTATTATGTCGGTGATTTTATATGCTGTTTTCACAATTTTTTTCCTGTTTGTAATAAACTATTTTTGCATCTACCATTATAAACCGATGTGTATGAATTTTTTACAGACTTGCTATATATGATAAAATTACTTATAAATTGTAGCTTTGCCAAGTGACTTGATGAAATTAACTTTTGAATCACATAAAAATCATTGTATTTTATGCTAAATACAATGATTTTTATGTGATATCAAAAGTTACTTTCATCAGGCCACTTGGCAAAGCTGCTGGTAGCAAGCGAGCTGGATGGAGCAAAAACCCCATTCAAATTCCCGCCGGTTTTAGGCATCGAAGCATTGCGGGCTTGAAGCTATCTGCCCCCACACAGTTCCGCATTTTATCAATAGGGACTGTCATCTCTAGAGCATACTATACTCTCTGATATTTCCTATTTCTCGTACGAAATGATATCAACAGCAGCCAGCCGGTAAAATTTCACACATTCCCAATCTGCATTGAACTGGTAAAGCAGCTATTCTTTAAGAAATTCAGGCGGAAAGTATCGAAAAAATAGTTTTGTAGCTTTGACGTGCAAGATCCAGCCATGCTCTTGTCTTGGCTGGATGGTCAATTTACTAATTTTGCATTTTTTATTCAGAATGCAATGTCAGATCGGTTTGAATAGCTGAACTCATTAGATCGTGACGTTTGCTATCGAAAGTGACAAAAATATTCTAAACACGTTTAGCGGCGGTAAAATGCGTAAAGCCCCGGATTTGAAAAGTGCATACGGACATGGCTACAGTGTTGCATGCAAAACTCGATTTTAGTAAAGAGTAATTAAAAAGCCACAAGCACACTTTTGGTCGATTTGGCTTGTTCTGACCCATTTTTAATGGCAAGTGATTTTAGATTGGATTCAAAATAGCATAACGCACTAGATCGTGGTGTTTGCTATCGAAATATACCAAGATAGTGAAAATACGTTTCATAGCGAAAAAATGCATAAAGCCTCGGATTTCAAAAGTGAGCCTCCAAGCTTTTATAGTGTTGCCATTGAAATAGGATTTTAGTTAAGAGTAATTACCATATTAAATTAAACATGTTTTTTCAATCGTGCATACTTTTTGACAGATTTACTTCAATATATTGGTGTTGCCATGGATATACGAAGACCAAACGTAAGAGAGACTTTAACTTGGCAATAAGCGTAAAATTTGCCACTTCGGTTTCAATAAGGCTATAGCTGTAACAAACATAAGATCTTATGTTTGTTATAGCTATAGCCTTATTGAAACCGAAGAGGGCCCTTGCAAAAATTTTGAATGGTTAAAGAATCGAAATAAACTCAACGTAGCATAGCGTAGACTTAACGTAAACGTCAAAACGTAGTGGAGAACCAATCAGATTCATATGGTCAACCTGTTGAATGACTTCCTCCCATATTTAAGAAAAAGTTAGGCTAGGCTTTTTTGATTTTGTCACAACCTGATTGGCTTGCCATAAGGAATTTAAAATTTTCATTGAAGACAGTTAAGGTCTTCCCACAATGGACGAGTACAGTTTCAGAGTAAAAATTATGTGGGCAAATAATTTCCATAAGAATAACATTGCACCTATGTGGGCAAATTAGTGATTGACTCTGGAACTGGAGTCGTCCATTGACATAAGCGCAACGCGCAATGCACAGTGCATACGCATAATTTTTTCAACTGCACAAAATCAAAATAAAAAATAGCGCGCAAAGCCACGCAACATCTGGTGAAACCTAACCTTACCCTCCCTATGACAGTAGCTGTCACTCAAACCTTCAGTTTGACTATTTTTGGCATTAGCGTGCCGTCCGTATCTTCTTATCGTCATAGTAAAATTAAAATCGGAGATATCCTCACATCTGTAATCTCACTCGGTCTTGTCAGTTGTCAATGCGTTATCTGCCTCTACATCAGCTGTTTTCAAGAACTGCCTCTCCTGCTTTGTGATTGGTAGACGCATGCTGCATAGTGCGCAATGCGCAACGAAGATGGAATATTTCATCTTCATTGTGTATCGTTGTGCGCTATGCATACGGGCTCCGCTTATGTTGGTTTAATGCAGTCCGGTATGATTTGCCATGTTTAACTTCTTCGGCACTGCGCGTTGCGTGATGTAAATTGTGGGTAGACCTTTAACGTAACGTAA
Organism: Nemoura dubitans; assembly: GCA_921293005.1. NCBI lineage: Eukaryota > Metazoa > Arthropoda > Insecta > Plecoptera > Nemouridae > Nemoura > Nemoura dubitans. Next base: position 49,232,691 of record OV121073.1, read on the forward strand.
GGATTATGTTATGTTAACGTTATGTTACTTTACAAACAGCGTTATGTTAAAAGCTTCCTATGTTGGTTGTAGATGGGCCTGAAACCTTTCCCCCTCTATCCCTCTTGTTTGCTAGGAATTGTGGGGTGGGGGATGGAAATGTGGCTACATGTTTTTCGGAGGGTATTTTGCACAGGTACATGCTCTAACCTAGCGGGCTTTGGCTGTCCCCAGCTCGATGGTGATCCGAGACTTGACCCTGCGCAGTGCGGCCAGCTTCGGCTCCTTCCACCTGATCCGACTGCTCTACGACGAGTACATGTTCTACCTGGTGGAGCACCAAGTTGCCCGGGAGACCGGGGAGACACCCATTGCAGTCATGGGGGAGGTAGGGATCGACCGGAGTCAAACTACCGACTTCTAACCAGTTTTTCAGTGGTCCTTTAGGCGTCCTTCACAGACAACAAGACATTATGCCTTCTTGTGAGTCTTTCAGTCATCTGTTAGCGCTAATGGTCTGTTGAAAGGACCCTAATGGTCCATTAGCTTAAGGGGTCGACTAGAGGTCAAGTAGCGCGCTAATGAATGGAAGTTTAGGTTATAGTCATCATGCACATGTAGGTGACAGGTTATGGGACAGGTAACTGACAACAAAAACAATCCAAATATTAAAATAGCCATGGCAGAAATGAACAATTTGTTATCATCAGAGGCAGGTTTTTGTGGTTACAAAAAATGTCAAAATTCGTTTTTAATGATTCCAAAAGTGGTAAATTGGTGATGATAAAAATTTCAAAAGCAGGGAACAGTCGGTAATTTGAATAACGCTAATTTTTAAGATCCGTGGCTTAAAAACGACGGAATTGGAACTGCCAATGCTTGTTTTTCGGCATTAGCGCAAAGTGGTTTAGAGACAACATGTGGTTTTTGCATGAATCTATCGGCTATTCCATTCCAATCTCGAATAATTGAAAAACTTTTATATGATTGAACACTTCTCATTGAAACTTTTAGCCGGCTCTAGATTCCACATGAATCTGCTTTCGTCGATCCATCGTGTGTGAAAATCAGGGCTTTGAACCGAACCGAAAACCGAAAAACCGCAATTTTCAGCCGAACCAGAACCGAACCGGGAACAAAATGATAAAAAGTTGCCTAAACCGTAACCGAAACGAAACCGAAATATAATAATGCTTTTTTTTTCGGTTCATTTCGCTTCATTTCGGTTCACGATTTGGGGAATTTTGCCTGTAAAATTGTTGTTTCTCTTTACCATAATAGATCCCAAATGACTTAACCTTTTTTTGTATTATAAACGTATTATTTATAAAATCATTTCTGATTTCTGACTGAGAACTTCCTTAAAGATATTTCTGTCAAACAATAATCAAATAATCAAATAACCCGTTCAATGCCAAGAAAACCATCAAAAGAAACGCTGATTTTTGCCAAATAAATTCGCTGTGATGCTTGGATCAAGAGACCATGTGCGTTTGGTGGAGTGAGGATCGGATGGGTGGCCATTGAATTTGTATTTGTATTTATTTATTTCACATTCATTGTTCATAATAAATAGGGAGAGTGGGGATAGTTGGCGCAGGGGTAAGTTGACGCAGTGGCTTTTACTCCCAAAATATTTTACATTTTACCAGTTTAAAAAATTCCCTCGATTTACAATCACCATGCGCATGTTCGCTGAAAAAATCAGCTGATTCGAACAGTGGAAACAAAAGTTATGATGGCTTTGTGATTTTGAAGGCCTAAAGTAACTTTGTGGGTCATCGGTAAGTTTTCATTTTCAAATCAACAAAGTAATAATTAAATGATCTAAGAAAATAGTTTGTTATTAACGGACTGGGCTATCAATTGGCATTGTTTAAAACATTGTGGAAGCAGATGCTAATTCTCAAATCTAAATCAAAGTCGAATTTTGAGATTGGGGCAAGTTGGCGCAATTTAGAATTTGCTTGTTATTTAGTATTGGACTAATACTTGTAGTTCATAACAGAATATTTATTGAAGTTTTGTATTCTACTTATGATTTATTTCATTGTATAGGTAATAATTCTTCATAAATTCTATTTTTGATTTCAGCAAAGACAGAGTGCCAATTTTAAAATAAAAATACTAATTATTAATAAGCTAAACTATTGGGTTGTTTTGACTGAAACTAGTATTCCAAAGTTTATTGTTCAACCTGTTCTATTCAATGATTCGAATATATTTTGCAAATACAAAATAACCAAATTTATAAAAAGTATGGTTTTGACTTCAATTTCCCATTTGAATAGCATGCGCCATATTGCCCCGTAGAGTGCGCCAACTCACCCCTAAAGCGGGGTTAGTTGGCGCACGCACATTGGAGGTTAATAAGTGTGTTTTCGTTATCTTAAGAGCTTAGCAGAAATTTCAAACATTGTTTTCTGAAAGCCTGTATAGTTAGTTCACCTGTTCAATTCAAAAGATATAAAATTTTATTCAATCTGAAAACATGAAAAATGAATTAGTTAAAAGTGCGCCAACTAGCCCCACGCTCCCCTAGTGTACACGCTCTTTGGCAAGTGTATTCTTAAAAAAAAAAAAAAAAACTTCAAAGCATAGAAGTTCGTCAAAAATTAAAAACTATAACATCTTATTCTTGTGTACAATATATACATTTGCGTTTGCAATTTTCCCTATTTAAGAACTCGTCCGTGCTATAAAAACAATGCAAGATAAGAAAGTCTTTGACCTTTGATTTAAAAACAGATCTCTTATCTTCTTTCTTGAGACTTTGGGGCAGGCTATTGTAGAGGATGGGACCCATGTGCAGTGCGTCTTGACTTCCGATGGCCGTTTGACTGTTTCCTGGGCGCAGGTTGTTCTTATTCCTCGTGTTTCTACCATGTACATCCTTGTTTTGTTTAAAATTCTCTGGGTGGTCCTTCACGAACAGTAAAACAGTTAGAATATAAAAACAAGGAGCTGTCAATATGTATAAGTCTTTAAAAAACGATCGGCAAGATTGTCTTCGTCCTGCATTTTTTTTAAAATTCTAATAGCCCTCTTTTGGGAGGTAAAAAATCTTTTTCGCCTCTGCTCCACCGCCCCACACTAAAATCCCGTAATTTATAAGTGACTGAATGTTTGCGTGGAATGCAATTTTTAACGCTGGCGTGTTTACTTGGTTTGCCAGTATTTTTAGGGCAAAAGATGCAGAGTTCAGTCTTTTGATCAGGTTCCTTACTTGTTCTTTCCATTTTAAGTAAAAATCTATTTGTACCCCTAAGAATATACTATTGTCCACAACTTGATTTCCACTCTCTGTTGTTGCCATTGCCGATTTCCCCTTGCTCTTGAAAACCAATATGTTGATTTTACTATCATTTAATTTGAGTTTGTTAGGAAGGAACCAGTTTCTGATGTTATCTAGACAAATGTTATCTGTCTGATGGCTATCAGACAGGTCTAGAGAGAAACAAAGGAAGGTCATAATCGTCTAAAATTTCGAGTGATAAGAGTTTTCGAGAGGGCAATGGTCTGGCTTGGTGCTCCATGGTTTTCATAGGCCTTGGGCCTCCACCTTTTTATCTGCTGTATACAAACCGCTACCTACGCTCATCTTCAACGCAACACAAATTGCGTTTGCGAAGTTCTAGTTTATAGTTACAACTCGCTATCTACTTGCTATAAATTATTCCCGCACAACGCACTAGTCAATCTCTTGTTTTTGAAAGAAATCAAATCAATAGCTTGCAATTTGGAGATCTACTATTCGATTGGAATTTTGGCCATTTTTGCCATCACTGCTTTGTGGATAAATTTCAGACATTCACAAAACTTGCATTGATTCTAAAGCAAACAGTTGAATGCAAACTGTCACCCAACTGTACAAACGTCTTCTTTTCAGTAAATATAAGCGTAAATCAACAAATTTGCGCAAAATATATAATAATAATTTTGATGAGCGGAGCGAAGTCTTCAATTTCACTACCTCCCAAAAAAAATCACTTGTGTATGTTTTTTTTTGTTTTTATCTATGTGTGTTTGTGTGCGCTCTACAGACCAAACGCCTAAACCAATTTGGATGAAAATTTCAGAGGACCTACATTTGTTCTCAACTTAGACCCCCTGTGTTTTTGAAAACGAACGGCTCATAACTTTTTTCATAAATCAATTTTTACGAAATTTTTCGATTTTTTCAAAATTTTGATTATCTGTAAACATCAAAGTTCTTGAAATATCTTCACAAAAACTTATAAACATGTCGACCTTATAGATATTTATCATGCCTGAAAATCTGAGGACGATAGGACTTCCGATTGGTTTGTATTCGCATTTTTGAAACGTTTTTGTGAATTGACGCCTGATTCAATAGGAGTCTGGTTTCCTTCGTTTCCTAGGTTACATGCTTTGTTGACTTCAATTTTGGCCAAGGCATAGATTTGACTGTTATCAGAAGTTTAGTCAATTTCGTATATGGAAGTAATTGAAAGTAAATCCGCGGCAGAAATTTAACTCTAATCTAATAAGAACCCTCTGGCATAAGTAATGTCTCATGTATTTACGCTATCATAACTCAATGAGTTCATAATTTGCATGTTTTCCCTTTCGGGCATCTCGGAGAGAAACAAAGGAAGATCAGAATCGTGTAAATTTTCAGGTGATCGGTATTTTCGAGAAAGCAATGATCTGGCATGGTGCTCCGTGGTTTTCGTATTAGGGCTTCTGCCTCCACCTTTTATCCGCAGTTAATCCACAGTATAAAAACCTCTACGCACATCTTCAACACACCACATATTGCGTTCGCGAAACCCTAGTTAAAGACATCTATTTATAGTCCATTAAACACTGCAAATGCGCCAAATATAAGTGGAACCATTTCAAAACTAGTGCTGGTTCTTTGACGGGGAAATTTTGGCTTGCCAGTGGAAAATTACGTTATCGCTTTAAACTATGTCTAAAACTTTACAGATTTTGCTCTTAAGGATCCGGAGCAGTTGAGATTGTTTATTTTTTGAAGAGTTGACTCAAACTTTGTACATCACTAAGTAGCTACAATATCACTCGAAAATAATCAACTACTTGGGTCTTATACTCTTATTGCATGAATGTTTCAATACCTTCATAATCTCTTAAAGCTTCAGATAGCTTTGCTTCCGGGAACAAAATTTATTGCAAAAGCGATATAATTTCAGCAAAAAGAGTATTGATTGATACATTTCTAATTTAAACTGACATCATTACATTTGTTATGCCGAATGGATCGTGAAGCAGCTTGAATCTAACTTCTAAAGTCATTTTTGCGGTTCCTAAACGGCAATTTGTTCATGCGCCTGCCGTAACATGTTTTGAAATCCTTTATGAGAAATAATCTAGTCGAATGCAAGATAGAAATGTTTAATTGATGAGCGTAGCAAGCGTAGCGAGCGGAGCGAAATCTTCAATTTCACTTACCCCAAAAAAAAGTCATTTGTGTAGGGTGGTTGCACCAGTTGTGGCCACTTTTAGCACTTCAGTCCTGGGCAATACCAGTTTTTGCCTCTAATTTTCACTAATATCTTTCTGTTTTTTTTTTCCTGTTGCACATTATGTATTGAACTACATGAAAATGCATTAATAGCAAGCCTTATACCAACAGAATATTTTAAAAAAATTATCAAACATGAAAATTCAAATTTCACCAGTTTTGGCCACCTTTGTACCAGATGTGGTCATATGCAGTACCATTTCTGGCCATATCATTTAAAGTGCATTTTCAGGAGTAGACAGAGAAGGGAATACGGGGCATTTTGAAAGTACAATATCATTTCAATGTTTTCAATTTGTTTTAAAATATATGTATTTTCAATGGCATGTGCTTTGGTTTTTAATCACAAGAAAAGGTAACTAATATAGGTAACCAAAAACAAAGTATAGACTAATAAATTCGGTAGATATACCTATGTTCTAGAATCGCAGCTTCCAACTTTGACTACTTATCTCAATTTTAGTCGCAAACAAAGATTCAAAATGTGACATTATTAGTTTTAATGACATTAAAGGCCAGTGGGTTCGGGCGAAATCCCTGCCAATTTGTTTCTCAGTGTTGTCCGTGGCACTTTGAATGTCTTGCTTGCTTTTAATACGGACATTCCGGAACATACTTCCTTGAGAGCACTATTCAGCTTACGAGGCGAATAGCTGAAGAGTGTTCTCTTCACTGGAGCCATGGCTTCACACTGAAATTAAAGAAAAATAAATGTCCTATGGCCACAAATGGTCCTCATAGGTTCCTCAAGTAGCCACCTTATGGCCGAAACTGGTACATGAGAGTAATCCAAGTGCTGGTTTTGGCCATGTAGCCTATAGCAAAACACATTTCAATAAAAACACTGCAAATGCACTAAAACTACAGATTAACCTATATCGTAATGTATTAGAGATGAATGCTTACAATAGTTTGCTCTTAATTAACTGTAAATTCATTGAGAAAATGGTGCTGTTCTTACCGACTTTGATAGCAATAGTGGCGAAACTGTCGCTCCATGTGCTCAGCACCCAGCCATCTTCATATCATTCTGTTAATTTCAGCCAATCACACACCACCTTATAAAGAACATCTTAAGCTTCATGATAAGTTTACTCCCATTGGTTCACTGCTAGGCATATGCTTAAGGCAGGTATTTGAAAACCAAGGTGGCCAAAACTGGTGCTATGGCCACTACTGGTACAACCACCCTACCCAAAGATACTATATAATAACCTTCGGTTAAGATATGACACAGTATGCTAGTAATCCAAGTAACTTTGTTTTCCTGGTCACAGCGCCCCAAGCGTCAGAGTAGGTAAATAAATTCAAGATGGCGGCAGGTGGCGGGATAGGTTCAAATGCTAATTTTCATTCTAGTCTTGCTTCCCATAGTTTATCAAACTCATTTCAATTTTAATTGTTCAAAAATTCAAAAATATTCATTGAAATGGAATTCAATACAATATTTTTCAATTCACAAACAATTACAATTGAAATGCATTTGACAAACATATCAAATTCAAATATAAACTGCGCACAATTAAAAATAACGGAACAATAATACATTAACAATTTCTTTGCATTGCCATAATTAAATTTATTATAATTAAATTCTCAAAACACATTAGTTTACAACAGAGTTAAGTAAAATATGGCCCCATGAGCCAGGTCTGGTATGCCGTATGCAGCGCTCAACACTTGACATCTGTTACACACACGGGGATCAGCCGCAATAAACCTACTCATTTTGCAAAGTGATCCTGTAGCAGAAAAATAAAGTAACAATCTGACATATTTGCTAGATTGTGGAAAAATGTACTGGTAACAAAATTTTAATATGACCTCTAAGAGTTCCCTAATTCCATCAGATCAGTTTGGAATCGAGAAATCACACTACCAGCCGGCTGTCGCTAATACCTCTGCCACGCCAACTGCTTTCACTGCAGCATATGAAAAGGCAAATAATCTGACATCTTTGGTAGATTGTGAAATGAAAGTGTATTTGGTAACACACTTGAATAAAATATCTAGAATTTTTGTTACCAAGTTCCATCAGATACCATCCGCTTTCATCATTTGGAACAAAGTAATTAAAAAAATAATGCATCGAGGAAATATACTTGACTAAAAGATCTATACCTACCTATAAGATCTTAACCTAAACCTTACCTATAATGGCAAAATAATATGATGTAATTAAACAGGAACTATTAAAAATACTGATACCAATGTTGAAGTAAGCTATGTACAGTTTGAAAGCAAACATTAGAAAGACACCTTCACCTGGATAAGTAATAATAAAACTGTAAAGAACTATATACAATATGAGCATTTTGGAAATGGTCAAACAAGAACTAAAACTAAAGGAACTGAAAAACCATCAGTGCAATCAAATGAATGTAACAATCAATAATAAGAACGTAATACAATTTACAACTAGTACCTGATAGTAATACTGTGACGTTTTAACTTATAAGTAATAATAAATGTAAGAAACACAATTATAAAAACAAAACTTTTTCTGGTCATAATACTAATTTTACCTAATATAGTTTGCAAGTAAGTAATCTTTGGTAATCTATGAAAATTACGATAAGAAAAACAATTATTAAAAATTATATTGATTGTCCTGAAAGATTCTTCTTCTCTGGCTCTGTACGTGGACGTCGCTCCATCCAGTATGTCGACTAGTTCAGGATTTGGTCTCGTTCTGGCTACGGGCACGTCCAGGGTGCTGACTAGCTCGGGATTTGGTCTCGTTCGGGCTACGGGCACGTCCAGGGTGCTGACTAGCTCGGGATTTGGTCTCGTTCGGGCTACGGGCACGTCCAGGGTGCTGACTAGCTCGGGATTTGGTCTCGTTCGGGCTACGGGCACGTCCAGGGTGCTGACTAGTTCAGGATTTGGTCACGTTCAGGCTGCTGTCACATCCAGGATCATGCCGATTTTAAATCGGGTTCTTGTCTGGTAGCCAATCTGAAAACATACACTCTCAACAGTTAACAGGCAATGGTTGCTTGAGTGCGCTGACCTGTTTGCATTCCTTAACAATCAACTGCCGCAATCTCAATTTTCGTGGCGTTAGCTCAGCCGCTCGGGTCGCACCTACAGAAGCCAGGATTGCTGAACGTAGTTTTTTCCGTCCCAACTTCAGCATCCTGTTTTGCCTGGGAGAAGGGGTTTTAAAAATGCCCGATGCACCTGCAACATTTTCACCGGGAATAGAAGTTGATGGAGTCCTCACATCCAGAGCCCTGCAGATCCTCTTGGGTGTTACTTCGGCTGGATCTAAAACAGTGCCTAAACGCTTTGGAGAACCTGATACATCTGAAATCAAGGCCTCGTGCACTGGATCCTCGCTCACAACTTCCAAGGTGGGAGAAGTCCATACAGCCACCTCATCCACATTATCTGTGAAGAAAAAGAGTTCCTCCTCGAGAATTGGCTCCACTTCTTCCTCCATAGCAGCGTCATGAATATCTCCTGTGTTGGCAGCAAAATCAGGCACAACATAACCAGCTAAAAGCAATGACGGCACAGCGTTCTCGTTCAAACGCTTGCAAAGATCGTTTTGAAACTCACTGCGCTGAAAGTGAAGAGAGCAAAGTCTAGCAGAGGTATACAACCGCTCAAAAGGAATGTCAGCCAACTTAGGATCTCCGACCCGGACCACCCAAATTCTGCAAAGATCAGGATCTTTCGGAAAACGATAAAAAGAAAACGGAGTACCGCACACATAAAGACTTTTGCACCCAGGAGCTCTGCAACGATAAGTCATGATTAATTAATATACACAGGGAAAGTAATATTAAAAGCACAATTATAACTAAAATAAATCACATATCTTCTTACTGACCTTTGGGAAACAGAACACAAATCAATATTATAACACAGATTTAAACAAAATGATTAAGTTGGGTAGGTATTACCCAATCAATATTCAATATATCAATATATTATCAAATCAATATTATCACACAGATTTAAACCAAATGATTAAGTTGGGTAGGTTGGCTAGGCACGATAAGGTAATATGCAAAAAAAAAAATAGGGAAACCTGATCTACCACGAATAAAACAAATAGGTTCAATCGATACTAAAATAGCAAAATGCGCTAAAATAGTGTAATGATTTCTTGGCTGAAAGCGTGCTCTATAATAATAATAATAATAATAATCGAAAGGGTTTTACTACAAACAAATACTTCCTTCGATCTTCTGCCGGTGTTCACATCACACAGCAACTAGTCCTCGCCGGTGCTGCACATTTCTCGATCACTTCGATCACTTAGCTTCACAATTTTCTTCCAAATCTTCTTTCCATGATACGCGACAACAAAACAGACGCGACGCCATTTCCAAACAAACAACCGAACTCCGAAGTCCGAACGAAAAATCACATGACATGTCTGGCCAATGAGAAGGCTTGACGATACCCTGCGCTATCTAGCGACAGAGTAGGAAACCTCTAACAGCTCCCTAGCGGCAGCTATGGGACTGACAGGCCCTGGACCCTACCTATGTTTTTTTTTTTTTTTTTTGTGTTTGTGCGCGCTCTACAGACCAAACGCCTGAACCGATATGGATGAAAATTTCTGAGTACCTACCTCTGTTCTCAACTTAGACCCCCTGCATTTTTGGAAAAGATCGGTTCAGTAATTTTTTATAAATCAATTTTTACGAAATTTTTCGATTTTTTCAGAATTTTGAACCCCTGTAAATTTCAAAGTTCTAAACATAACTTCACCAAAACTTCTAAACATGTTGACCTTATACATATTTATCATGCCTGCAAATCTTAGTTCGGTAGGTTTTTCCAATTGGTTTTTATTAGCATTTTTGTGGTGTTTTTTTCGTGATTTGACGGCTGATTCAATACGAGTCCGGTTTCCTTCGTTTCCTTGGTTACCAGCTTTGTTGACCTCGAAGAGAAACAAAGGAACGTCAGAATCCGTATACATTTTCAAGTGATTAGAATTTTCGAGAAGGCAATGGTCAGGTTTGGTGCTCCATGGTTTTCTTGTGACTGCTGCCTGCACCTTTTAATCCGCTATACACTACCTACTCTCATCTTCAACGCAACACAAATTGCGTTCGCGAAGCCCTAGTTACAGTTAGTTTATCCCTTCCTTTCATCACTCCAGCGAGCGCCATAACGAGAGGCACGGAGTATCAACAACATCTCATATTTTGTCGAGAAGCAGTCGTAGGGTGTACAAAGTTAAAAATTGAACATGGAAATTTTGAATCAGACCCATTTTTTCCACCGTTTGAGGGTCACATCGTTGAAGTAATCATTTCAATATTTCAGTATGTGGGAGACAAAAGACCTCAAATTGGGTAACCATGGCCCTTTTTTCGAATTCTCTATTGCACTTTTGTATACATGGCTCTAAAGAAGGTCAAAAATGAATAGTTTCGGGGTGGTTCTAGCGTTCCGGGGGGAAATTTTCGAAAAAAGGGCCATGGTTACCCAATTTCACATCTTTTGTTTGCAACCTATTGAAATATTGAAATGATAACTTCAACGATGTGACCCTCAAACGGTGGAAAAAAGGGTCTGGAAGCCACTTTTAGGCAAACTGATCCGGCCACTTCAACGAAAAATCCTTGGATAATTTAATTTCGCATCGTTTAAAACCTCAAACGCCTAGTTTCGTGTAGTTTTCGCAGCGTGCATTCAAAATCATCGCAAAAGTGGAAAACATACATAGTCCGCGTTTTTCGTTTTTTTTTTCCAAAACCAGATTTTAAATATAAATGACGGGCAGTATGGGCCCGTGCTCCGCACGTGTAGTGTACGGCGGATGAGAGCATGTTCGTACTATCCAGTTTATCTGATTATGAATAGTAAATATGTATTAACATTATTTGCTTATATAATTTAATGGTGTAGAGAGATATCGCCCCCCCCCCCCCCCCCCCCCCCGCCGATAAAATTAAATGTGTCGGACCACTAAACCCCCCCCCCCCCCTCCCCCCAAACCTCACAAGAAAAATGGCATTAATGATTTGAGAGGGCCTTTTAAACACTACTTGCACAGCAGGCAAAGTGACCCCATATAGGCAAAGCAGACCCAGTTGACATGCACACAGATTTGAGAGGGTACTTTAAACACTACTTGCACAGCAGGCAAAGTGACCCCCTATAAGAGGCTTACGAAAACCTACTCCGGTCGCTCTCCAGCGTTCGGAAACCTGCTCGGAGTGACCCGATCGACGCTATTTTGCTTCCGAAAACCCAGTCTGGAGCGATCAGAGCGCTCAACTCGCGTACCATCTTTCAGCCTGGTGCGCGAGTCCTGTTTGTACGAACGGGCGGGTAATTTTAGACCGTTCAAACTATACATTAACGTTTTTTCGTTATCATTTTTGTAACGCAAATATTGCAAAATTTTATCTGTGCAGGAGAGAAACTGCACGAGCAAGAAAATTTTCACTGGTCTGATCAATTGCCAATAAAGTTCAGCTAATTCGTTGTCGGCCATTTTCGAATTTCCGCGGTCGACTGTAAAGTTTGCGTTCGAAAACGTCCGCAGCTCGGAGAGCTCTGACCACGTGACAGATCGCTCGGTCGAGTAGGTTTCCGTAAGCCTCTATTGGCAAAGCGACCCTGTTGACATTCACACTGATTTGAGAGGGCCTTTTAAACACTACTTGCACAGCAGGCAAAGTGACCCCCTATAGGCAAAGCAGACCCAGTTGACATTCACACTGATTTGAGAGGGCCTTTTTAACACTACTTGCACAGCAGGCAAAGTGACCCCCTAAAGGCAAAGCAGACCCAGTTGACATGCACACTGATTTGAGAGGGCCTTGTTAACACTACTTGCACAGCAGGCAAAGTGACCCCCTATAGGCAAAGCAGACCCAGTTGACATGCACACTGATTTGAGAGGGTCCTTTAAACACTACTTGCACAGCAGGCAAAGTGCAAGCAAGTTCATCCCTAATGCCAGTGGCTTGTGCCTGCAGCAAAAGGCAGCGAGCGCGTCTGCTCAGGACCCGATTGAGTCGCTGTTCGTGACGGCCAACTGCAATGGGACATCGCCCATCAAGCTGGACCCAGGACACCCGAGCAAGCGTGCCAAGATCAGCTAGCCTGCAACATAACAGGTATGGACCAGTCTCAAGCAATGGCCCAAGATCAGCTAGCCTGCAACATAACAGGTACAGACCAGCCTCAAGCAATGGCCCAAGATCAGCTAGCCTGCAACATAACAGGTATGGACCAGTCTCAAGCATTGGCCCAAGATCAGCTAGCCTGCAACATAACAGGTATGGACCAGTCTCAAGCATTGGCCCAAGATCAGCTAGCCTGCAACATAACAGGTATGGACCAGTCTCAAGCATTGGCCCAAGATCAGCTAGCCTGCAACATAACAGGTATGGACCAGTCTCAAGCAATGGCCCAAGATCAGCTAGCCTGCAACATAACAGGTATGGACCAGTCTCAAGCATTGGCCCAAGATCAGCTAGCCTGCAACATAACAGGTACAAACCAGCCTCAAGCATTGGCAGCATAGACACTGACAATCTTTGTAAGCCAGTGGGATTCAAACTTTTTTGCACAGGGCCATATAAAAGAAATTTGTGACCTCTGCGGGCCTCAAAAGGTAATTTGACGTAAAAGTTGTGAATTGTAAGATATTATATTGTAACGTTAACTTGTGGGTATTGATTGAACACATTTTCGTAACTTGTAGTAAGTTTACTTGTTTTTGGTCAATGAAAATTGATATTGCCTAGGGGACACAATGGAGGGTTACGGGATTAAATCATCATGAAAACTTGAATTAGAGCAATTTTTGGTGCAAATCTTTCTGTTTCAGAGAGTTTTGACCTTCCACATACCTTAAAATTACGTAGATACTTTTTAAGGAGGTTGTGGAAATTTTTAATTAATCTATGAGTATTTTCCTAAGAGAATTGCATGTTAAGTTGGCATTTGAAATTTAATAATAAATTTGAAGATGGGCCGTGAAAATACGTGCCCCGGGCTTCAGGTTGAGTACCACTGGCGTAAAAGCCCTAGCTTTGGCCAGGTCTTGCAATTGTCCACCGTCATGTCCTGACCTTGAGTTTGCTTGCCAGGTGTGATCCGAGCAGCTTGGAGTCGAGTCTGTGTACGTGATGGACCCAACCAATGAAACGCCGGCCAACGGAAGTGAGGCAAACGCCTTCCGTCTCCGACCGATCTCAAGTCTCACTTGTCGGACTCGCGGCGATGCTACTTCGTTGCGCTCCACTAAACTCTGCATTGTTTGCAACCCTCTGTGCATTTATTTGTCTTGTGTCTGTGCTGTGGAGGTGTGTTTTGTCAGCGCTTTAATGTCAGTCACTTTCGCAGGCCTAGCCGCCCATTACAAGGTCGGCATGTTGCGATAATCGGCTCATTTTGTTAAGAGTAGCCAAAGAGCTAAAGCTGGGAGTGTGTGCTTTGTTCCTTTAATTAGGGAATGTTCTTAGTGCATTATTTCTCTGGCCAGTTACTTTCTAGTGTTGTGAACGGTTAATTTTTTAACGCTAACAACAGCGGTTGTTTTATCTAGCACCCAAGATTATGTCAGGTGCAGTGATTTTTTACAATCTTGAGCGTTCTAAGATTTTGCAATTGTGCGCAGCAGTCGCGTTGTCGTGCAGTTTTGGAAGTTCAGAGAGTATATGTATTTTCGCCGGGCCTTGAATCTCGACCAGCGAGTTTTGCGGCCGGACTCGGGAGCAATTTGCACCGGCTCGAAACGAAATGTCGACAACAACGAGTACAAGTAGATTATTTTTGAAATCATCAAGGATTCCTATCCGACCGCAAGTCTTAACCTGGCGGTCGGAACTCTACCAAAGATTGGGCCGCGTTTTGGCAGTCGTTCCTCGAAGAGAGTGCGGCCAGGAACGTAGAGGCAATGTTGCTAACCTTTCCAGTTTAGTCATGTCAGTCCCTAGGCCTTTGTGCAACTTTTGAAACGTAAGAGGGAAAAACAAAGTAAATATTAGGCCTTGTGAGCAACAAAAGCAAAACCCTGTCTGACTTTGCCAGTAGTTTTGCCAGCAAAGAGTAGCCAAGGCCAACTAATCTAGTCAACCCTGTGGAGCGCTTTCTGCGAGGAACCATTGCAGCACGCCTCTCAGTGACAGATCGCAACTTTTGCTCAATGTGCATCCATCCAGATTTCCAACTCGTCAACAGATTAGTTTGTGTGGTCGCTAGCAGCGGCGCTTTGCGAGGTAACGTAGTTACTGTGGCCATTGCTAGTACGATGGCGCTTGTGTATTGCCTATGTTGTGCTGTAGCTTGTTGCCGGCACCAAGTCGCATGTCTCGGTTTCGATTCAGTCGGCCGCTCTGTGCTTCGGACCGCAGCTCATGTTGATAGACATTGCAGGCTCGAGCGGGTCTTTTCCAGGTGTTAGCATCGCCAGCCGTTGATAACTTTTTGAAACTTCTCATTTCTTTGTGATTTGAAAGATTTTTCAGTGATTGTATTTTCAAATCAATTAAATTCTATACCTGTGCTGTTTCAAACAGAAATGCATGATAAAATTAGTACCTACCTATATTTGAAGTGTAAAACGAATGAATAGTAGGGTTTTAATGCGCGCCAAAAATAATTTAACTGAGAATGCCTTGCTGGGCATTGCCACCCCTTGAGGGCTGATTGTAGGACCTTGAGGGCTGATGCTGGCTTGCTGCCAGGGATGTGTCTGGTCTGAACTCCACCAGGAGAAGCAAGTCTATCAATTCGACTTGAGACAACGGCGGAAGTTGTCTGATGAGCTACAGCTCTAAGCGTTAGCTCGGTGGGACATCACTTTGTATCACGGTTTTGGCCAGGAAATTCTAGTCACTCTTACACCTGTAAATAGCAAGGTACATTTGCAATGTGTGTATTACCACATTCCATTTAGTCGGACCATTTTCTGTCGGCTAAGCGGAGGAAATTGACAATGTTGTGTAGGGTTAGTCATAACTTAATGTTCACCACTGCGGAAAAGGCAATTTCCGCGTTAATTTAAGTTTTTAATTGCACTATTTATCTTTATTTATAGTGAGCTAATTTGAGGCTCAGAATTGAATTGTTTTTGAGCTATGAACTTGGAAAATTTGTCTTTTGAACTCCATTCCTTGATTAGGAATGGCTAGTCTTGTATTTTCTTGTCCTTGAGCAATTTTGTTTGTTAGTTTGCTTTTCCGAGCGCTGAATCGCTCTCAGTTTTGTACCTCGAAGCGAATGCTCGACGTGATCCTATGACTCCTATGAGTACTTAAAATAGCCTCGACGGCTTACAGAGATTGGACCATTCATGTGCTCTTGCCTGGGCTCTGCGACGTCTACTAAGCATGTTTTCTCCCAGCCGTTTGGACCCAGAAACACAATCTCCACCAAATACCTTTCTGCAAATGGATTCTCTTTGGCAGCTGCGTGTTTTAGCCTCCTACATTTAGTGGATACGCGTTTCTCGAGACCTAGGCAGGCATTTCTAGCAGAAATCAGGTGAAATCAAATCAGGGGTCGGAGCTTAGTTTTGCGGTACGGCCATTAAGCTCTGGTCTGTCCGCATTTACTTCTCCTGCTGAGGAACTATCGTCTGCATAGCTCTACCAAAATAGGTACCAAAAAAGGATACATATTTTTAAATTCATTTCTGCAAAATAAATCGTTTCATTCATGTCATGATTATCTAAGACCTGACTGCCCTTAAGTTCCCTGACCCATGTACCTTCCCCTTACAGCAGCGCTGTGATTTTCTTTCTCCCAGCTTGATCTTAGTTCTATACATTGGTACAATTCTGGGCATGCAGGCAAGCTACCTACTAGTCTTTATTTGTTATTGTTACCTCTGCATGCCCTCGATTAGCAACTACCTTTACTTGTGCTGCACGACGGATGTCGAAGGGTATGCGTACATAACGACACATTGGTGTTATGCCTTATACAAGGGGGATTAGCTAAGTATTTATTTTAACAACCAAACATATTGTGTGAAAAAACTTATAAGTCAAACTTCTTCAAATTACATTAATGGTTTTACTGTAAGTGTAATTCTTGTTAAGGTAAATAAAAACACTTGTTTTGTACAAATGTGTTAAAGATTTAATTTTACCCGCTGACAAAATCCCCGTCAATTGCCTATGGTCTAGAGGTGGTATTGGTATAGCTGCACGGAATAATCGGATTATGTAGACGTGGTATAGGCACCTCAGTTAGGTTGATAATTGATGCATGGATATTGCATAATTTGGATTCATTTTACTTTTTAGACTTTGAGCTACTGCGCAATATCAAAACTACAGATTAGAGATTCACTTGCTAATTGCTATTGTAATTTTGAAATTTTAGTTTCAAATTAGAAATTCTAGACGTATGGGTAAGTCATAACAGCTGGACGAAAAATGTGTTTAGCATTTCTAAGCCTAGTCTAATGGTAATAGGCTTATAAAATGTAGGATCTTTCTGGTGAGCGCAAATCAAGATGAGATGAGAGCTGTGTCCTTTTAATTATATTCCTCAGGATATATTTTTCATCGATGCACACTGCAGCTTGGGCCATGAAATAGGCCTCTCTGGTTTACCATTGCTCTTATGGCTCAATGTAGGTACTTAGATAGAAAGCTGTGGCATGACTGTGTCATTGACTGAGGAATCGTCATTGTCCGTCACTGTCATATGTTTGTATGGCTTTTAGCGAAAACAGAGTCAAGTCGAGCCAAGTTGAGTAGCGTATCTATTGTTGGCGTGAGTCGCCTTTCCTTGAGCCTTGTAATGGATAGCTGATAAAATGTGACACACATTATTATATTATTCATTTTTGTTAGATAACGAGCAGACCTTGATCCCTTGAACACATCAGATGAGATGTAGCTAATGATCCCATGCTATTCAACAAAATCTCTGCCCGATTACCATCTAAATTTAGTAAAGGTGTCATAATATTTTAACTGATTAGGTACTGTAAAACTGATTACTTTGGATTCGTCAAGAAATCAAGAAGAATGGCAAGTATTAGTTTTGATACGTAGACATTGCACTTTGACTCGACTCTTCGATTATGGGAATTTCATTATATTTATACATTTTATCACAATGTCCTCTGAACGGTTATCTTCCCTATCACTGTATATAAAAAGGCATAAAGAGCCTCCGAAGATGCTCTCCGAATTGCTTTTAAAAGAACATATAGTGTACAGAATATCAATTAATTAAGGCCGAGTCTCCTGCCAGTCGTTCTGGCAGGAGCAAAAAATGCTCCTACCAGAACGACTGGCAGGATCTCGTTCCATAAGCCAGAGTGCTGCTGCCACACATTGATAAAAAAATGACTTAAAGGACTATTTGGTGCATTAATTGCTTTCGTTTTGGAATCAAACTGTTGTAAAGGTATAGAACAAAGCCCATTCTACATAATCATGGATGAATTTAATTTATTACGGCGATAATATAAAAAATTTTCCATTTTCAAGCTGCCACACATAGCCCAATCATAATGCCCCGACACATCGCCGCATATTTATGAACATTTCAGCAAATAGTTTGTGATTTCGCATATTATGGAAGATGAATATTCGGCCTAAAGGGGTATTAATATAATTTGCTCATAGTTAATTGCATTTTACCATGTTTAAGTAACTATCTTCCCTCTTTGTACCGGCTTCTCTTGCTGCCACACAAATAGTTCACAAGCAAATTGCCCATCAAATATTAGGTTATTTTCTATTTAGCCTGTAAATCTGGCGTTCTATATTGTTAAATAATAATTTTAATGTCTTCTTTCAACTACAACTAATGAACTTTGATTTGATTTCATTAGTCATATGCCCTTTTGAGAGCAATTTGTCACGCCGGACAAGCTGCCAGGCGCCGTTAAGTTACCCATTTCTCTAAAAACTCGTTCAAATCAAATATAGGAGGCCCCCCTGAACCCAAGGTCCCCGAGCTTCGGTATGCCTGACCCCCTCTCGTTACGCCCCTGCTTCACAGCCATGATATATTTGGCGAGATGACACTATTTCGCAGGTAATGTATACATATGCGAATGCGTGAAGTACAGTCGAACCGAATCTTTACGCAGGGCATTAGCCACCTGACCGGTAATCTGGCCGGTACATAGACGGATGATAACTTTAGTTCGTAATACGCGTAGGAAAACTTATCCGCCCGTTAGGCTATCCTGCCGCTAGCTACCGGCATCAAATCCTACTGGCTAACCGGACTTTGTAATTTCTACCAGACCACAACTGCTGCCAGAACGACTGGCAGCAGACACTACCATTAATTAACCATCCCGCTAGAATTTTTTGAGGAAAAAAAATTGCATGCTGCAATTTGGCGCTAGCCGTTCTCCAAGGATATGTCACGTGGAGGTACCACGCCAAAACGAAAATGTGCAATTATTACTACGCAAATTTTTTTTCAAAAAATCAAACGCGATGTTTAATTAATTGGTATTCTGTTCACTATGTGTTCTTTTAAAAGTAATTCGGAGGACTCCTTTAAGCAGAAGGTTATTCACTTGACTCACTGGCAGTGATTAGTTTATGGTAGAAATTACAAAGTTCGGTTAGCGAGTAGGATTTGATGCCGGTAGCTAGCGGCAGGATAGCCTAACGGGCGGATAAGTTTTCCTACGCGTATTACGAACTAAAGTTATCATCCGTCTATGTACCGGCCAGATTACCGGTCAGGTGGCTAATGCCCTGCGTAAAGATTCGGTTCGACTGTACTTCACGCATGCGCATATGTATACATTACCTGCGAAATAGTGTCATCTCGCCAAATATATCATGGCTGTGAAGCAGGGGCGTAACGAGAGGGGGTCAGGCATACCGAAGCTCGGGGACCTCGGGTTCAGGGGGGCCTCCTATATTTGATTTTTTGGGGCCCGCAGAGGCCCTAATTAATCCGAAAAAAAGGTGACGAAACCACATTTATTTTTAAGGGAAAATGTACATTAGAAGCGAGGCAGGTGACGGTTGACAAAAATGAGGGAGTACGTTTTGCCGCGAGGGGAGGGTTTTTCGCTCGGGAGCAGGGGAGTATCTAACGGTCAGCATTTCAGGAAGTGCTGACGAAGCCCCTGTCTGCTGGGCCCATACCTACTGGGCCCTGAATTGTGCGTCGAATTGTTTTGCGACAAGAAAATAAATGTTTATAAAATTGGTAATTAATATCGTTTTGGGCCTAGGGGCCCAAAAAGCCACTACATTATTGCAACAATTCAAAAACATATGTATAGAGTGGATTGTTTCTATTTACTGAATGATAGATATTAGAGGCAAAATTGTAAAACATTTATGATTTTGCACTGGGCACACTGGCAAGGAACTAAAGTAGTAGTTCCAAGGAAATTTTCTCGTGTTTTGCGCCGAGAAAAATAACCCATGCTGTCAGTTCGGGTTAGAATTCCACATTGAGCGGCCGTCGTTTCAAAAGCTCATTATTAAAGTGTATAATATTTTGGGTAGTGCCGAATGAACAGAGTGAACAGTGTACACTATGCCACAGTGTCAAAACGTTGTCAATTTTATATTTCAACATGTCTGACGGTTAAAATTTTGAGTCCAGTGCATGCAAGCGAAAAAAAAGAACTAAGGCCTTGCTTGGCAATTAATTCAGCTGGTGGAACGACAATCGTGCCAAAGTGCTGTGAAAGCCGATGCCAATGCCACAAGTGATGCGCAAGTGACGCGTGACCCCTCAGAAGTAGCAGTTGAAATCGCCCCAACTTCGAATCCGAAATCGGTTCAAATGAAACTTCCCTCAGACAAAGCGCATTTCCGCAACAGAAATGTTTGTAATTGTAATATTGTAGGATGTTTTGCGTTGAGGATTTTTTTGGCATAAAAGTCCTCCCCCAACCATTAAAGGGTACCTTGTATACGTTAATTGCTGACTGCTCTTCGAGTATTAGATCCACCCCTGCTCTGGGGCATCCGATTTGAAGTTACGCCACTGCTTCGAAGCGAGTTCGTGACGGTTGTCGTTTTGGTCGCTTTCGCATCAGTTTCGCATTCGTTTCGCATTCAAACGGAACATTTCCTTGCTCCAAATATAAACAACAAATTTGGAAATTTTGGTGGATACTATTTCTATTGTTGTTTTTTGAAAATTTGCAGCAGGGGAATTTTTAAAAGGTGCCATTTTGGGCGCTTTTCATCATCATTTCGTCGTCAGTATCAGAATAATCTAAGTCCGAATCAAACAAGCTCGAAATTTTGTCATCGGAATAATAATTTTTAATAATAATTTTTTTTTTCATCAGACACAACCAAGTCACCCATTTTACATAACCTCTAAACCATGCCTAATCAAGGCAGAAACTGAGCATGTTTTATTTTTAACCTGGCAGAGAAGCCTGTAACCGGTGCCCAGAGCACCGGTTAAGAAATCCTCCCGTTAGCTCATTCTATCCGGCCAGATAGCCACTACCTGGACATTGTAATACGCTTATAACTGACTTTCCTCCCGGTAACGTTAACAGCAACAAAGTCTATCGCTAACCGGACTTTGTAATTTCTACCGTTACGACACTTGCAAGCAAAATATCCGATTTGTTGTGAGTTATGGAAATGTCCAATGAGTAAGAGATTAGAGTTTTACGAGTTCTTTGAATTTTTTCACAGTAAACATCTCCATTCAAATAATACTAGGGAACGCTGCCAAAGTGTTCGCGTTGAAGACGCGTTGATATGGGCGCAGCTGATTTAAGTTGGGAACAAAAGTAGACACCCAGAAAATGTCATCGCTGTCGAAGCAGGCGTTTGGTCTGTAGAGCGCGCACAAACATGCACATACAAAAAAAACACACACACACATGTTTTTTTTAGCAATAGCACGCTACGCTCACAAAAAGTGTGTATTTTTTTGGAATTCGAAGTTATCAATAACACCAATCGATTCCTCTGAAAACTGATCTGAAGCCAGCTTGAATAGCATCTCTAGATTGAATAGGAGACGCGCAAAAGGCTGCGAATGATTCATTATTTTTCAAAACAATCTGGGCTGCTATAATCAGTGGTTAATTTGTAACAAAATAGGTGGGTAAGCCCTCATAAGTTTAAAAAAGATTTATCATTTCCAAAAACCACGGAAAATAATGTGAAATCAACGCCAAATATACACCGACGGACCTCAATATAAACAAACAACATTTATTATTAGCAGAAAATATACACTATACCCCGTTCACACTGGGGAAGTTAATCACTGTTAGCGGCTTAACTATGATCAAGAGGCCAGTGTGAACGGAACGCTGTTAGCGTTAACTCGGATTTGGCGTTAACAACGTTTCCTGAACGTGATTAAGAGCTAACTCAGTTAGTTTGCTCACCGCCCACCAGAACTGCGCTGCAGGAACGTTTTGTAGGATTGGGGAAGGCTGTGCAGTGTTGATTTTGTTTTTTTAAATGGCGTCAACGAGGGATATTGTGTGCGAAGCAAAAGATGGGAAAAGAAAGGGCAATTGACGGACCACGAGGTGTTATTATTGATTCACGTGTGGGAGTCGCACGTGAACAGGCTCCAGGCCAACAAAAGAAACGGCCCGATTTATAAAGATATGGAGCTCGAATTATAAATCAAAGTAAATACAAATTATGCATTAGATCAAGACGCCTTTTACTTCTCCTACGCTTCAAAATGTACTGGCTAATCAGCAGTAACAAAACTCGCAGCACATCTTCATTTTCCATGATTGAAACGGTCGAAATCGGAGTTTTAGAAGGTTATGTATATGGACGTACAGATTTGGAAAACGATGGCCGCTACGGCGTTAACCCTGTTTCAGTGTGAATGCTCAATTCAAACTCGAACACAGTTAGCCCACAATGCACTGCGCATAGTTGATCATAGTTAAACCTAACAGTGATTAACTTCCCCAGTGTGAACGGGGTATAATCTTTACTTCACTATGCCTATAGTTGACATTGTTTATTATATTTATTATGTTTATTACGAGTGCCAAATACAAAAAATTTACTCAAGTCATGAATATTTATCTATAAATTTCGCTTTTTGATATGGGTCCCACCTTTGGGAAAGTATTTTCGTCAACTATGGGAGTTTCGTGCTGCAACCAAAAAGCCGAGCTGGACTACGATTTTTCATTGCATGATAGGTACCAGAGGGCGTAATCAGCGTCTGCCTAGCAGTGCTTAATCATAAATGTTCTACATTTACCATATCTCATTCATTGAGTAACTAGAAACAATCCACTCAATATCTAGAATGTATTTAATCCATTTGCCTATTGTCGCATTGCTCTTTCTGCGCTGCCCGACAATAGGGTAGCGCGGGTAATGCGATAGACTTTGGTTGAGCAGATATTCCAGAGAATCTACGATTACGCTGTAAGCCAAGCTATCCTTACAGGTCACAACTCTTGCAGTTTGAGTTTTATTCAGAAATTTTTTAATATTTCTCAATCACCGATGCAAACCGTAGAAGAAGTTGCCAGACTGCAAAATGAGACATGCGTTTGGTACATAGACAAGAAGAGGTGCGTAAGCGCGCTTACCCACATAAAATAGGTGGGTAAGCTGGCTTACGTGAGCTTACGCCCAAATTAACCACTGGCTATAATCCTCTCTCCCTACTAACACGGTCCCATGGACGTGCTTTTAAGGTCCCCGAGGTCCGTCCATTGGAAGTCCATGAAGTCCGGACAATGGACGTCCAAAGCACCTCCACCGGACGTGCTTTGGACGTCCGTCAGGTCCGTGCTTTGGACGTTCAATGTCCGGACAATGGAAGTCAAAAGCACTTCCACCGGACGTGCTTTAGACGTCCGTCAGGTCCGTTCTTTGGACGTTCAATGTCCGGACAATGGAAGTCAAAAGCACTTCCACCGGACGTGCTTTAGACGTCCGTCAGGTCCGTTCTTTGGACGTTCAAAGCACCTCCACCAGAAGTGCTTTGGACGTCTGTCAGATCCGTGCTTTGGACGATCAAAGTCCGGACAGTGGACGTTCAAAGCACCTCCACCGGACGTGCTTCAGACGGCCATCAAGTCCGTGCTTGGGAAGTCAAAGGTCCGGACATCAACCTTCAAAGTACCTCCACCAAAGCGGGACATTTAACTACTTAATTGCAATGATTTGAAATTAAACTATTATTTTAATAATCAAAGAATTCTGTATTTCTGCTCCGGTTTTAATTAAATTGGAAATAAACTCTAACAAACGTCTAAAATAGAAGTCGCTAGATCCAATGGTACAAAGGCAGAAAAATTACAAGTCCACAGGCTAGTGCGCTAAACTGCCACCAGGTGGAGCTGAAACCTACTTTGAAAAATAATTTAGTTTTATCATTCTATTAACTCAGGGCTTGAGTTGCAGTTAATTTATTTGATTTGGTAACAATAAAAAAACATGCTTTTACATTTACTTTGTTTTTTGTAGTCATGTATCCAAACCGCAGCTCGGAAAAATGGTTAATCTGCCATACCACTCGGTAGAGTTACATGCATTTACCCCCTCCTAAATCCTCCGCACAGGCGAGTGAGATAAGAGTGATGCCCTCGCCACCCGCGTAAACACCATGTGGATGGCTATACACATCTCATAAATGGTGGTGCCATCTCACTCTGACTCTGTGAGCTAATCGCATTTTGTGATAGGTAATAAAATACCTTGGGCAATGTAAATTTGGTCAACAGCCTTCACTCTGAAATATTGTTATTTGATCATTTTTTCAATAGTAACGCAATATTTGCCTTTTTTTGCATTTAATGTTAAAATCTGCACTAACGGTGTAGGTAATTTGAATTGATGCAGCGATTGTCTGCGGAACTTCCCTTGAAGAGGTTAGATCGCTCCGCTGGAGAGACTTTGAACGGACCTTGCGGATCTCTGTGGAACTTTGAAATTGATGCTTCCGATGAACCTCCGTTGGAAATCCAGCGGAAGTCCATGAAGTCCTTCCGTGGAACTTCCATTTGGAGTACTTTTGATTTCCGAAGTCCGTTCAGCGAAGGTTCTCTGGACGGTCCTCAGGTCCCTTTGCGAGACTTTCGCTGAGGACTTTATTGGTACTTCCAAAGTTCGTCCGGCGGACGTCCGATGGAAGTCCGCACCGGACGTCCATGGACCTCCGTATGCATGACAAAAGTCCATTAACCGGACCTTCAGCGGAAGTCCACGGTCCCTTCAAGGGACCTGAGGTACGTCCGATGGACGGACCTCATTTCCGCAAGGTACGTCCGCCGGACGTCCATCGGACCTCCGTGTGTTAGTAGGGCTGTTTTACGAGCATTTTTGTGACGCAGATTACGTCAGATACGATAAGAATGGAACCTGGAATGCTCGGCCTTCAAGACACATTCTAGACCAAGGTATCTATGTCAGCTAGGGATGGCGTTTTACGGGTTAAAACTAAGGGAAATTAGATAGCCCAAACTACTATTAGTAGACAATTGAAAATTGGATCACTTCGTGCTGCAATCAAAATTCCCATGTCTATGATGTTTCTAAAGCTGTGTTTACACGGTTTAATGTTTCGTTCAATGCATTGAATTCAATGCATTGAACTCAATGCATTGAACGAAACATTGAATGCTCTTGAAGAGCCGTTTACACGACTCAGTGTTCTAAATTCATTGAAAATGGTGGCACAGCCTTCCAAAATCTTTGTTTCTTGAAGGCAGTAACATACCCTTCCTTCTATTGAAAGGAAAATTGAACGATATTTAGAACACGTCCTAGATGAGAAAACATTGGATGAAACCTTGAATTCAAGCTTTCTTTTAATGATTCATTGAATTCAATTGTTGTTTACACGGTTCAATGCATTGAATTCAACCTTGAATTCAATGCATTGAACGAAACATTGAACCGTGTAAACACAGCTTTAGGCATGTTATTTGTCCCAAAAAAATGCAGAGGGCGACAAAAATAATTCCAGAACACAGCCCTTAGCTCAAAATTAATATTTTTTTGAACAGTGACCAAGAGCAAGGTTCCAGCTAGGTGGTGTTGAATTTTGGTTTCCCCATCTCCAGCCATTATCCTCATACTGTTAAAAACTATGGACCATCTCATGTGGAGATGGTCCACCCATCGAAACGTCTGTTTACCCTTCAAAAGTGCGCAATTAAATTTATGGTAAAAGCTAGCAGCAACCCATGTGCAGCGATGTACATACTACAAGGATTCTTGCCGAGTATTTTTTATCAAACAATATTTTAACGCTACCATGTATTATGTTCATAAGGAAAACTCACGAAGAACAATTAGGCTTTAGCCAATGATAGGCTTACTATTAACGATTTGAAACACCTCTTCAAGTCTCTATACAAAAACATATTTCAACTCCATAATACTCCAGATCTAGAGATGAACAACAAGTTGAAATACATTAAAACCACAATTGCCCCTTGATATACTTGACAATCAGATCCAGGAGGCGGAAGAAGGTGGTCCTCTACCCACTCGTTCTTGTTCATACTTGACAAGATCCCGCCCGGAGGTCGCACGTCAATGTCAGTCAATGTCCCCACTACAAGGCGCCTCTCACTTGAGAGCACTATTAGTGATATCCTGGGCAGGGATCCGAACCGGAAACAGAACCGGAACCGGGACCCGAAAGAACCCCTATTATCATGGAACCAGAACCGGAATCAAAACCAGAATTTTGGTTTTCACTAGCAGTATGGCCCATGCTACGAACGTGTAATGGTAGTGCGAATAAGGGCAAGGGTTGTACGGAGAAGATGGTGCAAAATTTTCTATTATTTATTATTATTAGACATGACAGATAATATGATGACGTCCTTACACTGAAAGGATACCTTTAACCTACTTTTTTCTTGTCAATGGACTGCTGAAACAGATTATGATTGCAGAATGGGCCAGTGCTACGCACGTTCTTGAAGTGCGGGCGAGGGCATGTGTTGTACTTTTCAGTTCATGGCTCTAAATATGAAATATAAATACTAGGGCTTCGCGAACGCAATTTGTGTTGCGTTGAAGATGAGTGTAGCGGTTTATATATAGAGCTTAAAAAGGATGAGGCGAAAAGCCTATGAAAATCATGGAGCTGCAAGCCGGACCATTGCTTTCTCAAAGATTCTGATCACTTGAAAATGTAAACAATTCTTCCCTTTCTTTGTTTCTGTCCGAGCTGTGGGGTAGCGGGAATATGCTCATTTTGAGGTCATTGAGCATTGTGCATGTAAATACATAGATGCAACTCATGCCCAAGGGTTTTTATTAGGTTGGAGATGTATTTCTGCCTCGGATTTACTTTAAAAAAATTGCATCCACGAAATTTACAAAATTTCTAATATCTGTCAAATCTTGAAGTCAACTTCAAGTCAAAAAATCTGGTGTGATATTTCGATTTGGTTTCGATGGTTTCTAAAGACAACAATCGTAATTGGGAAAATTTGAAAACAATACGCACTTTTAAATAAATGTCCGTACTTTTCCAAACTTTCTCAATTGCCGATTATTGCTATTTTTTCTGCTTTGAAGGGAAGAGGTATGGAGGATTTTCTTGAAAAACGCAGGGGGTCTAAGTTGAGAACAAAAGTAGACACCCTGAAAATTTCATCGCGATCGACGCAGGCGTTTGGCCTGTAGAGCGCGCACAAACACACATACAAACAAACAAACAAACAAACAAACAAACAAACAAACAAACAAACAAACAAACAAACACACACAAGTGTTTTTTTTGGCAGTAGTGAAATTGATGATTTCGCTTCGCTAATCAAATATTCTGAGAATTGAGCAACATCATCAAGACCCCCTAAATATAAATATTTAATCCTATAGCTAATGGTTTTCTTTCGTAACGTACGTGCAGCTGACGAAGTGAGAAAATGATTATACGCTGCTAAACTTTGTTCAAATGCGTAAATACCAATGGGCATGAACGTATAAATGCATAATATTTGTGAGATTTTGAACGTGAGATTCATATAGAGCATGAAAACGGTAAAGAAAATTGACCTTCCAGGCTTGTTGATGAGCGTAGCGAGCGAAGCGAGCGGAGCGAAATCTTCAATTTCACTTACCCCAGAAAAAAGTAACTTGTGAATGTGTGTGTGTGTGTGTGTGTGTGTGTGTGTGTGTGTGTGTGTGTGTGTGTGTTTTTTTGTGTGTGTTTGTGCGCGCTCTACAGCCCAAACGCCTGAACCGACATGGATGAAAATTTCTGAGTATCTACCTCTGTTCTCAACTGAGACCCCCTGCGTTTTTGAAAAAGATCAGTTAAGTAAATTTTTTATAAATCAATTTTTACGAAATTTTTCGATTTTTTCAGAATTTTGAACCCCTGTAAATTTCAAAGTTCTGAACTTCTGAACATAACTTCACCAAAACTTCTAAACATGTTGACCTTATACATATTTATCATGCCTGCAAATCTTAGTTCGGTAGGTTTTTCCAATTGGTTTTTATTAGCATTTTTGTGGTGTTTTTTTCGTGATTTGACGGCTGATTCAATACGAGTCCGGTTTCCTTCATTTCCTTGGTTACCAGCTTTGTTGACCTCGATGAGAAACAAAGGAACGTCAGAATCCGTATACATTTTCAAGTGATCAGAATTTTCGAGAAGGCAAAGGTCAGGTTTGGTGCTCCATGGTTTCTTGTGACTGCTGCCTGCACCTTTTTATCAGCTATACACAAACCGCTACCTACGCTCATCTTCAACGCAACACAAATTGCGTTCGCGAAGCCCTAGTGTCTACAAAACACAGTCTATACTTACATGATCGAATCGCAGTGAAACCATTGAATCTTTTTAGATCAAGTATTTTAAGTAAAGGATCACAATAACGATATTATCTGTCGTTTTCTAACAAATTTTGAGCACCGTGGTTATATCTGGCTAAAAATTGTATTCCTGGCAATCTCTACTGTCGATGTTCACCGCTTCTATAAAAAATGTCTTGTTTCCGAAACCAGCAGGCCAAAGTCACTGGTACTTTAAAAATATAGAAACTAACTAGCAGTATGGGCCCGTGCTACGCACGTATAGTGCACTGCATGTGAGGGCATGTTAGTACTTTCCAGTTCATGGCTCTAAATATTTATTATTTATTAAAATTAATATTTATTAAAACTCTTTGCTCATATAAGTGGTGGAGAGCAAAATCGCCACCCGTCCACAAAGTGAAATGTTTTTCGCTGAAAGACCCTGATGAAATTACCAGAACAAACTCACAATCACCAAAAACGTGAAGATAATGTTAAGACCATTCAGTGTTAAGCTCCAGCTATAGGGCAGCTATAGCTTTAGCTATAGCTATAACTATAGCTATATAGCCTTCGACGCTAGTACCCTATGCCCTACGGGCATACCCGGTAGCCAGGTTATAACTAATATGTGGCCCTAGCCCATAACCTAGGTCCTAGGACTTGGGACCAAAACGTAACAACATGTTGTTGCTCGTAAATCATTATGCCATTATTTCAATCCAGGTTGCCGGAAGAAAGCTCTAAGTTTAATTTGCATAGTTGCATTTGAAAATGTCCCACGCCAAAAGGTGTAGTAAATGTCAAAACTCATATTTCAACACAAATTACACTAATCCATGAAATTTCTTTTGATATACTATCAAAAAGTATTATGCACAAATAAATATACATATACGTCAATTTTCGTATGATGAAAACGTTATTGATAGCTTCAATTACCTAGATCTGGCAAGACTGCTCAAAACTTATCTTCAATCAGTTCAATCAGTTTTTTCAATATTTCACCGAAAAAACACTTTCAAATTGCTGTAAGAATTTAGTCTCTGGATGTAAACCAATATTTTGAACACGTATAAACCATTTCCACCCGTTTTGAACCAATTTCCGCGATTTCTATCAAGAATGAAGCTCAATGAAAAATGCATCCCAGCCAGCCAGCCAGCCAGACAGCATAAACTAAAAAGTTGAACGTCGCCAAATTAGAGCTTTTATATAAGATTAACTAGCAGTATGGGCCCGTGCTACGCACGTATAGTGCACTGCATGGGAGGGCATGTTAGTACTTTCCAGTTCATGGCTTGAAATATTTATAATGTATTAAAATTAATATTTATTTAGGGCTCATATCAGTGGTGGAAAGCAAAACCGCCACCCGTCCACAAAGTGAAATGTTTTTCACTGAAAGAACCCGATGAAATAACCGGAACAAACTCACAATCACCAAGAACATGAAGAAATTGTTAAGATCATTCAGTTTTAAGCTCCAGCTGTAGGATGAAGCCCTTTCCTTCGGCGCTAGTACCCAATGCCCTGCGGGCTTACCCGATAGCCAGGTTATGACTAATATATGGCCCTAGGCCATAACCTAGGTCCTAGGACTTGGGACCAAAACGTTACAACATTTTGTTGCTCGCAAATCATGTCATTATCGCAATCCAGCTTGCCGGAAAAAACTTGAAGTTTAATTTGCAAAGTTGCATTTGAAAATGTCCAACGCCAAAAGGTGTAGCAAATGTCAAAACTCATATTTTAACACAAATTTCATTAATCAATTAAATTTATTTTGATTTACTATCTAAAAGTATTATAATGCACAAATAAATAAAAAAATATATATGTATATATATATATGTATATATATATATATATATATATACATATATATATATATATATATATATATATATATATATATATATATATATATATATATATATATATATATATATATATATATATATATATATATATATATATATATATATATATATATATATATATATATATATATATATATATATATATATATATATATATATATATATATATATATATATATATATATATATATATATATATATATATATATATATATATATATATATATATATATATATATATATATATATATATATATACGTCAATATTTGTTTGTGAAAAACGTAATTGATAGCATCAATTACCTAGATCTGGCAAGACTGCGCAAAACTTATCTTGCTGACTACACATAAATAGTGTATTGAACATTTTAGAAGCTACACGGTATATAACTCCGCCTGAAATTTGTCCGCAATCAATTCCTTACATTTGATGCAAATCAAAATCTTTTATAAGTGTTTCTAGTCGGTTTTGGATGTTTTTCTAAAGAGTTTTGCTTTCTGTACCCGATGACGTGTAAATAGCAACATTCACTGCGTAAAAGATAAATTCGTGGATTCATTCACCTTGCTGTGGTATGAAAACGAAACAAAAGAATTCATCTGTCACTCTGAATGCCAAATCATTTCAATGCCACGTAATATGATCGCAAATAGGAGCGTTTTGACAAAATTTCTTCAATAACTTCACAATGCATGCGATAATAGTCACCTAGACGAAGCGGATCAGAAAAAAGGTAAGATTTGAACGATTTAAAAATCGAGCTGGGCTGCAAGGTGCTACTCAATCATGCCAGCCAAATTGAATCAGTTTTTTCAATATTTCACCGAAAAAACACTTTCAAATCGCTGCTAAAATGTGGTCTCTGGATGTAAACCAATATTCTGAACATTTATAATCCATTTCCACCCGTTTTTAACCGATTTCCGCGATTTCTATTAAGAATGAAGCTCGGTGAAAAATGCATCCCAGCCAGCCAGCACAAACTAAAAAGTTGAACGTCGCCAAACTAGAGCTTTTATATAAGGTTAATTAATGTATCCATGCAGTTGAGATGTCATTTTTTTGTTGACAGATGTCATTACACAAGGGCTTCGCGAACGCAATTTGTGTTGCGTTGAAGATGAGCGTAGGTAGCGGTTTCTGTATAGCTGATATAAAGGTATGCAGGCAGAAGGCCTAAGAAAACCATTGAGCACCAAGCCTGACCATTGCCTACTCGAAAATTGTGACCAATCGGAAATGTGGTCGGATTATGTTTCTCTCCGTGCTGTCAGATGGCGAAAAAAGCAGATTATGAACTCATTGAGTAATGATACCGTAAATACGTAAGACATAACTTATGCCCGAGGGTTCTTATAAGATTTGAGATAAATTTCTGACGCGGATTTACTTTCACTTTTCAGTTACTTTAATAAACGAAATTGACTAAATTTCTGATAACTGTCAAATTTATGCTTTGGCCCTTACTGAAATCAACATATGCTGGTAACCTAGGAAACAAAGGATTCCGGACCCTCACCTAATATCCACTGTCCGTAACACCGTCGACGTAGTACGGGTCTACAAGATAGCACCGTTCTAATGTAGCTCCGGTCTAGCTCCAGTCTTTAGTCCCTATCTAATATCCACGTTCTACGCTGGGGTTTGGTTAGTTCTGGTACTACACCAGATCAATCGACTCTGACCTTACGCTATTGGCTAAAAAGACAGGCCCCATGATGTCATTGGCTGTCGGACATCTTACATTTGACGCGATTAACAACCGAGGCACTGGTGAATGCCATAAAGACTATTAAGCTGATAAGAGAAGCTGACAGATTCGGTCGGTCGTAGAACCATCAAAGTACTGCTACCTAGCGGTTCTATGATAGTCCCACAGAGTCACCGGACCTTAGTCTACGAAGTGGATATTAGATCGGGACTACTGCGTAACTCCCTCGTAGTCCGATAACCTTCACTAGCACCACCGTAGAACCGCTAGAATGTGGATATTAGGTAAGGGTCCGGACTCTTATTGAATCAGGCACTAAATCACGAAAAGACATTACAAAAATGCGAATAAAAACCAATCGGAAAGTCCTACCGACCTCAGATTTTCAGGCACAATAAATATGTTTAAGGGAACATACTTAAAGTATGTCACGCTTGTGGGGGGGGGGGGGGGGTTGCCCAAAGTGTGACAGTTTGTGACAGGGGGGGGGATAGATGTGACGTCACACTTTGTTGTAGGTATCATTATGATACATTTTCTATTAAAATAAAACATATCAAAACATAAATAAAACATATAAATAAAACATTATCAGTAAGTGTCAGAGCAAAATATTTTAAACTTTACTGCCAAATTCGGTGCTGATCAACTATTATCATCTCATTGTTTTGTTTTACCAGTAGTTTTTAATGAAGCATGAGACATTACTGCGCTGACTTCTTAATTTAACTTTGTACAATATATTTCATATTGCTGTGGTAGTACCTACTTCCCTTTGACTTGGTGCTGTTCTACTATTGTTTTAGTAGTTCAATAATCAATAATAGCTCAATAATTACGAAATTTTTGTAACTATTTCTGTATCGTACAAAGATGTTGAATTCCTCTTAACCAATTATTAATTTCTTGAAATACATAATTTATTAAAATATATTAAAAACCCCCCTTTTTTGTACATTGTGTGTACAGTCCCAAAAATTAGCTCTCGAGAGGAAAAAATTAATTTTTTTGTACATTTTGTGTACAGTCCCAAAAATTAGCTCTTGAGAGGAAAAAATTATTGGTGGGGGGGGGGGGGGGGTAATATATTGTGACATACTTTTCGAGGGGGGGTGTGCCAATGTATGACAGTTTGTGACAAGGGGGGGGGGAGGGGGTAAAAAAATGGCCTAAAAAGTGTGGCATACTTACGTTCCCTAAGGTCGACATGTTATATATGTTATGACATGTTATATAAGGTTCCTATATAACCTTAAAATTAAGGTTCATAAAGGCAGGGGCGGATCTAGACCTAAAACATGGGGGGGGGGGCGATTTGATGAGACAAGTATCTGTACACCTGAAATGATTAAGGCACCGAGAAGGTGGTCGGCGGGGGGGGGGGGGGGGGGGGGCGCATCCCGCCAGCAACCAGAGATCCGGTGGCTGAGCTCCAGGATAAAAATTGAGAAATTAAGGCCATTTACGAGAAAATCTACGCGTTCCAGATAAATTACTGTAACCTTGCCAATCAGAAACTATCAACAAATTTTAATGCAAAATTGTTTTCAATATAAGGAAGATGTAAAAGAAATTATTTAAATTAAATATACATAAACGACTTGTTTTTGAAAAGTCATCGATATTTCATTTATTGAAAAGAAATTCATGGATAATTGATGAGCGTAGCGAGCGAAGCGAGCGGAGCGAAATCTTCAATTTCACTACCCCCAAAAAAAGTCACATGTGTATGTTTTTTTTTTTTTGTGTGTGTTTGTGCGCGCTCTACAGACCAAACGCCTGAACCGATTAGAATGAAAATTTCTGAGTACCTACCTCTGTTCTCAACATAGACCCCATGCGTTTTTGGAAAAGATCGGTTCAGAATATTTGTAAGAAATCAATTTTTACGAAATTTTTCGTTTTTTCAAAATTTTGAATCTCTGTAAATTTCAAAGTTCTTAACATAACTTCACCAAAACTTCTAAACATGTTGACCTTGCAAATCTTAGGTCGGTAGGTCTTTCCAATTGGTGTTTATTAGCATTTTTGTTGTGTTTTTTCGTGATTTTCGGTACTTTTTGACGCCTGAATCAATTTCCTTCGTCACCTTGGTGACCAAGCTTTGTTGACTTGAAGTTTGTCCAAGGCAAGGCAATGATTTGACAGATATATCAGAAATAATGGAATTATGGAAGTAATTGAAGTAAGTTCGCATTAGATATATATCTCTAATATAATAAGAATCCACGGGCGTAATTCACATTCATGTTCAAATTACTCAATTAGTTAAAATAAGCACATTTTGGCTATCAGACAGGTCTAGAGAGAAACAAAGGAAGGTCATAATCGTCTTAAATTTCGAGTAATCAGAGTTTTCGAGTCTGGCTTGGTGCTCAATGGTTTTCATAGGCCTTCGGCCTCCACCTTTTTATCTGCTGTATACAAACCAGGGACTGAAACCGTTTGAAATTTCGGTTTGGTTGTTGGTTTTTGTTCTCGAATTTTAGGTTTTCCGGTTTCGGTTTTGGGTTTGTTCTTTTTAGAAAATAACGGTTTGGAAACAGGTTTAAACCGGTTAAAACCGGTTAATTTCGGTTTTTCAAAAAAAAATGTGGTGGCTGCGTGGAGTTTCCTGCTGACATGACTGTGTTAATTATTTGCAATAATAATCTAAAAATATTTGTATATTATATATTATTATAATGTACCTACTATCAATCTGGAGAAAATTCTTTAAATTGTTATACTGAAAAAATTTTGGTTAGTTTATTCGTTTCGTTGAAAGTTGGTAGATTTTTAACACACTAGCATGTAAATGTGTTGATCTTACCTCGAGGACACCGAAAATGTAGGGCTGTTTGCCACACAAAATACGTATCACCCTTCCGGTCTGTGATTGGCGACTGCAGACATTAGACACCAAGCAGTGTATGACAAAATGGAAACAAACATGCGCATTATTTTCAACTAGATATTCTTATTTTTACGCCGAAATTGAGCCGAAACAAAGCATTGCAAATTAATCGAAACTCTCGTATAGTCTACGAGCGGCGGCTTGGCGGCGAAGCCGCCAAGTAGAGTAGAGGTACCAAGGAGTTACTTTTAGTTACTAAGAACATTCGTTCCCTTCTCTCCGCCGACAAAAGCCCGACATTTATCGTATTTATCTTCTACGGATTACAATTCTTAGCTCGGTGTTGCAAGAAAAATATATATTCATATTATTATTAAAACATGAGCGTTTGCAATGACCGGCAGGGGCCCGGAAAGTGAAAAGCCCGGGGTGCGATAGCACCCCCGCACCCCGGGCTAGTCCGCCCCTGAGTATGAGACTCAGTTCACGGCTACCACCGGGCTTTGATAGCCAGAAGAGGGCGGCGTGGGGCCAGTGTCAGAGGAAGGTGCTGATATTCGAGTCTGCAACACTATGCAAACGCGCAGCGAAGTATACCTATGTCAGCGAAATGCCCCAGCGCCAAACAAAACATAGAATCGAATCGGGGTGCAGTGTAATAGCCATTTTTTTACGAGATAGTTAAAAGAGGCCATCAGTACTACTTGATGTGCCTGTGTTTGCGAAAGTTTATTTTATGGTCTCAGCTGCCCCACGCTCCCAGTTCCTTAATAATTATGAATCATGATAGACATAAAAAATACACATACAGACATACACATATAGACATAGCAGAAAAATTCTAACTGATCAATGGTTTTAATTATTATTTATATATTTGTGTTAACTAGGTAAATCAAATAGCTTACAAATACCACATTAATGAAATGTTTATTATAGTTATTTTATAACGCAGTGTAGATTAAATTGGCTTAGTATTAACTTTCATGGTGGCATACACTTTCACAGTTTGGCTACCTACTTACTTTGATTTGTAGCACAAAATTTTCTGTTAAAGACGAATTTTTCAAGACTTCTTTATATTAACAAGTAATAGCGAATAACTTTTTGGTGTCTAGGAGCCTGGGAAAAAACCGAAAAAAAACCGAAAAAAACCGGAAAAAAACCCGTTCAGTAAATATCGGTTTGTTCTTGGTTTCGTTCTTTTCCAAATAACGGTTTTCGAAAACTACCGGTTTTTAGCGGTTTTCGGTTTCGGTTTCGGTTTCATTTTCAGTCCTTGATACAAACCGCTACCTACGCTCATCTTCAACGCAACACAAATTGCGTTTGCGAAGCCCTAGTATGGTTGATCAAAATTTCACATTTGAAATCTTTGTTTTCTTCTTTTACTCAACATGGAAAATATTTTATGAGCGTAGCGAGCGAAGTGAGCGAAGCGAAAGCATCAATTTCACTACTGCTTAAAAAGAGCACTTGTGTGTGTGTGTGTGTGTGTGTGTGTGTGTGTGTGTGTGTGTGTGTGTGTGTGTGTGTGTGTGTGTGTGTGTGTGTGTGTGTGTGTGTGTGTGTGTGTGTGTGTGTGTGTGTGTGTGTGTGTGTGTGTGTGTGTGTGTGTGTGTGTGTGTGTGTGTGTGTGTGTGTGTGTGTGTGTGTGTGTGTGTGTGTGTGTGTGTGTGTGTGTGTGTGTGTGTGTGTGTGTGTGTGTGTGTGTGTGTGTGTGTGTGTGTGTGTGTGTGTGTGTGTGTGTGTGTGTGTGTGTGTGTGTGTGTGTGTGTGTGTGTGTGTGTGTGTGTGTGTGTGTGTGTGTGTGTGTGTGTGTGTGTGTGTGTGTGTGTGTGTGTGTGTGTGTGTGTGTGTGTGTGTGTGTGTGTGTGTGTGTGTGTGTGTGTGTGTGTGTGTGTGTGTGTGTGTGTGTGTGTGTGTGTGTGTGTGTGTGTGTGTGTGTGTGTGTGTGTGTGTGTGTGTGTGTGTGTGTGTGTGTGTGTGTGTGTGTGTGTGTGTGTGTGTGTGTGTGTGTGTGTGTGTGTGTGTGTGTGTGTGTGTGTGTGTGTGTGTGTGGAGTGTGTGTTTTAGTTGTTTGTTTGATTGTTTGTTTGTTTGATTGTTTGTTTGTTTGTTTGTTTGTTTGTTTGTTTGTTTGTTTGTATGTGTGTTTGTGCGCGCTCTACAGGCCAAACGCCTGCGTCGATTGCGATGAAATTTTCAGGGTGTCTTATTTTGTTCTCAACTTAGACACCCTGCGTTTTTCAAGAAAATCCTCCATACCTCTTCCCTTCAAAGCAGAAAAAATATCAATATTCGGCAATTGAGAAAGTTTGGTAGAGTACGGAAATTAATTTAAAAGTGCGTTTGTTTTCACATTTTCCCAATTTCAATTGTTGTCTTTAGAAACCATCGAAACCAAATCGAAACATCACACCAGATTTTTTGACTTGAAGTTGACTTCAAGATTTGACAGATATTAGAAATTTTGTCAATTTCGTGCATGCAAGTTTTTGAAAGTAAGTCCGCGGCAGAAATATATCTCCAACCTAAGAAAAATCCTTGGGCATGAGTTACTTCTATGTATTAACATGCACCTTGCTCAATGACCTCAAAATGAGAATATTTCCGCCACCCGACAGCTCGGACAGAAACAAAGAAAGGTCAGAATCGTTTACATTTTCAAGTGATCAGCATTTTTGAGAAAGCAATGTTCCGGCTTGCTGATCCATGATTTTCATAGGCATTTTGACTCAACCTTTTTATCAGGGATTGGAACCGGAACCGGAACCGGAACCGGAACCGGAACCCAGAACCGTTTAAAATCTGGAACCTTAACCGGAACCGGAACCCTTAAACAGAAAATAGTCGGAACCGGAACCGGAACCGAAATAAATAGTTACGGTTCTGTTTCGGTTCCAAAAGGTTCTTTTCGGTTCCAAACTTGGCCGACTTTTTCATTTTTATGTCACACTAAATTTATTCTTTGAAGATTTGATGTGATAATTATTTTAAAATTTCAAAATTTCTGTTTATTCCATATGAAAAATAGTATTTGCAAATGTTCTTCAGG
This sequence comes from Nemoura dubitans, assembly GCA_921293005.1. Lineage (NCBI taxonomy): Eukaryota > Metazoa > Arthropoda > Insecta > Plecoptera > Nemouridae > Nemoura > Nemoura dubitans. The sequence continues at coordinate 49,270,341 of OV121073.1, forward strand.
CTTAGAGTAAGTCGCCGGCTGTTCGTCTCTCCCAAGCTTATAGAATGCGTGATTTCAGCTGAAACCAGCACCACCCTTGAGCGATATATTTTGTATTTACGTTCGTATAATTTGCTTTTCATTTATAGAAGTTAGAATAAGACGGTATTTCTTGATAGCCAGAAATATCTGGATTTCTGTGTCTGCTGGCAATCTGAATTCAGAGATATGGAGAAGAGATTAACTGCTATGCAATGTCGTGTGAAAAAGTATATTCCGAATAATTAATATTTGAAAACATTAGCGAGAGAGAGTGAGAAACGTATAGCAAAGCGACGCACCACAAATAATTTTGCAAAGCTTGTGGTTTTCGTATAAATAGTGAAGCTGCATGACTCGCGACATATTTGATAATAATAATTACCCAAAATCGGTTTTAGTTAATTACTCATACCAATCTCTCTGATCACTCTACCACACGGCCGAAACAGCATGCGCAAAGAGAGTAATTGCTTTAAAAATGGTTGGTCCTAGAGTAATATAATAAATCAGTATTTTGTGCTTGACCAACAAAGTATTGTGAAAATAGTAATTATGATGAATGATGAATGTACCTACCAAACATGTCAAGAACACAGCAATATTGCATTGTACTACCTTATCTTAAACCCAATCACTGTGAAATTGATCTTGAAGTGACAAAATAGTGTCAAAAAAGCACTCTCTGAACCAAAGAAAGTATGTAGGGGATTTTTTATTTATTTTTAGAGTGCATACAAATTTGGAACCGTTTGGAACCTTTAGGAACCGTTTGAAGTTTCGGTTCCGCAGGAACCGAAACGACTCAGGAACCGAAACCGGAACCCGATCCCTTTGAGATCAAATTTGTTGGACCTGAACCGGAACCGGAACCGTAATGAGTTAAGGTTCCAATCCCTGCTTTTTATGCGCTGTATACAAACCGCTACGCTCATCTTCAACGCAACACAAATTGCGTTCGCGAAGCCCTAGTAATATGTAATAATACTTAGCATAAACATGTCACGTTTTAGTTTACTTTAGTGAAACAATACCCATTAAAAACGATATTCCAAACAGAGCGTGGTCGGCTTTTTTTTTAATGGCGCAGTCTGAATTTCTCATATTGAAAATAGCTGCCCTTACGTTAGGCACATTGCAATACCAATAACGAAATAATTTTAAGTTTAATTCTGGAGAATCATGTGTGGTGGTTGGGGGCGGGGGGGGGGGGGGGGGAAAGGCATCGGCTTCATTTTCCAGTTTCCATTTCCATTGGCAGACCCCACCAGCTATACAAAGAGCGGGTTAAAGCAACAAAAAAACAAGCCGTCCATGGATTCATGGGGGCGGTCGCCCCCCCCCCGCTCCCCCCCCCCCTAAATCGTCCCCTGCATAAAGGTTCCACCAGCTTGCGAACGCCTGAATCAATTTAGAAGAAAATTTTAGAGGACCTACCTTTGTTCACAACTAAGATCCTCCACGTGTTTGGAAAAGATCGGTTGAGAATATTTTTTTAATCAGTTTTTACGAAATTTTTCGATTTTTTCAAATTTATGAATCCAACAAAAAACACAGTATCTATCTACGCTATTTTTGTTGTGTCTGGAACTACTTTCTTTAACCACTAAACACAGTTTAAAAGCCAATTCCCCAACTTTGGGGCTCAAATAATGTACGATGGCTTAGCCAGAGAATAAATAATTACATTTACAAAATTAAATATGTTTCATTTGTCAAATTAACAATGCCTCCTAGAATCACTGCCACTTTTAAATCAAAATAGAAGTATTTTTTGTGACCAGGCTGTCTCCAAATTCTCATTTGAACTTTTCAAAAAGTCAGTAAATCAGTGAATTTCCAGGTACCGACTAAATTGGCCTTGAGCGCCCTTTTAGGCGAACATTGGTGAAATAGGACATGAGAGAAACAAAGGAAGGCCAGAATCGGCTAAACTATCTAAGGGCCGGTTTTACAATATTTTTCAACTCTGGGTTAAGCATCTAACCCTCAGAAACAGATGAATTCCACGGCTTCCTATTGGCGGTAGCAATGACAAATAACATAACTCCTACTTAAACTCTGGGTTGAGGCATCTTGTAATACCGTGCCTAAGAGCCGGTATTACAATATTTGTCAACTCTGGGTTAAACGTCTAACCCTCAGAAACAGATTACTTCCAAGGCATCCTATTGGTGGTTGTCAGAACCAAATTTTTTAGAAGACAATGATCTGGCATGGTGCTCCCTGGATTTCGTAGTAGGGCTTCTACCACCGTCTACCTTCACCAGTGGCGGCTTGGGACTTCGAAGATAACCGGTGGCTGCTCCTTATATCCCCCGACTCCCACCCACCCCATTCGACCGGTGGTGGTGGTGGTGGGGGGGGGGGGGGGGGGGGGGGTGTTCAATAATTATACTTTACTTTGATTTGTAGCTCAAACTCGCAATTTCCTTTGATTCTTCTAGATATAATAGCTATATTATATGCATCGAAATATTTTGATCGCTGACCGAATGTGAACGCGCATTTTGTGACGAGTTGGCTCATGTCTGACAATCCTTAATCAAAGACCAATTATTTTCGTTTAAATCCTTTGTATCGGTAGGTACTGCAGCATCCACTAATCTATTTGCGGAGCAGCAGTTTCGTTAAATGCGTTGTAGTTGCTGCGTTGCCATCCACGGCCTTATCCATATCAAGTCCTTTGGCAATGTCCTTCTCGCAGGATATAATCCAGGGATTGGAACCTTAACTCATTACGGTTCCGGTTCCGGTCCAACAAATTTGATCTCAAAGGGTTCGGGTTCCGGTTCCGGTTCCGGTTCCTGAGTCGTTTCGGTTCCTGCGAAACCGAAACTTCAAACGGTTCCAAAAGGTTCCAAACGGTTCCAAATTTGTATGCACTATAAAAAAATTAAAGAAAATCCCCTACATACTTTCTTTGGTTCAGAGAGTGCTTTTTTGACACTATTTTGTCACTTCAAGATCAATTTCACAGTGATTGGGATTAAGATACGGTAGTACAATGCAATATTGCTTTTTTTTTGACATGTTTGGTAGGTACATTCATCATTCATCATAAATACTATTTTCACAATACATTGTTGGTCAAGCACAAAATACTGATCTATTATATTACTCTAGGACCAACCATTTTTAAAGCAATAATTCTCTTTGAACATGCTGTTTCGGCCGTGTGTTAGCGTGATCAGTGAGATCATGGTAGGAGTAATTTTAACTAAAACCGAATTTGAGTAATTATTATTATTATCAAATATGTCAGGAGTCTGCAGCTTCACTATGTATTAGAAATCCACAAGCTTTGCAAAATTATTTGTGGTGCGTCGCTTTGCTATACTTTTCTCAATCTCTCTCGCTAATGTTTTCAAATATTAATTCGGAACAGATTTTTCACACGACATTGCATAGCAGCTAATCCCTTCTCCATATCTCTGAATTCAGATTGCCAGCAGACAGAAATCCAGATATTTCAGGCTATCAAGAAATACTGTCTTATTTCTAGCTTCTAAATGCAAAGCAGATTATACGAACGTATAAATAAAACGTATATCCCTCAAACGTGTGGTGCTGGTATCAGCTGAAATCACGCGTTATATAGGCTTGGGAGAAACGAACAGACGTTGACTCACTCTAAGCCTGAAGAACACGTCCAATTACTTTTCTTTACATATGAAATCAACAGAAATTTTGAAGTTTTAAAATAATTATCACATTAAATCTTCAAAGAATAAATTTAGTTTGGCACAAAAATGAAAAAGTCGGCCAAGTTAGGAACCGAAAAGAACCTTATGGAACCGAAACAGAACCGTAACTATTTATTTCGGTTCCGGTTCCGGTTTCGGTTCTTACTATTTTCTGTGTAAGGGTTCCGTTTCCGATTAAGGTTCCAGATTTCAAACGGTTCCAAACGGTTCTGGGTTCCGGTTCCGGTTCTGGTTCCAACCCCTGATATAATCCACCTAGCCAACCACCCCTCGACGCCCACCCCAAGGCCAGCCGGCCAGCCAGACACCAACCCACCCTTTGGAACCGGTGCCAAAGCTAAAAATTATCATAGCCAAGCCGCCACTGACCTTCACCTTTTTATCTGCTCTACAAACTTTGACGATTATCTTCAAAGCAACACAAATTGCGGTCGCGAAGCCCCATGTGTATTTACGTTATCACTACTCAATGAGTTCATAATCTGCATATTTTCGCTATCTGACAGCTCGGAGAGCAACAAAGGAACATCAGAATCCGTCTACATTTCCAAGTGATCAGAATTTTCGAGAAGGCAATGGTCTGCCTTGGTGCTCCATGGCTTTCAAATGCCAATTCTGCTTGCACCTTTTTATCCGCTGTACACAAACCGCTGTACACAACGCAACACAAATTTCTTTCGCGAAGCCCTAGTCATAACATACTCAATTATTTCATTGATGAGCGAAGCGAGCGGAGCGAAATCTACAAATTCACTATCCCCTTAAAAAAGTAACTTGTGCTTGTGTATGTTTTTTTTTCTTTTTTAATATGTGTTAGCGCGGGCTCTACAGACAAAACGCCTGAACCGATTAAGATGAAAATTTCAAAGGACCTACTTTTGTTTTTAACTTAGACCCTCCACGTTTTTGGAAAAGATCGGTTCAAAAATTTTGTAATAAATCAATTTTAAGAAATTTTTCGATTTTTTCAATATTTTGGATCTCTGTTAATGACAAATGTCAAAGTTCTTTGAAAAGTACAAACATGCCCTCGCCCGCACTTCAAGAATGTGCGTAGCACGGGCCCATACTGCAATCATAATCTGATTCAGTAGTCTTTTGACAAGAAAAAAATTAGGTAAACGTATCTTTTAAGTGTGAGGACGTCGTAAAATTATCTGTCGTGTCTAATAAATAATAGGAAAAATGTAACTCCCTTCTTCGTACAACCCTTGCCCTCACCCCACTACCATTACTCGTGCGTAGCACGGGCCATTCTGCTGGTAATATGTCAAAAACCTTTGTTTCATAAACAAAGGAAGTGTCCTACCGTCTCATGCCATGTTGCTGGCATGCGGCATCTTTGAGCATTTCGGTCTGCTTTCTGAAGTAGGACAATAATGACCATATTGTGTCGTTCACGTTCAGAATAATTGCGTGTACCAGCTGTCCTGCAGGCTGCTTCTGAACCTACTGGGTACTACCAGACTCATTTGCTTGGCAAACAAGAAAATGCCACTTTATTGATGAGCGTAGCGAGCGAAGCGAGCGGAGCGAAATCTTCAATTTCACTTACCCCAGAAAAAAGTCACTTGTGTATGTTTTTTTTTTTTTTTTTTTTGTGTGTTTGTGCGCACTCTACAGACTAAACTCCTGAACCAACACGGATGAAAATTTCTGAGTATCTCTGTTCTTAACTTAGACCCCCTGCGTTTTTGAAAAAGATCGGTTCAGTAAATTTTTTATAAATCAATTTTTACGAAATTTTTCGATTTTTTCAGAATTTTGAACCCCTGTAAATTTTAAAGTTCTGAACATAACTTAACCAAAACTTCTAAACATGTTGACCTTATACATATTTATCATGCCTGCAAATCTTAGTTCGGTAGGTTTTGCCAATTGGTTTTTATTAGCATTTTTGTGGTGTTTTTTTCGTGATTTGACGGCTGATTCAATACGAGTCCGGTTTCCTTCGTTTCCTTGGTTACCAGCTTTGTTGACCTCTAGGAGAAACAAAGGAAAGTAAGAATCCGTATACATTTTCAAGTGATCAGAATTTTCGAGAAGGCAATGGTCAGGTTTGTTTGCTGCTCCATGGTTTTCTTGTGACTGCTGCCTGCACCTTTTAATCCGCTATACACAAACCGCTACCTACGCTCATCTTCAACGCAACACAAATTGCTTTCTCGAAGCCCTAGTTATAAATAACATAATACTGAGCCTGGGGCGAATATTAATAGGCGCTGCAACACTTTTGAGAATATAATGGTAATTTTGGTAGACGAGCTACAAAAATACGAATACCTTTGCAGACGTGCGAAATGTCACGTCGTCTCTGGTTTTTGCAAAAAAATTAAACTACGCAAAAAAACTCGTCCCGTCTTGTGGAGAGTTCCGTGGTCGCTGCTTGCGTTGCGTCGCGTATTATCTGCGGCGGCCTTTCGCCAACGCAAGGCTTGTTGGCTGACTCGCCGTACAGCGCAGGACGGACGCAGGGCGGACGGCAGTTTACGGATTTACGTTACGTCAGTTGACTCGCGAACCTTGCAACGGGAGCACGTGCGCTCTCTCCTCTCGCTTGCACCTCACTCTCTGTTTCATCGAAGATGAAGGCTACGATCAGCTGACTTTAGACCTTCTCTCGCACAGATGGATCTCAATTCATAATACAAATTCAACTACTGAACTAATTTTATCAATGCCCTCTAATCAAGTGATCGGAATGAGTGCTTTATACGTTCTTTCTTATCACCGTGTGTTTATTTGTTAAGAATGACAGCTGTCATTCTTTGGCAGAGTCGCAGTGTAATAATCTATAACCTTAAAAAATCTTGCCTTTTACGGTGAAAATGAGTGAAAGTGTGTTTTAACAGTGATCCTTGTGATAGTTTTTGTGTACAGAAAACCGTGTGAGCTAGATACAAGTTTTAAATAATTGCTTTGAAAAAACTAAAACCAAAATGCCTGTAATGTCAAAGTATTTGGAGCAGACCGCTAGTCGGTACAACATTCCAAAGGAGCACATGACTCGTGGCTTCATTGGAGCTGCGATATTCCTGTACGGGCTCAAGCTCGGCTACCCGTACATACAATCGCTAGTGGGCAAGAATGTCAAGACGAATCATAACGGGCATGCGTCCATCATCATCGATACGGACCTAACGGAAAACAACAACAAAGTCCAAAGAAACGGCGATGTGAAGAAGGAAACCAAAGAAAAACTAGGAGCGCTAGCGCTGCTGAAGAAAAGTGCGCCAGGACTAAATAAAGACTTTATTATCCAATTAATTAAACTGGTTAAATTGATGATCCCTGGTGTTTGGACACCCGAAGTTGGCTTGTTGGCTGTGCACACAATCGCATTGGCTTCTCGGACTTTCCTGAGTATCTATGTTGCGTCGATGGAGGGACAGATAGTGAAACATATCGTGCGAAGGGACGTGAGAAACTTTGTAATAATGCTACTCAAGTGGTTGGGGGTGGCGATCCCGGCGACATTTATCAACTCGATGATTAGATTCCTGGAGCAGAAACTGGCATTGGCATTCAGGTAAGACTTGGTTTCAATTGTTTTTCTAGTGCAGACACTCCCCTAACTAATTCTGAAAGCAGGCACGTAGGTTTGTACTTAGGTTCCTCTTCATTTCAAATTGAGGGAATTGCAGGTATGGGGTACCTACCCAACCCAACCTAGAAGGTAGGTACCTACCTTACCAAACCATATCTGCTTTCCAACAATCACACTTGCCAACATTCAGCTTGTGAAAAGAAACTAATGGTGTTTTCAGAACTTTTAAATAGTTGTGGTAGGTGTAGGTAGGTAGGTAACCTACCTACATTGAAGTACCATTGTAGGTAGGGACTTCTGTGCTTAGCTAGACTAATGTGACAAAAAAAAAGTATTTGACAATGCTTGAGTAGGTAGGTAGGTAGAGAGAGGTACCTACCTTGTAATCTACCTCATACCTAATAATCTAGTGGGTAAGGTACGTATTTGAAGACTCATAACATGTTCTGCAGGCAGTGTACATTCTTAAGTGTGGGACTTAATATATTTTGAGTAAGAAATAAGTTAAAATATATCAACAAATAATTTTGTGAGAAAGGTAGTCCGATGTGTCCAAACTGCACTCTGGAAAAGAGACCAATCAACAACTATAAATGCGCACCGTCACGGCTGACAGGCTGACAGAGTTCTTTGGGATTGGTTAGTCCAGTTCAGAATTCAAGCACTATAATAAACTAGGGCCTCGCAAACGCTATTTGTGCTGCGTTGAAGATGAGCGTACCGATTTGATTAACGGATAAAAAGGTGAAGGCAAAAGGCCGTTATCAGTGGGCCATGGGTAAAGTAACTGTTACCTACTTTGTTAATTGGATAAGTAAATTTTAGTTCAAAGTAACTTTGATTAAACTTATAAAACTTGGGTAAATTTTTTCTAAAAAAAAAAATACTTGAAAACAAAACGTTGTGCATATATATCTGAAACTTTCAGGAATGCTTAATATCAGCTTGCTTTACATCTCTGCAAAGTTACATTAAAAGGTATTCGTATAGGCAATACAGAGTCGACAATTTTTAGAGAAATTGAAAATTTTTGAAAATTGCAACTGGTTAAAAACTATACGCAGCCGATTTTGCTGGGTATAGATCCTAAGAATTTCATCAAAATCGAAGCAGGCGTTTGGGCTGTAGTAGAGCTCGCCTCGCCCATCAATTAAAATGAAATAAACTATGGGTTCACGAACGCATTTCGTGTTGCGTTGAAGATGAGGGTAGCTGTTTACAGCAGCTAAAAAAGGTGAAGATAGTACCTACTAAACAACGGAACGTGTGTGAATTATTTATTTCCAAAATAATTTGCTAATTAATTCTTAGTTCAAAACGATTGGAATTGAATTTCGTATAAAAACCGCAAAAATGTTACACTTACTAGATACTATACTTACATAATATATAATCTTTCTTACCTATAATAATCACGAATCATGGCCTGCTCTGATCAAATGAACTTTGTGCTAGAATGTCCCGGTGTTGCGTTGTAGTGATACTGATAGGCTTCAGTAATCAGCCGATCTTGTCTGCGTGTTATCGCCGACCGCCTGGCGAGCAGCCCTCAAAGGTCGGCCATCTCGTCAAGATCAGATTGAGTCGAGAGATAACCTTGATCTGGAGCAATTACAATCCAACTATTGGGAAGCTGAATCTAATTGCGTTATGGATACCAACTTTTCCCCAAAAAATGGAATTTAGTGACGGTGGAGCGGTGATGCTGTGACACGCGTTATGTTGGTACCTACTTCAAAATCACGCACATTTTATAATCTCTGCCATTTTGGGGGCGTGTGAAACGAGTGCCAAACTCGGTTTGTGCCGAAGTTGGTCCTCGAACCACAGAGCAAGGCAGACAGCAGCAGCTAAAACCCCGTTTACATAGTCCAAGCTTTTTTGACAAAAGTCTGCCACAAAAGTTTTATGCTGTCAAAATAACACGGCTAGATAGAAAATTAATGTTGTAGTGACAAATTATACCTGTAGTTTATCACTAATAGATGAGCGTAGGAGCGAAGCGAAATCATCAATTTCACTACTGCTAAAAAAAAGCACTTGTGTGTGTTTTTTTGTTTGTTTGTTTGTTTGTATGTGTGTTTGTGCGCGCTGTACAGGCCAAACGCCTGCGTCGATTGCGATGAAATTTTCAGGGTGTCGACTTTTGTTCTCAACTTAGACCCCCTGCGTTTTTCAAGAATATCCTCCATACCTCTTCCCTTCAAAGCAGAAAAAATAGCAATATTCGGCAATTGAGAAAGTTTGGTAAAGTACGGAAATTTATTTAACAGTGCGTATTGTTTAAAAATTTTCCCAATCTCGATTGCTGTCTTTGGAAACCATCGAAACCAAATCGAAACATCACATCAGAATTTTTGACATGAAGTTGACTTCAAGATTTGACAGATATTAGACATTTTGTCAATTTCGTGCATGCAAGTTCTTGAAAGTAAGTCCGCGGCAGAAATATATCTCCAACCTAATAAAAACCCTTGGGCATGAGCTGCATCTATGTATTTACATGCACATTGCTTAATTACCTCAAAGTGAGCATATTTCCGCTACCCGACAGCTCGGACAGAAACAAAGAAAGGTCAGAATCGTTTACATTTTCAAGTGATCAGAATTTTGAGAAAGCAATGGCCCAGCTTGCTGCTCTATGATTCTTATATGCTTTTTGTCTCAGTCTTTTTATGCGCTATACCTATATACAAACCGCTACGCTCATCTTCAACGCAACAGAAATTGCGTTCGCCCAGTAGGTACCTACTTATAATATATTATGTTTAATATAAATATGATATATATATAGTGTATATATATATATATATATATATATATATATATATATATATATATATATAGTGATAAATTACACCAATACTACATGAAATATAGCCATGTTATTTTGACGGCATACAAATGCCGTGGCCGACTAATGTCTAAAATGCTCCCATTTAAAAGGGGCTTAAGCATGTTCCTCTGTTTCACTGTAGGAAAAATCCAAAAGGAAAAATTCGAAGTTGTTGTGGGTTTTGGAAATGTCCAACGAGCAAGAGATTAGAGGTTTACGAATTCTTAGATTTTTTTCACAGTAAATAACTTCATTCAAATAATTAAAGAGTGCCTTGTTTTCTTATTCGAAGTTCTCAATAACACCAATCGATTCCTCTTTGAAAACTGATCAGTACTCCGCTTGATCGCATCTCTAGATTGAATAGGATATGCGCAAAAGGCTGTGATTTATTTATTATTTTTCTAAACAATTTCGGCTGCTATAATCCTATCTGTTTTACGAGCATTTAAGAGTAATACTTCATTCACATTACAGACAATCAGCATCAACTCTCTACGCCATCAAAGATGGCGTTGATTGGGTTTCCACAACTCTGTTATAACTATTTGTAACTATTATATAACTATTTAATCGTGATGAAATCATTCGGGAAACGTTGTGAACTCTCGTAAGAGCTCGTGAATATTTCGAAATTCGCCACCGGAAACGTTGAAACAATAACCTGGGAACGTTTTCCGTGTGCTATGAGCTTGGTGATAAAGTAAGGTTAGATTCGTCACGATTTCCGGTTGTGTTCGTTTCCCGAGCATATTCCGAACTTGTCCGAATGACTTAATCATGATCAAGTAATACCTCGTTCACACTACATAGGGTGGTTGTACCAGTAGTGGCCATAGCACCAGTTTTGGCCACCTTGGTTTTCAAATACCTGCCTTAAGCATATGCCTAGCAGTGAACCAATGGGAGTAAACTTATCATGAAGCTTAAGATGTTCTTTATAAGGTGGTGTGTGATTGGCTGAAATTAACAGAATGATATGAAGATGGCTGAGTGCTGAGCACATGGAGCGACTGTTTCGCCGCAATTGCTATCAAAGTCGGTAAGAACAGCACCATTTTCTCAATGAATTTACAGTTAATTAAGAGCAAACTATTGTAAGCATTCATCTCTAATACATTACGATATAGGTTAATCTGTAGTTTTAGTGCATTTGCAGTGTTTTTATTGAAATGTGTTTTGCTATAGGCTACATGGCCAAAACCAGCACTTGGATTACTCTCATGTACCAGTTTCAGCCATAAAGTGGCTACTTGAGGAACCTATGAGGACCATTTGTGGCCATAGGACATTTATTTTTCTTTAATTTCAGTGTGAAGCCATGGCTCCAGTGAAGAGAACACTCTTCAGCTATTCGCCTCGTAAGCTGAATAGTGCTCTCAAGGAAGTATGTTCCGGAATGTCCGTATTAAAAGCAAGCAAGACATTCAAAGTGCCACGGACAACACTGAGAAACAAATTGGCAGGGATTTCGCCCGAATCCACTGGCCTTTAATGTCATTAAAACTAATAATGTCACATTTTGAATCTTTGTTTGCGACTAAAATTGAGATAAGTAGTCAAAGTTGGAAGCTGCGATTCTAGAACATAGGTATATCTACCGAATTTATTAGTCTATACTTTGTTTTTGGTTACCTATATTAGTTACCTTTTCTTGTGATTAAAAACCAAAGCACATGCCATTGAAAATACATATATTTTAAAACAAATTGAAAACATTGAAATGATATTGTACTTTCAAAATGCCCTGTATTCCCTTCTCTGTCTACTCCTGAAAATGCACTTTAAATGATATGGCCAGAAATGGTACTGCATATGACCACATCTGGTACAAAGGTAGCCAAAACTGGTGAAATTTGAATTTTCATGTTTGATAATTTTTTAAAAATATTCTGTGGGTATTAGGCTTGCTATTAATGCATTTTCATGTGGTTCAATACATAATGTGCAACAGGAAAAAAAAACAGAAAGATACTAGTGAAAATTAGAGGCAAAAACTGGTATTGCCCAGGACTGAAGTGCTAAAAGTGGCCACAACTGGTGCAACCACCCTACGTTATCAACAACAACTCGCTACGCCATCAAATATGGCGTTGATTGGGTTTCCACAACTCAGTTAACTATTTAGTCGTGATGAAATCATTCGGGAAACGTCGTAAACGCTCGTTAGAGTCCGTGATTTTTTCGAAATCCACCACTGGAAACGTTGATACATTAACCTGGGAACGTGTTCCGTGTGCTATGAGCTCGGTGATAAAGTGAGGTTAGATTCTTCACGATTTTTTGGTTGTGTTTCTTTCCCGAGCATATTCCGAACTTGTCCGAATGACTTGATCATGATCAAGTAAGGAAACAAGTGTGAACACCAACTGATTTTTGAAACCCAATCAACGCCATATTTGATCGGGTTGAGGACTTGATCATGATTAACTCGTGTAGTGTGAACGGAATACGTCACATGCGATAAGAATCGAGCGCCGAGAACTCGGCCGTCGAGTCTCATTCTAGACCATGGTGTCTATTATGACCAGGGGCGAAGCCTCCTATGAGGCAATAACACAGTGTTTACCCTAAAAATTACGTGATGAGGTTTTTTTTACGGATCTTTTGTTAGTTTATTTAGTTTGCACGTGGCTTGAACGAGCTCGGCTCGAGATGCAAATGCATTCATATTCGCGCTCCAAACTCGGCTATGGCGCAAGCGCAACGGGCAACGAGCGAATACTCTTCGGGCAACAAGCGCGAGACATAATGGAGAGTGCCTCTTCCCATACGCTCTTATACACCAAGCCCATGGCACACGATGCTTGATTTCCAAGTCCCCGCTGCAGTAAAATCGCTGCGTTTGAGACGGTGACTCGCTCTGTGACTACATTTCGTCCTGAAAATATCTACTTCGGGAACCGCGTCTCCGTAGCACAACCGCGCTCCGTGGCGCGGCATATGTTTCAGTGCTAATTGTAGCGTTTCCCCAGTGTTGAAAGCGATATAAGCACAAGTCTTCCCATGATATCTCCATGAGCTCATCTGTACGTGGTCGGTGGGCAAAAATCCAAATGATAGAATTTTACCTTTTTTTTTACCGAGACACGATGTGCGTTGTTCGTCCGAATAGAAGAAACACTGGTTTACCCACCCCACACAGGCAGCTACAGGCTCTCTGTCCCTCAGCAGCGAGGCTCGGGTCGGTTGAGTTCAACTCGAAAGGGGGGTCCGATCCTCGGGTGGAGGTGTGTCTTATTTGGTTGCCTAGCTTGCTAAAATTTGGGGCTGCTCGCATCTGCAAATTAGCGCAAATGCAGAGTCTCATGAGTATGCGCTTTTTTACTTAACCGTAAAAGATAAACTATTGAAGTTAGCGAAGGAGTTGTACATAAAGAATCAATCTGTGTCGGTAACGGAGCCTTTTTCTCAATTTTAATCTCCTTCGTCTCGTTATCCATTCACAAAAGCGCAATAAAAGCAAAATACAACTCTTTTAGAAGCGGTTTTGGCCCTCTTAAACACAAAATTTGTAAAAACAGCTCCGTTACCGACACAGATTGACTCTTTATATATAACACACTCGATTACTTTATTATATTATCTCTTACGGTTTAGTCGAACAGAGCATAATAACCACAGTCTGAATCTGTGACGGTAGTGGAGCTACCCAGGAGCCTTAAGAGTGCTGCTCACGGTTAATCTTTCACCCCCACCCCCACTTGAACGTTGAATGCAGAGGTCCACGCGGGAGAAGGAATGAACCCTTAAATGTATTCCAATCTTTAATTTTAGCATATCAGTAGATAGAGGAAGAGTATATCTTGAAGCCGATCGTATTCTCAATTTGATATTTACAAAAATGTACTAGGTACAAATTTTCGAAAATAGCCTAAATGAGCTATAATCGTCGATGTTCATACGAAAGTTAACGATATTCATTCCTTCTGAACTGGAAAAGGGTTGCGATCGGCTCGTGCGCGCACTCTTTCGCTACGCTGAGTTTTTTTTTTCAGAGAATTTGGAGCAAATTTAGGCCATCATTTTTGGTGCCGTGTGCACCTGTAAACGTTGGTGATCACCCCTCCCGAATTGTCAACAAGAATCGTTTTGTTACTTTTTTTGAGTTGCGTCGAAGAGGCGGAAGAAGAGGTTTAGAGCCGAGCCAGAAGTTCGAAGCACGGATTAATTTTTATCACTCCAAGGGAAAGGTTTGTTGCGGTCAGAAAGTCTTGTAGAATGGCCAATTGGTGCACGAAAACTTTGATTTAACATTGATGAAAATCACCCATCGATATCGAATCATGTCGTATAAATTATCACACCAAAAACTTAAAAATGTATGGTTTTCAAATTTGACTGCATGTGTTTATGCTGACATCGCGATTCATTAATCACTTTTGTTGCATTCATCTCGGGTATGTTGATTTTTTCAACTTCCAACTTGCGATAACATCGATCATTCTTATCTTAAGAGTCCGGAGCAGTTCAGATTGTTTATTTTTTGAAGAGTTGACTCAAACTTTGTACATCACTAAGTAGCTACATTATCACTCGAAAATAATCAACTACTTGGGTCTTATACTTTTATCGCATGAATGTTTCAATACCTTCATAATCTCTTAAAGCTTCAGATAGCTTTGCTTTCCGGGAACAAAATAAATTGCAAAGGCGATATCTTTCAGCAAAACGAGTATTGATTGATACATTTATAATTTAAACTGACATCATTACATTTGTCATGCCGAATGGATCGTGGAGCAGCTTGAATCTAACTTCTAAAGTCATGTTTGCGGTTCCTAAACGGCAATTTGTTCATGTGCCTGCCATAACGTGTTTTTAAATCCTTTATGAGAAATAATCTAGTCGAATGCAAGATAGAAATGTGTAATTACAATTAGCTAATCCCTTCCTTTCATCACTCCGGCGAGCGCGATAACGAGAGGCACGGAGTATCAACAACGTCTCATATTTTGTCGAGAAGCAGTCGTAGGGTGTACAAAGTTAAAAATTGAAGATGGAAAATTTTGAAACAGACCCATTTTTTCCACCGTTTGAGGGTCACATCATTGAAGAAATCATTTCAATATTTCGGTATGTGGTAGACAAAAGACCTCAAATTGGGTAACTATGGCCCTTTTTTCGACTTCTCTATTGCACTTTCGTATACATGGCTCTAAAGAAGGTCAAAAATGAATAGTTTCGGGGTGGTTCTAGCGTTCCGGGGGGAAATTTTCGAAAAAGGGCCAAGGTTACCCAATTTCACATCTTTTGTTTACAACCTATTGAAATATTGAAATGATAACTTCAACGATGTGACCATCCAACGGTGGAAAAAAAGGGTCTGAAAGCCACTTTCTGGCGAACTGATCCGGCCACTTAAGCTGCGATAAGCACAGTTAGAAGTTGGTAGAGTAATTGTGCTGTAAATGGCTAGTGCTGACTAACTGAAATAATAACTTTCTCAGATTACGAATATCGAAGCGAATGACGAGGCACCGGGGAATGGGCTCTACACTGGGTACCCACTACTCGCTACTCGCTACTCGTTCGTGAGCGCATCATTATGGCATACCTGCGAACGCAGCAGCGAAATCTTCAATTTCACTAGAACAGAAAAAACGTCACGTGTGCTAGATATTACGCAAAGTCATCATGTATAATATTAAAGAAAAATATGGAGGAAATATTGATGGAGGTATACTGTATAGTCGGGTCCAGCCGGAGCAGACGTGTTTTACCCGGCCTGCCCCTCAACATCTCGGTCCCAGCACGCTGCCAAAAGACTTGCTCCTCAAATATCTCGGTTCCAGCACGGAGCCTAAAGGCTTGCCCCTCAAACATCTCGCTCCCAGTACGCAGCCAAAAGGCTTTCTTCCCCTCAAACATCTCGGTCCCAGCTCGCAGCCAGAAGGCTTGCTCCTCAGGCATCTCGGTTCCAGCACGCAGCCAGAAGGTTTTCCCCTCAAACTCTCCCATTCTCCCATTTATTAACTTACTCTTCCATTGTGTGGAGTTGGCCGATGTCGGTCTGGATAACTTGTTTTCTAATCAGTAATCAGTTTGGTGCGGTCTTCAATGACATAATATCATGGCATACCTATACAAATCAAATGAACGATTAATAAACTGAGTGATCAGTCGTCAAAATAATATTCCTAGTGATTTACGGAATCTTAATTCTGTTTCGATTTTTAAATTTCTAAGTCATATGAACAGATTGCTTTTTTGCCGGGACTAATAATTCTTGTCATTTAACTTCACATAATCAGTGCAAATTATCTATAGTAAAAACATTCAAATTGATTGCGAAACAGGTAGCAGTCCCTTTTTTTCCGAACCTTTTTGATGGAGCTGGCAGCGAACCACTGCTACCTTTAGCAAAGGCTGTGCAAAGTTGCAGTACCTGACCAATGTCCCGGGGCGCTGCCAAAAGAACCTGATACGTACTATAGTTACGAATTTAAAATACCTGCAACTTTATCGGGATTCGAGCGTAGGTACTTTGCTTGGAAATAATGACAGTTTTCCAGTTGGGCCAATTAGTCCGATTTTTGGTTTTTATAACCCGTAACTAATTGTTTTCAATAGCCAGTTATTTGACCTCCCCTCCAGGCCGCGGCATATCACGGCGTCCGCTCGACGTCGGGGACGAAGTTTTCTGCTTGTCACGGGGAAATGAGAAATGAGAAAGTTTGGCGCAAAACACCAGTCGTCCGACTCAGCCGAGTGTCCGGCAAGTCGCAGGGAGGGACGCGGACGGCACGCCGAGGATGTCCGCGGATGTCCCGAGCGTCCGCGGACATCCTGCACCGACATTGAGCACATTTGCTCTGAACGATCTTCGCTAGCTTCCAACATAGACCTCGTTTACTTTTTCAGCAAAATCGACATGATAATAATAGTTCTTTTGAACTAATCAAAATTCTCTATTTTGCTCATAATTTGCACAAACTTATTCCAGCTGCTATATACAGCCAAATATATTGATATATTTTAAGAAACGTCACTAAGTTTCAGTAAAGTGTATTGAAACCAAGCATTTTTGAAGTTTTAAATCCTTTTTACGACATTCGATCCGTTCTCTTTTTATTTCTATCGTTTTTATTAATTTAGCACCCACACTGCTGAGGTATTTGCTCGGAATACAATCGAAATCACGATTACATCGAAATCCTGATCACGAAATCAGGAATTACATATTTCCTGCCCTAAATACAGCGATATTAATTTCACACCATGGCCCATGCGCTGTTGACGAGCCTGTAAAATCCGTTCAACTTTTATCCGCTGCACCCTGCAACGCACGTGCGGTCGCATCACATAGTGCGTTCGCGTAGCACGCGTGGGGCGTGCCATTCCACGACGGCGACTCCATTGTCTGGCAAACACGTCCATGTTATCGCCAACCCCTTGTCAGTGATGCAACTGTCATAGCATTTGCTGTGGGCACGATCAAGGGCGATGGCAGGCATTCCGCGTTATCATCAGGTCTTGGCAGAACTTGGAAAGCGTGTCGACAACGTCCTCCGACTATAAACAAACGTAAACAAACAAACGTGCACGTGTCTGGCTTGGCGAACACACGTGGGATCACAACGAGGTGCACACGTGTCTGGCTCTGCGAACACACGTGGGATCACAACGAGGTGCACACGTGTCTGGCTCTGCGAACACACGTGGGATCACAACGAGGTGCACACGTGTCTGGCTTGGCGAACACACGTGGGATCACAACGAGGTGCACACGTGTCTGGCTTGGCGAACACACGTGGGATCACAACGAGGTGCACACGTGTCTGGCTTGGCGACAGCTCTGTTGCTGTTTGTTGCCAATTGAAATTGATTACCTCGGATCTCAGAACGAAATGGAAGATGAAGCAAAACGCCAGGGAGGACGCAAGCGCACCAACACTAGCCGCATATCTTGTTTCACGCTAACCTGCAGGAGTAAATATAAGTACCTGTCGTCTATACTTTTTTTCACGTTTAGAAGGAGCTAGTGGTGTTTCACTCTCAAAGAGTTTTCCATGCTGCTGGAAGAGCCACAGGTTTCAAGTCAACGTTCTCAGGCCGCCCCATTGTTCCGCTGAAGGGTTGAATGTAAACCCTGATCGGCCCCAGGAGCAGAGAGCACAGAGCACAGAGCAGAGAGTCGGCACTCGGCCACGGCCCAGCTGACAGCGCAGAGCAAGTGCCGTGCAGGGTTCGATGGCCGACTCGGCGAAAGTGTGCCAATCTCACGCGGAGAGCGTCTCTGGTCCAGCGACCATCGGAGGGGCCTTGCTCGAGACGCGACGCCGCGGAAACAGCGCGCGGAAACACGTTCGCCCCCTCGTGACGTCACTGCAGCTTACGCATGAGCATGAGCTGAGCTAAAAAGACACGAAATGAAGTATATATATATATATGAGTATTCGTAGACTCTGGACCATACCCCCATGGGGACATTCAATTCTCATCCTGTATGGAAATTACTTCTCTCAAATCTCGTGTCTATTTTGTTCAGCTGGTTAGAGCACCAGCCGCGAAAGTTGGGGACCCGGGTTCAAATCCCGGAATGGGCAAAATTTTTGGGAGGCTGTGTGAACATAATAATAAAATGACTAGCCAATTACGAGCTTTCGTAATTTAAATAAGATTATAAAGAGAATTCAACGCATCCAACGTTAAATTGGAGTTACTCGAGGTTGTATGTAAATGTTGTTGCAGCATAGCAGCACACGGTTCCAGAGCCCATATGAGTATTCGTAGACTCTGGACCATACCCCCATGGGGACATTCAATTCTCACCCTGTATGCAAATTACTTATCTCAAATTTCGTGTCTATTTAGCTCAGCTGGGCCTGGATTCACAAAGCAGGGTTAAATAAAGACTAGGTCTAATACCTGGGTTATTTTTCTTTCTGCCAATCAGGTTAAATATGCAGTGGATTTTTGGGGCCATTGCTATGGAGACAACAACTTTACCCCTGTTGTGATAACCCCACTCTGTGAATCCAGGCCCTGGTTAGAGCACCAGCCGCGAAAGTTGGGGACCCGGGTTCAAATCCCGGAATGGGCAACATTTTTGGGAGGCTAATTTGTGTACACTAGGGCTTCGCGAACGCAATTTGTGTTGCGTTGAAGATGAGCGTTGGTAGCGGTTCGTGTATAGCGGATTAAAAGGTGCAGGCAGCATTCACAAGAAAACCATGGAGCACCAAACCTGACCATTGCCCTCTCGAAAATTCTAATCACTTGAAAATGTATACGGATTCTGACATTCCTTTGTTTCTCTTCGAGGTGAACAAAGCTGGTAACCAAGGAAACGAAGAAAACCGGACTCGTATTGAATCAGCCGTCAAATCACGAAAAAAACACCACAAAAATGCTAATAAAAACCAATTGGAAAAACCTACCGAACTAAGATTTGCAGGCATGATAAATATTTATAAGGTCAACATGTTTAGAAGTTTTGGTGAAGTTATGTTCAGAACTTTGAAATTTACAGGGGTTCAAAATTCTGAAAAAATCAAAAATTTCGTAAAAATTTATTTAAAAAAAATTTATTAAACCAATCTTTATCAAAAACGCAGGGGGTCTAAGTTGAGAACAGAGGTAGATACTCAGAAATTTTCATCCATGTCGGTTCAGGCGTTTGGTCTGTAGAGCGCGCACAAACACACCCAAAAAAAAATAAATAAAAAAAAATAAAAAAATACATACACAAGTGACTTTTTTCTGGGGTAAGTGAAATTGAAGATTTCGCTCCGCTCGCTTCGCTCGCTACGCTCATCAGTAATAAAAATGACTAGCCAATTACGAGCTTTCGTAATTTAAATAAGATTATAAAGAGACTTCAGTAATGTGTTATATAGCTGTTTGATTTACCTACACTAGGGCTTCGCGAACGCAATTTGTGTTGCGTTGAAGATGAGCGTAGGTAGCGGTTTGTGTATAGCGGATTAAAAGGTGCAGGCAGCAGTCACAAGAAAACCATGGAGCACCAAACCTGACCATTGCCTTCTCGAAAATTCTAATCACTTGAAAATGTATACGGATTCTGACATTCCTTTGTTTCTCTTCGAGGTGAACAAAGCTGGTAACCAAGGAAACGAAGAAAACCGGACTCGTATTGAATCAGCCGTCAAATCACGAAAAAAACACCACAAAAATGCTAATAAAAACCAATTGGAAAAACCTACCGAACTAAGATTTGCAGGCATGATAAATATTTATAAGGTCAACATGTTTAGAAGTTTTGGTGAAGTTATGTTCAGAACTTTGAAATTTACAGGGGTTCAAAATTCTGAAAAAATCAAAAATTTCGTAAAAATTTATTTAAAAAAAATTTATTAAACCAATCTTTATCAAAAACGCAGGGGGTCTAAGTTGAGAACAGAGGTAGATACTCAGAAATTTTCATCCATGTCGGTTCAGGCGTTTGGTCTGTAGAGCGCGCACAAACACACCCAAAAAAAAAAAAATAAAAAAAAATAAAAAAATACATACACAAGTGACTTTTTTCTGGGGTAAGTGAAATTGAAGATTTCGCTCCGCTCGCTTCGCTCGCTACGCTCATCAGTAATAAAAATGACTAGCCAATTACGAGCTTTCGTAATTTAAATAAGATTATAAAGAGACTTCAGTAATGTGTTAGATAGCTGTTTGATTTACCTACACTAGGGCTTCGCGAACGCAATTTGTGTTGCGTTGAAGATGAGCGTAGGTAGCGGTTTGTGTATAGCGGATTAAAAGGTGCAGGCAGCAGTCACAAGAAAACCATGGAGCACCAAACCTGACCATTGCCTTCTCGAAAATTCTAATCACTTGAAAATGTATACGGATTCTGACATTCCTTTGTTTCTCTTCGAGGTGAACAAAGCTGGTAACCAAGGAAACGAAGAAAACCGGACTCGTATTGAATCAGCCGTCAAATCACGAAAAAAACACCACAAAAATGCTAATAAAAACCAATTGGAAAAACCTACCGAACTAAGATTTGCAGGCATGATAAATATTTATAAGGTCAACATGTTTAGAAGTTTTGGTGAAGTTATGTTCAGAACTTTGAAATTTACAGGGGTTCAAAATTCTGAAAAAATCAAAAATTTCGTAAAAATTTATTTAAAAAAAATTTATTAAACCAATCTTTATCAAAAACGCAGGGGGTCTAAGTTGAGAACAGAGGTAGATACTCAGAAATTTTCATCCATGTCGGTTCAGGCGTTTGGTCTGTAGAGCGCGCACAAACACACACAAAAAAAAAAAACATACACAAGTGACTTTTTTTTGGGGTAGGTAAGTGAAATTGAAGATTTCGCTCCGCTCGCTTCGCTCGCTACGCTCATCAATATCACAAATATTAATAAAAATTAAAAATATTGATCAGTTAGAATTTTTCTGCTGTGTTCTCTGAGTTTCTGCTGTTTTTCTGCTGTGTTCATGATTCATGATTCATGATTGTTAAGGAACTGGGAGTGTGGGGCAGCTGAGACCATAAAAGAAACTTTCGCAAACACAGGCACATCAAGTAGTATTGATGGCCTCTTTTAGCTATCTCGTAAAAAAAATTGGCTAAAAAGCCTGTTTTACACGGTAGGAGATTTTCATAATATCTATCATGATAGATGTGATAAAATATTGGATGACATATTTTCAATTAGGCGCGGTTCTATTTCCGTGATAGATGTGATGAAAATTAACCAATCAGCGTTCAGCATCTGAAAGATACTGATTTGATAGATGGTGTGCTGTGCCAAGGTTGTAAAGCTCATGCTCACGTCTCCAGCAGTTTTTCTTCATTTTCTTTGGTTCACAAACCTTCAAAACCTTCTCTACTACATCTAAAATGGATAAAGTATCAGCAATAGCCTGAATGTTAGCCAAAAATGCCAAGTCCCTCTCAATTTTTAATATTACACACATATTGACAGTTTTAATTTTGCACCTTCTTTAAAAATTTTCTTAATCCACCGCCTTTTGAATTTCATACAGAATGACATATAGATGGCAGTGCTTCTGTCGCGATGAAACGATTTTCTGCGCGCTGGTGGACTCGGAATATCACTACGTTGAAAATAAGTGGTTTAAACCGAATAATGGCAGGCGTTTGAAAAGCCGCGCTGCTGTCAAAGAATTCGCGCCACTCGCGGTCAGTGTTGTGACTAGATCATTTTTTTTTCATCTAGATAAAGATGAAGATAATGGGCAAATTTTTTTTATCTAGATAAGATAATAGATTTTTTTTTAAATCATCTATATAAAAGATAATAAATGAAAAAATCTATCTAGATAATGCAGCCCATTGGAGTACAGGTATATTGGAGCCATATATTGGAGGACCAGGTAATAGTTTCAATAAAGATTTTTGAAAGAAGATTATATTGTAAGTGTTAAAGATGTTTGGATAAGTAAAAAATCTACGAAGACGATTTTATCTGTTAGAACTGTTTTTGACCAATGAACGTTACGCATTAGTTACCGTGGATGAAATTTGGTTTTGCCCGAGCTTGTTGGCTGTATAGTGGAAAATTGTACTTTGAAGTTATTTGAAATCATGTTTGACTTCGAGAGCAGTGCTAATAATACATTTCCGTACGTTTTTAAGCGGAAGTTTCTTGGTTTTTGTTTTGCTTGGACTTCGGATATGTTTAAAAAACAAACTGTTTTTTTGTATGGGTTCAATATTTCCTAGTATTTTTGGTTATGGTTTTATATGGCCGTGATATGGTCGCACACCGATGTCTGGAATAGGCAGTGTGAGTGTACACTTGGTAGTGTTTGCCGCTAAATTCGAGTTCGGATGAAAAAAGCTATTGACACTACTGCTAGCTGCGAGTTGTGTTTAAATTGCGGGAATTTGCAATAAGTTATGGTAGAGAGTTGATAACGTTGATTTTGTAAGCACATATGTAATAAGTAATTATTGTAATTATAGTTTTATTGGTTGGTATTGGTTTATTAGTTTTATTAGATATGGAATTTAAATGAGATTAGGTTATTGGTTTTGAGGTTTGAGGTTTGATGCGCTCTTAAACTGATATGTACCTAATGGTGTTTGGTAGAAGTTTTATTAGGACTGAACATTACCTTTATTTTATGATCTATGTTCTTCTTTTGTTTGTTTAAGGGAACGATGTAGGGAAGGAATTACCATGACAAATTTACGTTTTTTAGGAACATCTTGGAAACTAGAAGAGCTATCTTGTTGAAACTTTGTCACGTCATAGCTAGCAGTATAATTAATAAAATAGACATTGATCAAAACTTTCACTCAAAGAGTTTATTTTATAAAATTTAAAATGTTGGTCATTGAAATGTACATCAAATTTTGCTACATTTTTATGGATGAAACAATTAATTGTGGTCTAAATAATTTGTTAATGAAGATGATCAAGGTCTATCTTTTACAAAACGCAATGCATGGCAATGTAAAAAAAATAATAAGTCTCCAGCTCAGTTATCTTCGGAAATAATTGTTCCTAAAGAAAAAAAAAGGCAAGCTGAGATAAATGCTGTTGAAAGTAGGGGTACCTTTTAATGATGTTTCTGAGCGAAGGAATGGGTTCCAGCAACATAGCTTGGGTCATCTACTTCTAGCTCGTCACCTGCATCTTCTTTTCTTTTTTTCTGCGTCCGTCTGCTCTGTCTTGAGCTTTTCGAAGCCGCTAACGCCGCCATATCAGCACAGTCGATTCGCTTCTCGTCGATGTCAAACAGTCCTCGAACGGTGTTGCGGCCTGTCTGCAGTCCCATGAGTTGAAGAACTTCCAGTTTTCCAACGTTTACTTTGTTGAAGCATAATGCCGTATCATACGCTCCAAACTTCAGCGTATCCATGCCTACGAAGACGGTCTTCGGTAGTCTGGTCTAAATGACGTTAATGAAGGACTCGTTGCAGTGTTGAGTTTTTCCATGAAGGCATTTCTTTAGCAACTCTTCATTTGCAAGATCTTTGAACGTGCTTTTGATGGCCAACATCACAGGTTCTGGTAGCGAATGTTGATGTGTGTACTTCTCTTTCGTTACCAAATACCTATTGTACGGGCATTAAGATAGTTTACCCGCTGGGCACAATGAGCGAGTTTCTGTTTTGAAAACAGGATTTCGTTCATTCAGTCTCAAATGTACTTTTTTACCATATTATTCATACTGTGAACATAATGTTTACTGTCTACTGTTGTTCAATATTCTATTTTTGTCTGAACCTTTGATTTGGACAGATTGTATAAGTTTCTGTTTTGCGAACAGGATTTCGAACATTCAGTCTCAAATGTACTTATTTTGCACATTATTTCAACTGTGAACCGATGTCCTACCTACTCCCTGTAGGTATGATCACTCGTTCATTCGTTGACTATGGATTCGTCAGTACCAATGATTATTAGAAGGAAAGAGGTAATTTGCCTTTAAAATATGTAAAATTCAGTGTTCTGCATGTAAACGTTTTGACTCCTAGTGAAATATAATTTTCCGCAATTGGTAAAGTGCCAGGTCAGCTACTTGAATGCCTTTTTTACGACACTAAGGTAATCTTTGAATTGAGTTAATTTTTTTAATTTGTTTATTTTCTTTCACGCAATGTGTCTGAGAGCAACATCATTTTTATTCATAAGTTGCCTACTCTGATCGTTCTCGCTAGATAAACTCCTTTTCACGTTAAGAACGCTAGTATTGTTCTGCAGACTCCCGACTGTGCGCTGTCAATCATTCGATGCTCAGACCATCTCATCGGGGTCGTGTGGATATTTTACAAGAGTTTCGCGTGCCAAAAATGTGAGGAAAAGGTAGTCGCTACCTGACAACGACGATCTGATGCAAAGAACGAATGGTTAAGGAGCAATATTTTTAATAATGTTTAATATTCAAGCCAGTTATAGTACACGATTTAATGTATTTGCAGCAAATTCTGGTCATAAATCAGTTTGAATCATCATTGTATGACTATATATGCTTCTGATAGATGAGCAAGTATCTTGATGTGTGAATGTTGGTAAAAATGTAAAACGCATATTATTTTTTGTCCAAAAAACTCGATTAAAAGAGTTTTGTGATCAGGCAAGTAAAATAGAGACATTTGTTTTGTGTAAAACATAATAAACAATTAATTACTTATCGATTCAATAAACATACGTATTTGAGATTTTAACAACTGTACCAACAATAGATTTTCGGTTCAGGACCGGTGACCCTTACTTGCGAACCCTTTAGCGGAACAATGAGACGGCCTGCGAATGTTGAAACCTCTGGCTCCTGCCTACCAGCAGGGGAGGCTCTTTGACAGTAAAACACCGGTAGAGTCCTTGCGTGAAAAAGTGTTTAGGGAGTTCGATAATGTGGCACATAAGTAGGTGGCGCCCTCTGTCGCCGATTATGGTGGTCCTGTGAGACAAAGACGAAGGGGTATACAGTATATGAAAAGGGGCGATCTCTCTAAATGAAGCAATATATTATGAAGCAACATAATTTTAGTATAACGCAATTTAAAAAGCATGCAAACTATCGCATATATTTGGTATAGCCATGAGATGAATTTTCAGTTTCAGATCGATGAAATATCTATAGTGATTATATAAGTTTGTATGTGACAAGGTCGACGATTGCATTACTACTTTCATGCGTTGTACATCCTTTAAAATATATTGACTGAGGAAAATATAGTAGTTTTTTACTCTATAGCCTTTTTTGCTTTGAGCTGTTGTGTAAAATATAGACCGAGTTGGTTAATGTAAATTGGTACAGTGAGCTTCCGTTTGGTAAAGTTAGTATAAATGAAGTAAGATGCACATAATATTTTGCACTTTCATAGATTGGAAAACAAGCATTTGTGCCGGGTGGATGATCAGAGTTAAGTAGGTCAAGGCAGGCCGTCGTGGCGCGCTTGTTTGGTTCGGGAACTTCGCTAAGGGCAAATTTTTGGATTTTTAATTTAACTTCGGCGACGGTCTGCCGACCGTCGTGATTGAAAGGTGCTAGGTTTAAAGTTAAAAACATTTTGTCTATAGAAAGGGTGGTTGTTGATAAGTTGTAGCATTAGGGTGGTTTCTCGAGTGTTAATATTACACGTAGGTACGCCTAGAGTGGAGGTTGCCAGTTCGTGACAATCCGGGACAAGGGGGAGCTATTGGGTCGGACAGATGGCTGACCAGTGTGGCACACTTGAAGTAGGTGCGTACGACGCCCTCCCAGGCAGGGGCGCGTTTACGCTCTGCGGGACCTCTAGGCGCAGTTGACTGGTCCATAAAAAAAAAGGTCATCGCCTCATATTTTTCCTCTTTTCTCTCTTTTCTCTCTTTTTTTTTATTTTTCTCTTTTTTATATTTTTTCTCTTTCCTCTTTTCTCTTTTCTCTTTATCACCTCTTTTTCCGTTTAACTTTTACGAACTTTCAAAGCAATAGCAAAATAAATCTCAAAATCAAGCTTGGTGGCCCTTCGCCCACCGGAGTCACTAGGCCAAAACGCCACTGCCCCCCGGGGGCGCTACTTCGCCCCGTCGCACGGGTCTCGAGGAAGCCCGGCGACCGCTGGCCGGTCTGCGCTGGGAAGTTCGTGCTGCGACATGACATGCGCGCGCCAGACACGGAACCAGACGCACAACTCACTTCCTCCTCGCGTTGCAGCGACTGGTTTCACCGCGCGTCGCGTTCTTCTGTCCGTTTTTCGCCACGGTTTCGAAATGTGTCGTGTTTGAGAAGTTTCACACCGATAGCTACTGCGAGGTCTGCCACTGCGAAGTGCTCCGACCGCCCGGCAGCTTTCGTCGCCACTCGCCGCCAAATGCCGGCCAGCATGCATCGTGCATGCTTCGACCATTTCTAGCCGGGATACGCAACTAGAACGTTAGAGCATAAGCCTTACCAGCTGTCATCTTCGGTCAGATCAACTCTTTAACCATGATTATGTTGTTATGTATTGCTATTTAAAAGATTAAATATATATACTTGTCCATTTTAAATAAGTAAATTGAATTTTAGAAGTTGCTAAAAAGTCCCCCTGTGTGTTCGATTTAATGCTTATCCAGTTTTTAGAAAACGTAAACACGGCAACATACATCGTGAATTCAGTAAGAGCTGACACGGCATATGCCGTGACAGCAGTTTATACTAGTTGGCACAAAAGGGGACGGTCTTTGCGGTGCTCTCTTCTCTCACGGGCTGGACTGTGTCTCTGCTGGTGCTGGGCGACCGTGCACGCAATGTCGGGTGCGAGCAGCTGCAGCTTGCAGTCCACATTGCAGTTATCGCATTCCAAACATAGTGCATAGTCCATAGTGCATATCGCACTATCCAAATGTGCTTGAAAACGGCTGATCACCAGAGGGAGAATATTATCTTTTATATGCATGTATGGATCTCTGGTTCTTTGGGTCTTATACAGTGGTGTAGTCCTAAATTATTTTTTGGGTATACGCTGAGTGACCCGGCTATAAAAGTTTGATCGTGGGGGGGGGGGGGGGGGGGCAGACTTGCATTTAAAATCTTGGTGGGTGTAGCCAAACAAAAATGTAGAGTTCAAGGTTTTCATTGGAGCAAATCTAAGCGTTTTCGGTAAATTTGGGGCTTGAGTATGGGTTGGTCAGTACTGCATATTTAATAATTGACTTATTCTTCAAGAAGGTTCCTGTACTAAATTTCTCAATCTTTTAAATCAGGTGGCTTCACACATTAATCTGATAAAGGCTATACACCAATCAGTGGCAGACTGGTTCAAAACCACGCGTTGCTGTTAAAAACTAGACCCGGGTCACTGCTTTTCATCACCAATTCATCACAACCATTGCGCCACAGACAAAAATTTTGCCGTTTCTAAGGTTTCTGAAGCACAATATTTTGTCCGAATCCAGCAATTGCTGCATGCTAAGACATGCTTATGTATATTTGGGCAGATCAACCAAGGATATCAGTTAGAGAATCTTTTTTCAAGTTTCCTTCAATAATAAATACAGAGTTTCAAACATTTCAATTTGAAACGCATTTCAAAGCTTTGCTTATATTATTTAATGAGCGTATGCATTGTATTGTTTTTTTGGGTATACGCTCGGTGTCAAAACGTTTTTTAGGTATACAGCGTATACCCGTGTATACCCTCGACTACACCACTGGTCTTATGGATATTATGGAGTAGGTATCTTTTCCTCGAAGCAAAACGGTACCACGTTTCCGGGTATCGAACGCGGATCCATAACTCCGAGCGGACGCATTACCCAATCTAAACTCCATTTCAAAACTGTTAGGAGTCTCAAAACTGTCCATAGAGCCTTATGTCCGGCTCAAGACATGGCTTGTATGTTTTAAAGCTGTTAGCTCGTGTCTTAGCCGCAGTGGGTCCTCGAGAAAGATGCAATCTACTCTCCTTCTTAATGTAAAATGGAGTTTCACCTGTTCGGCAAGGAAAAACATAACAATTCAATTCAATTCAATTTTATTTCGTCATTAAAACCATGTGTTACATTATGGCATTGACAAGTCAAAATATCTCAAATCTAACACCTAGCATATGTTTCATAATATCATCTCTTTAATTTAAAATTTAAAAACTCTTTGATTGAATATAAAGCATGTTCTAACAGAAATTTGTTGTCATTAGTTTTAATTGAAGAAAGATTGTCTTTCATAAAAGTCAGCTTACAATCTGTTAAAAGCTTATTATAAAAACATTTTCCATTTGCCATTGGGCTCTTATTACCATAAGTAGAACAATATTTATCAATTTTTAACATGCAATTGTTTCTAGTGCTATGTTCATGAATTGTATTTAGTTTAATAGTTTGATTTTTGTTGTCAATAACATAAGAAACTGCGATAAGAATGTATAGGCAAGGTAAAGTCAAGATATTAAACTCAATAAAAAGTGGTCTACAGGGGTCTCTAAAATAGGTCCCAGCCGTACATGGATTAAAATTAGCAGCGGCTAAATATCTTTTTGCTCTTTTTTGTAAAAACAAAAGTCTCTTCGTATAATTTGAATGTGCCTATAATAAAATACCATGCATCATCCACTTATTTTTCTGTGTGAATGTTACAAATTTGCATGATACGTTTGATTAAAAAACACCCAGAGTCAATTTTTTTATTTACTATATCAATATTTTCATGCCAGTTTAATTTGTTGTCAAGCATTATGCCAAGATATTTGGTTGAATTTTCTAGTACAATGCTCATTCCTTTTAGGTAGATAAGAGGGATTGAATTTATATGCATCTTATTTTTCGGGAGAAATTGGAGCATTACAGTCTTGGTTTTATTCAAGGAAAGGTCATTTTTTGTAGTCCATATTAAAATTTGATGTGCGGCTGAACTATTCTTGTTAGGAAAGGTATTGTCATAATCTTCATCTTCTCCGTCATCCGAGTTTAAAAAGTGAGTGGTATCATCTGCGAACTGGGTTAAATGCCCAGCCGTGACATTTTGCGACAAATCGCCAGTAAATAAAATAAATACGTTTGGGGCAATAATTTATCCCTGTGGAACTCCGATATAAATATAGACTTCATCCGAAAAATGTTGTGTGCCATTTGAGTCGGTTACTTTTATAATTTGTCTCCTATTTTTTAAATATGATTTTATCCAGTCATTTGTAATGCCTATAATTCCAAATCGTTATAATTTTTCCAGTAATAGATCGTGATTCACCATATCGAAAGCTTTGGAGAAGTCGTAGAATACTCCAATGGCAGATTTTTTATTTTCCAAAGAGTCAAATACGCGATTTATGAAACTTGTTATAGCCGAGGTTGTAGATCTTCCATACCTAAATCCGTGTTGACAGTCTGATATAAGTGAATATTGATCAAGAAACGATAACGATTAAATACAACTATGGCTTCGCGAACGCAATTTGTGTTGCGCTGAAGATGAGCGCAGCGGTTTGTATTTACCGCATAAAAAGATGAGGCAAAAAGCCTATGAAAATCATGGAGCAGCAAGCCGGACCATTGCTTTCTCAAAAACTCTGATCACTTGAAAATGTAAACGATTCTGACCTTTCTTTGTTTCTGTCCGAGCTGTCGGGTAGCGGAAATATGCTCAATTTGAGATCATTGAGCAATGTGCATGTAAATACATAGATGTTACTCATGCCCAAGGGTTTTTATTAGGTTGGAGATATATTTCTGCCGCGGACTTACTTTCAAAAGCTTGCATTCACGAAATTGACAAAATTTCTAATATCTGTCAAATCTTGAAGTCAACTTCAAGTCAAAAATTCTGGTGTGATGTTTCGATTTGGTTTCGATGGTTTCTAAAGACAACAATCGAAATTGGAAAAATTTTAAAACAATACGCACTTTTAAATAAATTTCCGTACTTTACCAAACTTTCTCAATTGCCGAATGTTGCTATTTTTTCTGCTTTGAAGGGAAGAGGTATGGAGGATATTCTTGAAAAACGCAGGGGGCCTAAGTTGAGAAAAAAAGTAGACACCCTGAAAATTTCATCCCACTCGAAGCAGGCGTTTGGCCTGTAGAGCGCGCGCAAACACATTTACAAAAAAAAAAACACACCAAGTGTTTTTTTTTAGCAGTAGTGAAATTAATGATTTCGCTTCGCCTGCTTCGCTCGTTACGCTCATCAATAAGTTTTCTCTATTCATTTTGAAAATACCGATAATAATGCAAGAGGCCGATAGTTTTTCGCTGTATCGCGGCTTCCGCTTTTAAATAGGCGCTGTAACAGCAATCTTTAACCGCTCAGGAAATATTCCAGTAGAAAATTAATTATTTATTATGACTAGGGCGAACGCAATTTGTGTTGCGTTGAAGATGAGCGTAGCGATTTGTATTTAGCGCATAAAAAGATTGAGGCAAAAAGCCTAAATCATGGAGCAGCAAGCCGGACCATTGCTTTTTCGAAAATTCTGATCACTTGAAATTGTAAACGATTCTGGCCTTTCTTTGCTTCTGTCCGAGCTGTAGGATAGCGGAAATATGCTCATTTTGAGGTCATAAAGCAATGTGCATGTTAATACATAGATGTAACTCATGCCCAAGGGCTTTTATTGGGTTTTATTGGGTTGGTTTTTTTTTGGAAAAATCTGGTGTGATGTTTCGATTTGGTTTCGATGATTTCTAAAGGCAAATTGAAATTGGGAACATTTGAAAAAAATACGCACTTTTAAATAAATTTCCGTACTTTTCCAAACATGCCCAATTGTCGAATTTTGCTCTTTTTTCTGCTTTGAAAGTGAAGGGTGTGGAGGATTTTCTTGAAAAAGGCAGGGGGTCTAAGTTGAGAACAAAAGTAGACACCCTGAAAATTTCATCCCACTCGAAGCAGGCGTTTGGCCTGTAGAGCGCGCGCAAACACACATACAAAAAGAAAAAAAAAAGAAAGAAACAAACAAACAAACACACACCAAGTGTTTTTTTTAGCAGTAGTGAAATTGATGATTTCGCTTTGCTCGCTTCGCTCGCTACGCTCACCAAAAATCAAATGATTAGTTGCAGTGGAACTCCCACTGCAGACCCCTCGGGTGTTACTGGGTTTACCCATGGTATAAACTTTACCTATACCATGGGGTTTACCCACCACGGAAGTCCCCGGTTGTCCCCGGTTGCCCCGTTTCGAGACCCCATGCTACGGACGGGGCTTCTCTGACTGCAATCGTTTGATTGGCGTGTCGTCTCCGCCTGGCCTCTGGAAATTCACCGGGAATGTACTGGAAATGCACCGGGAATTCACCGGGAATTCACCGCTTTGCCACTTTCCCGCCGAGGCCTCAAGCCAACTGCTAGGCTGCGACGGGCCCCCGCTTGCATGCCACTGAGTGCAGCGTGGGATTATTTTGAGGGACGTTTGAACAGGCCGAGCCGTATATCACACGAGTGGAGTTCGGATTTGTTCGTATTATTCAAACGGGTAAATCCGTCCGTGTATATCCATTTATTATCAATAGGACTAATTGTTTGCCGGCCGCCGGGCCAGTCATGGCAGGCTGGTGCCGACTCATCCACCGAGTGCTTACTCACGGGGAACACGCGATAAGCCGAGCGTCACTCTCGCTGAGTGACCCAGCCTTGTCTGCTCTGCGCGAGAGGAAAGTGAGATCAGCGATCCGCTACTTAGAGTCTCACTTTCACCTCTCTCGCGTAATGAGCGCTCACCGAAGCCGCGGGGGACGCAGCCTCTTGAATGCTCGATTCACGTTGGGTCCTTGCATCTCAAGTCAGGGCTGCTGCGTTGGGTCCTTACTTCTCAAGCCAGGGCTGCTGCGACCCCCGGAGAAAATAGATCAGAAACTGCACCCTAATTCCCATGATTTCAGTAAGCGAAAAGCCCTATTCAACATTTTCCACACCCGTCGCTACCTGCGCTTCGGAAGCCTGACTTCTTTGGGTGTTTGTGTTAGTAAACACCTTAGTTTGTTAGTTAGTTGTTAGTAGTTTGTTGTTAGTTTGCCTTAGGAAACAGACCCCGATTCACCAGTCAGAAGAGTGTTCTTTCTCACATGGGGAAATCCCTCGCTCATTTGCTCATTTAGCTCATTTGATGAAAGGGTCGGGATTGCGATATTTAGTAACTTATCGAGTTTTACGTGTTTCATGTGTAAACTGTAAACTCAAACTGAAAGAGTTTTGCACGCTACTAGTCGAGGGATATTTGGTAAAAATCTCCAGGGTTTTAATACTAGAATTTGCTCTTTGTGTTCCATGCGGCTCGAATACAGAATGATCTTTGTCAAGAAGCGTCGTGCTCGTCAGACTGAAAGCTTTCTGGGTCACCGCGGGGTCATTGTGGCTGTTGATACGGAATACATATGATAACGTCGGATTAATACACACACTGGTATGCTACACAGCCCCTCCCACCACTAAAGGCCGATTCACAATTGGTTATGAGGTTTAAGGATTAGTGATTAGTGTTTAACAATGAGGTTTAACAGAAATGAAATATACGATTTGCGTGTTACCGTTCACAATTGGGTCATAGTGCTTAAAACAGTTTTCAATAATTTCATTTCTTAGACCTTAAACCTAGCGACGGCTTATGACCGACCAACCAAAAGCAAGCAAAAGTAACTATTCACCTGGCAAGGCAATCAAACGACCGAAAATGCGCCACATCTGCGAACTTTGGAAGAGTATAAAAATGATTTTGAGACTTTAGAAAAGATTGCAAGTGTAAGTATATATACAATATGTGCAGCAGAGAAGATTCATCACAAGATTATGTCGCATTGGATACAGATAAGTTCCAGATATGTGTTTGTAAAGTACAGATGGTGTATTTCGACGTTTAAATTTTTGATGAGCGTAGCGAGCGAAGTGAGCGAAACGAAATCATCAATTTCACTACTGCTAAAAAAAAGCACGTGTGTGTGTGTTTTGTTTGTTTGTTTGTTTGTTTGTTTATTTGTTTGTATGTGTGTTTGTGCGCGCTCTACAGGCCAAACGCCTGCGTCGATTGCGATGACATTTTCAGGGTGTCTACTTTTTTTCTCAACGTAGACCCCCTGCGTTTTTCAAGAATATCCTCCATACCTCTTCCCTTCAAAGCAATATTCGGCAATTGAGAAAGTTTGGAAAAGTACTGGAATTTATTTAAAGTGCGTATTGTTTTCAAATTTTCCCAATCTCGATTGTTGTCTTTAGAAACCATAGAAACCAAATCGAAACATCACACCAGATTTTTTGACTTAAAGCTGACTTCAAGATTTGACAGATATTAGAAATTTTGTCAATTTCGTGCATGCAAGTTTTTGAAAGTAAGACCGCGGCAGAAATATATCTCCAACCTAATAAAAACCAATGGGCATGAGTTACATCTATGTATTTACATGCTCATTGCTCAATGACCTCAAAATGAGCTTATTTCCGCTACCCGACAGCTCGGAAAGAAACAAAGAAAGGTCAGAATCGTTTACATATTCAAGTGATCAGAATTTTTGAGAAAGCAATGGTCCGGCTTGCAGCGCAGGATTTTCAAAGGCTTTTTGCCTCAATCTTTATATGCGCTATAAACAAACCGCTGCGCTTATCTTCAACGCAACACAAATTGCGTTCGCGAAGCCCTAGTGGTAAACAAGTTGTCCAGGGCAACCGGGTTATATTGTCCAGATCCACTGTTGTTTGGGGCATTAGAAACAGCTATCGTGAATCGCAATGAGATGATTAACCTAAAACCTTAAACACTAATCACTAATCCTTAAACCTTATGACCAATTGTGAATCGGCCTTTAACAACTCTCAGGTGCTCTTGGAAATAAATAAATACATTAACCTTTTATTATTAACCTTGTATAAAACCGTTAATTTGGCGACGTTCAACTTTTTAGTCTGTGCTGTCTGGCTGGCTGGCTGGCTGGCTTGCTGGCTGGGATGCATGTTTCAACGAACTTAACTCTTAATAGAAATCGCGAAAATTGGTGAAAAACGGGTGGAAATGGTTTATACATGTTCAAATATTGGTTTACATCCAGAGCCGACATTTCTACAGTGATTTGAAAGTGTTTTTTAGGTGAAATATTGAAAAAACTGATTGCATTTGGCTGGCAAGATTGAGTAGCACCTTGCAGCCCAGCTAGAATTTTAAATCGTTCAAATGTTACCTTTTTACTGATCCGCTTCGTCTAGATGACTATTTTCGCATGCATTACAAAGTTATTGAAGAAATTTAGTCAAAACGCTCCTATTTGCAATCATATTATACGTGAACTTGAATAGATTTGGCATTCAGAGTGACAGGTTAGTTAGCTTTTGTTTGGTTTTCATGCCACTGCAAGGTGAACGAATTCCTGTTATACACACTTGGGCAGTGCATTATGGATATTCTCACGTCATCGAGTATTAAAAGCGTAACTGTTTTGAAAAAACTCTAAAACAGACTAGAAACTAATTTCTATGATCTTGGTTTGCATAAAATGTAAATTATTTTCTAATGCGGACTAATTTTAATATATTTTTTAGCGTTTGGCATCAAAATTGTCCAAATTACAATTTTTGTGTTTTGGATTGTTGGTTTTGGTCCCCAAGTACTAGGCCTTAGGTAATGGCCTAGGGCCATAGATGAACCATAATCTGGCAATCGGGTATGCCCGCAGGGCATAGGGTACTAGCTTTAACCTATACTCCTAGAGACCGGCACTGCATAATCATAACTATTTTTTCGTGTTATTGGAAATGGTGAGTTTGATCCGGATTTAATTAGAGGGCATTGGGCAGGGAAAAGTTCTTGGATTCTTGAAAAAATTAGTTTGTTGAGTCTTCAATGGCACGGGTAGATTTGAGGGGGTGCGACCCCTTCTCCCTACAGCTCTTGACCTCACCCGCAGAACACTATACGTGCGTAGCTCGGGCCCATACTGCTAGTTAACCTTATATAAAAGCTCTAATTTGGCGACGTTCAGCTTTTTCGTTTGTGCTGGCAGGCTGGCTGGATGGCAGGCTGGCTGGCTGGCTGGCTGGCTGGGATGCATGTTTTACCGAACTTAACTCTGAACAGAAATCGCAAAATTTGGTTAAAAACGGGTGGAAATGGCTTATACATGTTCAAAATATTAGTTTACATCCAGACACGACATTCTTACAACGATTTGAAAGTGTTTTTTAGGTGACATATTTAAAAAAACTTGAAACACTTTGCAAACACTTTGAAAGTGTTTGCCGATCCTCCTGCGTACATGAATGAACCTGCGGAAGTAGCAGACTTTGACGAAGCACGTGTTGGCTCACCGTTACCAAGTACAATTACTCCTGAAGCTAATGCCCCAGCCATTAACAAAGAATTCAATAGGCAAAATCACCTCCATCGTCCAAGAGCGCCTTCGATAGAAACGACTTTTGAGAACGTACTCTTTTGGCCTGGCACCCCAAAAAAAAGACTGCAAGAAAGAGCCAAAAAGTACCGAGCGTACTCACAGGCTCAGCATGGAGATTGATGAGCGAACAGAAAGACAAAGAGAAGAAGGATAAAGAAACTGCCAAACAACAACGTCTTGCAAAAAGAATAGAAGCTGAAATGAAGCATCAATCTTTGCGTAAGAAGAATACGCGGAAAAGGAAGGTAGTTCCGGAACCAGAAAGCGATGAAAGTGCAAATTCTGTCGAATGAGTCATAATATTATCCAGCCCAAACTATAGCTTGGGCATAGTTTTTGGTATTTGTTCTAGTTTTATTCTTCAAGTTTTTCTGTAAGGAACTAGGTAGTATTAAATAGATGTAATATCTATCAGGTGCTAGGTGGATGGTAGGTTTTTTATACAATACCATTTTAATGGAGATAATTCACTTAAATATGAGTGTTAATCTTTGTCAACTAATTGCCATTTTCAGCACGTAGCACTGCATGTGCATTATTTTCGATGGAAGTTGATCCGTCAAAATAATAGAAACTTACGAGTCTTCCTATATTATTTAAGTTCATGTTTTTAAAAGTTTTTGTAGAAATATTTAACTGATATTAGGTTTGTAGTGATAACTGATTAGATAACTCCCAACAATTTTTGTGATTTTATGGAGAAAATAACATTTTATAAGAAGATATTATGATATTTTGTTCAGATGAACATTTTAAATCGTTTTACCAGTTTTACCATATTACCACAGTGATTTATCCTTAATATATTGCAAATGAGTGCAAGTATATAGTGGTTTTACATGTTTATTTGAATATTTTGATTCAAACCCATTCAGAAAGTATATATTTTTCAAGTTATATAAAACGCCCATTACTGGAGCAAAGTGCGCCCAAAACTTATACTCGACTGTCCGTAACTAGTGAAATTTGCATGATTCTGTTAATTGTCTTGTAACAAGAACAAAATTTTTTCAATTCAAATAATTAAAATAATAACAGGCTTCATAAGGTCTCTCTTATTAATAAAAAAAATACTTGTATGTGATTTTCACTATCAGTAGGCCTGGAGAAAATATTGTATTTCAGATTTTCCTTAAAGTGTCCAAAACCGGTCCTTTCACCCTACTGACTTTTTGAAAAGTTCAAAGCTGAAATTTGAGACAGGTCACAAAAAAATACTTGAAGTTTGATTTTAAAGTCGAAGTGATTCTAGAATGCATTGTTTTGACAGGTGAAACATATTTTATTTTGTTAATGTCATTATTAATTCTCTGGCTAAACCATCGTCCATTATTTGAACCCCCAAGGTTGGGGAATTAGGTTTTAAACCGTGTTTAGTGGTGAAAGAAAATAGATCCAGACACAACATGTAAGCGTTTTCAGGTCACCAAATATTCCTATATGTTATCACCACGGAACTAAAAGTCGAATTTGCATTTTCTTCGAGAGAACTCCAAATTCTCCATTTGAATGATTGAAGAACTGAGTTTTGTAGAGAAAAAGAATACGCCAGTCAAAATCGGTCTTAAACGACCGTTTAGGGGGTATTAAACCGACGTTGGTGAAATAGCCCATGAGTGGTGAACAAATATGCATTATTTTAGTTTTTTGTGCATTGCAAATGAGGTAATTGTCAATTGTGTCCATTGCAAGACCCTGGTAAAGTCTGCCTGCAGCATGTCCTCGGCTTTTCTGACGTCTCTGTGGCTTGCCACAATAACCGTATCATCGGCATACATAAATTTCTCACATTTTTTAACAAATTTAAACATATCATTTACATAAATTAAATATAACGTAGGGCCTAAAATTGAGCCTCGTGGTACTCCTGTTGCAATGTTTTTCATGTCACTGAATGTGTCTTGAGCCTTTACAAGCATCTGACGAGCATTTAAATAGCTAATAAACCATTGTAATAAAGGACCCCTGATGCCAATATAATCCAGAGCTGTTATTAATTTACAGTGACACAACGTATCAAACGCCTTTGTGAAGTCGATGAATAAAACCAACGACTGCATATTATAAATAACATACACTGCATAAAAATAATGGAACGATGCGTTGCAGAGAGACTTACAGCATATCTAACGAAGTTTAATATTATAAAAAAAATCAGTTTGGCTTTCAAAAAAGAAAACGCAAAGTGGACCTTCTGGAACGTTTCTCGAATTTAATAAATACTAGGGCTTCGCGAACGCAATTTGTGTTGCGTTGAAGATGAGCGTAGGTAGCGGTTTGTGTATAGCGGATTAAAAGTTGCAGGCAGCAGTCACAAGAAACCCATGGAGCACCAAACCTGGCCATTGCCTTCTCGAAAATTCTAATCACTTGAAAATGTTTACGGATTCCGACGTTCCTTTGTTTCTCTTCGAGGTCAACAAAGCTGGTAACCAAGGAAACGAAGGAAACCGGACTCGTATTGAATCAGCCGTCAAATCACGAAAAAAACACCACAAAAATGCTAATAAAAACCAATTGGAAAAACCTACCGAACTAAGATTTGCAGGCATGATAAATATGTATAAGGTCAACATGTTTAGAAGTTTTGGTGAAGTTATGTTCAGAACTTTGAAATTTACAGGGGTTAAAAATTCTGAAAAAATCGAAAAATTTCGTAAAAATTGATTTATAAAAAATTTACTGAACCGATCTTTTTCAAAAACGCAGGGGCGTCTAAGTTGAGAACAGAACAGAGGTAGATACTCAGAAATTTTCATCCATGTCGGTTCAGGCGTTTGGTCTGTAGAGCGCGCACAAACACACAAAAAAAAAAACATACACAAGTGACTTTTTTATGGGGTAAGTGAAATTGAAGATTTCGCTCCGCTCGCTTCGCTCGCTACGCTCATCAATAATTTTTCAAGTAGCCAATTTTTAATTTGATATTTTACTTTTGCAAGTGATTCTAAGTTATTAAAATTTTTGGGGATTTCATTAAATAATTTAGGAATAGTGTACTTTAGTTGCCGCTTGCCATGTTTATTAATATAATTCGGGATTAGGTATCGTTCAATGTTTCTTAGACGTTCTTTCATCATTTGGTTTTCATGTGGAATTTTGTGCGTATCATCGTAATAGAATTTGACTAATAATTTATATTGAAATAAAGAGCTAATTGGAAGTAAATTTAGTTGTTTTTACATATCATGATAGGTTTCAATTTTATTACTTCTATGGTCTAAAATGGTCTTTATTAATTTGTTTTGTATACCAGAGCATTTTTTTATTTTGTCCTCTGAAGCATTTCCCCATGAAGGCAACCCGTACAACAACAAGGATTCTCCAAGACTCAAGTAAACTGCCCTTAGAAGACCTAAAGGGCAACCATATGATTTAAGTTTATACAAACAGAATGCCACTGAACGCAAACGACGACATAGTTGATTCATGTGGTCGTTCCACGTAAAATATCAGTCGATTTTGATGCCTAAATATACGTTGGAGTCTACGCACTCGATCGCATTTGCACATCTGCAATGTGGTGCTAAGGCCATCGAATGCAGACAAGTATTTGTGTGTGGTACAATCTTTAACGGATAATTCTTGTCTAAACTAAACGGTTAACATTAGTGCATAACTTTTGTTTTGCTGGAGTTACATTTCAAATCATTATCATGAGTTCAGCACAGAAAATTGTTAAAATCATTTTGCAACATTTCTTCTGAGTTTGCGATATTTCGGTGTACTGAGACTAGAATTGTATCGTCCGTATACATGAATATTTTACATTTTTTTGACACAGTTGAATAATTCGTTTACATACACTAGATTTAATATAGGGCCAAGGATGGAACCTTGTGGCACACCAGAGTTTACAGTTATGTGATTGCTACACTTACTATTTACTTTTACTAGTATTTGACTTTGGTACAGGTAACTGGCAAACAATTTTAGGACAGGACCTCTTACACCCACCTTTTGCAGAGCTGATAACAGTTTACAAGAATCGAGCGTATCAAACGCTTTGCTAAAATCTATTAACAGGACAATACAGTTTTTATTATCGTTTATATTTGAATTTATGTAATCGGAAAAATGTATTAACAAATCGGTGGTGCTCTTACGCTTTTGAAATCCATATTGGTGGCCGTTGATAATATTAAATTTAGACAAATATTCTGTTAATTTTGTTGATATATATATCTCCATGATCTTTTAAATGGAGGGAAGCATAGCTATTGGTCTGTAGTTATTGAAAGAAAAATGGCTGTCTTTTTTATATACTGGCCTGACCACAGATTATTTCAGGCTGTCTGGTATCATTTCTTCAGTTATAGTTAGATTAATAAATTTTGCAATAACTGGGCTAATGATTGCGTCTATGTTTTTGATGTCAGAAACACGGATTCCATCCCATCCAGGCTGTTTGTGCGAGTTCATAGAGGCAATAATATCTGATACTTCCATGCTGGTTATCTTGGGCAGATACATAGATTGCAAGGATGCTGCAGATTGTTCTTGTGTATTAATGTCTTGATGTTACATTCGTGCTTTAATTTGACTACGTCATCGATAAAGGACTCGGCGAATTTTGACGCTATATATTCATCCGAAAATTTGGTACCAAGGTACGAGGAGATCACTTCATCCACAAAGCTTTTTCTTTTTACCTAGAATTAGATTAATTTTTTGCCAAGAAGATTTTATGTCACCTTTTGTTTTTTCAAATTCCCGCTTATAATAATCAAACTTTGCCTTACGAATCATTTTTCTTACTGAATTCCTAGATTTTACATACACAACCCAATGAGTTTCCCTGAGAGTATTGTTACAATTTTTCCATCTTTTAAACAAACAGTCCCTATCGTGGATCTTTGCCTTAAGATCTTCCGTTATCCATGCCTTTTGAATTCTTTTATTCTTATCACGTAAGTTTGATTTGCAACGTGCCAGCTCATAACATTCGGTGAAATGTTTTACAATTATTTCGTATAATTCATCACTGGAGTTAATTAGCAAAAGTGAATTCCAATCGCAAGCTTGTAGAGCTCTTATTAGTACTCGCTCATTCAATCTTTGGGATAATTCCGAAGTTTCATTAGCACCCTTAGTAATCGTGTGTTCTAAACAGATATGTAGCCCGATTAGATAATGGTCCGAGATTTTAGTATTGTATTTGTATTTGTATTTATTTATTTCGATACGGACCGATACATAATATCAGTATGAGCATAATTCTAGTAAAATATAATTTTTTATATTTAAAATATACAATAGTGACAATAGTGACAATAGTTGTCACTATTGCGGATCGAATTTTACTACAACCACTGCGAAGGTAAGCGTGGTCAATACACGAACTTTTCAAGATTCCAGCTTTCATTTCTTCCCTAGTAGCGCTATTAATACATTTAGTAAACCCATAGGCTGATAGCATGTTCTCACATCTTTGTACTGTGTTGTCCTCTTCGTCTATCAGGTTCAGAATTGTGTCACCAATAATAACACAGTTTCCAGTTTTGCTGTTCTCTGCGTACGATTCTAATTCACGAACAAAATTACATTTACTCAGGTCAGGAGGTCTATAAATAGCTAGAATATCAATATTTGTTTTTCGATCATTCAGCTTCAACGTACAATCGATTGCTTCAAATAGCTTAAAATTGCTCTTACGCGTCTCAACTAGAATATCATTCAGAACATACATAAATAGCCCACCTCCTCTACCATGTTGTCGTACATTGTAACGTAGTTTGTATCCGTCTATTGAATAGTATCCCAAAAGCGCATCGTTCAGCTGCAGCGACATTCTGATGGTACAAGTACATGGATTTTACCTAGTTGGTTTTTTAATGCAACCTTTAGTTCGTCCCATTTAGATTTCAATGATCTAACATTTAAATGTAGTATTGTGATGCCAGACAGGCATTGTATCCAACTATCAATATCGACACACGTACTCTGTTTTACATTGTTGAGTTCATTGCCGTATTCCAAAACATCGCCTGTATCAAACATAAACAATCCCGTAGCAGTCGGTGACCTGCGGTAGAAGAGCCTGAAATTACAATGACGATGCACCCTCTAGTTTGACTTAATTTGGTCAATGTCAGCGTGCGTGAACACACGAACTGGGGATAATGACTGATCGTTCTTTTTTACAAAGATCTTGCCAGATTTGACCCACACGAATCTAAAATTCTCTTCTTTCGCACGTACCTTGGCCAGCCAGAATAATTCCCGGTTATACGCAGACATATTTTCATTAACGAATATTCGGCTTACGCGCTTTCCACCAGAGACAACGTCCGTGCTGCAAGGGTCTGAGGCTTCCCGGCGACTATTAATGAACAGGTCTCTCTTCTTTCGTGACGTCAGCTGGACGATTACTTTTGGAGGCGATTTGGAGTTTTTGCGTCCTGGGAGACGGTGAACAATATCTATCTCTTCGGGCTTCAAGTTGATTTTGATCTTTTG
Organism: Nemoura dubitans; assembly: GCA_921293005.1. Classification (NCBI taxonomy): domain Eukaryota; kingdom Metazoa; phylum Arthropoda; class Insecta; order Plecoptera; family Nemouridae; genus Nemoura; species Nemoura dubitans. Next base: position 49,312,628 of record OV121073.1, read on the forward strand.
CGCAATTTTCAACACCACCTCCTCCAAGTTCTCCCCACTCACGACCTCGATGTTATCAATTTCAAAGTTCTTATTACGGCTGTATTGGTCGAGTTGATTGACTTGGTGAGTTAAATTGTTTATTATTATGTCCTTTCCTCGACACTTCTTCTCAAGATTCTCCACTTCGGTTTTTAGTTTGTTGAATTCCTCGAGAAAGTCTTCCTTGAATGACTGCAAGGCGCATCGAATATCTTCCCGTATTTCAGACTTCAATTCCTCAAACAATTTTCGGATCTTGCTCTCGTCAAAGTTGAATTTTTTACCTGGCTCGGGGCTGTTACGGCAATTCACACAACGCCAACTGTTTTGTTTCTCTGCCGACTTAGAAAAGTGCGTAGATTTCTTGACGCCGGAACATTGGTCGAAATGATATTCACAATCACAGCCACGACAAGTGATGAAATCCCCGTCGGAAGGCAACTCGGTCTTACAAACGAGGCACGACATTGCTACACAGAGATAATTCAGTGCATTGGTATGCAGGTAGATAAAGTCACGGAGCGAACCCGATACACGTCCGCTCAGCTCGATGCTCCACTAGCGAATGATAATAATTATTATAATAATTATAATAATAATATTAATAATAATAATTATTATTATTAATATAATAATAATAATTATTATTATTATAATAATAATTATTATTATTATATTAATAGTAATAGTTATTTTTATTTTTATTTTTTTATTTTTTTACCAACAGCTAATATAAATACAAGTATACAAGTTTTCTCTCAGCTAGAGAGTCCACAAAGCCCATAGGGCTCATCTATGGGGATTTCAAGCATGTTTGTATCGTTTTTAGTACATGACATTGTGTGATGGTGATTTCCTATCTGAAGTGAATGCAAAAGAACTATCAATACAAAAACAAAAACACGAAAAGGAATTAAAAAACAACAAATAAACATGACCAATCATCCGTACTCATCCGTACATCAAACATCATGAAGGTTTTCTAATAGCATTTTCTTTAATTTTAATTTTACCTGGGAAAATTTTTTTAGTTCACGAAGCTCCGGTGGAAGGTTATTGAAAATTGAAGGTACATTGTATTCTAGTAATCTTTTTCCATGCTTGTTTGAATGAGGCGGAATTAAGTATGGGCATTTATTTCGTAATCTTGATTTCATTAAAAATTTAGAATTAAGAATTTTTTTATTCACCATTGAAATAAAATTTTAGAAGCATTTTAAACATTAACAGTTCTCTCACTGGAAGGATTTGCAAAAATTTGTACAGGTGAATAATATTACTCAAAGTTTTTTGCAAAATTTAATAAGGGGTAATTATTTTTGTTATGCTATTTTGAATGGCTGAAATTTTTGCAGTAACATAGTCCGAGGCATCAGTAATATCAGTAATAATAGTAAATAGTAATAATAGTAATAGTCCACAGAAAAGCAACGCACACCAACCGCTACCTCCATGCTTCTCCACACCACCATCCTTCTCAAATAAGCTCCATACCGAAAACCTTAGTTCATCGCTCAAGAATACTGTCAGACAAAGAACACCTAGGAGAAGAACTTGTTAAACTTCGACATGCTCTAGGCGAAAATGGTTTCTCAAATTCGGAGATCAATCGAGCATACAAATGTACGCCAAAAACCCCGAGGATGACTTTGAAGACAACGCCACAGTAAATAAAAAGGCTCTCCTTCCTTACGTTAAGGGAGTTACTGATTTTATTGGGAGAATCCTTCGTAAGGAGAAAATTTGCACCATCTACAAGCCACACAATAAAATCGGCTCTCTTTTTACGAAAGGAAAAGACACCGTCCCAAACGATTTACAAGGAGTGTATGAAGTTCTTTGCGGTTCCTGTAACAAAACGTACATTGGCCAAACCAACAGAAAAATCTCGCAACGAATACAAGAACACCAAGAAGCTGTCAAAAACGACCAAACGACCTCGACATTGGCTCAGCACGTATCAAAAGAAGGCCATAAAATAGACTTTTCAAATGCCAAAACGATTGCTGTGGAAGAACTTTTCGCCCCCCGCATAATACGTGAAGCTATCGAAATTGAACGCCGCGACAACGATATGAACATCCGAGATGACGGAAAGCGAATACCACACCAACTTGCATTGAAACCTTTCAAAGTACATCACAGAGACACAACGGCAGATTCGGCTTTAAATGAATCTGCAATCAACACCGAAACCGCATGCCCCTCAACACCAAGTCGTGGCCCTATAACCAGAAGCCGATATGCAAAACTCAATTATTTGTCTCTTTAATTAACCCTGATTTTAACTACCTATGTCTTTTCTATGTGTCAGTTTTATACATTTGTATTGTTATTGATCCACTTTGCTATGACTTTTGTCATTTGAATAGTTTTGTTTTGGTTCTTGTAGAAGAAAGCAAACCCTTTAGATGGACGGACTATCCGCCCGAAACGTTGGGAAAATAAATAAACGTTCAACACAGTTATATCCAAAAAATATTGATTGTAATAACCTTTGCTGTGAAAATCTAAACACTCGCATATATATATATATATATATATATATATATGTATCCGTATACATTTTTAAACGATCAGAATTTTCGTGGTGCACTATGGGTTTCTTATGACTGCTGCCTGCACCTTTAATCCGCTATACACAATCCGCTACCTACGCTCATTTTCAACGCAACAAAATTGCGTTCGCAAAGCCCTAGTTTTAGGGAAATGGTTACTTCATGACCATTTTGTCAAAAGAAACGTACGTTAAAAAAAATCTTGTGTACATTTATATTCGTGATTTTTTGGGCAACCCTAAAAAAAGGGTGAATCTGAAGTTCCGGTCAGGAAGACACAATATTATAGATAACGTGTCTATGGATTTTTTCCTAGCACAGAATAACTGTCTTGTAATGACCAGATAGACCAACTATCACATTTCATCATATTGGCTGATAAATCGATTTTTGAAAATGCTAAATAAATGGGGCAAGAATTGAGTGTTTTTAACTCTCAGCAGAAAAATAAGACACGCTCTAAAATTAACCCCAACGGTCATAAAGCCTGAAGCTCGTAGATCCCAAAAATGTGTGTCCCATCTTGATAGGACAATTGGTTTAAAAGCCTGACCGGAACTTGGAAACCTTTGCGCGAATTAAAAATTTGAAGCCACAAGCGTGAGTCAGCAGTATTTTAATAAAAACATGTTAGAACAAAACCACAATTAAAGAATTGGAATATATTAATATTTTAACATCAGTTGCAATGGTGTCTTGAATCATCTTTAAGTTTAATCGTGGTTTTTGTCATTACTTCCTTTGGTTAAATGGCATGACGTCTAATTTTTTATAAAGTGGCCTTGTCAAATCCTTACAAATACACCTGGATCTGTCGCCTCATAGCTTGCATTTGTTAAGTATTTAATGGCACTCTTTTGTAGTCAAAACAATTTATACTGATGTGGTGAATGACATACGGCAAGACCATACACGAGAATGGTGTGTACATATGCAAAATAAACTAGTTACGCTGTGCTGAAATTAAATAAACTTAAGATCCTTTTTACTAAATTAGCACCCTGACGAAATTTTGTGTGCAGTATTTTTGGTATGGGTCTGCTCTCAGAGTGAGAGCGGTTGAAGGATTGGAGTTAAGGAGCTATTGGGTGACCGTGCTCACTCTCGTCATTGTGATTGGTTCTCAGGACGCGGCTGGTGACGCACTCGTACCGGCTGTACTTCGACCAGCAGGTCTACTACCGGGTGTCGAACCTAGACGGGCGCATCGAGAACCCGGATCATCGACTGACCGACGACATCACGGCCTTCACGTCATCCGTCGCGCACCTCTACTCGCACATCACCAAGCCGCTGTTCGACTGTCTACTCATCGGCATCGCGCTCACACAGAACAACCGCCGCATGGGTGCAGGCATCCTTCCTGGTAGGTCACTGCACGCCCAACGTGCACAGACATTCTCCCTGGTAGGTCACTGCACGCCCAATGGGCGCAGGCACCCTTCCTGATAGATCACTGCACACCAATGGGCGCAGGGTACGCCCAAGGGGCGCAGACAAGCTCCCTGCTAGGTCACTTTACGCCCAATGGGCGCAGGAATACTTCCTGACAGGTAACTGTACTCCATTTGGCGCAGGCATACTACCTGGTAGGTGCATCTCTGCTGTCAAATAATACCCGGGAATTCGGCTTGAACATGGTACCTACAACTGATTTTTTAAGCGTATGATGTTGGAAATGGGTAGTTTATGCCTAACCCATGAAGATTCCGTAAACCCATGCACCAAGAACCTAAACTCATGAACCCGTAAACCGATAAAACCATGAATCTACGTGAATTCCTAAGAAACCAAGAACTCAACCCAGGATAAACTGAGAATGTTCGAGACGAACGTTATCATGTACCCTGACCCTGGTCCCCTGGATCATGCGATGCGCTGATTTTCCGCGCTCAGAGGCCCTGGCCCGGTTGTTGGGCGCCCTCCCTCGCAGAAACAGGTTGATTTTTAACTTGCTTAGAGCCATTTCACATGGAAAAAAATAATGGATTTGCATCTTCCTCGAGGACCTACTGTCGTTAAAGACGAGCTTAGAGTTTCAAAACTCAAGAGCAGTGGAGTAGCGTAAATATGATGCGCCCCCTCCCCGCAAAATATTTGACGGCGCCCCTCTCATATTTCTGGAAACAAGCTAAGTATACGCTCAAGACGAACCCCGCGCCGTTGGGGGCTGGTTCTAATTACGTCTTTGGTGGCATGCAGGTATGGTTTTATGTTAATTGCGTCGTGTGGAGGATGTAGAGGATTATAGCCAAGCCAGACGTTCAGAGCGCGGATTAATTTTTATGACTCCACGGGAATGTTCAGCAAGTCTTTATAGTCTTGTAGAATGGCTATTTGGAGCACGAAAACTTTGATTCAACATCGATTGTAATCAGCTATCAAAATCGAACCCTATCGTATAAATTACAACTCAATATACAAGAAATTGTATGTTTTTTACATTTGATGATATGTGTTTGTGCTAATCTCGATTCCCGGAACATTTTATTTGCATTAATCTCGGAGATTGTTAATCATTTATGTGTTCGCACTTTCCAAGATTGTTGTGGTCAAGGAGGCCTCTTAATTAATTTTTATCCAGTTCATTGAGGAGAGCCCTCAAATAGTCAAATTGACCAGGCTTGTGTCGGTGCAAGGGAAACTGCGGCGCATTGAAATATACCGCAAAGACGTACAGGAGTAACTCAATATAAATATCCACATCAATTGGTTTTAAATAAAATATTCTTTCAAGAGGAAATTGTATTGGTTTAATACTGGTGGGATAGGTTTACAAAGAGTACAACAAAATTACTGTCACCCAAATTTTATATAAACATTTGAGCACCACAACGACAATCTTCAATAATTTCAGTCTTGGAGAGAAATATAAAGGCTGATGCCAAAAAAGTCGCCCGCTGATTGCAGCAACTCACGGACTCGGACAGACCGATAACGTTCGCTCCGCACCTATTCATCGCTGGTAGCTTCCGACTGCGTAAAATCGCAGGGCTGCCAGAACAAATCAACACCGTTTTATAAGAATACTAACTGAGTTGTAGATAAATAAAGTGGCATATATATATAAAGCCATCGGAAAGGTAGGGTATCGGTAATAACCATTAACTTGGTTGAAAGATAACGGAAGCAGTTAACAGAAATGTAATAGATCCTGAATATGGAAACATGTGCTTTCTTCAATATTAACAAAGTAGTGATAAGGAAGTATTCATAACAAAGAGAAGATGCGATTTTTTTCTTCTTTTCTAACTATAAAATTAGGTGTTTTAGGCCAGTGCGGGTGTGTGGAATCTGATACAAAACTTCCAGATAACAAATTCGCGAGGTTAGCGAGGCAGGCACTGATAATAAAACTGGTTTATCAAAACTAGATTGCGACCGATCAATGAACATGACATCCCCTGCCACCATGTGCTCATCCACGTGGTCGGTACCTGGCCTGCCTATGCTCTTTTCAGACAAACCTTTCTGAGCAGAGAGCCAACATTTGAATGGAACGCTTTCAAAGTCCAGAAGTGTACCTACCTAGATACTCATTGCCATCAAGGTATACTGATGAAGCCAGTACACACAATGCTTTTTGCAAGCTTTCAAGCCCCATGGGCCTGGGACCTTCGGAGGCCGTCGGCCTCGGAAAACTCTCTGAGAGACTGAGAACGAGATGGATTTGCAATACACACTGCGCTTTGGACCCAGCTCTAAGGGCTCTAAAAGTGTAATTTATTGTACCAGTGCGTATCTAAAATTTTGAAACGAAGGTTCCGGTTTTTTAAAAGTTGTCTGTAAGTATATCGTTTGTTATAATCATAAGCATAACTAATAGTTCCATGGCGACCATGGCTCTTGTCCCCAAATTTTCTTTGCACTTTCGAATACGATAGCTCTAAAAAGGGTAAAAAATGAAGAGGTTTGTGGTATATTCTAGCATTCCAGGGGCAAAGTTTCGAAAAAAGTGCTATGATCGACATTTACTACGTCGACTTTTGTGAGCAACATACTGAAATATTGAAATGTTAACTTTAACGATGTGGCATTGAGTTCTCGGCAACTTTTGGTCTGAAAAGCCACTTTCTGGCGAACTGATCTGTTCCCAGGGAGAGACCTTATCAACGTACTGATTTAAATAACTCTTTAAATAATTCTCAGCCTAAAAAATCTAGTCACAAAAGGGTAAAAAAGATAACTTGCTAAATTAAAAACCTAGTTATGAACTTAAGAGTTATGACCCAAGAATTATCGTAGAAATTTCGCCGATGAGTGGGGGGGGGGGGGGGGGGCGCAAACTTTTGGGTTTGCCCCGGGCGCCCATGACCCTCGCTACGCCTCTGGTACTGTAACGGCAACTACCATAAAACTTCCCCCAGGAGGCCTGCAAAAAAATCGCGATTCACGAAAAGGCAGCACCTTGACAAAGGTCCACGGGCCGCCACTAGTGCTTAGTGAATTAATCGACTGCTAAATTTCTGCCGCCATTTATATACGCTAGTGATCCATAGTATGATGTCTGTCTCAAATAGCATCATTATATAATCTATCCCTATTTCTTTATATTACCTATTGCTATCCCTTACAAGTACAGATAGCTGCATTCGATTTTGGCTAAATCTTACGTTGCTACATCTGCAAACTCCTGGGTCCCCTCACTCATCACACTAACCACTCCCCCCCTCCCCCCCGCGCCACCTTATACATTGTCGGCACGCCACTGAGCCTACACCCTCATCTTACTTTGCGTTTGTGAATTGGGGCCCTGATGTTTTTTCTTATTGGGAATAGTTTTCCAAGAGTCTAGTGGACGACTACAATTCCAAAGTCAATCATAATGTGGGCAAAAATTGCCATAATAATAGCATTGCATTTAGTTTTGCAAACCAGTGATTGACTCTGGAACTGTAGTCGACCACCGGCCGATATACACTGACTTGGAAAACTTTTGCTATGTGCGTATCATATATTTAAAAAGTTTCAGGCTCCCAAAAACGTATGTGGGACTGGCTTTTGATTGGTGGCTTATGAGTGCTGACTGGCTTGCGATTGGTCGCCAGGTCCGATGCTGGCGTTCGTGGTTATCCTGTGCACGGGGCAGATCCTGCGCATGGTCTCGCCCAAGTTCGGCAGCTTGGTGGCCGAGGAGGCAAACCGTCGCGGCTACCTGCGCTCCATCCACTCGAGGGTCATCACCAACGCAGAGGAGATCGCCTTCTACGGGGGACACAAGGTACACCGTGCATTGGGCTGGACAACAGCAAGGGCTGTACGCTTCGAAACGTTTGGCAAGCCATGCCTTGGGCTGGACAACAGCATCGGCTGTAAGCATTGAAACGTTTGGCAAGCCGTGCCTTGGGCTGGACAACAGCCTGGGCTGTAAGCTTTGAAACATTTGGCAAGCCGTGCCTTGGGCTGTAAGCTTATATCGCATGTCCTGGTCGTTGCTTCGTTCTCCAGGTGGAGTTGTCGAATCTGCAACGGGCCTACCGGTCGCTGGTGCAGCAAATGAACGTGATCTTCGGACAGCGCCTGTGGTACGTGATGCTGGAGCAGTTCCTGATGAAGTACGTCTGGTCCGGCACAGGAATGGTCATGGTCTCGTTGCCCATCCTCATGGGCTCCAAGGCCGGCAAAGAGGGTACGTAGCACATAGAAACACTAGAGGCCCTAGTATTGCCCTTATATATTGCCCTAGTCTAGGGCTAGCCACGCTTTTAACAATTATTAAACATGTCGAATTTCCACACCATCTTGATATCATTTAACGACTCTACTTTCATAACATTGTGGTAATCATGTCACTGGATACTTGGTTCCATTGCTACATGAAATTGCATTTTGTTAAAACTTTTCATGAAACTTTTTATCCAGCTTTCCCATTGGTAGCAATGATTTGGCATAGACTTCAGTCTGCATGCTAATTTTGCAGCAAGGTCATGCACTTATGGAAGTGAATTTGCTGAGAGAAATTGCCCATACAGCAAGAAAGCTAGATCACATATTATATTTTGGGTAAAATATTGGAATATAGTTAAGAGAACAAAACTCTTAAAAATGTAAAAAGTCAACTACTTTTGTGAAAGGTTCATTACTGATCATTCCAATGTGGCAAACATCACCGACCCAAGCTGCTCTAACCGATCCTCCCCAAACACCAGGCGGGGACGGCGGCGCGGCTGGCGTCAGTGAACGTACCCAATACTTCACGACTTCGCGCAACCTGCTGTCTTCCGGAGCGGACGCGGTCGAACGACTCATGTCGTCATATAAAGAGATCGTGGAGCTGGCGGGATACACGTCTCGCGTGGGCGAGATGTTGGACGTGTTCGCGGACGCCGCCGACGGCCGCTATCGTCGGGCCACGGTGCAGGACTCGGCACAGAGAGACGGCTTTGTCGTCGAGATCAGGGACGGCCAGCCCGTGGCCAACGGTACGAAGCCCACTGCAGTCACTTTTGCATGCCTTTTGCCTTGCATCTTCAAGATGGCGGATGGCAAGATGTTCTCCCACGGGATAGAGTGCTCTGTCCCATGAGAGTACATGCTTTCCACTGCAGTGCCAGCAGTCACTTTTGCATGCCTTCAAATTTCTTGAAGGTTTGAGTTCACAGTAAAATGCACTTGTGCCGAAATTATCTTCAAGCTGATACTGCAAGGGCAGGTACGGGATACGCTAGTAATAAGTAATAACAATGGGCAAATTGTGGCAGGATAGGTTAGACAGATGAGATGTGGAGACTCGGTGTCTGTCTGACGTTGAGCTGCGCTGGTCGGTTGCAGGCGTAATCACCGAGACGACGGACGGCACGATATCGCTGACCCACGTGCCCATTGTGACGCCCAACTGCGACGTCGTCTGTCCCGACCTCACTATCAAGGTAACACTAATGTCACTGACTAACAACTGCCCAAATTTAAGCTAAAACTGCCCAAAGTTACGCTTTAACTTCCTAAAGTTAAGCTCAAACTAACCAATGTTAAGCTACCATAACTCAAGGTAACAAGGTAACATAACCAATGTAAATAACCATAACATATGTTAAGGTAACATAAACAAGGTAACTGGCCAACTGCCCAAAGTTATACTAAAACTGCTTAAAGTTAAGCAAAACTGGACAAAGTTATGCTTTAACTGCCTAAAGTTACGCTCAAACTAACCAAAGATTAAGCTAAAACTCTCCAAAGTTAAGCTGTAACTTCATTATAACGCAAAAACTGGTCAAAGTTATGCTAAAACTACCCAAAGTTATGCTTTTATTAACTGCCTAAGTTAAGCTCAAACTAACCAATATTAAGCTCAAACTTCCCAATGTTCAGTAACTGGCTAAAGTTAAGCTACAGTTCCCCATGAAGTTCAGTAACTGGCCAAAATTAGCTCAAACTTTCCAAAGTTATGTAGTTAAGCTAAAACTGCATAATAAAAAGCTAAAACTGGTCAAAGTTACGCTTAAACTGGCCAAAGTTAAGCTTAATTTGGCCAAAGTTTGTTGGAGCCGAGCCCTAAGCGGCCCCCCTTTGTTAACCTAACCCTTTGCATGTGACTCAGGTGACGCCCGGCATGCACCTGCTCATCACGGGTCCTAACGGCTGCGGCAAGTCTTCCCTCTTCCGGATGCTCAGCGGGCTCTGGCCCGTCTACGCCGGCGCCCTTGTCAAACCTGCCACCTCGGACATGTTCTACATCCCTCAGCGGTGAGTCTGGCCTCGGCCTGTGTCCGCTCTCAGCTCCTCGCTCTCTCAGTGATGAGGGGGAACTTTATGCTCTAATTTTGGTATGTTCGGAATATATGTACACCAAAATAAGCAGCCCCGAAACATGCAACCAAACATTCAAATCCACTCTGGAGCACTTTGGGTTGACCAACCAAACACACGACTTGCAACACACAACACGTGAACACGCAACACGCAACCAACCGTAATCGCCATATTAAGGTTTGACTGAGCAATGACTGATGTCCCTGTCCCCACCAGCCCCTACATGTCGCTGGGAACGCTGGCAGACCAGGTTCTCTACCCCGACACCATGGCTGAGCTGAGCGAGCGCGGCCAGACCACCGCTGAGCTGCTGCGTTGCCTCGAGTTGGTGCACCTGGAGCACATCGTGGTGCGGGAAGGTGGCTGGGACGCCAACGCCGACTGGAAGGACGTCCTGTCAGGAGGCGAGAAGCAGCGCATGGCCATGGCGCGACTCTTCTATCACAGGTATCTAGAGAGCAACTAACGCGGAAACAATATGGCGTAGAAAACTGAAATAATAACGTGAAACAACTACAATGCTGGGAGTAGAAATAGGATTAAACAAAATCACAATAAGGTCTACATTTTTCTTAAGTTTGGTTCAGATATCAAATGTTTTCCATATTTAAACATTATTTTTGGTGTGGAATCTTAATTAAGGAAAATGCTCATAAAATTTTATTTATGAAAGATCTTGATGATATGTAGGTAGCAGATCTAAGTCTACCTATGAAGTAATAGTGCCGATGGACTAATCCTCTTACCATATTCGTTTGCAGGCCGCAGTTTGCGCTGCTGGACGAATGTACGAGTGCCGTCTCCATGGATGTGGAGAGCGACATCTACCAGGCCGTGCGCGACGCCGGCATCACTCTGCTCACCATTACTCACCGGCCTTCGCTGTGGTGAGCTTCAGAGCTCGCTTAGCCTCGTAGCCTCATAGCCTTTGCAGCCCTGCTAGCCCACTTAGCCTCGTAGCCTCGTAGCCTTCGCAGCCCCGCTAGCCCGCTTAGCCTCGTAGCCTTCGCAGCCCCGCTAGCCCGCTTAGCCTCCTAGCCTTCGCAGTCCTGCTAGCCCGTTTAGCCCTGCTAGCCTCATAGCCTCGTAGCCTTGTTGCCCTTGTAGCTTCATAGCCTACATAGCCCTGCTAGCCCGCTTAGCCCTTCTAGCCCGCCTTACCCTGCTAGCCTCGTAGCCTCGTATCCCTTGGAGCTTTGTAGCCTTCGTAGCCCTGCTAGCCCGTTTTGCCCTGCTAGCCTCATAGCCTCGTAGCCTTGTTGCCCTTGTAGCTTCGTAGATTACATAGCCCTGCTAGCCCGCTTAGCCCTTCTAGCCCGCCTTACCCTGCTAGCCTCGTAGCCTGGTATCCCTTGTAGCTTTGTAGCCTTCGTAGCCCTGCTAGCCCGTTTAGCCCTGCTAGCCTAATAGCCTTGTAGCCTTGTTGCCCTTGTAGCTTGTAGCCTACATAGCCCTGCTAGCTCGCTTAGCCCTGCTAGCCCGCCTTACCCTGCTAGCCTCGTAGCCTTGTATCCCTTGTAGCTTCGTAGCCTTAGTAGCCCTGCTAGCCCGTTTAGCCCGGTAGCCTCGTAATCCTCGTAGCCTCGAAGCCTCGTAGCCCTCGTATCCCTCGTTTCCTCGTACTCCATAGCCCTCTTAGCCTCGTAGCCCTGCTAGCCGGCTTAGCCCTCATAGCCCTGATACATTGTATTTTTGTGCAACATTCTTTCCCTTTTTGGCAATATGAGCCTTTTTACCTGGAGTACCTACATCTGTCCCAAAATGACACATGTACCAGAAAGATAATGCCAGATACAGTTTTTGTATGCATATCCGTAACACTTAAATTCGTGCAATTTGCTCGTAATAGAGGTACAATTTGGTGCTCTTGGTTTTTATTTCCCTCCTATCCTTGAAATCTGGCCGTGAGCCTGGCAGGCTCCTCCAGGGACAGGGAAGCCACCAACCGGACTCCCTAATGCTGACATGGGAATGCTAGGGAGGTGCGTGGCTAGTGATACTTAACCTTTTTTTTTCACCGGGCAATATAAAGAAAATGTGTGACCCCAGCGGGCTTTAAAGGGTGATTTGGCATACAACTCGTGATTTGCAAGATATAGTGTTGTGTAACTTGGGGGTATTGGACGCATTTTTGTAACTTGCACTTGAAACATGATGAAAATTGATACAGCTTAGGACACAATGGGGTTTTTGTGGGTTCAATCCCCGAGGAAAAAAATTTATTTCGATAATTTGTTGGTGCAAATCTATGGGTTTTGGGAAGATTCGACCTTAAAAATACCTTGGAAATATGCGCTGTGAAGAAGGTTATGGAAATATCAAATCAATATATTTTCCAATGAGAATTGCATGCTTGGTTGGCATTTGAAATATAATAATATATTTGGCGGTGGGCTGCAAAAAAATGAGCACTGGGCTGCAGTACCACCGCCCCAAGCCCTGGAGACTCCAGAGACCCCAGAGACCAAACTCTGATCCTGACGCTGTTTGACCATCTCCAGGAAGTTCCACACCCACGTTCTGCAGTTCGACGGTGAGGGCGGCTGGGTGCTGGAGTCGCTGGACGCCAACGCCAGACTGTCGATGCGAGACGAGAAGGAGGCCCTGCTAACGCAGTTGGCGGGCGTGCCCACCGCGCAGGCACGGCTCGAGGTACGCAAAACCTCCACCTGTGACAACCACTTGTTCACCTCTTGGCTTCAAGCCTCCCGCTCAAAACGACATCGAGCAGTAGGCTTCTCCTGATTTTGGGCAATTTTAATGGTGTGATTTTAATGGTTTAATGGTAAAATCTTGAATGGTATAAAGTTTTTTTTTTTTACCGTAGGATTTTTTCTCTGGATTCTTCAGCGCTTGGTAAAGATTCTAACACCAGTTTTTTTACTGTTAGAACATCATTCGAGCTGAATTAAACGGCCAGATGTGTTGACTTTGAGAAGAATTCCTGATATAATTCTTCTCTTTAGTGCAGTTGTTCATCAAAACTGCTTTTGATTTTGATTCAGCATCAAATGTACGGTTCAGAGTGTATTTTAAGTAACATCTTGTTAAGTATGAAGGAATTCAAAATTAGTATTCAGCCTAGTAGCTAACTATCTTTAGGGGTTGTGATCAGGGATCCGAACCGAAATCAATAACGGTTCCGATTCCAATTCTGATTTTTTTTAAATATTGGTTCTGGTTTCGGTTCAGGTTCTTAATCATATCAAATTACGGTTCTGGTTCAGGTTCTGGTTCCATGATATTTTGAATAACGGTCCTGGTACCGGTTCTTGAAACAATGAATTCAGGTTCCGATTTCCGTTCCGGTTCCATGGGCCAAAATTTAGGTTCCAATATCGGTTCCAACAAAAATAAAGGTTTTTATAAAGGTTCCAATAAAAAAATAGCATTTTTAAGTTTTCCTTTCAATTTTTAAATTGTCAGCACCCAAAACAGTTCCTCTAAATATAATTATTTCCATCGCTGCCTTGCTAAGTCTTGCGCAACTTCATTTGGGGATTTATTAGTACATTTTACTGATACAAAATGTCACACCCACACTGTAGGTCCGTCACGTCAATCCACAATCACAACTGCTGGCGATTTACTGATCGCGGTCTTCTGCGAATTGACAAAAGTTGCCTGATATTATCAGGGGCGTAGGAAGAGGGGGGGGGGGGATCAAATCCCCCCCCCCCACGCATTTGATTTCCGTTCCGGTTCCATGGGCCAAAATTTAGGTTCCAATATCGGTTCCAACAAAAATAAAGGTTTTTATAAAGGTTCCAATGAAAAAAGAGCATTTTTAAGTTATCCTTTCAATTTTTAAATTGTCAGCACCCAAAACAGTTCCTCTAAATATAATTATTTCCATCGCTGCCTTGCTAAGTCTTGCGCAACTTCATTTGGGGATTTATTAGTACATTTTACTGATACAAAATGTCACACCCACACTGTAGGTCCGTCACGTCAATCCACAATCACAACTGCTGGCGATTTACTGATCGCGGTCTTCTGCGAAGTGACAAAAGTTGCCTGATGTTATCAGGGGCGTAGGAAGGGGGGGGGGGATGGGGGGTCAAATCCCCCCCCCACTGGGGGGGTCGAGCCAATGTACTCCCCCGGGGTCACGTCTCTGGATCGTTCCCGTGATCGAAATTTAACTTATATTTAGTATTTATTATGGTGTGGTATTATAGTTTTATAATGAGAAACTTGAAACTAGGATTCCCTATTCTGATAACCACGGTAGAAAGTCCTGCATTTGGTTGAGAATCAGCATAATACCTTGAATGCAATGTAAATCGGCTATAGCCGTGGCTATAGACATTGAGTCCTGCCATCACACTAGTTGTTATTGTTTGCGGAATACCTACTTAATGAGATCGAATAGTGTTGGAAAAATATCTGGTACTGGTTCAAACTAAAGCCATTGGCTAAAGGCGCCCAAACTCGAGATCAACAACTCATTTCCCTAGAATTTTTCCGGCAGCTGGTAGACCTTCCTGCTCATATTCGAAAGTGAATTTTCATATCTCCCGAGGACCAACTGCCGATTGAAATTAGTAAAGAGTCCCAAAACAGCCCATAGAGCCTTTTGTCCGGCTCAAGACATGGCTTGTGAGTTTTTAAACTCTTGGCTCGTGTCTAGCAGCAGTGGGGATCCTCGAGGAAGATGCAAATCCACTCTCCTACTCGACATGAAATGGAGTTTAGGTAAATTTTTTTGCTTTCAAATAAGTATAGGAAACCAAGCACCGAGAAGTAGGTACCCGAGCAGCCAGCGGGCATTGCTAAGCATGCATTTCACACAAAATATTGGCTCTATAAACCCTAGAAACCGTAAAATTTTCGCCTGCGGCGCAAAAGGTATGGTAAATTTGATGGTAAACTGAATGACACCTAAATTAGTTTTGAATATTTTAAAAAACCTTTGCAAATTTGCTCACTGATTCGCATATGGCTATGCCTAATTTGCAATAACGGGCCTAATTTTGGACAGCACAACGGGTGTTTTCAAGCCAGTCTACCAGGTTGCGTAAAGCCTTTAGAAATTAATGCATCAATACCATTCATTGTAGGATAAACGTTATTTAATTAACAGAAATGAAATAAGCTACCTTCTTGAACAATAAATCAACCATGAAATATGCAGTTCTGACCAATTCATTCTCAAGGCCCAATTTTACCGCAAACGCGTAGATTTGCTCCAATGAAAACCTTGAACTCAAAAAAATTTTGGGGCTGTGCCCCAAACCCCCAGTTTTGTTTGCTACGAGCCCCTTTGACCCCCCCCCCCACTAAAAAAATGGTTCCTATGCCCCTGGATCTTATCAAATTTGTTTATACCTCGGCTCACTCAATCACTGCACCGAATTCTCGCAGTGCATTGCTCTACGAAGTTTTAACTCTCTTTCTAGGCCACAAACGACTGATAAGTTTCATTTTTGGAATTTTTGTTCAGCTGTTTCAAGTTTGTGAATCGAAGTTATGATTTTAAGAGGAACCGATATTTTTTCGATCCCAATAGCGATTCCGGTTCCAATTCCGGTTCCATATAAACTTGAATTGTGGTTTTGATTCCGGTTTTGGTTCCATGAAAATAGGGGTTCTTTCGGGTTCCGGTTCGGATCCCTGGCTGTTATGACAATTCTGATAATTTCACATTTATTTGTGACCGAAAACGCTTCAGAGTTACTTTTGGTGGCTGCTATTTGCAAACGCTCGCGATAATAATTATAGTAATAAGTTTATTGTCATTTTGGTCAGGTGTGACATCAGACATGTGACAGTGAGAGGTATGTGTACAAAACAAGTAGCCCATTGGCCCTATACATCATTTTCAGTTTAAAAATTCCTGTGTTGAGTAAAAACATATGTCAATTCAATAAGATAAGCATTAACATTGTTTCTAAAATCATGGTAGTTCTGAGAAGCTTTTAAAAGTATGTCCAGTGGCAGCGCATTAAAAAGTTTTCTGCTGTCTACCGAGTCCTTTTGATACATTTACAGTGGTCCGGGTCAGCAGGCCAATGTTACGTCCGGTGCCATTGACAAAAAGGTGTCTAGATTTTAAAATATACATAATATTGTACAATGTACCTATTATAAACTGGGAAGTCATAATTTTGAATTTTTTAAAATGTGGTCTGCACGAGTTCTTGTAAAATACGACGCCACAGGCTGGGGCCAGCCCATGGCCCGCCATGACCCGCCATGATCACGGACATAGAAAAGTTTTTTGTTATATTCTCTACTTCACTAGTAGCTGTGCCGTACCTGACCATTGACCTTACGTGTGTCTGTACAGGCTCAGGGTATTGTTAAGTGGGGAGTTGGTAATGTGCGGCCTTGGGTCGCCGGATCTAGATCTCATACCAAGACCAGAGACTCTGGTCTTGGTATGAAATCTGAGTACTTTCTAATAGCGGACAAAGATACTAGCATTCACTTCAAGCTTGGTGTTACAACCGGTCAACTAATTTGAATTTCAATATAAAAAATGGATTGTCGTGGTGTCAACGTACCGTGAATTTTATATATACATTGGTTTTTGCTGTAATTTGGTTGCATACCGGCACTAAGTACGTACCTACAGCTAGAACCACAACCTCCTTGTGGCCAGGGCCATAGCGAGGGTAAATGGCGCCTGGGGCAAATCATCAAATCAGCGCCTTCCCCCCCCCCCCCCCCCACATAATTTTTTGTTTTAAATATACTTATCATTCGTATAGGTACCCATTAGCAAAACTAGTGTAATAACGAGTGGATTTTTTAAGTAGGGTGGAATTGTGAATAGGGTAGATTAGGAATTCTTGGAAAAGCAAAAAGCTTGTCTACACAACAGACAGCTTCGACAGACAAAGGCTCTTCCCCTGTAGACTACCTGTGGAGTCAAGAACCTATTGATGACCACATTCCCAGCAAAGATACAAACTTGACCAGGGGCGTAGGAATTATTTTTCTAGTGGGTGGGTCAGTCATACATGCATACAAATTCTGGGGGTTAGGTTAGGTTAGGTGTAAGGTTAGGTTAGGTTTGAGTTCAAGGTTTTCATTGGAGCAAATCTACGTGTTTGCGGTCAATTTGGGGCTTGAGAGTGGTTTGGTCAGAACTACATATTTTATGATTGATTTATTCTTCAAGACGCTTCCTGTACTATAATTTCTGTTTGACTCGCATACATGACTGACACATCATGCTGTTCAAAAACTATGACACGTCATTGCAAATAGGCGTTGCTATAAATAAAGCCAGCTTCAATTCAGCAAAGATTTTCAATATCAATAAAGATGTAATTCAGTAATTTTACAATCAATTGACACCTTTTGCGCCGCAGGGGGAAAATGTGTGGTTTCTTGGGTTTCTAAAGCCCAATGCTTTGTCCGAATCCAGAAATTGCTGCTTGCTAAGGCATGCTTGTGTAAATTTGGGCCATATCAACCATGGTTTTCAGAATAGGGAATACTGATTTCAAATTTCCCATCATAATTAAATAAAAAGTTCTTATAAACTTCAATCACGGTGCAAGTTACGGGACCCTGGGGGGAGAAACTGGTCTGCTCCCCCTCCAGTAGGGAGGGGTGGTCAGGCCGATGAGTGGGGGGAGGATATTTGGCCACCCCCCTTCCTACACCCTTGCAGTGTTATCTTCATTATATTCCACATGATGTTGATCCTGAGAAGTATTTGAATATAGTTACCCCCCGTCCACTCTGCCGAACTTACTTTCCATGCTGTGTGTGTGTTGAAGGCACTTGCATGGCACACGGCCAGATAAATATAATCGACAACAAAGGGAGCAGCTGACATATCGAATTTATACAACAATGAGTCATACGAATCTTTTGAAGATTGGTTTATGTATGGTCATTAGTTTGCCAAACAAGCCAAAAAGTTGAGAAAAATGGAAAAGTGCTGAAATTCAGGGGGCGCCTACTCCGCCCCCTGAATTTCGGCTCCCTAGGCTGGTGCCCCGCTCGCCCCTGCCTCGCTACGGCCCTGCTTGTAGTTTCTCTGGCCTTTGCTTTGGTCTAATGCAGTGATTTGCCCTACAGGAGCTGTGCAAGGTGCTGGGAGAAGACACGTCGACGTTGCACTAGCGCATAGACATTTTAGGTAAGGCCTGGCGCCGGCACCAGGCTCTGCCTTGGTTCCCTCGTAGGGCAGGCTAGCTTCTACGCCCGTTACTTTCTTAGACAAATCTATCTTGGCTCACACTTGCAAACAACACTTCCTAAAAATCGTGCACTTACTATTTTACTTATTAATTAAACGCCGAGTTCATTGAGTGTAAACTTTGAAACGGTTGATATGTTTCAATCAAGTCTTTGTCCTCTTCTCTATTTGTCTGACTTCTCTACCTTCTTGCCCTGGTGGCCGGTAGAGCTCGGCTTCGAGCCGAGATGCGGCTTCGAGCCGCATTTCGCAAAGAATGAGATGAATTGTAGTGCCTGGGGGAGTGGCAGTCTATTACCCAAAATTTCGATAGCCAGTGGCCATCCCTGAACTTTTGGCCACAATAAGTTTCAGCTACAGCCTACATTGTTCGAGATCATTTTCAAGACTTCACATTTCTCTGTAAGCGAACTCTGCGCTTGTTCTCTCCCCGCTCGTATCCACCTTTGAAACCAACCAATCACGAGCCAGCGAGGCTTTTGCTCCCTGCAGCCTTGCCGTACAGCAACACAAACTGCAAGCGGATGTCGTCATGAATTCCTTGGCCAAACCTAACTCTCGTGATGCAAAACGTCTTGAAATTCCCGACCCTCCGTGAGCAAATAGCGCCCCGTAGCGGAATGTTTCCCACTTCCGGCAGGAAATGTGGGAAAATGCAAATGTGGGAAATTTTGTAAATTTTAACAATCAAGTATTCTAGGGTAGGTATAGATAATCAAGGTTATCTTTGTAGTCATTTTGAGTATGCAATGTTTTACGTCCATCAGTTTAGAGTAGGTATTTGGGTGATTTAGTTTTAAAGAGGGTTGTTTCTGTTTAATTTTGATTTGTAATTTTTTGCTTTGCATTCTCGTTCTTGTATCGTACTCACTATTTGTACTGCATTTGAAAAGGCAAATAGTTCAGCTTTTTAATATTATCTTTACGTCACGGTGCTAAAAATTATATTTCTTTCCCTTTATCTTTTTTTTGGCGTAGGTATTATTCATTCCGAGGACAGCCAAGACACTTCTCTGTATGCAGCTTTAATTTCACTGACTCGGTAAATTGATTTCGGAACAGATCATGCTTGAAATGGCAATCCTTTTTGCCGCTGGCCATTTGCGTGGTGAAAACTAATCAACAAATCAATGAATTGGTTTTCAAACATCGAAGTCATTATCTTGGTTAATATTTGTTACTATAGAATGAAAGAAATCTGGCTCTCAACAAAACACACCTAGCATGTGTAGAAATTATTTCTGTACCCACCTGCAAATTTTCAATCAAAGCGTAGGTTCAATTCTTACGAAACCCTCGATGAATTTTCCTTTTTCAAGATTTCCCTTGTCGCTGGAGTTCTATTATGATTAGCATGTTATTATTAGTTGGGTGAAAATATTATTGTAAAAACGTAGATATTGTTATCTGTAATTACTTGGTGCTATATTCAATCTTGTAATATTATGATACTCACCTGTGTGTATCTATCTAAACAAATCGTACTTATTATGAAAGAACTGTTTAAATTTTATGTAAGAATTTAATAAATCATTTGAAAGCAATAAAGTGTTTGTTTGTTTGAGAGTATTTATTTAGCAATAGTTTCGTTTGGTTGTCCAGATGCAATGTAGATGTAATGTAGTTGAAATCTAGATTTTGATTTGCTGTGACGTCACAGAAATGCAGAAACGTACCTGGGGGACAAACAAATAGCTATGCAGAGCTCATTTGGAGGCGCGGTAATAGCGCCAACTAATTAAGGCAACAAAAGACCTTTACGAAAACCTGCCCGGGGCGCCCCAGTCGACTAAATCTCGTTCGTAAACGTGCCTCGAGTGCTCCGCTTCCCGTTCGGATATGTGCTCAGGGCAGTGCCCTAGACGGTAAATTTTTACAATTCGGAGAGTTCGGGCGTACAAGCTGAAGTTACATCTCCTTCGCACCACTTTCTTGTTCATCCTTAAGGTCACCGTCTTTCCACGCACATACCGCAAATCTCCTTTCAGGGTGCAAGGAGAACCGCACTTCCCGCAATCCAACCCCCTTCTCAAAACACCGTGGGCCTTCAACCACTCGCAAAGAGCCGCCTCGTCCCCGCATACACGCAAAAAATCCTTTAACTTGACGACGCATCCACCACAATCCATGATTAATTTCAAACTGATGAGAACGAGACTGATCGCATAGCATCGCAATCGCGACCTCCCAAATCGGCTCCAAACAATTATACCCCATCATTACGCCTAACGGCCGCAAATTAATTGTATTCCAATCAACAGGAATGCACATCGCAACACACTCCAAACAATTACTCATACTCATCAATTACAACCGAAATCAACTAGGACACGCACAGGAAAACGAAAGCGAACCGGAGGTCGTTGTCATACACGTGGGTACGAACAATGTAAAAAAACGAGCTCAAACTCACCTAGTTACGGAGCTAAATGATCTAATTGAAGCGGCAAAAGTTCGATGGGCCAAGGCGAAATGGGTTATCGGAGGTATTGTCTACCGAGACAACGTACATGACGCTACGATCGACAAGTTGAACGATGGGATCGAATGGCTGTGTGGAGACAAGGGTGCTACTTTCTACGACCCAAACTCGTACCTTACAAAGCAGGAACTAGCTCGCGACGGACTGCACCTCAATCAAAGAGGGAGTAGTTTCCTGGGCCAACTTATCATCGAAAAGATAGAAGATGCGATATCGGGTAAAGATGAGGTGCGAACCACCTAGCAATCAACGAATGAAAGAAGAACGACCCCCAAAAAGAAAAAAACTGGACCCCATAAGGCAGAAATTCAAAAGACTGAAGAGGATAAGACTGACAATGACAAGACTGAAGAGACCAAGGCTGACTATAAAAAGACTGAAGAGATCAAGGCTAACCATGAAAAGACTGAAGAGAATAAAATTGATAAAGAAAAGACTGACAAACGCAAGGCTGGAGAAGATAAGACTGGAAGAGGTATACATAGAAGAATGAATTTAAAAGAAAACGAAGGGAAGAAAATGAATAATCAGAAGAAAAATGAAAAAGTGATGCATGGAATATCAAAGAAAAGCAACCTACGAACAATGTTCTTAAACATCCTTACGGCACAAAACCGTCCAACTAGAAATAAAGGCAAATGACATTCAACCTGACATCATATGTCTCTCTGAACATTGGCTGGTAGAGGAAGAAACCAACAGCACTACGATTGAGGGTTATGAAATAGGAAATGTGTATTGTAGGTCCAAACAGAAGAATGGGGGAGTGATAATCTACTTTAAATCGGGGAAGGCAGTGAAACCCTATCCGACTATAGATCGACTCTGCGTTGAAGTACATGCTGAGTGCACGGCAATTGAGTTGGAAGAAACAAAACGAAACACGATCGTTGTGAACATGTATAGAGCACCATCTGGAAATCGTGAAATTTTCATGGAAACGGTCACGAAAATCCTGGGTGTAGTCTCAATGAAAAAAGGCAGAACGATTATTGGAGGTGACATAAATATCGATATAATCAGCGAAGGGTCGATTAGTAACCGCCTTCTTGATCTACTGTCGGCAAATGGATTTAGCAGCAACATAAATGAACCGACTCGCATTACCAGGACAAGTCAAACTTGCATAGACAACGTGTTCACTAATGGAAACAATGATATCATCAGTGCCGAGGTAATTGACCTAGGATTATCGGATCACTGTTCAATAGTGATCAACCATCTAGAACAAGAGGAACAGCCTGCAAATCAAAACAAATACATCAACAAACGATGCTACAGTGACCTTAACAAGAAAGAGTTCAATAACACTCTCAGCGAGATCAGATGGGACGAGGTTCTCGAAACTGGACCAATAGACGAAATGATGAAGAACTTTCTCCACGTATTCCTAGAATGCTTCAACACATCGTTCCCAAAGAAAATGAAAAGAAGTGGAGGATCAAATAAGGGGCCACTCGGCATGGAATGGTATACCGCCGACCTAAAAACGATAGGAGATGCAGTGCAAAGAGCGTATGCAGATAGCAGATCAAGCCACACGAACCCAGAAGCAGAAGCCTTCTATCAGTGCATTTACAGAAGAAAGAAAAGAGACTACATAAAGCAACTAGATGATGCAAAAAGAAGACATATTAACAAGGTCATCAAGAAAGCAAAAAATAAAAAGAAGGCAGCATGGAAAATCATCCGAGCTAATAACAATGCGACGAAGAAGACACTCTCAGGTGTTATAACGTTGAAGACAGACTCGAGAACCATAACTGGGCAACAAGAGGTAGCCGATCACTTCAGTGAGTTTTATGCAAATATTGTACCGAAGCTTCTAGACGACCGGGAAAACACACAACCAACAAGTGCGACGACTCCGAGAAAATGCAACAAAACTATATTTCTCACACCTACAACAAAGAGTGAAATCTTCAACATAATCAGTGAAGTATGCACCAAACACTCGGCCGGTTTCGACGAAGTGCCATGTGACATAATCAAGAGTGCGGCGCAATTCATCAGCCAGCCCTTGGCAAGAATAATAAATGAATCGTTCTCTCAAGGAAGGTTTCCGGAAGTATTAAAGAAGGCGGTAGTCATACCAATTTACAAGAAAGGGGACAAGGAAAAAGCGGAAAACTACAGGCCAATCTCCCTTCTGTCAGGATTCTCGAAGATCTTTGAAAAAGTGATGGGCTACAGGCTTCTCGCATTCATTAACAAACACAACTTACAAAACGAAGATCAGCACGGATTCACAAAGAAAAAATCAACTGTTACTGCGATCGCAAACTACGTAGACTGCCTAATTGAAGCAATGGACCAAAATGAAGAAACGCTAGGAATTTTCTATGACTTTACGAAGGCTTTCGACACCATACACCATAATCTATTGCTTGAAAAACTAAGAAGACTGGGTATAGACGGAATTGCCAATAATTGGATCAGATCTTTCCTGCAGGATAGAAAACAAATAATCAGCATCAGAGGAACGAACAGAGATTACTACTCCAGCGAAACAACAAGCAACACCGGAATCCCACAAGGAAGCACCCTTTCGCCGCTCTTATTTATCTTATTCACAAACGATCAGCCTGAGCAGATAGGTCTGGGAAAACTCACACTTTTTGCCGATGACACCACGCATCTTGTGAAGGCTACTAAAAATGGGTCAACCCTAATGGAGCTAGGTAATGAAGCGACACGGAGGATGGAGAATTACTGCAATTCTAATGACCTCATATTAAACAGCAATAAATCGGTCGCGATACAGTTCACAACGAAATACAGAAGAGTGACCGACAGTGTAAACATTGAACTCGAAGGCAAACCGATGCAAACAGCGCACGAAACGAAGTTCCTTGGAATTACAATAGACCATGTACTTGACTGGGGCCCACACATCCATGCAATAGCAAGAAAAGTGTCAGCGGGATGTTTCCTCGTAAAGAAAATGATGGAAATATCGGACGTATCAACTGCTATGTCTGTATACTACGCCAATGTCCAATCAATACTTCAATACGGGGTAATACTTTGGGGAATCTCTCACCATGCAAAGAGGCTTTTTACAATTCAAAAACGAGCAGTTAGATATTTGGCCGGAGCGAGTTTTAATCCCTGTGCAGATGTTTTTTACAAAGATACTTGTGTGACACATTTTAAAAATTTTAAGATCTTGACCCTCCCATGCCTTTATATTTTTAATATTATTGTACATGTGAGAGAACATCGAAGTTTTAACTCAGGATCCGAAAAGGGAAGCGGGGAGATTAGTAGAACAAGAGCCAGCCAGGATGAACACCCAATAAAACGCTTCAAGCTAAAGTCGTCAGAAAGACACACAGAACATGCAGGTTGGAAACTTTTCAACGCCCTTCCGGCCTACATCAAGACAATAAAAAATGACGACGAGTTTAAAGTAAAACTGAAAACCTTTTTAATTGACAAATGTTATTATAAAATAAGTGACCATATTTCTGTAAATAGCTAATGACGAACTAATATCATGTACAATGATCAATCTGGCAATAAACATATTATTATTATTATTATTATTATTATTATTATTATTAACGGGGGAGCTGAATAACACCATCTGGAATAAGACCATATCGGCCATTTTCTGTCCCACCGGAATAAAGCCATCTGATTGATGGTCTTGTTCCAGTGGAACAAGACCATAAAAAATATGGTCTTGTTCCAGTTTTGATTCACTGTCCCAACACCATCAGTCTGATGGTCTTATTCCACCGGAACAAGACCATAAAAAATATGGTGTTGTTCCAGTCAAGAATGACTGTCCCAACACCATATTTCTGATGGTTTTGTTCCAGTGGAACAAGACCATACAAAATATGGCTTTAATCCAGTCGGTTAAGGCAGTGGCGTGCGGATCAGAATGGAAAATGGCATCTTGTGTATGGTGTTAGTCCACTGGAATAATACCATAAGAAATATGGCTTTGGTCCAGTAACGAGTCAACCCTCGTTGCAGAGGAGTGAAGAGAGATGCCTAGCTTGCAGGCGTCGGGATATAAAATTATTATCAACATTGTGGACTGTTTTGATGTGCTTTTACACGAGGTATTGTTATAAGAAAAAAAATTGACCCTTCAAAAAATCATATTCTTTCTTTAGTATTTCGGATACACACACACATACACACACATTGCGTTTTTTAAGGGTCCACAGTGATATAAAATATTCGCTTTACTGCTCGCTACGCGACGCGTGTTCTTATTTTAATTTATGAGCGACAGACAAGTTAAATATTATGCTACTAGGTATACATTTTGGCAGCATTAACTTAAAAATCTTAAATCAGCTCATCGTGGAAGGCGAAAGGTATACATGAGTCGAGGCTAAAACACACGAAGTGATTAGGTCCCACCTGTGTGGCGACAAATTAAACTAATTCTTCACGATTCTGATTTTCTCTTTCGATACCTATTCCAAGTCATGTTTTCACCACAAACAATACTTTTGTTGCATTGTCCCCGGTACTTCTGTCTATCTGCAGATTGAAAAAAGTTGGTTTTCTTGTTGTGCATGATTAAATTTAAAATTCTCTTGACTTTGAAGATGCCAGTTGCACAACTTCATATGCTTTTGGGTTTCTCAAAAGTGGGACGAAACGCATCAAACCAGCACACCTCGCGAAAAAAATTGACCTTCACATCTCGGATGTGGTTCAAAGTTTCAGTGGTCGTTGTGCTACTCAAGTGGAGTACAAAACTATTTTTTGAAAATTTTAGGCCCACTGGTGTGGGAGATATGACCTTGAAAAGTTTCGCTCGTTTAGCGGACCGCGCGCGCACTATCACATATTTCCGTCAATATCTCAAGAACCAATAAAGTTACAGAACTCTGGATTAAAGCATTGAAAAGTGCATAAAAAACTGCACTAGAAAAATGCTTAAAACTTGTATACTATTCATTCAGAAAAACGATACCTCTTCATACATCTATGTTTTTAGAAATGTCTATAGCAAAAAAGCGCGTTCTTTGAATAAGCTAAAATTTTCAGGAAATGTTTTTAATAGATGCATTTAACCTAGTACCAATTTTTAGGATGGGTATTCGGGTAGTTTTGTAGAAATTAAATCCCAAAGTTGAAATCGCACACAAAAACATTGGATTTTTTGGTACATTTAGTAATTGAAGTGAGTGTACCACTTTGCGCAATGTTGTAATTAGCTGAAAATTTCAGAAAATGCATTTAATATATGTATGTATACTAGTACCAATTTTTAGGACGGGCATTCGGGTAGTTTTTTAGAAATTAATTCCCAACATTGAAATCGCATGCAATAGCATAGGATTTTATGGTACATTTCGCAATTGAATGGAGTGTACCACTTTGCGCAATGTTGTAATAAGCTGAAATTTTAGAAAATGTAGTATGTTTACTAGTACCAATTTTTAGGACGGGCATTCCGGTAGTTTTGTAGAAATTTATTCCCAAATTTGAAATCGCATACAAAAGCGTTGGATTTTACTGTACATTTCGTAATTGAATGGAGTGTACCACAAAGTTGTAATGTTTGCGAAAAGTTGTAATGAGCTGAAAATTTCAGGAAATATATTCGATATATGTATATATACTAGTACCAACTTTTAGGACGGGCATTCGGGTAGTTTTTTTAGAAAAAAATCCCAAAGTTGAAATCGCATACTAAAGCATAGGATTTTATGGTACATTTCGTAATTGAAGATAGTGTACCACTTTGGGCAATGAAGTTATCACGCTTATCATCCAACTTCACTGTCATAACTTCGCGTGAAACGATTTTCATTTGCGGAAACGGCAACGCTTGTACGTCTCCGCTAGTCTTGCAGGCAGCTTACCAGCGCGGCACCCAAGGAAACGCCATTGGCGATAAGGTATGACAAACTTCTCGCACACATCGAGATCGTAGTTTTCAAAAATTTCCTGAAATGTTTAGCTTATTACAACATTGCGCAAAGTGGAAAACTCACTTCAATCACGAAATGTACAGAAATCCTATGCTTTTCTATGCGATTTCAACTTTGGGATTTTTTTTCTAAAAAACTACCCAAATGCCCGTCCTAGAAATTGGTACTAGTATATATACATATATCGAATACATTTCCTGAAATTTTCAGCTCATTACAACATTGCGCAAAGTGGTACACTCAATTCAATTACGAAATGTACCGTAAAATCCAATGCTTGTGTATGCGATTTCAAATTTGGGAATTCATTTCTACAAAACTACCCGAATGCCCGTCATAAAAATTGGTACTAGTATACAAACATATATCGACTACATTTTCTAAAATTTTCAGCTTATTGCAACATTGCGCAAAGTGGTACACTCCATTCAATTACGAAATCTACCATAAAATCCTATGCTATTGCATGCGATTTCAACGTTGGGAATTAATTTCTAAAAAACTACCCGAATGCCCGTCCTAAAAATTGGTTCTAGTATACATACATATATTAAATACATTTTCTGTAATTTTCAGCTAATTACAACAGTGCGCAAAGTGGTACACTCACTTCAATTACGAAATGTACCAACAATTCCTATGTTTTTGTGTGCGATTTCAACTTTGGGAATTTATTTCTACAAAACTACCCAAATGCCCATCCAAAAAATTGGTACTAGGTTAAATGCATCTATTGACAACATTTCCTGAAAATGTCAGCTTATTAAAAGAACGCGCTTTTTTGCTATAGACATTTCTAAAAACATAGATGCATGAAAAGGTATCGTTTTTCTGAATGAATAGTATACAAGTTTTAAGCATTTTTCTAGTGCAGTTTTTTATGCACTTTTCAATGCTTAAAACCAGAGTTCTGTATTGGTTCTTGAGATATTGACGGAAATATATGAGAGTGCGCGCGCGGTCCGCTAAACGAGCGAAACTTTGCAAGGTCATATCTCCCACACCAGTGGGCCTAAAATTTTCAAAAAAATAGTTTTGTACTCCACTTGAGTAGCACAACGACCACTAAAACTATGAACCACATCCGAGATGTGAAGGTCAATTTTTTTCGCGAGGTGTGCTGGTTTCATGCGTTTCGTCCCAAGTACATTTTGGGATTCGGCATAAAGCATAATAATATTTGGAAAGTTGTGCAGTTGCCTACTAACTATATCGGCTTTCAAAAATGATTTCCTTTCTGTGTAATGTTGAAAGCAATCTCATGTTTAGGCTAGAGCCGGCTACCAAAAATTAAATTCCCGATAAACATTTCGCGGACAGTTTGGATACTGGTATCAAAAATGTTGTCTTGGTGCCAGCTATCACCTCCAAAGTGTGTGCAACGCGGCAGGTGCGACTGGAACCCGTGGGTGGACGTTAAAGGTCACACGGGAGACATCCATTGGAAGGCAAATATCTTCCATACCATATGTCATGCTCAATAAATGGCTCATAGCTAAGTTTTGAAACTTTCGGCTGGTGTCCAGCAGCAGTGGGTCCTCTTGAAAGTTGCAAATCCACTCTCCTTCCGAACGTGCAATGGTGTTTAGGTTAAAAAACGATAAGTTATGTTCTTCACGCTTCCATTGTCAGTCGAGGAAGCAACTAGAAAATATAAGTGAGACTTCATTGAGCATTGAAAACCCAGTTTGAAATAGTTTCTTTCAAAGTTTGTGTTATATATAGGAAAAGCAGACGTGAATCTTCGAAATTTAATAAAAATGCTTACCTTTTGGTCCTGTATATTATGGTCCTGTATATGACAGTATGTCAAATTAGGGTGTGTCATTACCAGTTTAATATACTAGTGTATTACAATAAACTCTGTATGAGAGAGAGCGCATGCTGAATGAAACTTGCGTTTGCGTTGACGACGTTTTGATTGACTAGCTGATCTTGTGTCGTTTCAACACTTCGAGTGTACTTGGCTCTTGCTAAGACTGTACATATTTTTCTTCCGTATTGTTTAATTTCCTGTGCCTGGCTATAAATAAGCTAACCCAACAAAAGGGTAGCTACCTGACCGCTCCCTGCGTCGCCGGCGAGCAGGCAGTTGGTCTCCGAGAACTGGCCTCCCGAGTCGGCAGTATAACATTTAGTTATTCACATGCATCATATTATCAATGTTGTTTGTGTTAATTTGGTCAGCTTCCGCACTTACAGATAATAATAGGATAGGAACCTGACAATCTCCAAGTCAAGTTCAGAAGGAATAAGCATCTCTTTACAGGGCCCACCCTTTCCTAAAAAACGTTAGAGAATCGCTAGATCATTACAGATCGAGCATTGGAGATTGCATGCTTGGTTCAAATTGACTACGCGAAATCTTATAGATATGGAGCCTCGCAATTGAATTCCTGCCCCTCGCCAACAAGTGTAATATATAAAAAATTTAGTTTAGGGTGCCGAGAACTTCAATTATAACATTGTTTTACACTTTCGCCCATCACGATAGGTATAGTTTAGGTACTGTTCTCTCGCTTGTGACTTAGGTTTAGTCTTTCTTATGCAAATAAAGTAAAACATGATTCCCCAAAAAAGGTTTATGTTCAAACTATACAGCCATGTGTGGTTGTCTCTACGATATGGTTACATCATATTATCACAATATTAATATTATATTTTTTCATCAACCGCTTACACCCCTTTGCATCATTTATCCCCGGACCAGCGGGAACAAGTTTACAATATTGGGTGAAAGTGATTTAAAATGTTCACCAACCAATACCCAACGCAAACAAACATACAAGGGTTCACAAATGTTATCGTAGTGCTTACGTTCTACGTAGTGGCTGCGTTTGACATTATATGCATAGCACACAACTTTTTAAAATCCAAGTGCTGGATGCTAGGCATCTCGCTTTACTCCTCTGCAACGAGGGTTGACTCGTTACTGGACCAAAGCCATATTTCTTATGGTATTATTCCAGTGGACTAACACCATACACGAGATGGCTTTTTTCCGTTCTGATTCGCACGCCACTGCCTTAACCGACTGGATTAAGCCATATTTTTTATGGTCTTGTTCCACTGGAACAAGACCATCAGAAATATGGTGTTGGGACAGTCAATCTTGACTGGAACAAGACCATAATTTGTGTGGTCTTATTCCGGTGGAACAAGACCATCAGACTGATGGTGTTGGGACAGTGAATCAAAACTGGAACAAGACCATATTTTTTATGGTCTTGTTCCACTGGAACAAGACCATGAGTCAGATGGCTTCATTCCGGTGGGACAGAAAATGGCCGATATGGTCTTATTCCAGATGGTGTTATTCAGGCGTCTCGATAACAACCAACAACCTCGACCAAAGAACGGGTCTCAGCATCCCCATGCAGCCTAGCACGTGCTCCTCAGATTCCCCAAATACAAACCCAACGTTGGCAACACTGAACCCCGCGAAATAATATACAAATGGCGTCCACCATTTGAAAACAAGACAACAATTAAGACACATTTCAGATCAACGCCACGACCACAAACCGCAACAAAAACAACCAGCGCCAAGTCATATCGCTTCAAAATCGTGAGACAAACCAGAAAACACCAAGAACACTTACCTGCGACCTATATTAGCGATGTGGCGGAATAGTAAAAGATTACCCCCTAGACGCCCGACTCGTGCCCCTGCTCGCGAGGTGGGGCGCCAGATCACTCTCATCGCCAAAGATACTATTATATTAGTTATGTTCGTTTGTGTAGTTACGAAACTTGACGAAACTAGATTTGGTTTTGAGCATGACGTCACAGGTTTAGTTTCGGTACTAGAAGCAAACCAACAGTGTAATGGCGGCGAATGACGGACATTTTAAAACGCTCTTCTGACCAAATCAGAAATGGATATTCAGTGTATTTTTTCCTATTTGACTGAGTTTGATTCGTCTGATGAGAATTATATACATTAACCGGTCGAGCTACTATACTCAAGGGAACGTAGAACCTGCGTTGTAGGTTATGCACACAACACGGTAGTTACCTACCGCATTACAGCGAAAAGAGTTTATTACCCACTTTAGAGTTTCACGGCTCTCTCTTAAAGCAAGATTTTTCTGAAATGTTTGAAGAATCAGACATCTATCAAACACTAATATCATAATGGCCATCATGATATGTCATCGCTTTCCTTTATCATAATCATAATCGGCGCCCAGTTACACAAATCAGTTACATCTCTGGAGCCGTAACCAAAAATATAGTTCACAACCAGTTCACAACCAAAACTGCGGGACAAACGAACACTTCGTAACCGGAACCAGGTAGCCATTTTGTGACAAACGAACGCCATGAAACTAGTTTTCTAGTTTCGTAACTGGTTTTGTGTGGACAGACGAACATAACTATTAACCCTCATCGCTATGGCGCTAATACGTTTGAGTGTTTGGCTACCGAGTTACAAGAATGGACGGGGTAAGAGATACCTAATTATAACAGATTTGAAAATAAATTATTGGTTTGTATTCATTTACGTGGTTATTATCAGTAAAGAGCACATTTCTAATTGTTATCCTAAGTACATATTAATAAGTTGTGAACCAGCAAAAGTCAACATAACCAAGAATTGTACAAAGCCAGTGCGTTTTACAGTGTAATGCGTTCGAATACCGACGTCGCCCGGAGTGACCCGACCACGTGATCGGGTTGCCCCGAATGTGCCCGCCCGTGCAGGCTGCGGCGGGAGCGGAAATGTGTTGCCGGTAATGGCGCCTGCCTTCAAATCCAGTTGGTGTAATTCCTGCTTGGGATTTGGGGGTTATGTAGCGTGATTGCCCATTTAATGTGTGATATCGTATTTATGTCATGTTTATCAGTAACACCCCATAATAAGTGGATATGAAATCGACACAGTGTGTTAAGGCGCCAAAGAGTGACTATGTAATAAAATTTGGCTTCGAAATCTTAATTGCTACGTTAAACTTGCGGACCTCCTTCGAAATTATGTACATTGACTAGCAGTATGGGCCCGTGCTACGCACGTACTGCATGTGAGGGCACGTTTGTACTTTCCAGATCATGACTTCAAATTTTTTTATTTATAAATAATAAATATATATATATTTTTTAAATAAATATTTATTAAATTTCTTTGCTCTTATTAGTGGTGGAGAGCAAAATCGCCACCTGTCCATAAAGTGAAATGTTTTTCACTGAAAGAACCCGATGAAATTACCGGAACAAACTCACAATCACCAAGAACACGAAGAAAATGTTAAGATTCTCTTTTAATCTTATTTAAATTACGAAAGCTCGTAATTGGCTATTCATTTTATTATTATGTACACAAATTAGCCTCCCAAAAGTGTTGCCCATTCCGGGATTTGAACCCGGGTCCCCAACTTTCGCGGCTGGTGCTCTAACCGCTGAGCTAAATGGCCATTAAATTTGGGAGAAGTAATTTGCATACAGGGTGAGAATTGAATGTCCCCATGGGGGTATGGTCCAGAGTCTACGAATACTCATAGTGGCTCTGGTACCGCGTGATGCTATACTGCAACCACATTTTACATTCAACCTCGAGTAACTCCAATTTAACGTTGGATGCGTTGAATTCTCTTTTAAATTACGAAAGCTCGTAATTGGCTATTCATTTTATTATTATGTACACAAATTAGCCTCCCAAAAGTGTTGCCCATTCCGGGATTTGAACCCGGGTCCCCAACTTTCAACTTTCAACTTTCAACTTTGTGGTTGCAGTATAGCATCACGCGGTACCAGAGCCACTATGAGTATTCGTAGACTCTGGACCATACCCCCATGGGGACATTCAATTCTCACCCTGTATGCAAATTACTTCTCCCAAATTTAATGGCCATTTAGCTCAGCGGTTAGAGCACCAGCCGCGAAAGTTGGGGACCCGGGTTCAAATCCCGGAATGGGCAACACTTTTGGGAGGCTAATTTGTGTACATAATAATAAAATGAATAGCCAATTACGAGCTTTCGTAATTTAAATAAGATTAAAAGAGAATTCAACGCATCCAACGTTAAATTGGAGTTACTCGAGGTTGAATGTAAAATGTGGTTGCAGTATAGCATCACGCGGTACCAGAGCCACTATGAGTATTCGTAGACTCTGGACCATACCCCCATGGGGACATTCAATTCTCACCCTGTATGCAAATTACTTCTCCCAAATTTAATGGCCATTTAGCTCAGCGGTTAGAGCACCAGCCGCGAAAGTTGGGGACCCGGGTTCAAATCCCGGAATGGGCAACACTTTTGGGAGGCTAATTTGTGTACATAATAATAAAATGAATAGCCAATTACGAGCTTTCGTAATTTAAATAAGATTAAAAGAGAATTCAACGCATCCAACGTTAAATTGGAGTTACTCGAGGTTGAATGTAAAATGTGGTTGCAGTATAGCATCACGCGGTACCAGAGCCACTATGAGTATTCGTAGACTCTGGACCATACCCCCATGGGGACATTCAATTCTCACCCTGTATGCAAATTACTTCTCCCAAATTTAATGGCCATTTAGCTCAGTGGTTAGAGCACCAGCCGCGAAAGTTGGGGACCCGGGTTCAAATCCCGGAATGGGCAACACTTTTGGGAGGCTAATTTGTGTACATAATAATAAAATGTTAAGATCATTCAGTGCTAAGCCCCAGCTGTAGGATAAAGCCTTTTCCTTTGACGCTTTGCCCTATGCCCTGCGGGCATACCCGATAGCCAGGTAATGACTAATATATGGCCCTAGCCCATAACCTAGGTCCTAGGACTTGAAACCAAAACGTTACGATATTTTCTTGCTCGTAAATCATAATCTCAATAGTTTCGTTCGGTTGTCCTGATGCAATGTAGATGCATGTAGTTGCAATCAAGATTTTGATTTCGCTGTGACGTCACTGAAATGCAGAAAATATGTAGTGATAACATGGTGGACAAACTTACAACTATGCAGAAGCTCATTTGCAGCCATTCAAATTATGTATCATTTTATTATTTACTAATTCCCTGCACACACGAAAAAGTGAGGTTAATTTCGTGTGTCGGCCAGCTGAGATTAGTTAGCAATCTTTCTTGAGTCTAGTCATTACACATCGAAAAAATAAATTCTGACGATGAAATTATAATTGCTTAATGATTCCAAACATTGCACAAATAACCACTGTCTACAGAAATCTTTTCATTCGAGCTTGAAAAGATAACCTCAAGTCCATATCAGCCGCAATCAATGCAAGTTAGTTCAAATCTGCCGGACGTATTTCATGGTTACGCATTTATAGATTGCTCGTTTGTGAGAAATGGAAAAATCTTGTTGCCATCTTGTTGGTAACCACAATTGGAGGACAAACAAACACACCGTAACCGGAAATGCGAAATCAAGTTTGGACAAGCAAACACATGACATCTAGATACCATCCCTACTAACACACGGATGTCCGATGGAAGTCCTTGCGGACGTACCTTGCGGAAATGTGGTCCGTCCGTCAGACGTACCTCAGGTCCCTTGTAGGGACCGTGGACTTCCGCTGAATGTCCGGTTAATGGACTTTTGTCATTACTACGGAGGTCCATGGACGTCCGGTGCGGACTTTCATCGGACGTCCGCCGGACGAACTTTGGAAGTACCTATAAAGCCCATTAGCGAAAGTCCCGCAAAGGGGCCTGAGGGCCGTCCAAAGAACCTCCGCTGAACGGACTGCGGAAATCAAAAGTACTCCAAACGGAAGTTCCACGGAAGGACCACACGGACTTCCGCTGGATTTCCACCGGAGGCTCATCGGAAACATCTATTTCAAAGTTCCGCAGAGATCCGCTAGGTCCGTTCAAAGTCTCTCCAGCGGACCGATCTAACCTCCTCAAAGGGAAGTTCCGCAGACAAACGCTACATCAATTCAAATTACCTCCACCGTTACTGCAGGTTTTCTCATTAAATGCAAAAAAAAATATATATATTATGTTATATAATTTTTAAAATGATCCAATAACAATATTTCAGAGTGAAGACTGTTGACCAAATTTTACATAGCCCCCCACACAACACAAAAACTTTGTAATCACATCCATAGGTGCTCCTGCTACTGCCTATTGCCTTAACAGATCACATCCTCACAATGCGGAATCGGTCACGAAAATCGGAGACTATATCTGCGTTAAAAATGCGTGCCTTCCTAGAGCTCCTGCCTTATGGAGGAAGAATGGAGAAAAAATGTATGTGCTATGGAGGCAGTCTAGAGGTGTTAGATATCGTATGGAGGAAAATAAATACCTATAGTTTTTGACTCGGGTATACAAAATATAATTGATTTGAGTTAAAATAAAATTCAAATTGTTTATTTTGAAACACATCAGTACATATAATCCCAAACACAATCATAATTTAAAAATTTCCTCAACAGTCGACACATCGCGTCCCATGATTCCGTGCGGCGCCGGCGTGTGAGCACGGTCAAATGAGCAACTATCTAATATTGTTCAGTCTGAAATCTGTTGCTTTGAAAATTCACTAAAAACCGTATTCATACATAAAAACATCACTTATCACTGAAGTTATGTTTCGATCGCGCTCTAGAACACAATTTTCACACGTCACACTTTGCAGTTCATTTGAATTTGTTTTGTATGTTTCATTTGTTGATGTTGCCATATCTGGGTGGTGTCATTTGGTGCTGGATCTCGACATCGTGGTCGATTGAGGGATATTTATCCTGAAAGAATCAAAGCGTATACTTAACACAAGAGTTTATACATCAAATAAATTAGTCACAAAATTTCTGTCAATTCAACCCCCGGGTTTGAGTTGGAATGCATTCGTGGAGCTTAAACATAATCTCCCTGAACATACTGTATACACTTACTTGTGAGTTACTTGACTGCATCGATGTTGGATTCCGCGATGTCCTCTTTCCTCATTGCAATATTTATATTAGCAGCGTAGTCTTCTGATTAAATGTTATTTTCTTTCACTCATCATTATCCTCATATCAACTTGAAAGAGTTTGTCACGCTCCGACTTGCTTCGGACCGGCTTCGGCCATCTTTATAATTGGTGAATGCTGGGGGTAGTGGGGGTGCACCTGGCGAGGAGCAGATCAACTACCGACCTCGAGAACGCCTCGATAATGACGCGTTTCCACAGCTTTACCGCGATCTCGAAAACACCTCCATACTGCGTCACTTTCGCTGCCTAACCGATTTGAAACTGCTCGATCGTTGAGGTTATGGTTACCGCCGATAAAAGGCACGAAAGTGCACATTGTATGGATGTAGTATAGAGATCTCGAAATAAATTTTTAAGGAAGGAGCTCTATACCTATCACAAAATGAGTCCAGCTCACAGAGTGAGATGGCACCACCATTTATGAGATGTGTTTAGCCATCCACATGGTGTTTACGCGGGTGGCGAGGGAATCACTCTTTTCTCACCCACCGGTGCGGTGGATGTAGGTGGGGTAAATGAATGTAACTCTAAAAAGTGGTATGGCAGATTAACCATTTTTCCCAGCTACGGTTTAGATATATGACTCCAAAAAACAAAGTAAATGTAATGCATGTTGTTATATTGTTGCCAAATCCAAGAAATTAACTGCAACTCAAGCCCTGAGTTAATTAAATGATAAAAACTACAATTATTTTTCAAATTAGGTTTTACCTCCACCTGGCGGCAGTTTTGCGCACTAACCTGTGGACTTGTAATTTTTCTGCCATTGTGCCATTAAATCTAGCGACTTCTATTCTAGACGTGTTTTTAGAGATTATTTACAATTTTATTAAAAACGGAGCATAAATACAGACTTCTTTGATTATTAAAATAATAGTTTCATTTTAAATCATTGCAGTTAAGTAGTTCAATGTCCCGCTTTGGTGGAGGTACTTTGAAGGTTGATGTCCGGACTTTTGACTTCCCAAGCACGGACTTGATGGCCGTCCAAAGCACGGCCTGTGGAGGTGCTTTTGACTTCCAAGGCACGGACCTGACGGACGTCTGAAGCCCCTAGCAAAAATTTCAGCTGATGTCAGCTGACATTTTGAGCTGATTTGAACTGATATGAGCTGACATGAAGTGATACCAGCTGGTGCCAGCTGGTGCCAGCTGGTATTCTGCCAGCTGACCGAAGATCAGCTGGTGTCAGCTGACAAAATGAGGTGATGTCAGCTGGTGCCAGCTGGCCGTAGATCAGCTGGTGTCAGCTGACAAAATGAGGCGATGTCAGCTGGCGCCAGCTGGTATCCTGCCGGCTGACCAATGGTCAGCTGACAAATGAAGTCAAGTCAAGGATTTTTAGCTTCGGCGATCTTAGGAGAACATAATTGCTTGTTTTTATCTAAAAAAATTAGCAGAACGCTCTTCAGAATATTTTTTAATGCAGAAAAAAGCTAATCGCATATTTTCATATTTTTTAACGTCTTCAAAATGTCGTTACTCAGTCACATGCTATTGCAATTGCACAGTAAAATATGAATACACATAATAAATAAGAGAACCGCGCCTGTTTAAACCACTCTTGCTCTGCCATTGGTCGCAGCTCAGCCATTGGCTGACAGGCATCTTTTCTCAGAACTGTCATGGCGTCGTACCTAGCGTCACTTGCATGATGCGGTCGGAATAAATGTTAAATTTAAGAGCATAATAACGCAGGCTAGTTTATCAGTGAGGTGAATAAGAAGCTCGTCGAATAAGTGATGTTATAGCGTAGAAACAGAGTTGAGTTTCTTCGTATGAACTACGTATAAGGCGTGTGTGTCGTCCGCTACCTGCCGCGACTGCTCAAGCTTGTTCTCTAGCAGAATCATCGAAATTGACATTGTGCGTGTGAAGTCATTATTAATATCACTCTCTACTTCAAAAGACTATGCAACTCTGAAAATCGCAAGAAAGACGACAGGCGTCGGCGAATAACGTTTCCCAGGCAAAAGTAAGTTTATTTTCAAACTTAGTAATTTAAAATAATACTGAACGTCCCCATGACCTAAAAACCGCCATAAAATCCACATGCCTAAATGCTCTTTCAAATATAGTGAATATGACATGAAGCTTTTTGTAGAAAAAAATTATAATTATGTTTTAGAGCAGAGTTATGCTAATTTGAAATTTTTATTGCCAACAGCTGCAGTCCGTGCCGTGGTCGTCATACGTTTGCTGCACCTCATCGACTGGCCCCCCTACCCCAGTGGCTAGCTCTTTCCGTGCCTTGCCATGCAGTCCGTCGTTCAATTACCATTCTCAAGAGAAGACTGAAGAGACAGCAAAAGCAAAATCTTTCAAAGTTTTTAACCGAACTATGCAGTTTTTATCTTTCTTAAAAAATGTATCTAATATTCTTCGCTATGCATAAATGGAGACTAAAAGTAATAACTGATCTCATTGTTTATTATTTAGCCCCTCATCGGTTTTTACTGACATAATTTCCCTGCTTTTTTCAGGCCGTGCCACCATGAGAAACACGCAGTTTGTTGGTCCTGCTGTCATATCTTCCGAGGCACTTCCATCTGAGGTGCCCAAACATTGCAAGAAAATCGCCTCTCGCAATTGACTTACGAGTCACGAAGGTAGATGGAACAAAAACTGCGTGGTTCTCTGTGCACGCAGTTATAGTTAGCAATCTTCCGGGTGAGTGCCTACATTTTATTGATACAGTGAGAATACAAGCCGCTAGCGGACCACCGCTACAATCAAATGACTGCAAGCTGACTCCAATTGGTATGAGCTGACGTCAGTTGGCGTCAGTAGATATTTGGAAGAAATTCAGCTGGCAATCGGTCAGCTCACGCCAGCTGACGCCAGCTGATGTCAGCTGACAAACGGTCAGCTGATATTGTTCCAAATATCTACTGACGCCAGCTGACATTTTGCCAGCTGACGTCAGCTGATATTTTTACTAGGGATGTCCGGTGGAGGTGCTTTGAACGTCCAAAGAACGGACCTGACGGACGTCTAAAGCACGTCCAGCGGAGGTGCTTTCGACTTCCAAAGCACGGACCTGACGGACGTCTAAAGCACGTCCGGTGGAGGTGCTCTGGACGGATCCATTGTCCGGACATTGAACGTCCAAAGCACGGACCTGACGGACGTTTAACGTCCATTGTCCGGACTTCATGAACTTCCAATGGACGGACCTCGTGGACCTTAAAAGCACGTCCATGGACGTGCTCGCACTAATTACATATAAAAGTCGCACGAAAGTGATTTTTAAAACTCTTGGCTTTCACATTTCGCCTTAATATAATTTATTAATTATTTAATAACATATAATATTATAATATTGTAATTTTATAATATATAATTATTTGAATTTTTATTATTTCAAGCACGTTTTTGTAAAATCTTTGTTAGCGTTTTACATTGGTTTGCTTCTTATCTCGTTATTTAGTGATTTTATCAATAAACCTACTCCCGCGTTATTGCTAGACATGGCTTCATTTTCTACAACATCACGCTTATAATCCCAAAATCGATTTACAAATAAAGAAGTTATTTTTAAATCCCGGAATGTGTTGCGCGCGGCGAGCAATGCAGCGTTGATACAATAGCGTCGAGGATCGTTCCAGGAGGAATCTTACTTCAATCCTTATATAAATAGCAGTCAAGTGGAATGTTTCAGAATTGGACAAAGAACATTCCGAAACTTTCGAAACTTTCTAGCCCTAAATAGGGGCAACATTTTACAAAATTATGATAATTATAGAAGTCAAAAAGAGGGCATCGAAAACTTCACTACTACAAAAGTGTATATTTTTAAATTTAGAAGTTTACCAATTCCAATTATGTAGCGCATCAGTTCAGGTGTGTCCAAGTTATTTAATTCGGAGTATGGAACAGTTGCAAACATTGGAAACGAACACGTGTAGGTATTGACCCTAACCAAAAACGAAACGAGTTCGCTTCAAAAAAAGCTTGACATCTTTCCCAATTGCACAAACGAACCCATACAAAACATTCAGCTTAAAAAGGATTTGAAATAAAAACAAGACGTCTACCCCACCCCTCTTTCCCCCCACCGTCGGACCATCAGACCATCGGCCAGGCACTGGCAGCCTCCAAGGATATTCGGTGCATCTGAGGCGAGCTCGGGGACGGCCTCATGACGGCACTCACTGCATCCTTGCTATGAGATGGCACAGCCAGGCTAATGCCAAAAACATCGCCCGTGTTCGCGACGAAACTTACGAATAAAACTGAGGTGTATTAGGAGGAAAGCTGACTGAGGCCGGGCCTCAGTTGCCTCACCCGGTGAACCGCGCCTGGGCATAATCATGGTTATAGAGTTGATCTGACCGAAGATGACAGCTGGTAAGGCCTATATTTTAACGTTGCATGGGATGCATACAGCGCTGAGCTAGTTGCGTATCCCGGCTAACAATGGTCATAGGTTTTCGGCATCTCCGAGCGTTTTGGGCTCCAACGGACCCATCCCACGGGTATGTGTGGAAAAAGCGTAGTGTGTACTAGCTAGTGGCTGTAATATAATTCGAAGTTCGAGAAGTTGAAATCCAACATGTGTTCACGTGTAGGCTTACTGCGACCAGTGGCGTAGGAAGAGGGGGGGGGGGGATGGGGGTTCAAATCACTCCCCCCCCCCCCTACTCATCGGTCAGTCATCGGGGGTCAGGCCAGTTTACTCCCTCGGAGTCCCGTAACTGGATCGTACCCGTAATTGAAGTTTTGGCGAAACTTTATATTTAATATGATAGGTAATTTGAAACTATTAGTTTCATATAGGATCATAAAGGATTCCCTACTCTGATAACTGTGGTGGATTTGGCCCAAATTTACATACGCATGCCTTAGCATGCAGAAATTGCTGGATTCGGACAAAATATTGGGCTCTAGAAACTCTAGAAACCGTAAAATTTTCGCCTGCATCGCAAGAAGTGTCATCAACTGATGGTATAAAATTACTGAAAAACATGAAAATTAATTCATAGGATATTAAAAATCTTTGCAGAATTGCATGGCTTCCAGTACAAAAATAATTGGTTGCAAAAGAGTCGTTTTAAACGTCCCTTTTACGATGTTTTAAATGGTAGTTTCTTAATAGTAAAAGAATCGATATTCTGAAAAATAATTCTCTTTTACTACTCTTTTCGCCCTATTTGTTCACGAAAAACAATCAACCATCGTTAGTAGAAAAGGTTGCTGAACATCGTCAAAGCATGGTCAAGGGTAGTTAAAGAGTAACAGATGTTATGTAAAAGAATCGCTGAGCATAGTTTCTGGCAAAAAAAAATCCTATTTCCAATTGATTTATCCGTTTTTGTAACCAAATCTGACCCACTGACTGAGTACCTAAATAACT
The DNA here is from genome assembly GCA_921293005.1 of Nemoura dubitans. NCBI lineage: Eukaryota > Metazoa > Arthropoda > Insecta > Plecoptera > Nemouridae > Nemoura > Nemoura dubitans. Next base: position 49,353,792 of record OV121073.1, read on the forward strand.
GGCGTGATCCCACGAAATGTTCGACGCACACTTTTTTAGACCGATGGCTGAAGATTATGCGAAGCCCGAGGAGAGCAGACAGCTTAAAATCCTACATCTAAATGTTCAAAGTCTTAGCATTGTTAAAACCAAAGAGTTAAGCATCCTTCTGGATGAGCAAAATGTTTATATCGCTTGTTTTACGGAACATTGGAGGACAAATGAGGAAATACAATCAACCTCTATCGATGGCTACGACAGAGGCACGTTTCTTTGTAGAAGTGCTCAAAAATATGGGGGTGTTTGCATTTTTATTCGCCGGGGTAGCAATTTCACCGTTAAGCCTTTACCCTAAGCCTCTAAATATTCACGTGATAAAGTTTTTGAATGTGTTGGTATGTCAGTACACCTAGGTGAAAAAGAGATAGCCACAGTACTAACCATTTACAGAGCCCCATCGAGTTACACAAAACAATTTTTCAAGCTACTGGAATCCACTCTTAGTGCCCTTTCCAAAACGAGCAAAAATCTGATCGCTTGTGGGGACTTAAATATTCAACTGGAAAAGGTGTCACAAACGAAAACTGATTTCATAAACTTGCTTGGCTCTTTACAAATGAAACCTACGATAACCGAACACACAAAGGTCTCGGCAAATGCATCCTCCACTTTCGAAGCCGGGATAGGCAAAAATATGGTCAAACCTTTCACATAGTGATAAAAGCACTACTTTCGGATATGTTATGCTCCTTGGTATCAGCTTCAATTCCAGATATGGAACCAAGAAATCCGACGTCTGGGGAAAAGTGGGGCGTCGTTTTAAGGCGTCGCGCCTCTTAGCATCCCACGTCCACAGTTTTCATACGGAATTTGCGACACTTAAACAGGTTATAGTTAAAACATTGACGAGTGTAACCCTGTTTTCAAAACTTGAATATCACTTATTTTGACCCTTAGGGATCGATTTTAGTGAAAAATGCAAACTGGCATACGTCTCAACCGCTTGTGCCTAATTTTTGTGGTAAAAAAGTTTTAACACACATGTAATGTGTAGAAAAAGGTTCAAACAATATGATTCCAAAGTATCAACTTCATGCCGTACTTTTTTAGGCACATTTCGCCAATTTGAAAATAATTGAGCGCCGCGCGTCCCCATACCTGGCGCATGGATAAGAAATGGCGAGAATTGCACGTAATATCCGAGTTGGTCGAAAGTACACGAATACACCGTAAATCGAAACCTTTAGGAACAAACATTCCTACATGATTTCCGATAAGACTTTACATATAACGCTTCTGAACTTGGTAGATGTTCACTTGTCATCAAAGATTGGCTCAATTTTTGCCCAGATGGAAAATTTTCCATCTGGGCAAAAATTGAGAAAGCTTAGAACTCGGGCCGCTGCCTTTACCTCTTACGGTGTGCACTTTCCAGGCCACACCTTTGGTCGGATCGCGACGAAACCTGTATTTTCGGAATCTTCACAATTCTGGCAACAAATTGACACCATTTGCGTTACGAAAGCGAACACCCGCCAATAACTTCTATAGAGTTTTAAAATAACCCTGTTGAGCCGGTTCATTTAAAGATGTACTTCAGGGTCAATTACAGCTAAGAATGTACCTCTTACCGTAACACTTTTTTTCCACAAAAATTAGGCACAAGCGGTTGAAACGTATGTCAATTTGCATTTTTCACAAAAATCGGCTTATAAGGGTCAAAATAAATGATATTCAAGTTTTGAAAACAGGGTTACACTCGTCAATGTTTCAACTATAACCTGAATAAGTTTCGCTAATCCTGTATGAAAACTGTGGACGCGGGATGCTAAAAGGCGCGACGCCTTAAAAAGACGCCCCACTTAGCCCCAGACGCCAGATTTCGTGGTTCCATATCTGAAATTGAAGCTGAGACCAAGAAGCATGACATATCCTAAATTGCTGCTTCTATCACTATGCGAAAGGTTTGACCAAATTTATAAAATATATTTATGACTAGGGCGAACGCAATTTGTGTTGCGTTGAAGATGAGCGTAGCGGTTTATATATAGCGCAAAAAAAGATTAGGTAAAAACCCTATGAAAATCATGGAGCAGCAAGCCGGACCATTGCTTTCTCCAAAATACTGATCACTTGAAATTGTAAACCATTCTGACCTTTCTTTGTTTCTGTCCGAGCTGTCGGGTAGCGGAAATATGCTCATTTTGAGGTCATTTAGCAATGTGCATGTAAATACATAAATGTAACTCATGCCCAAGGGTTTTTGATAGGTTGGGGATATATTTCTGCCGCGGACTTTTTTTCAAAAACTTGCGTGCACGAAATTGACAAAATTTCTAATGTCTGTCAAATCTTGAAGTCAACTGGTCAAAACTGGTGTGATGTTTCGAATGGGTTTCGATGGTTTCTAAAGACAACAATCCATATTGGTTAAATTTGAAAACAATTAATACGCACTTTTCAATAAGTATCCGTACTTAACCAAACATGCCCAATTGTCGAATATTGCTATATTTTCTGCTTTGAAAGGAAGAGGTATGGAGGATTTTCTTGAAAAACGCAGGGGGTCTAAGTTGAGAACAAAAGTAGACACCCTGAAAATTTCATCGCAATCGTCGCAGGCGTTTGGCCTGTAGAGCGCGCGCAAACACACATACAAACAAACAAACAAACAAAAAACTCACAAGTGTTTTTTTTTAGCAGTAGTGAAATTGATGATTTCGCTTCGCTCGCTACGCTCATCAAAAAGTATGATTTTGGGGTCTTTTCCATTATTACTTACTAGGGCGAACGCAATTTGTGTTGCGTTGAAGATGAGCGTAGCGGTTTGTATTAAGCGCATACAAATATTGAGGCAAAAAGCCTAAACACTGGAGCAGCAAGCCGGACCCTGGCTTTTTCGAAAATTCTGATCACTTGAAATTGTAGACGATTCTGGCCTTTCTTTGTTTCTGTCCGAGCAGTAGGGTAGCGGAAATGTGCTCATTTTGAGGTCATTGAGCAATGTGCATGTTAATACATAGATATAACTCATGCCCAAGGGTTTTTATTGGGTTGTATTGGGTTGGTTTTTATTGGAAAAAATCTGGTGTGATGTTTCGATTTGGTATCGATGGTTTCTAAAGGCAAATCGAAATTGGGAACATTTGAAAAAAATACGCACTTTTAAATAAATTTCCGTACTTTTCCAAACATGCCCAATTGTCGAATTGTGCTATTTTTTCTGCTTTGAAAGTGAAGGGTGTGGAGGATTTTCTTGAAAAACGCAGGGGGTCTAAGTTGAGAACAAAAGTAGACACCCTGAAAATTTCATCCCACTCGAAACAGGCGTTTGGACTGTAGAGCGCGCGCAAACACACATACAAAAAAAAAAAAAAAAAACTAACAAACAAACACACACCAAGTGTTTTTTTTAGCAGTAGTGAAATTGGTGATTTCGCTTCGCTCGCTACGCTCATCAACTAGGGCTTCGCGAACGCAATTTATGTTGCGTTAAAGATGAACGTAGCGGTTTGTTTATAGCGCATAAAAAGATTAAGGCAAAGAGCCTGTGAAAATCATGGAGCAGCAAGCCGGACCATTGCTTTCTCAAAAATTCTGATCACTTGAAAATGTAAACGATTCTGACCTTTCTTTGTTTCTGTCCGAGCTGTCGGGTAGCGGAAATATGCTCATTTTGAGATCATTGGGCAATGTGCATGTAAATACATAGATGTTACTCATGCCCAAGGGTTTTTATTAGGCTGGAGATATATTTCTGCCGCGGACTTACTTTCAAAAGCTTGCATGCACGATATTGACAAAATTTCTGTCAAATCTTGAAGTCAACTTCTAGTCAAAAATTCTGATGTGATGTTTCGATTTGGTTTCGATGGTTTCTAAAGACAACAAGCGAGATTTGGAAAATTTTAAAACAATAGGTACGCACTGTTAAATAAATTTCCGTGCTTTACCAAACTTTCTCAATTGCCGAATTTTGATATTTTTTCTGCTTTGAAGGGAAGAGGTATAGAGGATATTCTTGAAATACGCGGGGGTCTGAGTTGAGAACAAAAGTAGACACCCTGAAAATTTCATCGCAATCGACGCAGGCGTTTGGCCTGTATAGCGCGCGCAAACACACATACAAAAAAAAACACACACACACAAGTGCTTTTTTTAGCAGTAGTGAAATAAATAATTTCGCTTCGCTCGCTACACTTATCAACAAGTAAACATTGCCATCTCATTGCTCATCGTCACGTTTGTATTGATTATCTTTTCCAAATGCTTCCCACATCTTTAGGAAAACTAAACTGGGCGAACGCAATTAGTGTTGCGTTGAAGATGAGCGTAGCGGTTTGTATTTAGCGCATAAAAAGATTGAGGCAAAAAGCCTAAATCATGGAGCAGCAAGCCGGACCATTGCTTTCTCAAAAATTCTGATCACTTGAAAATGTAAACAATTCTGACCTTTCTTTGTTTCTGTCCGAGCTGTCGGGTAGCGGAAATATGCTCATTTTGAGGTAATTGAGCAATGTGCATGTAAATACATAGATGTAACTCATGCCAAAGGGTTTTTATTAGGTTGGAGATATATTTCTGCCGCGAACTTACTTTCAAAAACTTGCATGCACGAAATTGACAAAATTTATAATATCTGTCAGAAGTCAACTTCAAGTAAAAAAATCTGGTGTGATGTTTCGATGGTTTCTAAAGGCAACTATCAAAATTGGGAAAATTTAAAAAAAAATATGCACTTTTAAATAAATTTCCGTACTTTTCCAAACTTGCCCAATTGTCGAATATTGCTCTTTTTTCTGCTTTGAAAGTGAAGGGTGTGGAGGATTTACTTGAAAAACGCAGGGGGTCTAAGTTGAGAACAAAAGTAGACACCCTTAAAATTTTATCCCAATCGAGGCAGGCGTTTGGCCTGTAGAGCGCTCGCAAACACACATACAAACAAACACACTCACACAAGTGTTTTTTGCAGTAGTGAAATTGATGATTTCGCTTCGCTCGCTTAGCTCGCTACGCTCATCAACAATACCATTTTACATTACTCTTTACTAAAATCGAGTTTTGCATGCAACACTGTAGCCATGTCCTTTTGAACTTTTTAAATCCGGGGCTTTATGCATTTATCAACTTATATACGTATTTCGAAAATTTTGGACAATTTCGATAGCAAACGTCACGATCTAATTAGTTCAGCTATTTTCAAAACGATCTGAAATCGAATTCTGTAATAAAAATGCAAAATTGTTGAATTGACTATCCAGCCAAGGCAAGACAAGGCTTGGCCTTGCACGTCAATCCTATAACAATTCAATTTTTTCGATACTTTTCGCGGGATGTTATTAAAGAATAGCTGCTTTACCTTAAATTCAGAGTAGAAACATGTGCAATTCTACCTGCTTTCTGCCGTTGATCTCATTTCTTAAGAGAATTTTTGGAAATATACTGTTCATGACATCTGTCCCAATAACAAAATTTCCTCTCAACTTTATGAGACGTCAAAATGCAGCTTGAATGGCAACACTGTATAGCTTGGGAATGCACTTTTGGAATTCAGACACCCTGAAAATTTCATCCCAATCGAGGCAGGCGTTTGGCCTGTAGAGCGCGCGCATACACACATACAAAAAAAAAAAAAAAAACAAACAAACACACACAAGTGTTTTTTATAGCAGTAGTGAAATTGATAATTTCGCTTCGCTCGCTACGCTCATCAATAAACCAATAAATCGACAGCAATCATATCAATCGCTATTCAAAGTGCAAAAAAGTAACTCATTTTAGGTAAATCACAAAGCCTATCTGCACTTGGCAGCTTGCTGTAAGATTGTACCGTGTTCCTAACTAGGGCTTCGCGAACGCAATTTGTGTTGCGTTGAAGATGAGCGTAGCGGTTTGTATATAGCGCATAAAAAATTGAGGCAAAAAGCCTAAATCATGGAGCAGCAAGCCGGACCATTGCTTTTTCGAAAATTCTGATCACTTGAAATTGTAAACGATTCTGGCCTTTCTTTGTATCCGTCCGAGTTGTAGGGTAGCGGAAATATGCTCATTTTGAGGTCATTAAGCAATGTGCATGTACATAGACATACATAGTAATACATGGATGTAACTTATGCCCAAGGGTTTTTGTAAGGTTGGAGATATATTTCTGCCGCGGACTTACTTTCAAAAACTTGCATGCACGAAGTTGACAAAATTTCTAATGTCTGCCAAATCTTGAAGTCAACTTCAAGTAAAAAAATCTAGTGTGGTGTTTCGATGGTTTCTAAAGGCAACAATCAAATTTGGGAAAGTTTGAAAAAAATACGCATTTTTAAATAAATTTCCGTGCTTTTCCAAACTTGCCCAATTGTCGAATATTGCTTTTCTGCTTTGAAAGTGAAGGGTGTAGAGGATTTTCTTGAAATACTCAGAGGGTCTAAGTTGAGAACAAAAGTAGACACCCTAAAAATCCCATACCAATCGAAGCAGGCGTTTGGCCTGTAGATCGCGCGCAAACACACATACCAAAAAAACAAACAAACAAACAAACAAACAAAACAAAAAAAAACATACAAGTATAATAATTCGTAAATTATAGATGACGTAACTTTTCACTACAAAAAGTCGCAATGTTTGGTCGGTATTCGTTGTGTTCATTTGTCTATCTTACCACGATCCTGCGTTCTTATCCTATTATAAACACAAGAGTCCACCAGAGTCGTAGACCCTTGAAATGGATTACCTCGCGGCTTCCTATTGGTTACTCATTCACTCGCCTCCATCGAGCAATGCATGCAGTATCTGCTGCCGTCCAAAGGGGCGACTTTCTAGCAACTTTTGCGCTCGGTGCAAGGGTTCAAGAGGGACCTTCTGACAACCACAAATATGAAGGGAAAAATCTGGGAAAAAAACCATAGTTGTTGAAAGAATCAATTGATGTCTGATGGTATTTTATAATTTTGAGAAATGAACACTTTAGTCGCAAACACTCCGCAAAAAAAAATCATTTTAGGCACTTTTCGAAAATTAACACCGCTGAAAATTTCTGAAGTACAAAATTTTCCCACACCATCCGACACCAAACAACTCTTTAGGAACACATGTATTTTTTTCCAAAACTGCAACTCAATATTTGCGGCCAGGAGAAGTTCCCGCGCAAACCTCTGCTGAATCACCTAGCCCTGGCCATAAGCCACAGTTTCGTAGCCTCTTAAGTGCTGTGCAAATGGTGTTAGTAAGCGATGATGCATCTAATTCAGATATACTTGCTCAAATGCTAGGAAAGGTTAGCATGGCTGTCCATTTTTTACGTATCGAACACAGATACTCATCTGCTCCGTTGTGGTGATGTCTCGAGAATCGTCAGCCATCACTGCAAAATATCCTGATGCATTTAGGTCGTGAATAATGCTCTCCCTAACACATTGGGAGGCGCAGTGAATGAGCTCATTCTGTGAGCGTGGCGAGCGATAGTGCATATTTTGAGGAGGTGTGTATTCTCGCATGAACGGATCGAATTTCTCCAGCAGAAGAATTGTTTCTAGAAAGAGTCCCTTGCTAGAGCTTTGTTCTGTTTCCAAGTGACCTCTGAAGGGAAGCCCTTGTTTACCAAGGAAAATTACGGTCTCAGAAAATCTCGAAAGATATGCTCGCCTTTCTTTAATCTGCGCAATCGATGCCTTGTCGATATCATGGGATATATTTCCTTTGTTTATCGATTATTTGAATGCAGCCCATTTTACCATGTTACCCGAGTGTATTTCACACCGGGCATGCTTTCGAAAACGGGGTAAAGCGTTCCCCCAGTTACCAAATCCATCGTGGGTAAATGCTCTGTCCGCACGACCGTCTGCGACATTGGTAAACATTCGGCAGGCAAAACAATGAGCCTTCCCTTGCTTGCCATCATACTCAAGCCACGGGAATGAATTAAGCCAGTCAGACTGGAAAAATCGTGTTCGACTTCCAGCGCCATGAGAAGAGTATTTAGCTAAAATAGGCAGGATGGGCCCGCTATCTTTCGTTCCCAAAACAAAAGGCTGAGTTTCAGTTGTCGCGGATAAGAGTGTCTGTCTCTCCACCTTTTCACCACCTTCGTGTGATCTAAATTCACTCATCTGATGACGCGAACATTCATGACCCACTGCATGTGACTGTGAAGCTGTCGATGCAGGGTCGATTTCAGTTAATGTATTTTCGACATGTCCATCTAATTGGAAACGAAATATCCACCACCATAATTATAATAAGGCACTAGGTAACTAGCCCTTATTCAAAATTACCAACGAATTGCTATACTTTTAAAATGGTGTTATCGATCTTTGCTTACCTAGATCGGGTTTACCAAAATCGCTGTTCGATGCCGTTGCCGTTGATGATGATGTTGCTGTATCACTAGCAGTTGCACTTCCAGTTCCAGCCAAAGATATTGGCTTTTTAAAAATTGGTAATAGCAGCCTGGCTAGATTTCTTACGATTCATTGTTATCACATCTGCATGTGTTCACTTCAACCAGCAAAGCGAGACTAAACTAAATTCTGTCCAACTGTGTGCATGGGTCCTACGTGAGTAGCTAGTAATATTGAAAAACTTAACAGTAACACTGACTTCTTAATATCAGTAACCAAAATATATGAAAATAAAGCGAACATTGCTAGTATAGCAGTGTTATGACTGTCTATCGTATTTCCGCGGCTTAACAACGTACCACAAAGAGGCTTGAATCACTTCTCAGTTCACATATCTACACTACCTACCTTCGATAATGAAACTACCTACTACTTATATCACAGCATACCTAGAAGAACCAATTCTACCGAAATGAAACATATTATATTATAATCTAGAACTGCGATATTATTTTGTTTATGCCACAAAACCCGAAGTCAGTGTTGAAAATCTCAAAACATTTTCTTGACAAACAGCACCATAATTTTTAATATTGTCAGAGAAATGATTGGGGATGCTCAACCGATGATTGGGGATGCTCTAGCATCCCCTAAAAAGGCCTATCGACGCGCCTGCGACATGCAAATACAAGAGAATAAAGTGCATTCAAAACGTAGCGACGACGATTTAATGACCAAAATATTGTTAATTACATTTACAATTTTTAACGACATTGGTTGAGATATAGATATAAATCGCCTTCTATCCTCAAGGGAAACACATTTCATGAATGCTTCTCATGCGTTTGGCGACTCGGGAGACGCTCGAGACTTGGTCAGTGAGCCGACCACGTCCGATTGCCCCGGGCATCCCGCACCATGCCGCGAGCCATGCCGGGAGCAATACTCCTCGAACGACGCTCAGTGACGAAGCCAGGAATTTTTCCTGGGGTTGGCCAAGGGTAGTCCCAAATTTTCATGGGGTGGCACGCACGAAATTTATTTCTAGCAGTTGGTGGGAGGGGGAGGGGGGGAGGGGACATTCGTCGTTTAAGCGCTACTTACTTTTCTATCGGAATTCCTGATAATACAAGTTTCATTGATATTATATGTATGCCTTCTAAGCAAATTGTAAAGATTGACGTCACAGCCTGAGCCGAGGTTCACGTATTTCCCACAGAAATGAAAAGAGTACAAAGCTATTCTGCAGTTATGACAAGCATTATGAAAATAAAAAAAAATCTCAAAATGCAGATTTCACAGCAATTCAGTGGTATAATTCGTGTGTACTTTTACTTTCGTTAGACGGGGGGGGGGGGGGGCAGTGGGGTGGCAGAGTATTTTCCCCCGGGGGCCACGGCCCCCCCTGGCCACCCCCTAGCGTCGTCCCTGACGACGCTGCATGTCTTTGCGAGGAGATTTGAAGTGATGTTACGACAGCTAAAAGCGGGTCTCCAACGGCTCCCTTGCATTGAACGCGAAATTAACAATCATTGCAGCAGGACACAAAAAACGAGAGGACTACCATAATTTTAAAAGCCGAATGCCAAGCTTAGATTCAGGTAATTCGCCAATGATGTCTTTTCATTAAGAAAATGGCTTACACCCCCCTCCCCCCCCCCGTAACTTCGCCGATGAAGATAATATGGTCGAATTATTTCGCCTGATTGATTCCCTGGGAGATTTTTCCACGGCACGCCACTGATACGCTCACAGGCGATACACAAAAACACGTCTGGCCCGCGACAGCGGTCCGCGCGTACGCCGAACGATAGCGCCAGCGTTGCCACCGCGCACTGAAATAGCCCGGCGTCGGCGTCGGCGTCGGCGTCGATGGGTCGCGCGCAGTGTGTATCTCGCGCGCCGTGACTCGGGCCTCGACGCGTCTCCGGAGACCCCATAGGACCGTGTTGTCGTCGGAACCGCCGCCTACACTGACAGCACCAGGCGTTATGGCATCGCCAGGCGTCAAATGGACTGCGAATCATACTCGCTATTCGTACGCCGCCGTGTGAGGGACCGTATCGTATCAAACCCGTTGAGCAGACTCTGAGCGGCTATTCGCACGTTCACCTTGCCGTCGTGTGCGTGTTTGTACAAGCCCGTTGGATCGTAAATCGTAAAGGCCGAGAATCCAGCGCATGTCGGCTGACAATTGATTGTGGAAACGAGCAACGCTTCCAAGAAACACTTCTCGAGTGAGTCAGCGCCTCCTAAATGCGTCCGCGTGACACCGGACGGCTGTGGTCGACGGCGAAGTCGACCGTGAAACCGGGTGCGAAGCTTCAAGATGGCGTCCCCGATGACAAGAGCAGCGAGCGCGGAACCGCAGAGAGGGGGTCGTGCCGCTCTTGGCGCCGAGTGTACCTCCACGGCGAGTTATAAATAATCGTTTAAGTCTTTGGTATTCGCCACGAGCCGAGTGGAGCGAAGTGCGGCGCTCGGGGGACGTAAACATCGGGCGGGCCGAGACAAGGACGGGCAAAGTGCACAGCGACCGCGGCTTGAAACGGCACACCGAAGCCAGCACCGAGGTGGTCATCGAAGGCCAGCACACAGAGGACGGTGGCCGTGCAGGGCATAACATGGCCGTGCCCTGCTGAGCCGGATGGTGCGCGTCGCAGGCAGCGGAGACTGCAGCGTTGCCGCGTCGAGCATTCCTCACGACTCATTCACGGCAGGGGTCCATTCACGCGGGGACAGCTGCAGCGCGTGTGGCGGGTGGCGTGCGACGTGGATCGAGTGGGCCGTGTGCAGTGCAGTCCAGCGGGCCGGGGGCGCCACTGGTTGAAAGTGTAACGCGTCTCGGTTCGGCGTTGTTGCCAAGTCGCTAGTGGCACGCGATTGATGATTGGCGGAGAAAAGCTCGTGTGCAGTGTTGCCGTATCGTATGTCAAACTTGTTGATATGATATTGTTAAGGTGAGGCGAGGTTGCCGGTTTCACAAGGCTATAGTGATGTTTTGAAATGACGAGCGCCTCGCAAAGTGACAGCGATTACGTCATCGCGAGTCATTGAAATACTTCGCGGTGCGGTGGTGCCACTTAATGCGTGCGACGCTACATACGTTTTCCATTGACCCTGACAAGAGACGGTCTTTATCGACTCTGCACTGACGTGCTGTGCCAACGGGTATAAGTCTTGCGCTATAAGCACAAACGGTGAAGACATTTTCTTTCGTTTGACTATAAAAATACCAGTGTCACAAACCTGCGTTAGCTATTTGAATTGTTCAGCCACTGAATAGTTCCTACGAGGTCGCTAGTCAAAAGCACTTAACTCGCAGTGTTGCCAATCCAGGCATTGTCGACGTGCGCTCCCGGGTTTCGTTGATTTTAGTCCGGCAACGGTGTCGAGTCGGCGGCCAGTGTTGCCGTCGCGGACGCGCGACGTTGCCGGACCGCACGGTGTTACCACGCTGAAATGCGATTGCTGGCGGACAAGATGATGTTCACTGGCCACAAGAAGCGCAGCACTTCCGCTTCCGGCCACCAGAAGAAGTATGGCGCCACCGGCGGCGGCGGCAGCGGGGACCGCTCGCGCATGTCGTACCAGGAGGTAACGTGGCAACACTGGCAACGCTGTCAAAGCTGGAAACGCTGGCCAGCCCGTGTTTTCTTGTCACTGGGAATAACAAACCTTCAATTGCCGAATTCGGCTTTCCTAGAAGTGACAGGATCGATGCTTAAACCAGTAAGCGATGGCTGGAAGGGGGCGGGGGGGGGGGGGGTGTTCCATGCTTTCTGCGGCTCAATAAAGTGCGGACCAAACTAGGGTATGCCCCCAAGTGATCTACAAGAAAACTGTTATACTGATAAACAAATCAAATAACGTAATGACATACTTGCAAGTGATATACATAAAATTAAGTGTTATACTCCTATACACATTATTCCACATTTTCATCTGCTATTACAAAAAAGTCATAATAAACAGAAACTCACGATTATCAAGTGTTATTATACACGTTAAGTTATAAACAAAAGCGATCTGGCAACATGGTCGTGCATAATGACGGTGTTTGGTAAGCACATGATTTAAAAGTGCAACACAACACGTTACTGATACGAAGGCGTTGAACCAATGGTCTGGCTCAGGTCCCGACCGACGGGACCCTCAAAGTTGTCTCTGGGTCCTGACCTCCACATTGCGCATGGCGGATAAATTGTCGATAGTGCACGACGGCAGTGATGTGAATCAAGCTCCTAATTAATTGTCCCTTGCACAATCTGTGGACAGCTGATAAGAAATGACGGTGGCGTGGACGACCGGGGGAGCTGAATAACACCATCTGGAATAAGACCATATCGGCCATCTGACTAATGGTCTTGTTCCAGTGGAACAATCCCATAAAAATATGGTCTTGTTCCAGTTTTGATTCACTGTCCCAACTGCAGTATGATGGTCTTGTTCCAGTGGAACAAGACCAGGCGCGTAGGAACGCTTTTTAAGTTGGGGGGGGGGGGGGGGGGGCAAGCTGCAAGACAGACAGTGGTGAAACCCGGACTGTGGGTGGGGGGGGGGGGGGGGAGGGGGGGGGGGCTATATATTTTAAAGCAAATCTGAGGGTTTGAGATAAAATTGCAGCCTGGGAACATGGGGGTAAGAAATATACATTTAGAATACTTAATTTAAAGATATCAAATTAACGCATTACGAAAATTACTATCACGTTTTCTGTGATGCCTGTAAAATCGCACAACGAATACAGCAGAGCGTCTTGCCGTGGCGAATTCCAGCTCTACACTAGCAATACAAAATCCTTCCTCTCCCTCTCCAGTCTGGGTGCATTTATGACTCAGACCATAACATAAACAGTGTGAGTCTGCATTTCTGCTACTGCTATAGTCATATTCCTGGAAGTGATTTGTTTTTACGAGTCAAAAGATTTCGTTCAACATAACCTAAGCAGAAACACTAGGTATACTCAACTCTGAGCAGCAGACAAAATGAATGATTGCAACTATAAAATTTGCCCCCCAGTTGCCCCCCTCTGCCTAAAAGTTGGGGGGGGGGGGGGGGGGGGGGGGTATTGCCCCCCTTGCCCCCCCCCCCCTGTTCCTACGCCAGTGAACAAGACCATAAAAATTATGGTCTTGTTCCAGTCAAGATTGACTGTCCCAACACCATCTGTCTGATAATCTTGTTCCAGTGGAACAATCCTTTAACAAATATGGCTTAAATCCAGTCGGTTAAGACAGTGGCGAGCGAATAAGAACGGGAAAAAGCCATCTCGTGTATGGTGTTATCCCATAAGAATTATCTCATGGAATTATCCCATAAGAAAAATGTATTTGGTCCAGTAACGAGTTAAAACATTCCTAGGGATTAGGTAGGATGGTGCACAAAACAAAAAACAAAATACCGAAATATTGTGAAAGTGAAATTTTTTCTGCTGGCATTTGGCGGACCGACGTACACAGCTCGAGGGATGAAATTCCACTGCCTGAATACCGCCCCAAGGCAGAGATGGTCTTCTTTCTGTTCCCTGACCTTGAAAGAGAGGTGCATACAAAGAATCGGCATAGTGGCTATGTATAGACAGATTGACAAATGAATGGGAGGGTGGAGGTGTGCAGTCTGAGTTAAAAGTTGAAAGTCGATATCCTGTTGGAACGAACGCTTTGCCACGTTATTTCTCACTTACATGGTGTTATTGGCAATTAATATAGATGCAGAAATGTAATCCAAAATAATAAAACATATAAATTACCATCTAATAATGGTAAAGGTAAATGTAACCCTCGTTGCATAGGAGTGCATAGGAGCCTAGCTTTTCAGGCGTCGGGGTAAAAAATTATTATCAAAATGTGGATTGTTTCGATGTGCTTTTGAGGAACTGTTATAAGATAAGAAATTGACCCTTTAAAACATCGTATTCACTCGTTACTATTTCGCATGCACATGCATACTAAGGTTTTCTTAAGGGTCAATGGTGATTTAAAGTATTCGCTTTATTGCTCGCTATGCGACGCGTGTTCTTATTTTAAATTTGTTAGCGACAGAAAAGTTAATATTATACTAGGTACTAACAGTATGGGCCACTACCAGTAGCGGTAGTGCGGGTGAGGGCAAGGGTTGTACGGAAAAGATGGTGCAATTTTTGTATCATTTTACATGACAGATAATTTTATGACGTCCTTACACCGAAAAGAAACCTTTAACCTATTTCCTTCTTGTCAATAGACAACTGTATCCGATAGTGATTGCAGAATGAGCCAGTGCTACGCACGTTCATAAAGTGCGTGCGAGGGCATGTGTTGTACTTTTCAGTTTATCCCACACCAAAAAAAAATATTCCTCACATAATATATGAAGAACTAAATATCTGAGATATATGAGTCTGATATATATATCTGACTTACTATGGAATTGGCGGTTTTCTGTGTATGTAAAGTATATCTTAAGTACATGAATGATATGAATACAATATGCTCTTATTATATCTCACATATTATTTCGTATAAGTAAAAAGCATATATGTGAATATCACAGGGGTCGGTAGACCCCATAGAAGTCCACATACCGTTATCCCGGCTTTTCCGAGCGTTTTCCTCGAGCGAGACACCATAACTCGCGCTCCCGCAACCGACCCTATATATATATATATATATATATATATATATATATATATATATATATATATATATATATATATATATATATATATATATATATATATATATATATATATATATATATATATATATATATATATATATATATATATATATATATATATATATATATACTCCGCAGAGAATGTCACATGAAAAAAAGTTATGAAATAAAAACGGTGGGAGGGACTCAAGTGAAAATTTCCATTTTTTCCCATTTCCCATTTTTTTTTTTTTTTTTTTTTATGTTGATGATTGTGATGTGTATTTTAGTAATTTGTTTGAAAATATTGCAATAAATTATCGACTATACATTTAATAAATTATTTACAGTGTGTTCGAAAATTACTCGAGTGACCCGGAGCTTCGCTCTGTTTTGTTCGTAAACTCTCGGAGTGAGGGGCGTGGTTACTCTTGGAGTGGATCCATCGGACCTCCTCACCCAGCAGAGGCGAACGGAGTGAGGCGCGAAAATCTACGCGCGAATTTGAATGGGTCGAGTGCACTATGAAACATGATACCATAGATATCCAAAACTTACGTTGAAAGTTCATAAATGGTAATAACCGATTAATGTCTTATGTCCCGTTCTGTTTGTACATTTAATATCGTTTGATAAAGGTGTGTACATTTTGCTTCCGTAAATCATGTGATTGATGCTTGAGGTTATGGCGCCTACAATTTGGTTGCACTTATATCTTTCAATTATATTTTCATTTTCACAAGTGTAATTTTCAATTTTGATCATACCATTGTATTTTCATCTGTCAAATTACATGTGCGAACAAGTGCTAAAAAAGTTTCCCCGAGTGTTTCACTCCAAAGGCTCCAAAGTGTTCGTAAAACAGCCACCAGCTGGAGTCACTCCGACTAGCTCCACTCTGTTTTCTGGAGTGAATATCCGAACACACTGTTAGTGGTCCTAAACCCGAAATTTCGCGTATTTACCTTATTTGTTTTGCTGATGTACAGCGTAACCATTTTTTTCACAAAACAAGAAATTGTTTTTTGGACTGTGTCTATGAAAATTGTTCAATCGGCTTGATTTTTGTGTCAGTGTTTATAGTCACTCTTTTAAGGACTGTACATATTACTTTTTTGATATCTTTTCTAACAATGGAGATAAAAAATAATCCCCGGACATGTTTTGTTCAATAATATATATTTTTTTAAATCACATTGTTTGAAAAACAATATCCGGTAAACTAACAACAATATCATAAAACCGATATGACCAGTCCTTCATCAACACTTCAGCAACATATTCATGGAAACAAAAATTTGAAAGAAATATTATCGTTTGAGTAACTCGAATTAGAAACTTCAATGCATAAAAAATTCGTAAATAAGATATATTTATGTCAATTGTTATTTTTTTAAATGTTATATTTCATTTAAGCATGAGTGCTGCAAATATATTCCAAATTAAGAGTGTATTCAATAAATATTGGCAAAGATAGGAGTCCCTCCTTAAAGCGAACAACAATGAATCCAGAGCCACGATGTAGATGAATATTCTGCGCCATCGCTTGTGTGAAAAATATTTTCGGTGAACTTCGCACATTTGTGTATTTTAATAGACAAATCGAGGTAGGAGGAGCGACCCTTGGAGCCGTGTGTTTTCGCTTGAAGGCCGATGCCAAGGTGTGGGAAAGATTGTGAGGTCTTCTGGACTTTGCATTGAAATCGCCCTCATTTCAAACCTTTGCAATAACGAAGATATCGATCAAATCTTTATGAAATTTTAACACGTAATATAAATAATAGTGATTCTTATGTAGTTAAAATTTCAACATAATATGACCAACAGGCCTCCAAACTCGGCTAAAACCCGCCTTACTCCTGTGCTATTCATATTCCGTTTCCCACAGTCTACCCGTCAAGCAAGTCAGACCGAAGCGCCATGACGCCAGAGGGGCGGACCATCAGGAGTTGTATATTAACTGTCGCGGATCGGCGATTTTATACTTTCTGAAAATCAAAGTCGGACGACGCTCAGTGTTGCCGCGTTCGTACAAATATTACTAGACCTAGTACTGTTTAATGTTGGTCGGTGCGTCGGTACGCCTTTTTAAAATCTAGTATATTTTTAAAATTTTAAAGGCTTGTTATACCTAAAAACTTCAAATTTTTCACACAATTTTACAAAACGTACAATAAAATTGGTGACGCAATAGCCAATTTGAAACGGCAACACAGGCGACGTTCCAGTCGGTATACAAGGTCCTTGATCCCTTGGCGGCGCTGAGGTGAACTTTAAGCTCGATGCCGCTTGGCGGCAAGATGTACTGACCTTGTCGGTATATAGCGCTGGGCGCTCTATGGTCACTTGAACCATACCTGTGGTCACTTCTGAAAACAAGTACACGCAAAGCAATGCGATTTTACAGTTCAAATCAGGTGCCAAGAGTAGATAAAAGAGACATGTTGGAAAATGTCAGAAAATCCCGGAGAATAGCTGTAAAAGTGTTTAAATCAGTCGGGATAGTGCTTAAAGAAATTTTGAAAATTATCGTCAATAAACGTCAAAAGTTTTTTTCACGTTACTGGATTATTGGAAAAAACTGTATAAAGGAATTGAATGCTACTTTTATGAGCTTAACAGGGGCGGTTTTTCGGGGGAGGCAGATGAGGAACGGCTTCCCCAACACTAAGCAACACGTACTTGTTTGCAACAGTTGAAATATAATTCTTTCCTCCTCAATTTGCGCAACGCAGAGTATTAGCTCGAGAAACTCGACCAATTGCTCATACGGCACTCATAGTGAGACGCCTGCCCAGCGTGGTGCGCGACTTTGGATCTTATGCTCTCGAAACGAAGCCCCCCCCCCCCCCCCCACCGCTCCTTGCTTGCTATGCACGCAGTGCGAGTGCGGGTGAGCTTCAAGGCCACGATTTCCTGCTGTCCCGTCTAGAATAACATTGCAAGAAGACACGGCCTGTGGCCACCAGCGTACTACGAAGTATTCCACCGGCACCGCAAGGCATACAAGACGTCGTATTATCAAATTGTGATTTAAAAATGCATTTTTAAAATTCGGTCTACTCGAAAAAGGTTGAGATGATGCACACAATGCAATAATGACCAAAATCCATGGCATATGGCATCGCAACCTGTCGCTTGCAGATAAATGCAGTTATTTTGTCTGTCTTGGGGGGTGGGTGGGGGGGAGTAAGTGATCGGGCCTCCCCAAATTCTTTCATCACGAGCCGCCGCTGGAGTTTAATGTTAATTAATGCTAAGACGTGCTAGCGGCAACCGGTAAATATGTTTTAAACGTGTTGCTAGGCTTAGGCACAACGGTCACCCCCCGAAAAGTGGAGCTGTGACCTCTGACCAGGAAGACGGCGAAGTTATTAGGAATTGACAAATTCGTGATTTAAAAAATGCAATCAGATGGCACGTGAATATTCATAGAGAAAATAATCGAAAACGTCGGAAAATGTCGGGAATTGGCCGTAAAAGTGTTGAACTGGGTTGGGATAGAGCTTGAAAAAATTTGATAATTTTCGTAACTAAACGCGAGAATTTTTTTTTACGTTGCCGGATTTTTGAAGGAAAACTGTATAAATAAATTAAAATCTAGTTTTATGAGCTTAATGTAAATTAATGCTAAAACGTGCTATCGGCTACCCACTAACTATGTGCATATGGACGAAATTCACCCTTTAAAAGTGTTATGAAGCGCAACGGCAACCCCCGAAAAATAGAGGTGTTGACCTAGGACCCGGAAGACGACGGAATAGTTAGCGGCGAGATTCTCGATATTGTCGATTACTGTACACGAGGTAGTCAATATCGTTTTCGCGATTCTCGTGGGACCTACATTTAATAACGCACAATTTACTACAGCTATTGCATATTTCAGCTCATTACCAGTCATCTTACCATTGAAGTCAATGTTCATGTCACCACCGAGTAAGATGTGTTTGTCTTACGTATCTATCCTTATGAAAAGTAAACGATCTTTCCTAAAAATACATGCACATTCGAATTTGGTGGTCGATAACACGCTATAAATACAATTTTCCAATGAGCTGTAATTTCAAAAGCACATATTTCTAATTCACCTTCTTCTGCTCTTTGGTTTATCATTTCTATTTACATACTTTAAGTTTGCATCTTCATTTACATATATGGCTGAACCTTCAACTTTCGTGGCTTCTCTACGGAACATGACAGCAGGCAAAAAGTTTGTTATCCTTACAACATCCTGAAGCTCCTAGAGTAGCCGGTGTTCAATGATGCAAAGGATATCTAATACGTCCACCAAGTTCCATCTCAAGTTTATCCATTTTATTTGTTAACATTCTTACGTTTAAATGTAATACGCTATCCGGACCTATCTTTGAGTTATTACCTCTTCCATTTTCCTTTTCAATGTTACCGATTCTTCTGTATTATTGTCTATTGTATCTTCACATTCTTCAGTCTTCTCTTCTTTCGTATCTTGCGTCCTGAGTCTCTTCTCTCGCTGCTATGCTGTGTTATTCTCTTTCGAAAGTGCTTCGTCAATATTTTCTACAATTGCTGACCTAAAAGTTGTCCACCTAGTCGGTTCAGGTGTAAACCGTCTTTGGCTTGTTCGCTATGTGTAATCCTGGAATTCGGATCGTAAAATATTGCGCTTCATTCATCATACAACCACTTAACACCGTCGTTGAGCTTGTCGATGGTACTTTCTTATTTATCACTCCTTTATACCAACCCCGAATTACCCACTTTGAGTTCGGCCATTTCTCCTTCACTGTGTCGACAAGTTTGTCGATTTCGGCCACTAGATGCACTTTTGATCTCCGTTTTGTATTATTTGTGCCTGCATTGATAACGATAACCTCCGGCTTACTTTCGTTCTCAGTTATCAATCGCATATGATTTGCTTGCTCATTCACATGAATGCCTGCAGGGTACACTTCGACGACACAACCCTCTCGTTTATACAGTTCCGCTGATCCCCGAATTATCGAGTCACCTAACACCTTCACTTCAACGTGTCGGCATTTTGATGCAGAAGACTCAAAACTACTCTATTCATTCACAATTTTTTTTCTCGATATGAGCTTTCTATAAAATCCATCTCTGTTCTCGATCTTCTCCTTGTTCATATTTCATACTTCTTCCTCATCTCGTACAACATGCAAGGCTTCTCCGTCGCTTTTATTTTCCCTTCTCTCTTCCCTGGCATGCTTGGAGATCATCCGCGATTCATAACTTTTAGACCAGACGCCGTGGTTTCTCTGTTGACCTGTGCGACTGGCATTCCTATTCGATGGCGGTGATTCTATTTCATGAACCATTTTTTTTCACTGACACGCCTTCCCTTTGTATTTTGTCATCACATTGGTCCACGTCCCTCTCGATAAAATTCACATATTTCTTTGTTACAGTCATTATATTAAATGAACAGCTAACTATAATGCTCACTTTTTAAAACTTAATTAATGTGAAATAGAAATTGGATAAACAAAAATAAGAAAGGAAAGCCACCTACGGCTTTGCCAAAAATAATGAAATCTAAAACAACAGAAAACCAAAATCCTTATTTTGGTAACAGAAACAATAGAAGTCCACATAGCCCAATCATAAGTGCAACAAGAAAAACTGTAGGCCCTCACCTTTCTAACAACACTACGTAAAAATGCATTGAAATGTAAGTTTACTGACCAACGAAGCCCAACAGTAACTACGAATACGCTTGGCACCTACTTACAAAACTAATCTATAATTCTAGATTACTGCATACAATTGTATACTTCCGAAAAGTGAAAACTCTAACATGACAACGAAACACATAAGTAACTTTAAATAAACTAACACCCTTCAGTCATGACTTCGTTAATTTTACAAGAAATACTGCATTCCCCACGCAAAGATACTTTATACTAATTTTAGCTTGCTGCCCCCCCCCCCCCCCCCCCCAAAACACACACAACCAATTATCTATACCACATTTCATCGAAGGAAACTTTAACAAACACCCCGATACACCCAAGTTTACTTCACACTTCCTGTAATTCAATCCATTACGTACTTCCCAAATGCAAATGGAAATTACACAATGCTTCACAATTCTATACAATATTACACTTTCTAACAAAATTAGCGCATTTGAAATATTAAGGAATCAGTAAAATCAACGAAGTCATGGCTGAAGGGTGTTACTTCATTTAAAGTTACTTGTGTGTTTCGTTGACATGCTAGAGTTTTTGGAAGTTTGCAATTGTATGTAGTAACCTAGAATAACTTAGTTTTGTAAGTAGATGCCAAGCGTATTCGTAGTAACTGTTGGGCTTCGTTGGTCAGTCAACGTACATTTCAATGCTTACTTACGTTGTGTTGGTAGAAAGGTGAGTGTCTACAGTTTTTCTTGTTGTAGTACCTATGATTGGGCTAAGTGGAATTCTATTTTTTTTTGTTACCAAAATCAGGATTTTGGTTTTTTGTTGTTTTTCATGGATAACTGTACATACATAGTAATTCATGGTGTAGTGTAGTACGGTTTTGCTCTGGTTTGAGTCACTCAACCCAGAGCAAAACCGTTCTACACTACACCATCTAACCACGGCACTGAACCACTTCGCCACTCCACAGTAAATCATTATGTACGGTATATGCTATACGAATTGGCCGAGTCTCTTGCCAGTCGTTCTGGTAGAAGCAAAAAATGCTTCTACCAGAACGACTGGCAGGAGCAAAAAACGCTTCTACCAGAACGGCTGGCAGGATCTCGTTCCGTAAGCCAGAGTGCTGCTGCCACACATAGTTAAAAAATGACTAAAAATATATACCATATACTAGCTGTATTGTTCATTTGTTTGCGCATTGCCCCCCCCCCCCCCTCCCCCCCCACCCGTAAATTCCAGGGTCCCGACACCCCTTCGATAGTGTGTGATGACCACTTTTTGAACCTTAAATCCGCGTCTGCACGTAGACCACTAGCCAATTTGCCATGCAATTGAGCATGAAATTTGAGGGGAATAGTCCCACACAAAAAAAATTGTAACTTCTAAGCGAATAAAATACGGGAATCGGGACTTTCAGGGATTTAGGTTGAAATAGTAAAGCACCTATCCATACATTTTCAATTCTTTAAGTTCACTCCCAATTGACGAAAAACACCCCTGAAAAGAGCCATTTTCGTTTTTTTTTCGAATTTCATGATTTTTTTACGGGATGAAGGTGGTAGAAACCCTTATCGAAACCAATATGTAATCATTCATTAACATAAAGGGTACCTACAAAAAAATTATCGTTTCCCGTTTTTTATCCCTTGATGTTCAGAATGCACCCTGAAGTTGCAAAAAATCAAAAAATTTACCTGACTTTTTGACCTCCTAAATACACGATAAATAGTAAAAATTCTTACTTTTGAGCTACAGGCTATAGTAAAGCAAACTCTTTCAAACAAATTATCTCTCTGAAGTTTTTCGATATCTTTAGCGGTTTAGAATCGGCATTGGTTTCTGTGAACACTGCAACTGCCAAATATTCGCTTTTTCCGAACTTTGAGAGGCTCTATCTGGAGAACGGTTCGTCGCAATTTTTTTTTTTTAACTTTCTGAGATCAGTAAATGTAGGGGAAAAACCCTAAATTTTCTTAAAAAATTTAAAATCCACGAGCACACATTTGGTCGATTGGGCTTGCTCTGACCCGAATAGCCTGGGACTGGTACGTTCGATGCGTCGAGCCGACTTGGGAGCTTGTGAGGAGGACAAAGACGGCGTCATAGCAGGTATACGACAAAAGAGAGAGAAAAGAAGGGTCGCTCGGCGATATTGGTGTGAACATGCAAGGGGTTAGTGTATGGGCCAAAGTACTCCATAAATGCTATGCAATGCAAAGCTATGTACTGTAATTATTCTTTTAACGAAGGATAATATCGGTTTACCTGCAAGGTAAGAACAAATTTATTTAAAAACATGGAAACATCATAAAAGTGTGTTGTGAGGGACCAGCACTCATTTTTGCATGACTTTAAATACTCAATATAAATAACACAATATAACACTTTAAATATGTGAACAATATAATGATAACTTATGCTTATAATTTTATAAGGGAAATATTTACACTTTTCTCGGTAGGTATACCTGTAATTATTTTGATACAGTTGGTACTCTGGTAGGGAAGGGGATCTGGAAAAATATGCACCCGTACCGGGATACGAACCCGCGTTCCTATCCCGGTTCGGGTGCACATTTTCCAGCTTCGCCTCCCTTCCATCACTTGCATCGTATACTGGTATCTGATTATACCAGTAACAATTTCCTCTCAGTTGGTACTTTGTTTCTATCTCGACGAATCATACAAAACCCAAGATTTCAAATGCAAATTCCACGCCTTCTTAAAATATCACGTTGTCAATCACGGATGATTGCAAATACATACAAATTACAAAAATCATTATTAGGCAGAAACTTCAGACACAAAAATCTGCTCAGTAATTCACAGTGCTTATATGCCAAGGATCGCAGATTATCCAAAGAGGCTAGCTTAAATAACGAACAATTACTGATTAAATAGGAATTATAATTCCTATGGCCGTCCATCTAAGATGCGTTACTTAGGTACGCAGTTTAGATCGAGTCATGATTGGCACCAACTACCACCGGAAAAGCGCATGGGTCCTTGCATCGAAGCCCGGCTTTCCCGTCAAGTGCAGGTGTTGCAAACTTTATTTGCACCCACACTTTATGAGCTAATTGCAAGCTTTGGATGCCCTGGGTAAGGTCATACAACGTGATGTCCACCCTTGTGTGTTACTCATCCAATCCCATCCAACTGGATTCGGCAATAAATTATTGTGGGTTAGCGAAATTGGCTTTAAACCACACGTTATAGCTATAGATGTCAGACGGCTCACTTTACATGCTTTACTAGGGAGAGCCGACAATGAAAACGGAGTGAAATATAAATATAATGTAATTTAAATAAGATTAAAAGAGAAAACGGAGTGTTTGATAATTGATAGTACTCTGTTCTTTCTGCAAATGAGGTGTATACTAGCCACCGGCGTAGGAACAGGGGGGGGGGGGGGGGGGGGGGCAAAGGGGGCAATGCCCCCCCCCCCCCCCAACTTTTAGGCATAGGGGGGCAACTGGGGGGCAAATTTTTGATGAGCGTAGCGAGCGAAGCGAGCGAAGCGAAATCATCAATTTCGATACTGCTAAAAAAAACACTTGGTGTGTGTGTGTTTTTGTTTTTGTTTTTGTTTTTTTGTATGTGTGTTTGCGCGCGCTCTACAGGCCAAACGCCTGCTTCGAGTGGGATGAAATTTTCAGGGTGTCTACTTTTGTTCTCAACTTTAACCCCCTGCTTTTTTCAAGAAAATCCTCCATACCCTTCACTTTCAAAGCAGAAAAAATAGCAAAATTCGACAATTGGGCAAGTTTGGAAAAGTACGGAAATTTATTTAAAAGTGCGTAATTTTTTCAAATGTTCCCAATTTCGATTTGCCTTTAGAAACCGTCGTATCCAAACCGAAACATCACACCACATTTTTCCCCAATAAAAACCAACCCAATAAAACCCAATAAATACCCTTGGGCATGAGTTACATCTATGTATTAACATGCACAATGCTCAATGATCTCAAAATGAGCATATTTCCGCTACCCGACAGCTCGGACAGAAACAAAGAAAGGTCAGAATCGTTTACTTTTTCAAGTGATCAGAATTTTTGAGAAAGCATTGGTCCGGCTTGCTGCTCCATGATTTGCATAGGCTTCTCGCCTTAATATTTTTTTTGCGCTATATACAAACCGCTACGCTCATCTTCAACGCAACACAAATTGCGCTCGCCCTAGTATAGTTGCAATCATTCATTTTGTTTGCTGCTCAGAGTTGAGTATACCTATAAGTGTTTCTGTTAGCTGATGTTGAACGAAATCTTTTGAAATCACTTCCAGGAATATGACTATAGCAGTAGCAGAAATGCAGACTTACACTGTTTATGTTATAGTCTGAGTCATACATGCACCCAGACTGGAGAGGGAGAGGAAGGATTTTGTATTGCTAGTGTAGAGCTGGAATTCGCCACGGCAAGACGCTCTGCTGTATTCGAAGTGCGATATTTACATTTATATCACAGAAAACGTGATAGTAATTTTCGTAATGCGTTAATTTGATATCTTTAAGTTAAGTATTCTAAATGTATATTTCTTACCCCCATGTTCCCCGGCTGCAATTTTATCTCAAACCCTCAGATTTGCTTTAAAAAATATAGCCCCCCCCCCCCCCCACAGTCCGGGTTTCACCACTGTCTGTCTTGCAGCTTGCCCCCCCCCCCCCCCCCAACTTGAAAAGCGTTCCTACGCGCCTGATACTAACCATGTTCGCGCAATAGCATTCACTGGACTTATCGTTAAAGCAGAACTACGTATTTCTCGGCTATTGCCTGGCAATATGCTGATAGCTTTGGAGGTGATTCTGACAGAACCTGCAGAGCAACCACCATTTCATAACCTAACATTGATAAGATTTCCTACGCGATTTCTTCCTCCTCTCGTTGAAAAATTAAATTTTGTAAAACGATAGTTGCGATCCTAGCGAATGGATTTTCCTCTGCCAATCTCCTCATTCCCAGTTTCAAAGTGGCCTATAGCCAAAACAAAGACGTCGGTGTCTATACGATTTTAACTGCAATTTTGACGTGTCCTTGTCTTACATGGTCTAGGTTCGAGACACTGGGCAATGACACGTGGTGTCAGGTGTCAGCTTCCTCGTGAGCACATGGGAAAACGGTGAAATGTCCCAGTTATTGGGAGAACAGAGAACGGTGTTCCTACGAGTGGCCACACTTTGCCAATCTATTGCAGTTGTAATGGATGACGTTTATTTATATTACAGCTCCGTGTTACTTAGTAGGTATAATATTTAATTCCTCGTTCAGTGTATGATGATTTTACTTGCTTTCAAATTCGCATAGTAGGTACAGAAATTAAACCAACAGCACTTTAAAAATAGTCGCGTAATTCGCACAGTTCAGAACTAGATGGAACGGTCTCTTCCCATCGATAGCTTGGATGTTTGGCATTTGGCAACAACTCAATACCTAATAGGCAGGAAAACTGGTCGCATTACCCATAGACTGTCTTTAAAATCGTACACTTTTTGAGATGATAAAATGACCTCATATACATTTTTCGAATTTGGTTCAATCTGCCCATAAGCAATACCACCCTCATGAAATAATGGTGGTAAAATATTTAAGACCAATTTGTATTAGTTCTTCCAACAAAAATTAGTCGCATACATACAGAAGACACCTTCTGCCAAGCATATGTGGCACGTACCTGCCATTCAATTACCTAATTATTTGTATTATTATATTGTGCAATGGACATGTATCTAGGCATAATATATTTTTTTGGAAGCGTCATAGGAATTTGCTGTATGATGATTAGACATTTGAAAATAATATTGTACCATACATACCTAACTACTAATCCTGAATATCGCCGAGCGACCAATCTTTTCTCTCTCTTTGGGTCGTATACCTGCTATGACGCAGACTTTGTGTCCCTCACAAGCTCCCAAGTCGGCTCAACGAATCGAACGTAGGTACCAGTCCCACGCTTTTCGCAATAATCCTCGTACAACTTTGAGATCCAATAACTCGTAACTCTATCACTCGATTTTCGATTTGCAGAATGTTGTAATTAACTCTTTGGCTACAGATAACACAAATTTCAACAAAAACGGTACACTTTTGTGGGATTTATGCCGGGAACAACAAACAAACATGTGTTTTTTCGTTTTTGGGTAATACATTCCGCAAATATGAATAAATTGCAAAATTTCAAAAACTTAAACAATCGTCATAGTTTTGAGTATAAGTGTACAGAGTTTGGATATTCTGCTATCACCGGTCTGGACGGGGCAAGCGATAAGGCGAAGGCGTGCGTAAAATCTTAAAACGACGCTGCGCGACGCTACAGGCGTCGGATTTTTTGTTGCTATTAAAATAAAGAATAAGGATGAAATACTCTACAAACGTTGAGAATTTCATGCTTCTAGCACAATGTGCACAATAATTACACTAAGCAGCCGAGCTATTGGCTAGCGAGGCTGTAGACTGAAAAGACGCCGCTATGGTGTAGATAGATTTGACATTTAGGAAAAAAATACACGTTTTTTAAAGTTCTCGGCAGTGCAGAGAAATTAGGAAGTCAAGTTTTATTGAACTGCAATGTTTGACAATAATAAAGGCTAAATCACTATGGAAGCAATTTAAAGGAAAATACAACCGTCGATTCTAGGCAAATTTGAACAATTCCGACAATAGTACGGCTTTGCTGGCACATGACAACAATCGGCTCCTCGGTTGCTTTACTTTTGTTGAACATCGGTCTTCTTTTGGAAATTTTAGGGAAATACCAGCGTCCAAACATGGGTTTCCAGGCTTTCCTCTCGATGTTAAGAGTGCTCCAGAAAGATAATCCGTTCACCCCCACCCCCACAGAAACGTTAAATGCAGAGGTCCACGCGCAAGGAGAAATGAACCCCTAAAAGTTTTCCAATCTTTCATTTTAAAATATCAGTAGATGAAGGAAGAGTATATCTTTGGTCTTGAGATCCTCTTAATTTGATTTATACAAAAATGTATCAGGTACACCCTTTTAAAAATAGCCTAAATGAGCTCTAAGCATCGACTGTCAATCGATATTCATTCGTTAGGTATTGGAAAAGCGCGATTTTAAGACCATGCGCGAACTCTTTCGCTATGCACAGTTTTTTTTTCAGAGATTTTGGAGCAAATTTAGACCCTCATTTTTCCTGACCCGTAAGGGTCTGCACCAGTAAAAGGTTGGTTGTCACCCTCTCCCGAAATGTTTAACAAGAGTCATTTGTTGCGTTGTTTTAGTTTCGTCGAGCTGCGGATGTCGAGGACTATAGCCGAGCCAAAAGTTCGGAGCACGGATTAATTTGTATGACTCCACTTTTGAAAGCCAGAAAGTCTTGTAGAATGGCCATTTGGTGCACGAAAACTTTGATTCAACATTGATGAAAATCGGCAATCGATATCGAATCCTGTCGTATAAATTATCACACCAAAAACTTAAAAATATATGTTTTTGACTGCATGTGTTTATGCTGACATCGCGATACATTGAACATTTTAGTTGCATTCATCTCTGAGATAATGATTCTTTTAACTTCCTGCAATTGCGATAAAGGCGATACAGGGGAGTAGCTTTATCTTAAGCTGCGATAAGCGGATAATATGCAATGAGGATCTTAATTCCCAGTAATGTATTATATAATTGGTGAGCGAAGCGAGCGAAGCGAAATCTTCAATTTCACTATAACTACTAAAAAAAAAAAGTGCTCGTGTGTGTGTGTGTGTGTTTTTTTTTGTTTTTGTTGTTTGCATGTGTGTTTGTGCGCGCTCTACAGACCAAACGACTGCATCGATTGAGATGAAATATTCAGGGTGTCTACTTTTGTTCTCAACTTAGACCCCCCTGCGTTTTTCAAGAAAATCCTCAATACCCCTCACTTTCAAAGCAGAAAAAAAGCAATATTCGACAATTGGGAAAGTTTGGAAAAGTACGGAAATTTATTTCATAGCGCGTATTTTTTTCAAATTTTCCTGATTTCGATTGTTGCCTTTAGAAACAATCGACACCAAATCGAAACATCACACCAGATTTTTTGACTTGAAGTTGACTTCAAGATTTGACAGCTGATATTAGAAATTTTGTCCATTTCGTGCATGCAAGTTTTTGAAAGTAAGTCCGCGGCAGAAATATATCTCCAACCTAATAAAAACCTTGGGCATGAGCTGCATCTAAGTATTTACATGCACATTGCTCAATGACCTCAAAATGAGCATATTTCCGCTACCTGACAGCTCGGACAGAAACAAAGAAAGGTCAGAATCGTTCACATTTTCAAGTGATCAGAATTTTGAGAAAGCAATGGTCCGGCTTGCTGCTCCATGATTTTCATAGGCTTTTTGCCTCAATCTTTTTATGCGCTATATACAAACCGCTACGCTCATCTTCAACGCAACACAAATTGCGTTCGCGAAGCCCTAGTTAGTTATATGCCCTTTTGAGAGCAATTTGTCACGCCGGACTAGCTGCCAGGCGCCGTTTGGTTTCCCTTTTCTCTAAAAAGTCGTTCTGTCAGGAGCAAGGTCCCAATACCGAGACGCTCCTGCCAGTCGCGACACACAATTTTTAGAAATATTGCTTTATGATCTTGGATCAACGTCAAATACTAAGTTAATGGCAGGGATTGGAACCTTAACTCATTACGGTTCCGGTTCCGGTTCAGGTCCAACAAATTTTACCTCAAAGGGTTCGGGTTCCGGTTCCGGTTCCGGTTCCTGAGTCTTTTCGGTTCCTGCGGAACCGAAACTTCAAACGGTTCCAAAAGGTTCTAAACGGTTTCATATGTTTATGACTCTAAAAAATATAAATAAATCCCCTATATACTTTCTTTGGTTCAGAGAGTGCTTTTTCGGCACTATTTTTTCACTTCAAGATCATTTTCATAGTGATTGGGATTAAAATAAAGTACAATGCTATATTGCTGTGTTCTTGACATGTTTGGTATGTATATTCGTCATTCTTAAATAAATACTATTTTAACAATACATTGTTGGTCAAGCACAAAATACTTCCCTATTTTATTACTCTTAGGACCAACCATTTTTCATGCAATGACTCTTTTGAACATGCTGTTTCGGCCGTGTGTCAGAGTGATCTATCAAAGATGTCGGGAGTCTGCAGCTTCACTATGTATATATGAAATCCACATGCTTTCAAAATTAATTTTGCTGCGTCGCTGTGCGTGCTACGTTTCTCACTCTCTCTCGCAAAGCTAATGTTTTCAAATATTAATTCGGAAAATTTTTCACACGAAAGTGCATCAGCTAATTCCTTCTCCATATCTCTGAATTCAGATTGCCAGCAGACACAGAAATCCAGATATTTCTGGCTATCAAGAAATACCGTCTTATTTTAACTTCTAAATGAAAAGCTTTACGTATTTACGAACGTTTACGAAAAGCTTTACGATTATACGAACGTAAACACAAAAAATATCCCTCAAGTGTGGTGCTGGTATCAGCTGAAATCACGCGTTATATAAGCTTGGGAGAGACGAACAGCCGGCGGATCACTCTAAGCCTGAAGAACACCTCCAAACACTTTTTTTTTTTACATTTGAAATCAACAGAAATTTTGAAGTTTTACAATAATTATTAATTATCATATCAAATCTTCAAAAAATGAAGTTAGTGTGGCATAAAAATGAGAAAGTCGGCCAAGTTTGGAACCGAAAAGAACCTTTTGGAACCGAACCAGAACCGTAACTATTTGTTTCGGTTCCGGTTCCGGTTCTTACTATTTTCTGTGTTGGGGTTACGATTCTGGTTACGGTTCCAGAAATCAAACGGTTCCAAACGGTTCTGGGTTCCGGTTCCGGTTCCGGTGCCGGTTTCACTCCCTGCTTAATGGGTTTAATAATATTATTGTACATGTGAGAGAACATCGAAGTTTTAACTCAGGATCCGAAAAGGGAAGCGGGGAGATTAGTAGAACAAGAGCCAGCCAGGATGAACACCCAATAAAACTCTTCAAGCTAAAGTCGTCAGAAAGACACACAGAGCATGCAGGGTGGAAATTTTTCATCGCACTACCGGCCTACATCAAGACAATAAAAAATGACGACGAGTTTAAAGTAAAACTGAAAACCTTTTTAATTGACAAATGTTATTATAAAATAAGTGACCATGTTTCTGTAAATAGCTAATGACGAACTAATATCATGTACAATGATCAATCTGGCAATAAACATATTATTATTATTATTATTATTATTATTGTTGATAACGATAGAAGTTCACCTGAATGGCCTTCCTACCCAAAATTGAATCTACCTACTGAATTTGGAAGCACTCCTAATAGTTCTTAAACAAAATTTTTAACAAAAGTGCTTGATTTGAAGGCTGTTGTACCCATTATCGCATGTAATTGATGAACACATAGTTGAATTTACAAGGTATGGGATTGTGAAATGACAGGGAGACAGCAAAAGACTGTGAGGGCTTCTGGTATACACAAACTGAACATTTATTTAATTGTAATATTATAATATATTATCATTAACACACCTAAATACTAATAAAGTACAATACAATGGCCGTGATAAATGTGCACTCTTCGTGGTTTCGCATGGTAGATAATTGCTATTATTTGAGGGAATAATTGAGTCCATAAAAAGTACATATTATACTCATTCGGAAGTACGCTCCACCATCAGTGATGTGACTAGATAATTTTTTTTCATCTAGATAAAGATGAAGATAATGGGCAAATTTTAAATCTAGATAAGATAATATATTATTTTTAAAAAATCATCTAGCTAAAAGATAATAGATGAAAAATACTATCTAGATAATTTTCTTTAGATAATAGATACTTTTTTAAATTGGGAATATTGGAAAATGATGATGGATTGTTGCGAAATTCCAAAAGCCACATTAGTGACTGATAATATCATATTATACCTACCTAACAGTACAACATGAGCTCTTGAAATCGGATTCCCTATTCCCGAATCATTACTCTCAAGACTAGACATGTTTGAAACTTTTTATTGGGATGACAATGGTTTTGGAAATTAATGACAATCTGAATGACAATGTCAAAAATCGGAATAAAATTGCCTTAAATCATCTATTATCTATTATCTAAAATATGGAGTTTAGATTAAGGTTTTTTTATCTAGATAAAGATAAAGATGACAGCGCACAATATTATCTAGATAAAGACAATAGATAAAAAATGTATCTAGATAATTATCTAGATAATTTTATCTAGATAAGTCACAACACTGTCCACCATCTACATATAAGACCATTCGTCGAGAGCCCCAAGTATTTAAGACCTGAAAATACACAATGCAGACTACACCCTGCTTCCCACCGTCAGTGCAGTGAACTCGCCCACAGAAGCTACTGCAGCTACTGGCAATCAACGTAGAATGTTACGTCAAAACCGCACTTCTTATCGGAGCCAAAGATTTTCTCGTGAGCTTCGATGTGACGTGTATCGTCAGTCACCAAACCTGTAGTTGAAGCCATGGACATCATTACTGAAAATTACCCCGGCCGGACTGCAGAATCAAGCTGGTCGAATTCGTGTCAGCAGGCCAGTTCTTATCAATTGGTGGGTGGGTGGGTGGGTGGCCGGTCGAGTGGTGGAGGTGCAAAGATAGCAGATGAAGGTGTTTTCTAGGTTCCATACTCCACGTATGCAGCCTTCGACTTTCTTGGCCATCTGTCTGTGTTTAACCCAACATCCAATTCACAATGGAAGTAGAAGCCGAGAACAAGAAGTCAACACACACAAACACCAACATATATCTGAACACAGCCTCTCGCTATCATTTAGCTTAACTCCGATCAGTAGCAAACTCTCTGGCCCACCAATCGAATGCAGTCACGGACACCAAGCACCTCCAGCTTGAAGCGCATACGTTGAAACACGTGATGCTGCAGAACAACCACACCAACCGGGACTTCCATACCCTGATGAAAATTCTAGCTAGTAATTACCAGGCCTGGTGATTGTTGAAGGAAGCCACCGAATCAGACGAGGACACCACCCAAGAGAAACCGAGCACCATCGCCTAAAGCCGCCAATGAAAGAACCATCTTCAAAGCCGACCGCAAATTCCAGGACTTCGCAGCAGCAAGAACACGATCGACCTGAAACAGCACTACGTTTACGAGGTGCCATGCGGAAACTGCGAAAAACCACCACCTGCCAGACCAGCCGGCAAAAGTCTTCCTGGATCCGTGAAGATTGATGAGTACCAATTTTATGACCAGACCAGCAACGAAATCAACTTCACGGGGATGAAGCCCTGGTGGCCGTCGAACATTTCCAGTCGACCGCAGTCACGGAGGTGCCATGCGGCAAAGTGGGGAAAATGCTACATCTGCCAGACCAGCCGGCACAAGTCTTCCTGGATCCATGAACATTGATAAGCCGTCTCCACCGAACCCCGAACAGAGCACCACGTCGCAGTACCAACTTGTTGACCAGACCAGCAACGCGATCAACTTCGAAGGGACGAGGTCCTGGCAGCTGTAGAGCATACCCACGGTTGAGATTAAGCGGTCAATTGAGGTCAAGATTAAGATGAAGACTTTGAACATCAACCAGATACCTGAAATAGAGAATTGCGATTAGTTCATACTGCTTAACAGCTTATAAAGGCATATTAGATAATAAACACGTTTTTAGGTTATGTACGACCCATATCACGAATATACGAGTTTTACGGAATTGTTATTTTAAATAAGTAGCAAGAAGCAGATAATTCAGTTCAAAAAACTGAAATATAAAATTAAACTAGTATTAAAAACATAAAATCAGAGTCTTACCGCAAATATTCCACATGCGTCGGGCACGGTGCATTCGCGACGATGCCGCCCAGGTATTTCGAAACAAAGTGTTACTTCAAACTTCATCCACGAGCTTAAAATCTGATGTTGATTGACAGCTACTGGCAGGAGCAATATCCACTAAGGCCACAACTGCTGCCAGAACGACTGGCAGCAGACACTACCATACGAATTTCACTAAAATCGTCGGTTTTCAGACACGTGAAGTATATGTTAAGAATATATGTAAAATAAGGTAATACCGTATCCGGACCTGGTTGCACATATTTCCAGCTTCTCTCCAGTTTGTTCTCACCTCCGACGCCTGCCTCACCGGATGCGGTTCCGTACTCAGTATGGTACTACCCAATGGGATCGAACGAGTAATATCCTACTCATCGAGTGTTTTCACGGACAGCTAATCACGCAAATCCACGACCGATCGTGAACTAATTGGATGCATGTACGCGATCAAAACAAATCACGAATATTTATACGGTCGCCCCTTCACCCTACAGACCGACCACGAAGCGATCAGAAACCTATACAAGCACCCTACGTTAACCGCCCAAAGCGCAAGGTGGTATAACTACCTAAGCATGTACGATTTCTAAATCAAATACCGAAAAGGCTCTGTCATAACACACGCCGATTGTTTGTCGCGCATCCCCGTGCCCGATGCACCATCGCGATTGCAGATTAACGCGAATTTCAAGGACGAACTGCCATGCGAACCGATGTTAGACCGAGAGGAAATTAACGCAACAGAGGCTAGACCCTAATTGGAAACCGATTATAGATGCATTAGAACGAAATAACACCGACGGCCGACGGCAGACGGCAGATATATTATATGTATATATATATATATATATATATATATATATATATATATATATATATATATATATATATATATATATATATTTTTTTTTTTTTTTTTTTTAGAAAGGGGCTACCTTTTGACGCAGATTATTGCGACCTCAAATATAAAAAAAATGTATTTGCAGTAAGCTCGTTTAGCATGGCATACGGACCTTTGGTCGGGGATCTGCTATGATTGATTAGACTGGCGATTGATCGATTGGCGGTGACCGCGGCGAGAATTGGGGGAGGTGTGGGAAACGGACGGCTTCGAGGGGTACATGGTAACAATCCCATTGCCTATGACGCGTTCAGGGTCGAGTCTTCTCGTAAGAAACGCTGCCGCAGCGCTAACACCGCGGTTTTTGAATATACAAGCATTCAAAGGCGATCGCGATCAGTTACAAATGCATTTGTCAATGGAATTTGGGGTGAGAAATACGTTCAAGAATGAGCAGTAGTAATAAAGTAGTATAAAGTAGTAATAAGTAGTAGTGTATAAGTGTAATAAATAGTAAATACTTGCTAATCATTGGACAGACAGATAATGATGATGAGTTTAATAGCAAGTTCAACTGAACTCCGCACTTTTTGTGTGTGTATATATTTATATATAAATAAATAAATAAATAAATAAATATATATATATATATATATATATATATATATATATATATATATATATATATATATATATATATATATATATATATATATATATATATTTTTTTTTTTTTTTTAGTAAGGAGCTACCTTTTGACTCAGATTATTGCGACTTAAAATATAAAAAAAATGTATTTGCAGTAAGCTAGTTTAGCATGGCATACGGACCTTTGGTCGGGGATCTGCTGTGATTGATTAGTTTAAACAAACTGCTGATTTACATGGTGGAAATCTAGGTAGGTAGGAACTAAATGGAAATATAGGTTATTTCATGAAACATTTGTGCATACCCTCCCAAAAAATCACCGCACGCCCCTGCTCTCCACCCATTGAATCCTGGTATCATCCTGGTATTTTTCCAGCTTTTCTTGTCTTCCTTCCAAAGAAAACACACTTTTATGATTATAATTGAAATTTATCGTTCATGTAAGGGGCATTAAGGTGAAGTATATTAAAATATTCTTTAATATAAGGGATATATATATTATTGAATCTCACATTATGACCGAACATACCTATAGTATGTAAAAACTAAAAATGTACATATTTAATATTTATATATAATATTATTTTTAAATACTAGCATTCCACATGTCTGGAGAACAAATAATTGATAAGCGTAGCGAGCGAAGCGTGCGGATCGAAATCTTCAATTTCAATACCCCCAAAAAAAGTAACTTGTGTAAGTTTTTTTTGTTTTGTGTTGCGCGCGCTCTACATACCAAACGCCTAAACTGATTTGGATTGGAATTTCAGAGGACCTACATTTATTATCAGCCTAGACCCCATGCGGTTTTGGAAAAGATCGGTTCAAAACTTTTGTAATATATCAATTTTTACGAAAATTTTCGATTTTTTCAAATTTTTGAATCTCTTTAATAGCAAAAGTGGTTTACATATCTTTACCAAAACTTGTAAACATGTCGACCTTGTAAATATGTATCATGCCTGATAATCTTAGGTCGTTAGGACTTTCCGATTGGTTTTTAGCGCAGCTTTCCACAATGTGTTATACGAGTATAACATGGGGAAGATGTGTGGTTTCAAAATGGATCTGCCGTCCATCTATGGGATTCCGCAGGACCCTTTGGAAAAATTATTGAGTGTATTATTTTTGAATTAAAAATTATTCTGTTTTGCGGAACGATAGTCTAAACACCAGAAAATAAGTAATAAATTAAATTGTAAACGAGAAGAGCCAAAAAAGTGTGATTGATTTCTTCCCAATCAGCTGTTTGGGCGAAATGTCAGCGGGACAAAATTTGTCACTTAAAATTCAGATATCTACCAAGCGTTACCAAAAAACTAATGAAATTGATAGAGAGTGTGTTAGAATGTTTCAAATTTTGGCATTGCACTAAGAAAACTGTTTCCTTGCAAATTGAGAAAGTAAGTTTATAATTATTTCAAAAAAACTAAAATTACCTCACCATTGGCTAGGCAAAATTAGGATCATTGTCAGTGTTGACAATTTGAGATCAGCTAAAAGACAGAAAATTGTCACTGTGCGTTCTACTTTCCAATTCAAAAGGTTGTTGCCGAAGGTGCAAGTTAATTTGAAATAAATATATTTAAAGTGCATTCACAACACAAGCCGATAAGTATTACCATCAATGACATTACTAGGTAAGAGGTAAGTAGGATCCCACATACCAATGCCTCTGAAAAAGTTTTAAAAGAACTATTTAATATATTGTACTACCTTTGCGATAAAAATGAAAACTTAATTTGGCTATGAGGTATTTACTTTGTATAGGTACCTAGGAAGGTGTATTTTCAACACAAAGGTGCTTTATAATGAAATATAGGTTCTTCAAATCTGACATCTTTCTGAAACATTTAGAGAATTTGGAACTGCAGTCCTTGTAAGATCTCAGTAAGTGAAAGACTGGATTTACAAAAAGTAAAGTGTTTAATACTCTTATTGATAGACAATACTAGTACTTGCCTGTTTTACTATACTAGTAGCTAGCCATTATTTTATCAACACCAATCCAGACTGTCGAGTAGGCCTATTCCACACCTAAAAGTTTGTCGATATAGACCATCGCTCTCACAGCAATTCTAGTGAATTAATTTACGATCGTGTATATTACTAAGCAAGCAGAACCAACCATGCTTCAAAACGTTTTAATCATTGGATAGTAGAAGTTAGCCACAGAATGAATAATAAACAACAAACAACCTCATTTCTTAGCTCAAGTCTAGCCTAACCTACCAGCTGACTTCGCTCTGACTATTTCCACCACACGCAAATTACCCTGTTCTAGATTTAAGTGCATTCAATTAATGGGTCTTAAAAGTATGGTTAAACGTTTTGTTCATATCAATATATTTTTGAAATAATGAAATTTTACATGCTATTTATATAATATTATTTTGTTGTAGTTGCCTGTCAACTTGTGATCTGTTCTAAAACTTCTTGCCGGCTACGTGTGTATAGTCGTTCATCTCGAGAGCGTTTCATCTCACTTCAATAATATGACATGCCCTACCAAATAAAAATAAATACTCTGTGATACCAAGCTTAAGAAAATAGTATTCAAATTGTGTGGGATATCAGTTGTAACTTCACACCTACCTTAACGCGACCCCGCGCCAACCCTCGATCTCTCAGAGGACGACCGACGACGCCTACAGTGGTATCCGAAGAGAGGGTAGGAGGGCGGGAACAATGTACCATACTCCTGACACCAGATAAATATTAAAAAAAAAACGACAATTTACTTTACGTTTCAAACAAAACGATACAATATCAGGTTTCCTAATCGACCTACTAAAACACTATTGCTAGCTCCTAATTTACTGGCCAGTAAAGAAATATGAAAAGGTACTCAAATAACTGTAGCGATGTAGCGATGACGCGGCTCCTAACGCGTCGACGAACAGACGTCGGTGGGGTGACGAAGTCGCAGCGCGGCGATGACGCCGTTCGAGCGTCGGGCGAGGCTTCGGACGAGGCGCCGGTTGCCGTTCAACGAAGGCGACGACGGCGGGCTGGCTGCGTCTATAGGCGTCGTTGCTGCACGGTCATGGGACGACGTATCGCGCAGCGCTCTCAGAGGTCGGCACTCGGCAGGCTTGCCGGCGTCGATGATGATAAAGCGTCGTACGGTCTCGTGAGTGGCTGAGTCGGACTGCACCGGCGTCGTTGCTGCACAATACACCCGGCAAGGCAGCGACCTTTATCCTCCGGAGCTCCGCGTCTTTCGATATTCGACGGCACTCCCGGGACGAAACGTCCGTCCCGTCTCAAGCCCTCGAGGCTTCTCTCGTCCCCATCGGGCGTTCCTCCGGCGCGCTCCAGCGTTCACCACCAGTCCAGGGCACCTCGTGACTTCGACGTCCACTTAGGGATAGCGTCGCTTTTCTTCCACCAATAAGGGCATATCGCTACCATAGAAGGAGCGAAGAAAATACTGTCGTTTCAGCATTTCGCCAAAACGCTACTATCTAATATACTAACATCTAATTACATACACAATTTAATTAACATGGCAAATAACAGGACCGAGGTAATTTGGAATGGAGCATAAGGACTGGACACAATCTGCCGACGTCCGCAGTCTCTCCCAGAGATTGTCATCATGCGTCATCGCCAAAAGATTATTGCGCAACAGAAAGGTGGCGCAATTCGCAACCCGACGCAAGAATACTGGCGCCCTAGCGTCTTATCAAAGATTAGGTTTTGCCCACATGTGGCCAGGAGCATAGGGTTTCCTTATATGAAACTCACAATAACTATGCAAAATCTCGTGTACGGTTACACAGTATAAACAAGTCATAGGTGGACACACATCTTGAGTAGGTATGTTCCTATTACCTCTGCACTGCTCTACATACTGAATTTGAAGGTTAGCTAACTATTGACAAAGATACCTACTTTTCAATTTTATTTAGTATATTTTTTACTAATTCACCAACAAATTTATAACTTTGGTGGTAATAGTGCCATGAGCTGCCTCGCCATACAAGTTATTGGTTGATAATTCACTTTCATTTTGAGTTTGATCCACAATGAGTAGTGTGAGCCCATCACCACAGAATGGGTTCTCTGTGTCTCCTTATCTATTTCAACACAGACATAAAAAAAAAATATCTTGATTGCTAGTTTTTAAAGCCATAGTATCACCGATCCTCTTAAAAGATACGTCAAATTGGTTGCATGCTGAGTTTGAGTTGCGGTTTACATCACGAAGTATTTCCTGATAAGTCATGTTTCAAGTGTTATTATAAATTTACTTAGTTGTTAGGTGGGTATTTATGTCTACAGGCAATGTGTAAAATTTCAATGGTTGTTGAACTAATTTATAGATTGTTGATTTCCGGTTTCAGACGATTTAGTAGGTAGCGGTCACAGACTGGTAGGTGCATCGTATAGTTACCATATATCAGTCGTACCTATATACTTACACTTGGTACAACAAGCATTTAAATGTGATATTCCATATTTTACTCTGCTTTTCTTTGGGTGTAGGCAATACAAATGGTGGATTTGGGCCTAGTTTGACGGATTTTTTATGATAAAATACAGACCGAAATGTCAGCTTCTCTTTGCGAGCCACAGGCCGTGACTACGGAAAGAGAATCTGTTGAAATGTTTCCAAGTCATCTTTGGGGAGGGAGCCACGCTGCTTTCGCAGAAGGCTGACGGGGGCTTCGGCAAGTGGTAAGGAATGAAGCAAGAAGAGAGGTGAAGATATGATGGTGAATGTAAAATAGAAAAGAAAAAGGGTGCACAGAACTTCCTAGACCAGAGTCCGCGTACCGCAACAGCGGCGTGGCCAGACTACTCTTGGTCTGGGTCCTTGCCAGGAGCCTGTCCGGTAAAGGAGACCTTACGGGGAGCGAAACCTCCCCTCCTGGCATAGCCACCCGGGTCGTCGGACCACGCAAACCCCCTCGCCACGGTAAGGTGGTAGTCCTAGAGGGGGTTGAAATTGTTGTTACAATTCCGGTTCCAGTTCCAGTATTGATTCCTCAAAAACAGACGAAAAGATCCCACGCCCTTCATGGATGCACAGTCTTTTGCAGGCATCATATAACTATTCTGTGTGGTCATTGAACCTAAATACATTGGCAATTTATTAAGTAAGAATATCGGAAAAATATTAATGAATACATGAATAAAGGGGTTTAAGGCACTGCACCTACCTAGTTTTTTTACATTAAGAACTTCGGAACGCTTTTTGAAAACGCTGAGAATTTGAATATTTTGTAAAAAATAATTTTCTGATTCTGGTTTTCAAGTTTTTCTTTAAAAGATTCAATTACCTATTACGGTTCTGAAATATTAAGGGTTCTAAGCGGTTTCTATTCTGGCTCCGATTCTGGCTCCGATTCTGGCTCCAATTCCAGTTCGGGTCTATGGTAGGAACAAGCTGACTCTTGACATGCAAATTAGACTGTTCCACTTGCAAGTGGCATCTTTCATCTATCATCTCCCAGCGGTCAATTTCTGATTCTGATTTCCGATTCCATAGCTGCTTGGAAGGAAGACGAAACTAGAAAATGTGTTGCCTCACCATGATATAACCCGGGACCACCCGTTTGCCGTCGATGCTCTACCGCTAAACTTTTTGGTGGGATAGGCGACCTCTAAAGAACAGGCTGAGCAACTCATTATCCAATGATTATTTGCAACGCATGTTTGGCGCAAGGTCAACTCGAGCCTTGCTGACAGAATCGTCTGCATCTTATCCCATCCCAAATCCCGGTTTGCTGATTAAAACAGTAAGCAATGGATGGAAGGACAGGCTGGAAAATGTGCTGTTCAACCGGGATACGAAAACGCACTATGTGCCATAATGTTCCACCTTCGAAGTTATTCTACCGGAAAAGCTGCGCAAATATACTATGACTTTAGGCATAATATAAATATGCTCTTGTTATTAGGACTAAAATATGAAAACACAGATTTAACTTCAACTGTGCCAGACGGGACTAGATTTTTTCGAAGGGCATATTGATGCCTTTAAGGTATTTTCACGCCCGGAGTGCATCTCTTACCGGTAGAAGTACATACACCATGCACCAGAGAAGAATATTTGCCCAATGGCATATTATATGTCCTTTGGGCATATTTTCCTCCGATGAAAGAACCTACACTACGCCCCACAGGCGTATTTTTGCCCGAAGGGTATATATATATGCACTCCGGGCATATTTTTCACCAGAAAAAGAACATACACTACGCCCTTCGGGCGTATTTTAGCCCGAAAGGCATATTTATGCCCTGTGTGCATATTTATGCCCTTTGGGCATATTTATGCCCTATGGGCATATGGCCGTGCCCTATGGGCACCAAGTAAGGGAGCGGAGCTCCCGAGCTTGTTATTTGTGTTTTTGGAGTGATTTCTTCGTAATTTGACGCCTGATTCAATTAGTCAGGCTTTCCTTCGTTTCCTTGGTTTTCAGCTTTGTTGATTTCAATTCTGGCCAAGGAATAGTTTTGATAGATTTCAGAAGTTTTATAAATTTAGTGTACGAAAGTAATTAAAGTAAGTACGCGCTAGAAATATATCTCCATATAATTAGAACCCACTGGCGTAATTTACATCCATCCCAGGCAACACAGCGGATGTGGATCGGGTGTGGAACAGATCTGTTTGTCCAGACCCCGGCTCTGGAACGCATCGGGCTGCCAGATCCGAAACGCATCTGGGTTTGACACACGGTCACCACCCGATCGGGATGCGGGAATCCCGACCTTTTCCAGAGGCACTTACCAGACTTGTTTCGCATCCGAACCAGACTTGGCCCATGTAGCACGTAAAGGATGTGGATCGGGTGTGGAACAGATCTGTTTGTCCAGACCGCGCCCGGCTCTGGAACGCATCGGGACTAACAGAGCCGATCATCATCTGGGTTTGACACACGGTCACCATCCGATCAGGATGCGGAAAT
Organism: Nemoura dubitans; assembly: GCA_921293005.1. Classification (NCBI taxonomy): domain Eukaryota; kingdom Metazoa; phylum Arthropoda; class Insecta; order Plecoptera; family Nemouridae; genus Nemoura; species Nemoura dubitans. The sequence continues at coordinate 49,395,598 of OV121073.1, forward strand.
CCCGACCTTTTCCAGAGGCAAAATGCCAGGCTTGTTTCGCATCCGATCCAGACCTTGCTGTTTTGTGAATTTCAGTTCCATCCATGGTACCATCCAGGAGTTCAATCCATGGCCGTACTGCGCCTTATCCACGCCTGGTCCAACCCCGTAACTGACGTGAAAATGGACGAAACCCTTAGGGAAACCAATGCATTAATGCCGCCAGCAGCATTAGGATCAGTGTCTTAAAAGTGCATTTCGATATGGTAAAAGCTGTTGAACCAGACACATACCAATGCCTCGTAATATCTCTTACAGCCACTGTCCATTGAACTCCTGTCGCTTTAAATGCAATACATACTATGATAGGGAAATTACATAATAGGAATACTCCGGTGTTTGTTACTTTGACCAGATATTTTTATTGGGCACTGAATAAACATTGCAGCTAGGAAAATTTGACCTTTTGATAACATGTCATTTCATCAATTATGGGTTAACATATTCTTTGATCATCATCAAAGACACTTATATAAATATTAGGCTTATCATCATAAAGAAGTCGGTCGATGACGACGGTTCGGGGTAGATCGGGGTAGAGCCAATTGAGATCCCAATTTGAGGTCCTGCGAATTAGCGCGATGCCAATCTGGGAAGAAGAAGCCATAGTCAATGAATATATTCCGTGCTCGCTCACCTTCACGTTTCTGTATACACATTAGCTGCATTTTCTTGTTTTTAATGTGAGTGACATACTAAACAATTAGACTCTGCGTCTGAGTCTCGATTCCAAATCAAATCGAAATTTCAGGAAGCAAAGCAAGTTATGGGTGTTTTACTTACTTTGAGTAGATGAATGGGCTCAATGGATGGTCAAGAAATCCACGATGGCACACGCACACGCTACAAAACTTTTAAAAACAATAATTCGTCCAAAACACGAGGAGATGTAAAATGCACGTTGATACACGTTCAAACACAAAATCCAATATGGCGGTTAAGCATCATTGTGCAAAGATGGACAGCGCGCTGTATTCACATAATCGCCTCCGATCCAGTCGTGGAAACACGCTGGAAATGGTACTCAGTGGATAGCCTATGGACAGCCACATACGGATCGCATCTGGAAGCCCAGACGGTTCCCAGACTATACGGAGCGTCAGTCGGCTGACTTCCCGCGAAAACCAAAATGTGTTATACAATATTAAGAGTTTTACAGCTATCAAATGCAGAAATATATTTTTTTATGATGAGAATGAACCCTCCGATCTTATTGAGGACCACGAGGCTATCACTAAAAGCCCTGACATAATTGTTAGACTTCAACATAAAAATTCACAATTTTTCTCCACTCGCAAGATATATCAAGCATGGTTGTAAAATAATAAGTTTATTGTCATTTGTTGAACATATACATGTTATTAGACAGTCAATATCCTAGAATTACAATTACAATATTCTTTCACTGAATAAAAACTATTCTCAATTAAAAATTCTTTAAAGCTATTTTTCAGATCGTTACCTTTCTTTTCTTTAATTCTTTTTGGTAATGCATTGTACAGTTTTGCGCCTGAATATCTAGGGTTTGTCTTTGACATGTTTAGTTTAATTTTATTTGATTTAAAATTTCCATTTGCCCTTGTCCTTCCATTGAGGTCAATGTCGTCAGATGTAAAATCATTTATTTTGTACATAATGGTGTTATAAATATAAAGACAAGGGATCGTCATAATTTTAAAACGTTTAAAAAGTGGCTTTTGCACGAGTCTTTTATATAAAATTCCGCTGTGGGGTCTGCACTTGCCCTAGCCATATAGCGTAAGACTCTCTTTTGTAAAATGAACAATCTTCTGGTTTCCCTGCTATGTCCCCAGAGTATAAGCGCATATTGAAGTCTGGATTGAATGTATGCATAGTACACCAATAATGCTATTTTTAACGTAGAAATTTGCATGATCCTCTTAATCAGGTAGCATGCGGAGGCTATCTGCGGCGCTAGTTTATTGACATGCCCACGCCAATTAAGATTGTTTCTTAATATAATTTCCAGGAATTTAATCTCATCTACCTCGTGTGTTGCAGTTTTGTTTAAGACTATCAATGGGCTGGACATGATCTTTTTTTAGTGGTCTCCTTAATTGCATGTACACCGTTTTGTCGTTATTAATTAAAATGTCATTATTTCTACTATACCGACTCATTTCAGAGACTGCCTGATTACACACTGAAATAAACTGCTCATTATCCTCGTTGGTCTTCGACTCGCTTCTAACGACGTGTTGCGTTGTGTCATCTGCGAATATAGTCATTTCCCCTGTTTTGATGGTTTTTTGTATGTCATTTATAAAAAGGATAAACAAAAGAGGCGCTGTTCCTCCCTGAGGGACCGCAATGTTTACTGTTATTTCATTCGAGAAGTGCAATACGTTCCTTTTGTCCATTAACCCCACTACCTGTTTTCTGTCCTTCAGATATGTCTGTATCCATGAGTGTGCATTGCCTCTTATTCCATAATTTTTAATTTTTTCCAGAAGTATATCATGGTTTACACTATCGAAAGCCTTCGAGTTGTCGTAAAAAATGCCAATTGATTCACTTTTATCATCCATTGCATTAGTTATTTCATTTACGAAGGAAGCTAGGGCAGTTTGAGTAGATTTGCCCACCCTTAATCCATGCTGACACTCTGCTAGTAGCTTGTTTTTTTCGAGAGAGAACGTCAGTCTTCGACACATAGCGTTTTCAATGATTTTAAAAAATCCACTTTGTATGCTTATTGGTCTATAGTTTTTTATTTCAGTTTTTTCTCCTTTCTTGAGCAGTGGCTTGATTACTGACCTTTTCAATGCGGTGGGGAAGAATCCTTGATCAAACGACGCGTTAATTATATTCTTCATTAGTTCGGCGATGTAAGTTGACACCTTGTTGATGATCGCGCACGGTATTCCATCGTATCCTGCTGACATTTTTGAGCACACCTCGTCTGTTACATTAAGAAATTCTTCTGTCCCGATAGGGTTTAGGAAAATCGTCTTCCCTGTATGCACCCTTGTTGTAGTTGATGTTGATTTTGAATCTTTCACTTCTTCACTGGGATATATTTTCTTCTCTTCGAAGTTCACTACTCTTGCAAATTGTTGTTGAAGTGGTTGGCATTTTCTTCAGGAGATTCTTCAAGTTTCCCATCAATTTCTAGTACTAAGGAGCCATCGATATTTCTTTCTTTCTTGTTGTTTCTATTTTCTTCAGCCAGTTTCCACGATGCTTTCCCTTTATCCTTCGCCATGCAGATTTTTTCTTCATTGTGCATTTTTTTGGTATTTCTTAGTGCCTCTCTGTACTTTCTTCTTAATTGTGTGAGTTTTACGGTTGCATCTTAATTTTGTGCCGTAAATTGTTTACTTTCTGTTTCTAGTCTCTTTATTTCGATGGCCATTTCTTTCATTTCATTTGTGTACCACGATTTCTTACCATTTCTCCTTTTTCTTCGATTCTTCATTTTGGTGAGTGGAAATTGCCCAGTGAAAATTGTAATAAACTCGTCGTACTTATCATCTACTGTGTCTTTGCTTGTTACCGATGCCCAGTTTGTTGCTCTCATAGCCTGTGTCAATGATTTGATTTGCTTTTCCTTATATGTTCTTTTAATAATAGTCATTGGATGTGTCAGACTTCTTGTTTCCCCCAAGGCAAAATACAATGCTGCTGTGGTCGGCAAGGCCAAGCTCTGTTACTGTGGTATTTACCGTCAAGTCCGCATCGCGATACAGATTAGTGAAAATATTGTCGATGCAGGTAGCCGATCCTTTACTCTTCCGTGTTGGCTCTTGCACTGTCATTAAAAGGCCATATGATTTAAAAAGGTCAACGATGGTGTTTGCATTGCTGTTATCAGTCATAAAATTGGTGGTGAAATCTCCAGTAAGTACTATACCTTCGTATAGTACATCAAAGGTGGAAAAGAAGCTATAATTGATATATGCAGAGAGGAAGTTAAAGACTTGGAACATTGGTGCAAAACAAATGACCTGTTTATAAACAAAAGGAAAACAGTACTCATGCAATTCTCAACTAAAAGAGTGACACTGGATTCAAGTCCACTAATACCTCTGGACGGACAAAATATTCAAGAGCAACAAACTGTTAAATTCTTAGGTATCCTGGTAGACAGTAAACTAGACTGGGAATGCCATATTTCAAAGCTGTGTATGAAACTAGCCTCAGGGTGCTTCCTTTTAAAGAGACTTATAAACTTCTGTAATCTGGCAACGGCTAAATTAGTATATTTTGCATATATTCAATCTTAAATACACTACGCAATTATTCTCTGGGGCAACTCAGTACATGTAAATAGGTTATTTGTGCTCCAAAAACGGGCGATGCGGATTCTTGGAAATGCTAGCAGAGATCCATGTGCAGAGGTGTTCTACAAAGATTCTTGTCAACATTTGTTTAGAAAATTTGGCATTCTTACCCTCCACAGTCTATATATTTATAACACTATAATGTATGTAATAAACCATGACCTATCAATGGAGAATGCAGAGGTGCACAATCACGACACTAGAGCAAATAAGGATATGCACATTACAAAAAAGAGACTAAGAGTATCAGATAAATGTCCCAGGTATGCGGGTTCAATATTGTATAATGCACTACCCTCGAAAATAAAAGCAACCCGCAATCAGAGCAGCTTCAAATTAGTCTTAAAACAATTTCTTGTAAAAGAATGATTCTACAGTGTAAACGAATTTTTATTTCAAAATTATGACCATGTAAAGTACGATGTATGACGTTCCAATATCTGTAAAGATAAAGTCCTGGAAATAAACGATGTATTATTATTATTATTATTATTATTATTATTAATATTATTATTATTATTATTATTATTATTATTATTATTATTATTATTATTATTATTATTATTATTACACCACCATTTTTTGCAGTCTTCCTGCAATAAGCACTGACCGGTTTATAACCTTCTATACATGCACTTTCAATTTCATCAGCCTTTAGCCAGTGCTCTGTCAAACAAATAATGAGCGGACTAAAAACTGTCATTTCCACTTCCAGTTGATCAATTTTGTTTCTCAAGCATTGGATATTTGTATAAAAGATCTTGTCGACTTCTTCTATTCTTGATTTTTCTTTTCGAGCTGCAACGTCATCTTCTTTATTTCTTTTCTCTTTATCTTCTGCTGTATATGCTTTGCACTTGGTTCGACTCGCTGATTGCTAGCTCGTTCTGCACTCTTCACCGGTCAGCGCCTGTTCGATCATCTCCATCAAGAGCTGCCCTAGGAGAAGTCCACCTCTATTATTTAGATGCAGTCAGTCTTTCGCCTTCTCCCGCTGCGTGATCCTCGAGTTTGGGTCGTAGTACACGAGGCCACGTTCTTCGCAGAGCCACTGCACACCATCATTTAGTTTGTCAATGGTGGTATCATAAACGTCGTACCGATATACCAAACCGCCAACGACCCACTTTGCATTAGGCCACTTTCCCTTTCCTACATCTATGAGGTCATCGATCTCGGTCACCATGTGCACCTTTGATCGTCTTTTGATGTTGTTGGTCCCGACGTGAATGACAACGACATCAGGTTCATTCTCACTTTCAGTTTTCATAAGCTGGTTTGCGAGTTCACTTACGCGTATTCCAGGGAACACTGTCACGTCACAGCCTTCTCTTTTGCAGAGCTCTTCTGATCTGCGTAACATTGAGTCCCCTAGCACCTTCACTTGTTCTTGTTTGTGTTTTGGTTCTTGGACTGGCACTTCCATATTGACCTTTTCGTTGAAGATTTTCTTTCGAGTCAGGAGTTTTCTGTACTTTTCGTCCCTGGTGTCTCTCATTTCTGCGTGCTTGCTAATCCACCTGCCTTCAGTCTTACTCTCTTTAGTCTTATTCTCTTCCGTCTTGCCTTCTTCAGTCTTGCCTTCTTCAGTCTTGCTTTCTTCAGTCTTGTTTTCTTCAGTCTTGTTTTCTTTGGTATCGTGCGTCTTTGGTTTCATTGCTTCTTTGGTTGGAGTCTTTGGTCTCGCGTTTCCATTATCCTTTATGAACCTCTTCGGTGATTCAAAATGATCCACCATTTTTTCTACGCTTGAACGTGCTGCACTCTGGTGGCCAGTTCTGCCAGTTGCACTGTACTGTATGGGATACGTAATTCCGTGGTTCTTTTCTTTTCCTCTATAAATATGATCTTCTTCCTTAAGAGCTGGTTAATTTCCTCTTAATTGGCGATTGTTTTGTCCTGCATTGTAATTGTTTTTTTTCTTTCTTTGATACATGCTTTCAGGGACGCAATGACGTCCGTGCCTTGCTTACCGCCACACCCCTTTTGCTGCGAGTCTGCAGTTTTCCCCAATTCTTCTTCAATCGCGGTCTTTAGACGCTCAAGCAGATCTTCCTTCTTCCCCGTTCTCACTAATCCCAGCTTCTCGCATTCCTTTCGCAACTCGGCGCACCTTTCCTTTCGGCACACCTAATTCACTTAAAATATAAAATTCTTCTTGGAGCGACTCTTTACACCACGCAGTCGGATCCGCCATCTTGGAACATTGCTTACATGGTTACATGCTTGGTTGTATGCTTACAACCCATCAGCGTTTTGGCAATTGGAGACAATACTTTTCGTTTTGATAAACGACATGACAGAAATGGTTGAAATTTCAACAAAACGTTTATATGAATGTATAAACCGTATTTGTCACAAAAAAGAACAATAAAATGTTAATGAATTATTGTTCTTCATTAATTAAAAAATCAAGTTCGATAGCCGCACGTAAACGCATCCGATCCGGCTGTGGAAACAGGCTGGAAATAACGCCCCAGGATAGTCTATGGGCAGCCACGTGCGAATCGCATCTGGAAACCCAGACTTAAAACGGACTTCAAAGCAAGCCAACGCTGAATCGGGTCTGATCCACATCGGTAGATTTTAGGTTTGGTAAGCCTATGGCCTGCCACCCCTGGAACGCATCATGAAATCCAGATCCAAAACAGAGTGTATAGTTTCCAACCCCGATTCGGGTCTGATCCACATCGGTACAATTTAGGTCTGGTTAGCCTATGGCCAGCCACCCCTGGAACACGTCATGAAATCCTGATCCAAACCAGTGTGTGGTTTCCAAACCCGTATCGGGTCTGGTCCCGATTGTTTCTAACAGATGTGGATTGCCTATGGTCAGCCACTGCCGGATCGCGTCAGGCAAATCGGTCATCTACGACACCCAGCTCTGAATCAGGTCTGATCCAGAGCGTTTCTTAAGGATGTGGAAAGCCTATGCCCAGCCACAGTGGGAACGTGCACGATCGTCCGTACCCTTTCCAAAGCTGTGGAAAGCCGGGCTCGAAACATATCCGATCCTTGTCTACACATTTCTCAACTTCTTAACGTAAGGAATGCCGAGTCTGTTTCAGATCGGGAACGCATCTGAAAAAGATCCATAGGAAATCCAGATGCGTTCCAGATCTGGGGTATTTTTCTGGACTTTCCGATTGCTTTTTATTTGTATTTTTGGAGTGATTTCTTCGTAATTTGACGCCTGATCGAATTAGTCAGGCTTTCCTTCGTTTCCTTGGTTTCAAGCTTTGTTGATTTCAATTCTGGCCAAGGAATAGTTTTGATAGATTTCAGAAGTTTTATAAATTTACTGTACGAAAGTAATTAAGTAAATACGCGCTAGAAATATATCTCCATATAATAAGAACCCACTGGCGTAATTTACATCTATGTTTATATGTTCAAATTACTCAATTTGCTCAAATAAGAATATTTTGGCTATCTGGCAGCTCTAGAGAGAAACAAATGAAGATCACAATCGTCAAAATATTCGAGCGATCAGAGTTTTCGAGAAAACTATGGTCCATGGTTTGGGGCTCCATGTTTTCGTAGGCTTTCTGCCTCCACCTTTTATCCGCTACCTATATACAAACCGCTATATACGCTCATCTTCAACGCAACACAAATTGCGTTCGCGAAGCCCTAGTTAACAAACACAGTATAACTCACGAGTGGTCAAAGACTGGTTCCTAGGCGTCAAGTTGTATTTTGATTGTCTTCTGAACTTGCCATGACTACTGCTATAATTTGGCCGGTACTAATAATACTAAAATATTTATCAGCTCTGGATTGAGCGTCTAGTCCTCAGGATCAGACGAACTCCACGGCATCCTATTGGCGGTTGCCATGACAAATAACTTGACTCCTACTTTAACTCTGCGTATTGCGTCTAACTCTCAGAAACAGACGAATTCAACTGCATCATATTGGCGGTTGCCATGAAAAATAATTTATACTCGCCTACTTTAACTCTGGGAAGGTAATTGTATCATTTGCTATTTTTTATTTTTTATTTATTTTCCACTTATTTTTTGATTTATTTTCCACTATATTTTTTATATAATAATAAAAAATAGTACAATAGTTTATAGCAATAAAATAAAAAATGTAATTACAAATCTAAGAATTCACTAATTTATTATAAAACTGTGATGAAACGCTTTCTCATCCAGGAATTCCTTCAATTTTGCTCTGAATGCCAGTAAATTGTGGTTTCTGATTCGATTATAATTATAATTTATTGATGAGCGTAGCGAGCGTGCGCGCTCTACAGACCAAACGCCTGAACCGATTAAGATGAAAATTTCAGAGGACCTACCTTTGTTTTGAACTTAGATCCTCCAAGTTTTTGGAAAAGATCGGTTCAGAAATGTTTTAATAAATCAATTTTTACGAAATTTTTCGATTCTTTCAAAATTTTGATCCTCTGTAAATTTCAAAGTTCTTTACATATCTTCACCAAAAGTTATACACATGTCGAGCTTATAGATATTTATTACGCCTGAAAATCTGAGGTCGGTAGGACTTTCCGATTGAGTTTTATTCGTATTTTTCTAGTGTTTTTTCGTGATTTGGTGCCTGGTTCAATAAGAGTACGGAATCCTTCGTTTCCTAGGTGACCAGCATCGTTGATAACAGTTAGGGCCAAGGCATAAATTGACAGTTATCTGAAGTTTAGTCAATTTCGTTTACCGAAGTAACTGAAAGTAAATCCGCGTCAGAAATTTATCTCCAATCTAATAAGAACCCTCGGGCATAAGTTATGTCTTACGTAATTACGTTACTCAATGAGTTCATAATCTGCGTTTTTCGCCATCTGACAGCCCGCAGAGAAACAAAGGAACGTCAGAATCCGACCACATTTCCAATTGATCACAATTTTCGAGTAGGAAATATGGTCAGGCTTGGTGCTCCATGGTTTTCATAGGCCTTCTGTCTGCACCTTTTTATCCGCTATACACAAACCTACGCTCATCTTCAACGCCACACAAATTGCGTTCGCGAAGCCCTAGTATGATGAACTTGGGCTTCTAAAAAAATATGACAAGCAAATGGTTTGGATTCACAAAATAACCATCGGATGGAGATTGAGCAGGTCCTCCCATGTAAGTATAAATTGTAAATGGGAATATTATTTTCTCTAACATTACGTATTGAGTCGAGCAGGCGTTTCATCTTGGAAGCGACTGCCAGATAAGTGAACTTCAACAGCTGAGTCCGGTGTCGAGCCATGGAAGTCCCCCGCTGCTTTGAATCCAAAAGTCCCGCTTCGATGTTGTGCCATGCATCGGGTGTAGATAGATCGCAATGTCTCCGGACCAACTGTAACCACAAAGTTTTTAATTTTGTAAGATTTCAACTATCAATAGTTCGCTGCCATTTCAGTCTCGATGAACCACAGCAAACAAGATGCAACGTAGATGCTACATTTTGTTCAATTAATTTTGCTGCTCAACTTAGAACGAAAATATTTTTCTCCCGTTTATAAAATGAAATGAAATATGACCACTGATGAGTACTAGAAAATGGTGCACAGTTCACCACCAGGTGGAGATTCAGCAGCCCCTCTTGTAAATATTTATTTAAAAATGTATCTTCTCTTACCTCAATCTAAGTGGGTCTGACAGGCGTCTTGTTCCTGGAGAGCGATCGCTCAACGAGCTGAGAAGAGTAGACATGTGATTCTCATCATCACATGAGAAACTCCCGATGATCCGATGTGTGTGTCATACCGATGTCAGATGAGCGTACCCCAACAGCGTCGAGCACAGTCCGGTGAGCGACTTAACAATCGATACTGAGCTCAGACAATGTTAAAATTTCCAGCAATTTTATTGGTTCGGTACGCCGAATAGGTAAACATGACACCGTTCACATGTTATTCTGTCATTCTGCTTTTGGGAACCAAACCCATTGATTAATCGATAATAGTCACTAAAAAGGATCATTAGCGGTGCAAAACGTCTTGGCAATGGTTCTGCTCCCAGTCAAGTCGATAAATTTTCACTTCACAAATAGGTGCAACGTACCAACACCGAAAGTTCCAAAATTAAACTAGGGCGAACGCAATTTGTGTTGCGTTATAGATGAGCGTAGCGGTTTGTATATAGCGCAAAAAAAGGTTAAGGCGAGAAGCCTATGCAAATCATGGAGCAGCAAGCCGGACCAATGATTTCTCAAAAATTCTGATCACTTGAAAATGTAAACGATTCTGACCTTTCTTTGTTTCTGTCCGAGCTGTCGGGTAGCGGAAATATGATTATTTTGAGGTCATTGAGCAATGTGCATGTTAATACATAGATGTAACTCATGCCCAAGGGTTTTTATTGGGTTTTATTGGGTTGGTTTTTATTGGGGAAAATCTGGTGTGATGTTTCGATTTGGTTTCGATGGTTTCTAAAGGCAAATCGAAATTGGGAACATAAAAAAAAAAATACGCACTTTTAAATAAATTTCCGTACTTTTCCAAACTTGCCCAATTGTCGAATTTTGCTCTTTTTTCTGCTTTGAAAGTGAAGGGTGTGGAGGATTTTCTTGAAAAACGCAGGGGGTCTAAGTTGAGAACAAAAGTACACACCCTGAAAATTTCATCCCACTCGAAGCAGGCGTTTGGCCTGTAGAGCGCGCGCAAACACACATACAAAAAAAACAAAACAAACAAACAAACAAACAAACACACACCAAGTGTTTTTTTTAGCAGTAGTGAAATTGATGATTTCGCTTCGCTCGCTTCGCTCGCTACGCTCATCAATAAGACCGTCAGCTCAAATCCCAGCACTTTATGTCTGGAGACAATTGACATTTTAATAGGCTAAAATACAAGCACAATTCACCGCACAGACATGCACTTGCAACGTTCCCATCATTGCGCTGTAACCACGACAAATTGATTGACCACAACCATTCTCTGCTGGCAATCGGTTAGATGATCATTGAAATACTTGAGAGTGTGCGATAAAGTAAAGTATAGCTTCATCCTGCCTCTACTTACCTTGCCTTCATCCCAACTCAATTTGGTAACAATTCTATCCAATGGCGAGGCCGGAAATTTTAACATTGTCTGAGCACAGCAGCGATTGTAAAGTCGCGTCCGGTGAAGTGCCAGCGAAGTCTGCGCTGCGGCTTTGTCGTTTTAAATCCGTTGTTGGCTGGGGCGTAGGGACCGCAGTTGCAAACACTTCTGAAAGCACAAAGTGTTTCTCCTGTATTTTTGGCAATTATCATATCCAGCCGAAGGAAGAACCTTACTGCCATGACCGAGACCAGTTATTAATGTAAACCTCTGGACATTGAAAGCGTACCCGTAGAATTTCGGCTATGTCCTCAGATAGGTTTGACTGAAAACAGCAAAGGCAGGCCAGGTACCGACCACGTGGATGAGCACATGGAGGGACTGGATGACATGCATAGAGGGTCCAAATCTCATAGTGACAAACCAGTTTGCTTATCAGCAGCTGCCTTGCTCCGTGCAATGAGAATAGACCAAGCTGATAGTTCGGTCCACTGTCGAGTTTTGTAATGGATTTCACGCAATAAGATTGGCCTAAATGCCATAATTTTTAAGCTAGAAGAAAGTTCAAAAAGCCTCTTGCACCTGGTCTGTACGAAACGCACATAAATGGCATCACTTTTTCCGTACTTGCAAAAAATTTGGTATTCACAATGTGCATAAATTTAAATTGCATAATTGCTTCTGATAATATCGCGTCACCACCGACTCGACTGAACGAGGTAACCACCGTAAAGCCACCGAAAAGGTAGGGTATCGGTAATAACCATTAACTTGATGGAAAGATAACAGAAGCAATTAACATGAATATAATTGAATCTTAATATGGAAACATGTGTTTTCTTCAATATTAACAAAGTATTGATATATACGTATTCATAGCAAAACGAAGATGCGATGGGTATTTTATTTTATTGTCTAACTAAAAAATTATGTGTTTTAGGCCAGTGCAGGAGTGTGGAATCTGATACAAAACTTGCCAGAGAACAAATTCACGAGTTTTGCGAGGCAGGTATTGATAATAAAACTGGTTTGACAAAACTAGATTGCGACCGATCAATGAACATGACATCCCCTGCCACCATGTGCTCATCCACGTGGTCGGTACCTGACCTGCCTATGCTCTTTTCAGACAAACCTTTCTGAGCACATAGCCGACATTCGACTAGCTCACTTACAAAGTCCAGAGCTGTACAAGTCCAAGTCTCCCAGAGAGATGAAGGTGAGCCTGCACTCAATGCACAAGTCTCTTCTCCCAGAGAGAAGTAGGTGAGCTCGCAATCAATGCACAAGTCTCCCAATTATGGGTCGAGTGTCCCTTTATATACCATAACTTTAGGCTGTGTGTAGGCTTAGAGTAAGTAATGGTTAGGTAGAGAACCGAAGCCTGGGTTAGACTTTCTGCCTGGCTTTTTGTAGTATTTGGAATCTCGCTAGATGGCACCACCTCGAAATTCGTGAGCTTAAAATCAAATTCAACAAAAGTTCGACTTTGAGCCCTGCGTTTAGGACTGCATAACCGACGCGCCTGAACCACGGCGAGAAAAACGGGTCTCGCTTTGAGACAGCTCATGACCGTCGACTTGAGTTTGTCAAGTTTACCTGGCGAGGCTGTAAGGGCTGGTTATGTATATATTTTAAATACCCGCTGTCAGCAAGTCAGCAACACCACTTCCAATGGGGAAATAAACCGAAAGCATTTAAAAAGGAATCCACCATCTCATTCTCAACAGATCCCAAACACCAATATATTATTATGCCGGAAGATCGCTGAACTTGGTTTGGTTGACTTCATCGATACCATAATAATTTCATTGCATACAATGCATTTTTTTCATTTTATTTAATTCTATAATTTTGAACGTTTTTCATGCATTTATTTACATTTTATTAATATTAAGACAAGTTGTGAAAAACCGGAAACTCATCCCGATAATCATCCCAAAAATCATAATTGGCCCGGTCTAGAAGGATCAGCACGTCAATGTATGCGAATTACCAGTGGATATTTGTTTCATTGAATCAATTGTAAAGTTCCCCAAGAGCCAGGGTGAAAGGGGAATTCCCTTTGTTTCTCCAGGCAGAAAACAATTTTTTTTTTTTCACATCTTTATTCCTCTATTCCATTAACTTAAACAGGTAGAAGAGGTGTAAAAACACCAACATAAAACCTCTTTATCCTGCAATGTGTACTCGAGCTACCATACACAAATTTTTACATTTTAACTAATCTTTTCTTTACTGATTTCTTCATACATTTCTTCTCTATTGACCAGCTCCATCCACCTTTCCTTATTATTCCACCATTTTCCTGTATTATTTACTTCTTCCCAGTTTTCTCCTCGTACTTCGACGTCTCTTCTCACTTGGTTGATCCATCTCTCTCTTGGTCTCCCAACTCCCCGTTTTTCGTACTTAATTTCCATTGCCTTCTTTAGTAATCTTGCCTCTTCCATTCTCATTACTCTTCCATAGAATTTCAATATGTCTCTTCCCATCTTAAAACTTAACCTCTCTATTCCTACCTTTTCTCTCAATATCTTGCTCCGAATCTTGTCCATTTTTGTCACCCCTTGTATACTTCGTATAACTTTCATTTGCGCTGCTTCCAGGTTTCTTTCTTCCTTGCCCCCATAGTCCATGTACAGTCACCGTAAGTTAAAATTGGTAAAAAATACACCTTATAAAAAAAAGTTTACATTTTTTTGGGAAATTTTCATCCCACAACAACTTTCTTACTTTTTGGTAGAAACCATCGCTTTGTTCAATTCTTCTTTTAACTTCTACGTCAACAGTTGCATTTTTATTTATAATACTGCCCAGATATTTAAACTCGCCTCTTTCTTCAATTTCTTCATTGCCGATTTTTATTTTTCCCCACAGTTTTCTTTTATCCCTGGTCATTCTAACAGATTCACTCTTTGTTCTGCTCAACCTCATTCCATACTCTTCTGTAACATTCCATTTGGTCACCTTTTCTTGCACCTCTTCATGTGACTTGCCCCAAATTACAATATCATCTGCATATATTGCAGTATTTGTATCGAAATCTTCACTTACCACTTTCCTCAAAATCTCATCCATTACTATCAAAAATAATAATGGTGACAAAACACTTCCTTGTTTGACACCGTTTTCACCTTAAACCGTTTCCACCTTAAACCATTCTGTATGTCCGTCTAATGTTTTCACTCTACTCTTGCATTCCTTAATACATACTTTGAATACTTTGCACCATTCCTTTATCTATTTCTTTTCTAACTAGACATTTCCAAACCATATCTCGGGGTAAATGATCATAGGCTTTCTCTATATCTAAAAAGGTGATAAACATGTCTTCTCTTTTCTCTTTTCAAAGAAAACAATCTAATAATTAAATTTCTTAGACTTATGTCTACTATGTCCTATCTTTAGCACTAGTTTTGAGAAAAAAAACTACCAATGAGACATTTATTTAGCATTCAAATCCCAGTTTGAAATAGTTTTTTTTCAATTTTGATAATAATTATAATCGAATTGTATACACTGGCCAGGCGAGGACTATTCATTGTAATCGGCGTTAATAAAATGATATTTTTAACGTTAAAAAGTCTTGTTAATACGAAAATACAACCAGACAATTTCCAACGTAAAAAAATACCGTTTTTCTATCGACAATACCACTCGTGTCGCAGGCTGGTCAAGCCCCTATATAAGAGAACGCAATTGTTATGGTTAGTTGCCCCGTCGCCAATTTAATCCCCCGACATCTGTAACACGGAAAAAACAGTGAGATTAGTTGGTGGTATAGTTGACACTATCATGAACGAATGAGGGAGATGGTGTATGAGTTGTATGAGTTGGCCTGAGCCGGTGATTGTTCAATGAATCATGCCCCCACAATCTGTTAGGATTTGAAAGTGGTGTACACTATCACGAACGAGTGTGTGAGATGGTGTGTGAGTTGTATTGATTCTTTGATACCAAATGATAGCCGATAATTCATATTTTGGTTTTCATCTACGTCGTCTTGAACAAACAAGCACATTAAAAATTATGTGCACACCGAGAATCAGCCTTCTTGGAGAAGCCAGGAAATCCCTTGTCACCTTTTTCGCGCCCTTGATAGGCCAACAGAAACTAAACAGCTGTGGAATGTGACCGCAAGCGGTTGCTTAGACAATGTAGATGAAAGGGGTGGCTGTAAAAATAATATCCTGCTTAATTCTGAAGAAATGCAAAAATGAGTTCAATAAACATTTTCATTCCAATCTCTGAAATAAAATGTATGGCTTTATTTCTAGGATCGTAAATTCTCTTTGTAGAAGAAACGAGATAATTATGGCGGCGTTACAACCATAAGTACCAAATGCTGCATAATTATGACGATGAAAGTACATCGAATCCTGTACTCGAATTGTGTCTCACAACCAATTATTGTGAGGACTTCGAAGTCCGACTACACTAGAATTAATTTTAGTTTGCCACTTTTTGGGGATCTCATATCATGGAATACCATACCATAGAATCAAATTATAAAGTTTTTGTCATAACCATTAAAAATGGTATTTTTCATTGCGATTATTTGCCATTTTACTCTTTACAAATCGTAAAGAGTGAAATGATACTTTATTTCGAAGTCCACCAGGCTGTGGTAATCTTAGGCTAACACGACTGTATCACATTTCTACTACAGGATTCAAAGCACTGATATTTATAATAAGAAATGATAATACACCTCCCATATAACTGAGACTCAAAAAGCATTGCTTATAATTCTTCATAAACTATGGATAGGTATTTTGGACAATGGATAGAAGCTTAGAGGAAGTAATGAGATTGAAGCGGTTATCTGTTATGGACAGCATGTTCACTCCATAATACATAAAGAAACATCTGTCTAAAAGATGATTTATGTGAGGTATGTTTATACAATTTGTCTTCGAAATATTTTCAATGGTAGCCACCTTTTAAGTGAGGATGGTCAGGCGAAGAATATACCTGCTAAAATGTTGTCACCACCTCAGCCCCAGCCTAGCCTCAGGCAAGCCCTGTCAGGCCTAGCCTCAGCCTCAGGTCAAGTAGTTTCAGCAAAGGTGTCAAAGTCCAATTTTCGTTAAAAGTTTCGTGTAACGTCGCTATGAATTCCATAGCGCCACCATCGAAACGAGCGCTGCTAGCGCTATCTACTCGCATTCCACGGTACTGCACATTTTGGCGGCAGAAAAAAGGGGTATGCTTATGGCTCTCTACCTAACCATTACTTACTCTAAGGTGTAGGTTAAAGCATCTGGTTAGTAGTGGGAGTAGCAATGGCGGCGCAGCGTCATTGCTGCCTCCTGGTGGTGTCATTTTATACTAATTTAACATTGAAGGTATGGGGAAAAGGACTTAACTTCGTGTTTCTGATTTGCTGCCTAGATGGCGCTCAAAAAAAGTGGGGGTGAAAAAGGGGGGTGGTCTAAGTTAAGATGCGTCGTATAGATGGCGTTTTAGGGGATGCATCTTATGGGTGTTGTGTTTACTCAGGTGGTCTTGTTTAGACAGCTGGTGTACTAAACCCTTGAGTGTTTATTTGGGAATCTGGTGCTTCGTATACCAGGCCTTTAGGGGTTGATATTACAAGTGCTGGGGTTGTGTGTTTAGTCAGGTGTTTTGTCTCTAAGCAATCCATAGACTAAACATCCTGTCTTAACATTTAGGAGTTTATTTTATTTTATTTTATTTTGATTCCAGATTGAACATAATACATGTTATTGGACAGTCAATTTCTTAATCCTACTTCCTGTAAAATTCATTTACAGAATAAAAACAATTTTTCATCAGATAACCTTTAAGCTTATTCGAGAATTCTTCGTCTGATTTTTTACATTTCAAGTCATATGGTAAAAAGTTATATAATTTAATACCATGGGAAATAGGTCCTTTGTTAAAATCTTCAGTCTTTAGATTATAAACATTGTTGGATATTCTAAGATGATATTCATGTTCGATGTCATCCACATCTTTGGCAGTGCTTACCGCATACATAATTGTTGAATAAATGTAGAGACAAGGCAGTGGTAGAATTTTGTATTTCTTGAATAATGGTTTTGTAGAGTCCTTAATATAAACACCTGGATCCGTGGGACTATAACTGGCGTTCGCCAAATATTTTATTGCTCGTTGTTGTAATCGGAACAATTTGATTGCTAGGGATGAATGACCCCATAATACTATACCATACAATAATCTAGCATGAACGTAAGAGAAATAGACTAGTTTAGCAGTATTGAAATTGCATATTTTAAGCACTCTTTTAATTAAATAACAGCCGGATGATATTTTCTGTGCAACACTTATGATATGCTTATCCCATTTTAATCTACTATCTATGAAAACACCGAGAAATTTGGTTTCTTCGCGTACTTTGATGGTTTTCTGATTGAGGTACAACAGTGGTGTCGAGACATTATCACTGTGTTTACTATTCTTCTGTTTAAAGTTTATAAGCACCGTCTTTTCAACATTAAGAATAAGATTATTTTGTGCGCTCCACTCAGCCATTTGGCTTATAGCAAGCTTGCTTTTATCAGCGATTGTCTTTTCATTTCCACAAATAAATTGTGTTGTATCGTCTGCGAATGTTGTCAATGATCCAGCGGTAACAACAGTTTCTATATTATTTGTATAAATAATGAACAGTATAGGAGCGATTGAAGAACCCTGCGGAACACCAACGTTTACTACTTCCTCCTTTGAGAATGAAATGCCCTTAGAATGAGAGATCTTGACAATTTGTTTCCTATTTTGTAGAAATGTTTCTATCCACCTATTTGCAACTCCTCTCACTCCAAGGTTATTTAATTTGTTCAAAAGTAACTCATGGTTAACCATATCAAATGCCTTTCTATAATCATAAAAAATCCCATATGTTGCTGAGTTCGAGTTGTTAGCTGTTGACATCAGTTTATTTACAAAATTTGCAATTGCCGTAGAGGTAGATCTTGTTTTTCTAAATCCATGCTGACAACTACTGAGCAGTTCATTGCTTTCCAAAAATGAAACTAGCCTCTTACAGTATGCATTTTCTATTAATTTCGAGAAAACTGATTGTAAAGCTAGCGGCCTATAATTGGTGACTGATAGTTTGTTTCCTTTTTTATATAAGGGGCAAATAATCGACTTTTTTAACGCTTCCGGAAACACACCCGTTTCTAGTGACCTATTTATAATATGCATAAGCGGTTCCGCTAAATATACAGCAGCATTTTTAAGTACATATGGAGGCACCTCATCATAACCGGGAGTCCGTTTTCTAGTTATTTTATCCATTATTTCATAATATTCTTTGTGAGTCAAAGGGTGCAAAAACAAATTTCGTTTTGTACAAATTGCAGGTGTCGTAGATGTTGTATGTTTGTTTAAACAGTCCGCAGAATTAATAAAGTGTCTATTAAACAGATTAGCTATTTGTACTGGTGACGTGATTTTTTTATTCTCATGTTCTAGAATTATGTGCTCATCATCGTTTCTTTTTACCTTCATCTGTTTATTACCATTATTTCTGTCAATGATTTTCCACGCTGCCTTACCCTTATTGCTAGAGGTTTTTATAACTTTGCTATTATAATTTTTAATTGCTGTTTTTATATCATCCTCATACAATCGCAGCACTTTAGCGTACTCTAGTTTATCCATAGTGTTACCAGTAGCTCTACATTTTTGGTAGTGTACAATCACATTTTTGCTTGATTCTAAATGTTCTTTAGTGTACCATGCTTTATTTCTGTATGCACTGTTATTTCTTATTTTAACTCGCACTAATGGCAATGCGCCATCAAAACAATCATTAAATATATGGGTAAATTTGAGGAAGGCATCATTGACCTCATTCGAGTTGATAATTGGGTCCCAATTAATATCGCTCATGAGGTGCAAGAAAAAATCTACATTATTTGCTTTGAATGACCTTTTGAACTCATAGTACGGTGTTTTGTTATCATGGGGAATTAAATTCTTATCTTTCTGAATAAATACCATCTGGCTGAGATGATCTGCTAGTCCAAGATCGGAATTCTTTAGAAATGTGACATTCGAACTATTTGTTATTACATTGTCAATCACAGTTGAGGAAGCACCACATTTTGTTTTCGTTATTCTTGTAGGTTCGAAGTTTAAAAGCTTGCAATTCGCTATAGTAACAGCATTTTTAAAAGAATTCCCATAGCTGAAATCGTTTAAATCAATATTAAAGTCTCCGATTAACACAATTTCCTTGACATCATTAGAATTCACGTACTCTAGCAGTTGAACAATTCTTTCTAGGAATACATTTACAACAGATTTAGGAGGTCAATAACAAACAATCAATACAAATTTCTTAGGTGTTAATACCTCAATTGCACAAATCTCAAATTCACCTTCAACACCCTGTTTTTCAATGTCCTCTCTGTCTATGTACTGATACTTGTTTTTAACATTCATATAAATGCCAGCACCCCCACCTCTACTCTTTTGCCTACAAAACACACTTGCAGTCTTGAAGTTATTTATCACTACCACTCTCTCTAACTCTTTGGGTATCCAGTGTTCAGTTAGACACAAGATATCTATTGGTATTTCCAGTCCAGCAAGTGCAAGTTCGAGGCGATCCAATTTATTTACCAGGCTTCTGATATTTACATGTAATAGGGAGATTCTGGTGTTCTCTAATATCTTCAGTGAATTCTTCAAATTTTTCGTCTCCTCTCTTTCTTGTGGTCTTGATTGGACATTCATTGGCTCTTTCGCGCCTTTTTTCTCATAACCTTTATCCAATTGTCTAAAAAAGTCTTATTTCCTGTTGCTTCCGGGTGATCTTCTATCTTGTTCTCTTCTGTTCCGGGTAGGGATTTATTTCGGCTAAGCCACTTCTCTAGACAAGTTCTACGGTTTACTGGTTTAATAAGTCTGGTCACGGGGAGGAAGTGTACTATTGAATCGCACAGAGCCTGTTTACCTTGTTCGTTCAGATGCAACCCATCTTCACTGAGGTGCCTACCAAAGATTTTTTTGTCCAAGAAGTTTAACCTTATATTCGAGCAGCATTTATCTTGGGCTGAATTTACTGTTGAGTGTATGAGACGATTGATTTGCCTAATATACAAGTTCGGATCCTCCTGTGAATCAAGGTGTTTTCGTCTCATAACATTATGAATGCATAGCTTGCATTTCCTGCTGATTGGGAGGAGGCTGGTTATTGTGGCTTCTAATTCATTCAGCGGTGTTTGCAGGTCATTTGTGCCCCCTATGACGATAATCCAGTCTTTTACGCTAAGATTCCTTGATGCTGTACGTGCTCTTTCTACGATATCTTTTAGCTTGGCTCCTGGCTTGAAGTAGACCGATACATAGTAGTCATTGCCTAACTTCTTCTTTAGAATTTCTTCTAGATTTCTGCCATGACTATCAGTGACGACTATTACACGAATTCTCTGTTTATCGCTAGGACACAGATCGTTAGGATTAGCACTTTGAGTTGTTACCTGTGTCGATTCCGCTCGTGCCTTCGTGGAATGCGCTGTCCCTGGCTCGGCGTTTGAGTTCACCACGAATGATTCGTTGACTTCTTTGTTCTTTCTTGATTGTCGTGTGTTTTCTTTATTCGGCTGTTTCAGGGGTTTGTTGTTATTTTTCGCCGGTGACTCATACATGTCAACCATTGCGCCAACCACTGTTTGACAGGCTGCATACCTCTTGATTTCTTGATTTTCGTTCATAACTCTCTCCCTTAGCAGTCTGTTTATTTCCTCGAGATTTTCTATTCTCTTTTCTTTTTCAATGATAATCTTCTCTTTTTCTCCCAGTAGGATTTGAAGGCTGTGTAATGTGTGCAAGTGCTGGGAATTACCTTGCCTACTGTCACCATCTGCTGTTGCAGATACGCCCCCTTTTTCAGTCGTGCACTGTTTTGCGTGTTCTTCAATAATAGCTGTTTTGGTACGCTCCAGTAAATCTTCTTTTTTGCCAGTTTTCGCTAGTCCACGACGTTCACACTCCTTTTTCAGCTCTATAAAACACAAATCGTTCATAGAACTCAGTTTTGTATGGAGCACTTCATCCACTGCACCGCCACTTTCCGCCATCTTGAATAGGTAGGTTTGAATAGGTATCTTGAATAGGTTGGTTTTATAAGAGCTGGGGTGGTGTTTAGTCAGGTGTCAGGTGGTTGTGTCTATACCATCCTTAGACTAAACATCCTGCTTGTAGTGTTCCTAGGGGTTTGAGTGCTGGGGCGTAATGCGAAAAATAAGGGTGACTGATAGTGGAACGTTCGTTGCACTATACTACCCCCCACTGAAGTTGGTTGCCTGGGGCAACGTTATTGTTTGGGCGCAGGCCAAAGAATAACTTAAAATGAAAATGTTAAAAATTATTTCAGAGTGGTATCCATAAATACATATATTAAAATATTGCGTCAGTTTACACATTACTGGGTCATTGAGATAAGAGTATTACCTGTGGTATTACACTAATTATTGAATGGAGAAAAGTTACAATATGTTCTTATTCAGTAAAATTTTAGGTCCCTGAAGATGTAATCGTAATGTCTTATCGTTTAATAAAAATGATTGTTATGTTGAAGGCCGAAGAATCGTTCATTGTTGCGTGTTTTTGGAATCAACCACGGTGGGAGGGTATTAATTAAAGTCCGATGAATCTGTATACAGTTCTGTAGCGCACAATTGACACTGGGTTACGCGTTGCGCCTTATTTATACGCTTCAGAACCAGAGATTTGAATTCTCGTTGCACCCTGCAAATCGTCGTAGCGTCACTCGAGTGTGGCTGCACGCCGCTGTGTTTGGTTCAACGGAGGCGTCAGACGGGCTCCGTCCTTTTGCAGCGTTGAGCGCGTGTCAGCCACGCGACGCGGTCGACGGGGTGGTGGTTCTGCGTCAGTGGCGGGTTACTTCGAGTTTTCCCGGACTCTTGTGGCTTGTACTGTTGACAGAATTCATGTGTGGTGAAAGAATGGTGTAATTTGAATTGTTAGGGATCTAATAAATGTTTCTTTTGCTTGGTAATTTCATTGTGGCACATATGTTTTGGGACGGACCAGATTATTCAGTTATTGTTTACTTTAAATAACAAATTTATGATATAAATTGGATTGTTACGATTATACAGTATGATTCTATTCTAGGATTTATTACTTAGTTCTTTATGGTGATTGTTGCCTTAGGTTTCGATGCCTATCATGTTTATTTTGGTGGTTTGAGGAACCCCATTAATTAAGTAATATCAAATAATGAATTCTATTAATGAAATAATGACCTTCTAATAATCTAATGAAGTCATTGATGATGACGTGGGAAGTGAACTATGTTAGATATATAATTCTAAGGAAATTTTAAAATTATATCTTGTTAAGCAAGCGCGAAAACATGACCTTTCTTTGTTAGAGTGTTCGCGGTTGGTCTGCGATCTGCGACCGGGGTGGCGCCTGTCGGTCGGGTCGGGCCATGTGCGTCGTCTTGTTGTCGTCTGGAGTGGGTCCCCTAGGTGCTTATTTGGGTTGGCATCTCTGGTGTGTGAACCTATTGATCATGTCCTTGTTTGCGCAGGGGATGATGATCGTGACGATTTTGTAAACACTGAACAAAATACACTGGTCTTTGTTTGTATCATGTCTCTACATTTTAATCGTAAATCCTTTCGCGATGTGAGCACTTGTGGGTTGGTGTTCGCGAGATTTTGGGGGCTGGGGATGATGACCATATATCGGTGACGTCGAGCACACACTCGAAGTCGGTCTGATGGTGGTCAAGTAGCCGCCGATATTGCTTCCTTAGTTGGATTTCGAAATTAGTGGGTGTTGAATCTCTTGAATTCTGAATGCGGAGTCTCGTCATGGTAAGAATTTTCTTCAATAATAGCTTGATTTTCATCTCTTCGATGGGTCGACCTGGTGAGATGGCTTGTCGGGCTTGTTGCTTCATTTTCTCTTCTTTGTGATGTATTCGGCGTGCGGAAACGTCGAAGTCTGGGCTCGGTGATCGGTTGTTCTTGGTCCATGCGCTGGCTCGCGAATTACATTGGCTCAGGTCGTGTTCGCGACTTCGACAGTTGAAGCACTGTCGATGGCGCGGCATGGCGTCGCTGCTTGAGACTCGTGAGTTCAATTGCGTCGTCAGAGTGAGATAACTAGAACTGCGTATTTTGGATTACAATAATTTGATATTATAGACTGTTGAAAAAGCAAACGTGATTAGTTTGCAGTCTAAGAAGATCTTTTACAAACGCATTAGGGATCAGGAAGGAGCTGAGATGTGTGTTTCCACTTGAGATGTTTGGGACACTGTGAAAGTTTTATGGTCGCTTAGCTGGCAAAAGGGCCACATGTTAATGTTTAGAAATTTTTTTTCAGATGGAAAGTTTGGAATTGTGAAATATTAACAATCAGCAATTTTGTCAGCCAATCGGGATGTCTGAAATGGTCCAGAGAGGGGACATTTTCTGGAGACGAGGAGCCGATCATCTGGAAATTTTGGTTGAGTCTCGTCAGAACGATTGTGACTGCCCATCTTGCGAGATGTTACATTTCGTGTTGTTTTTTTGTGTTCCTCGTGACCTGTTGGCTGTCCCCACGAGTGTGGGCTTTTTGTGTTGTTGGTTTTTGGCGGCCGGATCTATGGTGGGCCCTATGCCGAGAAACTCTGACTAGTCGGGCATGGGTTGTCCGGAAGGTCATTTCCTGGTAGAGTACCTATTTTACGACGAGGGGACTTCGTCTTACGACCTGTTTTGGTACGCGGCTGGGTTCCCCGATCGGGATGTCTGTCCCCGATTGGCGGCCCTGGAGCGGGTGTGTTTTAAAGAGCCGGCTCCGGAAGAATGATGTAAGTTTATGATTTATTTATTTGGGTATTGTTGTGGTATATGTGGGTTTGGTGGGTTCTGTATGACTGACACTAGGATCTGTTTGTTAGGCGTCCGGAGGCTGCTGATGTTCCGGGCGATGAAGGGCGTCAACTCCCGCGGGGGCCGAGGATGGATAGAGGTCCCCAGGCGACAAATATGTTAGGCCCTTCAGGCAATCAAAGAATTAGGCCCCTCTGGCAAAAACTTGTGTTGATAGATTTAAAGTAAACGGCCCAGGTCCCGTTTTAGGCCCTTCTGGTAATGTCTTATGTTTCATCATTTTGCCAAAAATCAAACTGTTCTTTCAATAGTGATCGTGGTGACATTATGTGAGTAGCCTCCTCAATTGTGTTAGGTAGCTCCCACTGTCCTATATTCGAGTGATAGATGCATGTAGGTATATGCCTATCTTTTCCTTGTGAATTGATTAGTCGTCGGTTTGCGAGATGATTTCGAATGCGGTGTCCTCCTGAGCGGTGTTTGGTGACAGGTAGGTAACCCGCGTGAGTATTACTTTTATGCAACAGATCTTTTGTTTGGAGGAATGACGATCGGTTTCGCGGCACTCGCTCCAGCTGTTGCTGTTGGTTCAGCTGACGTAGAGGGTGGGTTTATGGCGATTGGGGTCGTTGCACTCGGCGGAGTAGGGGAAGGTTTCTTGCAGAGCGATGTGACCTTGTTTCTTTGCCAGATAAGTAGGCCAGTCACTATCACTAGCAGGAAGAAAATTGATGACGATGTATATGGCAAATGATCGCTTGTTTTCCATGAGGCTGATTCGATGGCGCGTAATTTCGCATGCCATTCTTTTATTGACAGGCTGGGGCTGTGAAATGGTTCCGCTTTTATTTTTGCTAACAACGTTTTAATGTCACTCTGATGGAATGGGGACGTCGTCGACGTCTCGCTGTTCCGTGGGGCATTTAAGAAATTAATCAAATCAGTAGCTTCTGGGATGTGTACCGACGAGTTGGTTGATTCGATAAGCGTTATGTGGTGGTCCAGCAAATAGTACTCGTTGTACAGACGGCAATTGTGCTTCAGGTGAATTATTCCCGTGCCTTGTAATGTATGTGACGAGATGTGACGAATTGGCTTATCATTTTATTATTATGTACACAAATTAGCCTAATTAAAATAAGGCTAATTTGTGTATATAATAATAAAATGATTAACAAATTACGAGCTTTCGTAATTTAAATAAGATTATAAAGAGAATTCAACGCATCCAACGTTAAATTGGTGTTTGTCGAGGTTGAATGAAAATGTTGCAGTATAGCAGCACACTGTTCCAGAGCCAATATGAGTATTCGTAGACTCTGGACCATACTCCGGACATTTAATTCTCATCCTGTATGCAAATTACTTCTCCCAAATTTCATGGCCATTTAGCCGCGGCTGGGCACCAGCCGCGAAAATTGGGGACCCGGGTTCAAATCCCGGAATGGGCAACATTTTTGGGAGGCTAATTTGTGTACATAATAATAAAAAGGGTGGTTTTATGATTTCCTTAATGGGTGACAAATGTTGATGAATTTCTTGGTGCATGATCGTAATTCGTCAGTTCGAAGTACAGTTGACGGTTTTGTCTGATCGCGAGGTAATCGTACCCGGCCTGAATAATGATCGCCGTCGAATAATTGTTTCTGTATACTGGGAGGGAGACAATTTTATAGAGATCGAATGTTTGGTCATTTGTACTCATAGGGATGTTTATAAAAAGTCTGAGATTGTCATTAATTACTCCGGCTCTTACCGCCACGATTTCGTAATAGCGATAGATTAGATTTTCTTTTACGGGTGAAATCATTCCTGTACCGGTCAACAGATGTGATTCTATTTCGACGAGGGATTGCAGTAATGCTTGTGGCGACATTAAGTGAGGGCTCAATTTTCCTAGCGACGTTTGTCTTATGGCGGTTGCAAATGAATCGATTTCATTAATTATGGATTCATATGACCTCATGAGGGAATTGATTCGAGCCATTAGAATTACCAGCAATTTGGTATTATGTAGGGCTGCCGAAGTTGCCTCGATCGCCTCGTTTATCCTGTCATCTAGTTTTCTGATCGCGTCTGTGATAAGATTGACATCGCGCGAGTTTTTTTTTTCTGTAAAATACGTCGTGTTTATGACGGATAACTGGGAGTCAACGAGATGTGCTACGTCTGCGTCGTTCGCTTTTAGTTCGTCCAGTTTGGAATTTATGGTTTCTAGGTCGTTATCAGTCAATGTGCCGAAGAGCATTTTCAAACCGTACCCAATCCCATGGAATGGACTGCGTTTAGTTCGTATCGGCTGCTCGGGTGCTAGAGTGGCTCCCTGCTAATTTATTCAACACTGATTCTGAATGCGCAATGATCATTAATTGAGACTCGTGATTTATAATTTGTAAGAAATCTGAGATGCCCGTTGTGTTCATGAGTCATGACCGAGATGTTATGTGCTATCGTTTTACTGATGGCGTTCACATTTATTTTGAAATCTTGTAACATATGTGCATAATTATTGATTGGAATATCGAGTGCAATTGTCCAGCTTGAGGCACTGCACCCTTACGAAAATGTTTGATCCGGTCCAGGTATAAAATCTCAGAATTTTCCAGATATGGACAAGGTTTCAACCGGTCCAAAATTGGAACTCCGGTCCAGATCTGGACCGGACCTGGACCTGATCTGGACCAGGCCTTTTATTCCAGACCTGGCCCAGATCAGGTTGACTTACTTGGGCCAGGTCTGGAATTGTGGGGAAGTATGACACAGCTCATAAAAAATGTGTATGCGTTCCTTTTTTGCGGCAAATAAATATTCCAAAATATTATATAAAACGGCTCATCTCGATGGTGAACTGTATAAGCTGGGCAAATTTTAACTTGATTTTACATCAAGAACCCCTCAGCGCATGCTCTTATCATCAATTGACACAAGTATTTTTATGACTTGTGTCTCTTGAGACATCTTGTCCAAATTTCACATCTAGTTCAACCGAAACGTGATAAGAACTAGAGCGCCGAACTTTTTCAGGCTCACCTGACATACCAATCCGTGGTACTTGAACGGTATTGAGTGTTAAGACTTAAGCAAGCATCAGCGCGCACTAGTGACATACGGTATTATACTATGTGAATAAATTATGGACCTGATCTGGAAAACTTTTGATCAAGCCCAGACCTGGGCCGTGTCTGGAATAAAAACCATAATTTGGTCCCATGCTCAACCCAGATCTGGAAACATTACAGGGACAAATCTCAGATATGAATCAGACTTGGTTCAGGTCTGAGACCTTGGTCCAGGTCAGGTCCAGCTCTGGGATAGTTATGGCAATTTCGTAATAAGGGATGAGCTTCTTTAAGAAATACTACACTTTGATCAAGTTGTCTGATAGTAGGCTTATATTCGTCTGAGTTGCGTTTTGATATGGTTATTGCGGCGGTAAATGTCTCTAGGCCAACCATAAGGGCAGATGAAGTATCCTTTCATTATTCGTCTTCTGAGCTTTCCGAAGAACCGTTCTCAGGCGATTTATCTGCAACAATGTCGTGAAATGTTGGTTTCATTGGCGTATAGAAACGTGCTTTAAATCTATTTTGTCTGGGTTCTAGTGGGGGAAAAGTTCTTGGTGGCCTAGTTGATCTTAGAGGTGGATGATTTTAGAGGTGACCGGTGTTGCGTCGGTATCTGGGTCACGCGAACTTCCAGCTCTGGGTTGTCTTTATGAGTTCGGTAATCCCTCGCGCAGCAGAGTCTCTAGGAGGGGTGATCTATTCACTATGACCGGTTGTCTGCCCGGTGGGGTGGGGAACCGAGGGGTAGCTCTCGCTTTCCGAATTGTCGGATTCTGGCGCCGGGTTGTCTGAGTCTGTTTCGGGGGAACGGGGAGGGGTCGTGGCTTCTTCGAGATCGAGCTCGTCGGGGTCGGGAGCGGGCCCCTCTTGTTCGTCCGCTAATATGTGGTCTTCCGCTAGGGGCGGCTCTGGCTGGGGCAGTGGAACGTCTGCCTGCGGAGTGGCGCCCTCTTCGTATTCCCATGCGGCAAGTCGTGTAACGTGTCGGGTGCGGTACTAAGCGGGAAATTTGCTCCGTTTCCTCCTCCTCTAGCGGACTTGGCCTCCCTGATCGTCATATCCTCGTTGAATATGCTTGGATCGAAAGTGTGAAAAGCTTTGATTCTGTCTACGTTCACAAACTGTGTTTCCTTGGTTTGGACATGCGTAATTTCGTAATTATTCGGAAAAGGGTGATCGGTGATTCTAAAGGGTCCTATCCAGTGGAGTACCAATTTGGTCGATTGCTTTTTGGGTGTCCGTGGGTGCCTATTGGGTATGACACGTCTTTCGATTTCGAATCGTAGTAGCGTTTTGATATGCGGGTTGTAATATAACTAGGGTCCTAACGACGCCAGAAATAACAAGGATCAAGTAAAAAGTGTAAAGTAGCAGAGCTACAAGGTAATTACTGCAAATGCACACATGAATGATTACGAGGTACAACAAAGCCGAAAGAAACAATAACTCTAAACTTACATTCTAAGAATTGTCCGTCTTATAATTAACTTAAACTATCCTACCTAGGGTGGAGAGATTTGTACTAGTGGGGTTTGCCACGCTGGCCACACGAATACGGTAATGTTGTGGGCCTCGGCCAGTTACTTAACCGGCGCGATCACGGTCGTCGAAGACGTCGAAACGCTCGGACGCAGTGGTGGTCGGTGGTGCGAAGCCTGCGTCGCGACGGATACGGATCTGGAGCGCCGTCGGTTGTGTTGGAACTCGGCGTCGAGTGGACCGGCCAAGTCAACTGTATCGATACTCGATTGAAGGTTGTCGAAGCGCTGAGATCTTCGGAATTGGTGTGATGTGTCTAAATAGGTATTCACACTAGAACGTATGTATACGGGCTAACGCTGCCCTTAACGTGTCGAGCTGGTCGTCGTAGAAATGATAATAATATGGTGGTTAGAAAACACACGAGTAAAAGAGGCCGGAATACTTCCGCACCTCGGGTTACTGGTCCACTCGGGACTCCACTGCTCGCTGTCCTTTCTCTCCACCCCCTAAGTCTAAGACACATATGTTTAACAGCAATAGCCTAGTGTCTAACTTACAAACTAACCTATGCTATAAGGGTGGCCTACCCTTCCTATAGTAGGCGTCTCATTACAGGGTTGCCTCCGTCGCATTTGCGCGAACGATTTTCCGTATTTCGTCCATTTTTTGATATAATTCTGGGACGTAATCGTTTGATTATTTTGGCGTCCTCATTCCCTCTGGTTTTAGTTCTAACTCATTTGGCAAGGTAATATCTCTGCCGTACATGATTTGAAATGGGGTAAATCCGGTGGACCGATTGATTTGAGCGTTTATGGCCATTTGGGCCAGTGGTAGAGATTCATGCCACGTGTCGTGGGTCTCAGATAAAATTGACGAGAGCACGTTGTTCAATGTTCTGTTAAATCTATCGCACATCGCGTTGGCCTGAGCATGATAGGTACAGGTTGACAGCTTGCGGATTTTGAGCATCGCATAGACTTGAGAAAATAGCGGTGATAGGAAGTTCGTGCCTCTGTCTGATAAGATTTGGGATGGGACCCCATGCTTGCATATAATCTCTGATACGAATGCCTTGGCTACAGTTTGTGAGGTTTGGTTGGGAATGGCTACTAGGAACACATTCGAGTTTAATGACACACTGCTGTCAAAATGTATCTCGCACCGGATTTAGTTTGGAGATGTGGTCCAGTAATATCTAAGCTGAGTATTTCCATCGGTCTAGTTACTTCGGGAAATTTCTGTAGGTTTGCTCGCGTGTGTGGTGGTTATCTTTCCTTTGTTGACATATCGTACATTGTTTCACGAAGGTCGCGATCTTGCGATGGATATTTTTTAAGTACACTCTGCTATTTAAGATCTGGGCCGTACGTTTGGCTCCAGGGTGACCAATGAAGGGTGCCGAGTGATATGCGTCAATTATCCGCCGCTCTTAATTTTGAGGTATACATAGTCGATCCGATTGTGTGCTGGCCGAAGAGAGGCGGTACAGAAGTTTCTAATTGTCTAGTCCATACTCGCCGTCGGTGTTATTTCGTTCTAATGCATCTATAATCGGTTTCCAATGACGGTCTAGCCTCTGTTGCGTTTTAATTTCCTCTCGGTCGAACATCGGTTCGCATGACAGTTCGTCCTTGAAATTCGCGTTAATCTGCAATCGCGATGGTGCATCGGGCACGGGGATGCGCGACAAACAATCGGCGTGTGTTATGACAGAGCCTTTTCGGTATTTGATTTGGAAATCGTACATGCTTAGGTAGTTATACCACCTTGCGCTTTGGGCGGTTAACGTAGGGTGCTTGTATAGGTTTCTGATCGCTTCGTGGTCGGTCTGTAGGGTGAAGGGGCGACCGTATAAATATTCGTGATTTGTTTTGATCGCGTTCATGCATCCAATTAGTTCACGATCGGTCGTGGATTTGCGTGATTAGCTGTCCGTGAAAACTCTCGATGAGTAGGATATTACTCGTTCGATCCCATTGGGTAGTACCATACTGAGTACGTAACCGCATCCGGTGAGGCAGGCGTCGGAGGTGAGAACAAAGTCAAACTCGACATCTGGTGAGAAATCGGGATAAGCTAGGATTGGTTCGGTTGTGAGGGATTGTTTCAACGTCGTGAACGCTTCCTGTTGTGTTGGTCCCCATTCGAATTTGGCGTTCTTTTTCGTGAGACCAGCACTGCGATTCCTATATTCTTCCTCGATGTCGACATCTATAGCTGTCGATCGTGAACTAAGAAAGTTATCGACCAATCGTTGTCACGCGATTCTAAGACTGTGACACATAGATGGCGATCGAGAGCGATGTCGACCGCTCAGACCCAGCCGATTCGAGTTGGCGATCCGTGTTTTTATGGTTAATGGTGCAAGATAAACAAAATTTCAATAAAAAACAATTACACAATTTATTCGGAGAATGGAAGCCGACATTATTTTATTCGCTATTTATCAGCAAGTGCAGGCCGAAGAGGCTGCCGTCCGACGCAATCGCCTGAAATTGTATAGGCGACAATTGAGGGACTCGCTTAACCCTTTCGAACTGTCAGAAACATCATTTCGAAGTGCTTTTAGGCTATCGCGTGAGGCAGCTCAGTTTGTAATAGAAAGTCTCGCGTACAGACTTGAAGAACCGAAGATTTCGTCGGGAATTACTTCTTCTTTGAAGGTAATTGGTTTGATTCAATGGGTACATGTATTAGTGCACCTCAACCCATGCAGCTGCATGGCTAGGCATAGTTTGCAATTTTATATTTCCCCATTGTTTGTACCTAGGTTTTAGCTACGCTCAATTTTTATGCTTCGGGCAGCTACCAACGCAGGGTTGGGGACTCATGTTTGGCTGCAATAAGCCAAACGTCAGTGATCCGTTGTGTTGTCAGCGCGACACAAGCCATAAACGACGTTTTGTTCAATCGCTGGGTCCACTTCCCTGTTGGACAGGCGGGCAAGAATGCCATTAAACAAAGGTGATTTGGGAATTTTATTTAGATGTCAAGTTTAAAGTGTATCTAACCTACGTAGGTACTTAACTATCTATTTCAATGTAACATATACCTAAGTAGGTCAGTAGAACACCTAAGTTATGGAATTGAATCAACGACCATTTCAAATTCAAGGTCTACCAACTAATACAGCGTGGTACCTACTCTAATTTATTCATTCCATCTCCAAGTTATTGTTGCATTTCAAAGACCAATTTTAGAATGCATTTTTGTTTGGAAAATAAATACCTAGCTCAAGGATTAGTGTTTAGCCACTTAGGTACAATCTGTATAATATAGTATGCTATTGCATAGATTACAATGTACCTATGCACGTTTGTTGCTGATGCATCATCGTACAAATCGTGCCTTTTATGACAAATTTGTTACTGCCCTTTTGTTGCCAACTGGGCCCACACATCCCTTTGGATTGCCCCGGAAGAAAAACATTTGAGTACCTACCTAGTACCACTGTACAAAAACATACATTATTTAGGTACACATGCGCATACATAAAGTGAGCCAGCCAAAAAAATATGCAAGTCCATTTTAGGTTCGTTTGAAAGCGGTGTAGGTATCGGCCAGTTATTGAACACGTGGCTAGCCATGTGCTTTTGTGGATTGAAACTATTTTGCCAACCCCGTTTCCTTATCAGTTAGTGCTTTGCTCTGTCAAATGTGGATCAGAAATGCTCATGATTCGGTTCACTCTGGAGTTTTGCACGATGTTGGCACATTTTTACTAGTCTAGAATGCGTAATTTTGGAGATAAAATAAAAAACAAAAAACTATTTGCATCTTTTCTTTACAACAAACACCAATATAACATAATTTTTTCATTATTGCCGTAGAAATTTGTTTCCTAACAAAAATCGATGTGCTTCATTTTAATTGCTGGTGTTATCTCTCAATCAAGGTAGTCGATCGTACCGAGACCTGACCTTTTCGATGGCTGCTCGCCCAGACGGGTCGGGGACAACATAAATGGGAGATTAGATTGTGAAATCTGCACGTTATTTCGACTGTCACGACCGGTAGTAATACTAATGAATATGTAATCATTTAGCGCAATTTAACCTACACTGATTTTCATCCCAGCCCACACGTCGCGACTTGTAATATTTTACTGGCTCACTTTATGTTTGCGCAAGTGTACCTACCAAATTGTGTTGGCAAAGTAACAATATAACTTTTAATTTTCTCAGATTCATGGAAGCCAACAACTTTCCGGGTGTGGTTGGTTGTTTGGACGGCACGCAGATAGCGCTCGTGGCCCATATATTTGCCCAACATCCAGAACTATATGTTAATCGGAAGGGGTGCCATAGCATAAACACACAACTGGTATGCATTTTTTTATGGAACCATATTTATTATCTGCCTACATGATGTCCTATGTACAGTGCACAATATTATGTTCATATAATATTCTTCTTTTCAGCTTTATGATTATGATCTTCGGGTTTTGGCAGTAAATGCTAGACACCCAGGCGGCCATCACGACCAGTTCATTTGGCGGAGCAGCTTGATCCGCACTGTATATGTGTCAAGGCACCAAAGTGGTGGCATAGCGAATGAGTGGATTCTTGGTAAATATGAGCAACCAATAGTAATATGCCTACTCTTTGAATCCAGGCATATGCCAAAATGTTGCTTTATTAATAAAGGATTAGGTTGAAAAGCACTTCAAGTCCAGTGTTCAAAGACCCATTGGCCCTAATCACCAATGAATTTCTTACTAATTGAAGTCTTTCCCTAGGGGATTCCGGATACACGGCCGAACCATGGCTGTTACTGCCGTGGACGAACCAGCCCGATTGATCTCCAGGCGCTCGGTACACGCACGCTCAGTGCCACCAGACACGTAACTGCGTCGAGAGGTGCATCGGTGTCCTGAAGGGGCGGTGGAGGTGTCTACGACAGGAGCGAGGTCTGCATTACAGGCAGGACTCATCATCAATGCCTGTGTAACAATGCACAACATTGCATTGCATTATCGTCTCCCTGCACCTCAACCGTTCCTCGACGAGGTCGATGGGCTGCCACCAATCGCACCGGGGGCGCCAGCTATGGCAGCTGGGCCTCAAGCGAATCTTTACCAACAAGGACTCGCCGTTCGAAATCACCTTATTGCAGCTCGCTTCACTGAGATGCAAGAGTGTTGCAAGAGTGATGAGATGCAAGAGTGTTTGGCATTATATCATATTCATAAAGAAATATGAACATTCAACTGTAGTTGATTTCCTCATGTTGTGTGGGTAAAATAGTAGGAACTCTGTCAAATTGTATCACCATTTATTATTATTAGGGCTATTGGTGCAGTTGTTGGTGTTTATTTCATGAAGCGTTATTTGAACTTTCAATTGGTATTTCGTGGTTATAAATCACAAAATGTGTTGCTAAAAGTGTGGGGATTCCATAGACCCTGGTTTCGTAGCAATCGAACAAACGGTGTGGCCAGAAGTTAGGATCCAATAGGAGGTAAATTCTGCGTGGGAAGTGGCCCGAGGATACGCTCAATATTTCGACGTAACAGGGTTGTTATACAATGCTTGAAAATACTAGATGAGTGAATATTTTTGAGATTTGCAAACACACAATTTGTTGCAAAAAGTGTGAGTATTCCGTAGACATGGCTTTCGTTACGATTGGACAAAAGGTGTGGCCACAAGTTAGTATCCAGCAGGAGGCAAAATTTGAGCGGAAAACTGCCCGAGTAAACACTTGCTTAATAGTCTTATAGCCTGTACACACGACGGATTCCCAGTCCGCGGACGCGATCCGCGGACTTCAAATCCGGCGGACTGGCAAGCCACACGGTGCGGATTTCGCGCGCATATCCAGTCTGTCTGTCATCTCATCTGTCATGTTCGAAAACTAACCTCAAAACGAGTATAGGTCCAGAGAACATCTTTTCATTTTTAAAAGCGCGAGGATGAGTGATCAAGAAAATATGGCAAGAGGGTTCGCTCTCCTGCTAATCTTAAGAAGGCGGCGAAAAAGAGCAGCGAGAAAAACAGTAAATAGAAGCGTGTGGGTGAGGGATTGGCTGCTTAAATATGAGCAACAAGGGCACTACGAAACAGATCCCGAGTCGGATCCCAAAAACAACAACTTATTGATAAAAATTGATTGTTTTTGTTAACAAAAATGTTATTGTAAATAAAAATGTTATTGATTAAAAAAAAAATATGAAAAAATTATAACCTCGCTCGATTTTGCTGTAGATCTAGATCTGGAGTAATGGCGGTTAGCGGGAAGGATATCAGTGCTGCGATGCTATTGGCTCCAATTGTCACGTGCTAACTTCAGAACCGCTCATTGGTCGAGGCAAACGGATCCAGTCCGAAATATAGAGATGATGTCCAAACGACGGACGGGCTCTCAACCCGTCCGTTTTACCATACACACGACGGACTCCCAGTCCGCGGATCGAATCCGCGGACTGGGAGTCCGTCGTGTGTACTGGCTATTAGTTGTTTAATTGTGTTCTATCTATACAAATGATCAAAGTTCAGATATGCTAAACTTATTGGGTATTCTACACAACTTCTACACAACTTATTCTACACAACTTATTCTACACAACTTATTAGGTACTTATATAATCCATACAATCTACACAAATGAACATGGTTCATCGTCCCAAGAATTATATTAATGATTGGGCAATGCTAGCCAACGCATCTGCCTTTCTTTCTTCTTGAGCAGCAATGCGTGTGAGAGCTGCCGCTACCTCCTGATTGGCATTGGCATTAAGTGCTGATGATGTCGCCAGGCCGGCAAGCATTTCTGAATATAGTGGGGGGGGGGGGCATGCGCGGGAACAGCGGGTGATTTGCTTTTCTTTTTTGCGACTGAAAATCAATTGATTATGTTGCATTAGCATTACATGTTGTCATATTATATCATCTGACTAGGAGATAACATTCTGGTCTTTTGACACTTACTGGGAGTTTTCTCATCAGCTGGCGACATTTTTTTCTTTTTGTGTAATGAAATAAATAATAATGTTGCAGTTAAAATGTTGCCAAATGATTTGTCTTACATTATTCTGATCAATGCGTTGGTGTTAATGGGACTTCATTCCTTGAAACTTACTGGGAGTTTCGGCTGATTGTTCCTTTGAATTATTTTGCACCGTTGTTTGGCTGTTCGCTTCCGGTTCATGGAAGTATAATGGCACATGCATCATGTACGGCTCTTCACCTTCACTTTCTTCCTCTCTCTAAATTAAGATGATTTATTATTGTAATAAATTTGCTGTACATGTACTTTATTGTAGGATTTATTGGCAAAGCTCTGAGGGCCAGACTTACGTATTCTACTATGACGTCGCTTAGAGTGTGTGGACGGCTGCACTCGGCCACCTCATCGCACAAACTTCGCTTGGCCACTGGTCGACAGGGGACCCAAGAACTGGCTGAAAAGCCTTCCTCCCTGCTCTCGGGTACCGACTCGTTACCCGCCACCGCTTCTATGCCGATGAAGGCCAACAGAGCTGAGGGCCGATCATTTGCCGAGAGCTCTGGGCTTCCGCCAGTCCCTCCAACGTGTGCTCGGCATCGGGCTGCCTTCTTCCTCGCACTGCATTTCCAGTCTGTCCACACCTGACGAATCGAACATTTCACCTGTCAGCCTTCTCAACACTTTCAATCGTCGTATCATTGTCTGACAATTTTTGGTCGGTTAATTTGAAAGTAATTTTTGTCCGCAACACCTTTTGCCAGGGCCGGACCGACATGTTTTCCAGGCGTAAGCGAGATTAATTTTGCCGCCCCCCCCCCCCCCCCCAACACAACGGGATAAACACAACAAATGTTTAAGTTTAAAGTTATTTAATTCTTGTTTGTGTTTTATTGATCGTGAAATCGAATAAAATATCATCATGTGATAATAAATAATATAAATTTTTAGACAATCTGATAACATAAAATTATTAAAACATCAATCAATATACCTATTTAAAATCATTGGTATATAGTACAATTGGTATTCATTCATTCATTAAGAATCACAATCATTGGCAATTCGAACAGTATAAACAAGTATAAATGAACAAAAATTGAACAAAATGGAACAAAAACTGATGTTTTTTATATTCTAAATATAGCTTCAAACTAACTCACAGAAAGCCAAGAAAACAAAGAAGGCAACACAATGACTACTTGAAATGAACTTTTCTAGCCTTCATTGCTGCAAAATCTCGAATCAACTCGTCCATATCAACTTCTTCTGCGATATTTTTCTCGATAGATATGGTAGCAAGACCAACTAAACGAGTCTGTGCCATCTGAGATCGCAAATACGATTTTATTAGCTTAAGTTTTGAAAAGCTTCTTTCTGCGCTGGAAACTGTAACAGGGAGGGTAAGTAGAATTCGCAGTGCCACAAAAAGATTGGGAAAGATTTCTACTAAGCTGTATTCGCAAAGAAATTCAAGTGCGCTCTTCGGGTCGCACCTTTCATTCTTGAGGCGCCTGCGTAGTGCTAATATTTCTTCGCGGAGCTCTATAGCTTCGATGTCTGACTGGCCCTCTTTAGACACAAGGGTCAATTGCAAATCCTTGCAATGCTTCATCAGATTTTCAGGTTGAAGATCTACATCGCTGGTGTTGTAGAGAAAGCCAAACAACTGGGCATGTTCGGATAGCTGAGAGAAGCGATCAGTTGTTGCTCCTTCGCAGTGTCCAAAATTTGGTTGAAAAATGTTACCCTGAAGTTTTGTTCTGGCTCTACTACCGGGTCGTCCCGAGCTTCATAATCGAACTGTTTGCTTTTTCTGCGCACACGCACGGTATCCTCTTCCGTAAAACCACCGACAATTTCTAGTTCGCTTGCCAATGCCTTGGCCGTTTCAATGACGGCTGCGAACCCTTCGTCCGAGCGATATTCTCTCAGGAATGTCTTCGTCACATTCAACTGCTCGAGAGCCACGGACAAGTCGAGATTAGCTGTCTGCAGCAGCTTGCTGGAAATGTTAATTTCGAAAAGAATGTCATGCCAAACTACAAGTGAACAAATAAACTTGAAGTTCAACATCTTTCTTGCCAGGCCTTTGGCTTCAGATCGGCTCTTGACTCCTGATGCACTGGTCAAAGTGACGTTTTGAGAAATCTCGAGCAGCGCATCGTACACTGCACCAAGCTGGAAACGAATTGCACGCACCGCGTCCACCCTACTCTCCCAGCGTGTGGCACTCAATGGCTTGAGAGTCAAGTCTTTGGTGTGCTTGACCAATATGTCCCAACGATGCGTGGACGAGGAGAAGAATACGTATATGCCTTGAATTAAATCGAAGAAAGCCACAGCCTCGAGACAGCAATTAGCTGTGTCATTCAACACCAGATTGAGAGAGTGAGCACTGCATGGTACGAAAAATGCTCGAGGATTTAGCTCGCGAACTCTGGCTTCGACACCGTTCGTATGTCCGCGCATATTCGCACCATTATCGTACCCTTGACCCCTCATGTCGTCGAAGTTCACACCAAATTCTTCCAGCTTGTTGATGAGAACTTCCGTCATTTTTTTTTGCCAGTAGTCTCGTGCAATTCGAGGAAACCCACGAAGTGCTCGTGGATTTTGACTTTGGCTGACCCGTCGCCTGTTGATTCGCGTGTAGTGACAAATCTTAATACCATGGTCATTTGCTCCTTGTGGCTTATATCGGGTGTACCATCTTAAATAACTGAAAAATACTTAGCCTGCTGCAATTGTGAGAGCACGAGTGATAAGATTTTATTGCTTAGCAATAACATTATCTCATTTTGGATCCCTTTGCCCAGGTAGGTGTTGTGTGTCTTATTTGATGTTATTCTGCGAATATGTTCTTTCATAATCGGATCATATGCACCAAGGAAATCTATAAATTTTAAGAAATTTCCGTTGCTTGGCTTGTACAGCTTTTCGCATGTCCCTCGAAAGGCTAAATTTTGTCCAGCTAGTGTCTTGATTAACGAAACGATTCTTTCAATCACTTGCCTCCAATGTTCACTTTCTGATTGAATGAGTTTCTGGTTCATTTGATCGACTGTCTTTCCCTTCGACAGTCTCGTCTCCATCTTCTTCCAGTCCTGAAAGGCAGTGGTGTGCTCCAATGTTGACTCGTGCCTTTTCAGGATGACGGATAAGTTTGCCCAGTCTTTACAACCCTCCTCGGAACTAAGGGAAGCAGTCTTGCGACTAAACAGCTTGCAGCAAAAACAAAACACTGCGTCGTTAGTTTCCGAGTATATTAGCCAGGAGCGTTTCACTAACTCACCGTTAGCAATTTTTCGATTGAAATGAAGGCAGGTAAATTTCCTCCCCTTTTCGTCCGTGGGAAACAAAGTGTCGCTAT
Organism: Nemoura dubitans; assembly: GCA_921293005.1. NCBI lineage: Eukaryota > Metazoa > Arthropoda > Insecta > Plecoptera > Nemouridae > Nemoura > Nemoura dubitans. Next base: position 49,434,672 of record OV121073.1, read on the forward strand.
TGGGACACGGGCCGCGACCACTCTGCACGAGGAACGGTCGAGATCTGTCATCCACAACAGGCCACGTGACTGGATCGAACGAGAAATTTACGGCGTCTTCTTTGTTGAAATTCTGGTCATCTTTGGTAGTACTGTTTTCTCTGGGATGAGACGCATTCTCAATTTCGGCATCACTGCAGACGCCTGCGTCGCCGTCGTCATGGAAATCTTGAACCTCATCTGCACTGTATGCAGATGAGATGTCTTTCTCTGTGCCACTCGCCGACGCCACGCCATTGTCATCTACCTCAACCGGAGGGGTTTGTTCGCCATCGGAGCGCTTCAGAAACTTAAAAATAGCGTTCTTTTGCGCTGCATGTGCTGATTCGAGGGCTATTCGTTTCTTCCTGAATGCAGCTCCAGACAATCGCTGCCTTTTCCTACCAGGATCAGCCATGACACCATTAAATCTAAAATGAGGGACTTTCTGTTTACCTATACTTTCTTTATAGATAGGTAGTAGGTAATTACTTATTTAACGCGGCTAAATTATAAATAAAGTTAAATGGTGTCCTTACCTCGATTGTAGGATATTATTAATAAATCACAACACCAAACACAACAACCCCCAGACGAAACGACCGCAGCAAGAGCAGCAGCTCGACTGAATAATAATAATTATTGCTTTGCTGTCCACTGTTATTTCCTTACCTAAATTATTCTATGTGTTTCTTTTGTCTCAATTTCGTGAGAAAAAATACATAATATGTGGCTTTACTACCCTCACCCATTCAGTTTAAAAGTCATGGTATTACCTACGCAGTACTCGGGACTAGCCCTACTTATGACGCATACCGTCAGTCTTAGGACGAAAGCCGCCCTCTGTGATAAACATTCCGCAAGCGTAAATTCTACCTAAACATGAGTTGGTTTCATTTGGTGTTCTATTCAACGTACGCACTAGTGGTGTGGCATGTTATTTTGTTAAAAATGTAAGAATTCAAAATAAATGTACCAGAAATACAAGGAAACTTTTGAAAAAATATAGATTTATTAAAAAATGAGTCTAATTGCAGGAGCGAGAATGCCGCCCCTAGAAAAGTGCCGCCCTAAGCGGTCGCCGACGTCGCTTACGCCTAGATCCGGCCCTGCCTTTTGCCACTTTCCCGAATCTTTTTCTGGGCCAAGTGGGTCCGAGTTTAGTTTCGAAGTCTTGCCACATGTTAGTGCGGTTCCTATTTCCTTCCACCCCCGTCAGTTTTCCTCTCGCGAACAACTCGTTTTTTTTCATTAAGTCCAGCATTGCTTCATACTGCCGGACTGTAGTTCTAATTGATCTACAAATATTAAACAATTAATACAAAGTTGTGCACACAAACAAGTAAGACTGATCTGACAAACGTACATATATATATATGGTTTTAATTATATAAAATGTAAATGTGGGTTCTTTTATGAATAAAATATGTTTAAACGTGCGATTAAAACGATTATATTTGATAATTAGAAGTAATAAAGTAAATTTATTTAATCTAAGAATCGCAGTGCTGGTCTAAGAAACGCAATTACATTATGGCTCTTAATTTTCTTCCTTGTAGGTAACACCGATACTGCAACATAAGATCGAAGCTAAATTACGTAAATATTATTAAAGTTATTGTTACGAGGCACTATAGTGTACTTAACATCTACAAAAGACTCGCGTCTCGTCTTTTTTGATGTCCGGTCCATGATCGCAGACATCCGGAGCTAAATGCGCTGAACTTGATCCCTCTCGCAGGTACGAGGTTCATAATTAATTAGCTTCCCTATAGAGGGCCACATGCTGTCAGTGGCGGTAAAATAAGTGCACACTCTATGTGGATTAACGGATACTGTCAATGCCATGTAGTTTTACTCACGTGGTACAATAAAAATTCACGTGAACAAAACGCCGATAAAAACAATTATTCCCCCACGATTTCTAAACAATAAAATGAAAGTTACGGTAAAGGCTTGTACAATTAAGGCTAACTAGGGCTTCGCGAACGCAATTTGTGTTGCGTTGAAGATTAGCGTAGCGGTTTGTATATAGCGCATAAAAAGATTGAGGCAGAAAGCCTATGAAAATCATGAAGCAGCAAGCCGGACCATTGCTTTCTCAAAAATTCTGATCACTTGAAAATGTAAACGATTCTGACCTTTCTTTGTTTCTGTCCGAGCTGTCGGGTAGCGGAAATATGATTATTTTGAGGTCATTGAGCAATGTGCATGTTAATACATAGATGTAACTCATGTCCAAGGGTTTTTATTAGGTTGGAGATATATTTATGCCGCGGACTTACTTTCAAAAACTTGCATGCACGAAATTGACAAAATTTCTAATATCTGTCAAATCTTGAAGTCAACTTGAAGTCGATAAATCTGGTGTGATGTTTCGATTTGGTTTCGATGGTTTCTAAAGGAAACTAACGAAATTGAGAAAATTTGAAAAAAATACGCACTTTTAAATGAATTTCCGTACTTTTCCAAACTTGCCCAATTGTCGAATATGCTCTTTTTTCTGCTTTGAAAGTGAAGGGTATGGAGGATTTTCTTGAAATCCTCCATAACCTTCAGCGAAGCGAAGCTTCAGCGTAGCGAGCGAAGCGAAATCTTCAATTCCACTACTGGTAAAAAAAACACTTGTGTGTTTGTTTGTATTTGTGTTTGCGCGCAGTCTACAGACCAAACGCCTGCGTCGATTGCGATGATATTTTCAGGGAGTCTACTTTTGTTCTCAACTTAGACCCCCTGCGTTTTTCAAGGAAATCCCCAATACCACTCCCCTTCAAATTAGAAAAAATATCAATATTCGAAAATTGGGAAAGTTTGGAAAATTACGGAAATTTATTTAAAAGTGCGTATTGTTTGCAAATTTCCCCAAGTTCCATTGTTGTCTCTAGAAACCATCGAAACCAAATCGAAATATTACACCAGATATTTTGACTTGAAGTTGACTTTAAGATTTGACAGATATTAGAAATTTTGTCAGTTTCGTGCATTAAGTTTTTGAGAGTAAGTCCGCGGCATAAATATATCTCCAACCTAATAAAAACCCTTTGACATCAGTTACATCTATGTATTAACATGCACATTGCTCAATGACCTCAAAATGAGTATATTTCCGCTACCCGACAGCTCGGACAGAAACAAAGAAAGGTCAGAATCGTTTACATTTTCAAGTGATCAGAATTTTTGAGAAAGCAATGGTCCGGCTTGCTGCTCCATGATTTTCACAGGCTCTTTGCCTTAATCTTTTTATGCGCTATAAACAAACCGCTACGTTCATCTTTAACGCAACATAAATTGGGTTCGCGAAGCCCTAGTACCTCGTACGCGATACACTTTTCAGGCCACACCTGTTATCAGATCGCAATGAGAACAGTATCTGTGGAATCCTCACACCCTTGGCAACCAATTGAATATTTTACAATCTCAAAAATGTTTGCGATTCTTATCTTTTCATGCGTTTTAAAACAACCCAGTTTCAGCCATTTTCTTTTCTAGTTTTCAAAAAATTGTTTCTCGAAATCTATATTTGCTAGAGATCTTAGTTCATTTCATCTGGTTAACAGTGACAAACAACACATAAAAAAAACATTCGAGCCAAAAATTGTGCAAATTGTGACCAGGAAAGTTTATACCTTTTTTGAAATATTTTTCAAACATTTTCCGAGAATTTTCCACCCAAAAATATTTTCATAGCTATCTTAACTACTACTTCTACTACTACTACTACTACTACTACTACTACTACTACTAACATCCCCAAAATAGAGAAAACTTTTTGGCTTTTATCCTATACTTCCGCATGGAAATTTAAAAGAAAAGCTTCGTTCAACAACCTTAATTAACAGATATGCATTAAGAGACCTTCTTGAAACGTAAATCAACCATGAAATAAGCAGTTCTGACCAACTCATAAGTAAACCACAAATTTACCGCAAACGCGTAGATTTGCTCAAATGAAATCTCTGACCCCCCCCCCCCCCCACTCACACACACACACACTTACAAAATAGGTCCTACGCCCCTGTATGGAGTCTGGATGGGTATGATAATAGTAGATGGGCGTTGATAACTATTCGTATGTATTGAAAACTTGATACACGTTCGCTCTCGTCCTGCTCCCCACGTTTACTGCCCGTCCTATATCGGATTCCGGGAACAGATCTCTGCCTCCTCACCGCACCTAGCGGCAAATAGAGACAACCGCCGCTTGAAGTGAGGTTAACGGACACAACATGTATGAACCTTGGGTTACAACCACTTTTCGCAGCGCCACCGTCGCTGAAAGTCGTCTATTGAAGGCCATCACGGCCCGTGTGTTTGTGTTCGCGGAAAGGCCACAAGAAGGCGGTGGAGGAGGGGGGCGCGGCCGACCGGAAAAAGGTGCGAGTGCCCGGACGGTGCATACCCCCCGCCGTGAGTGACCCCACCCTCTACCACTCAAAGCGTGACACATTTCATAAGGACAGTGTCTGAATTCTCTTTTCAGACAGTTAATAGGTCTATTGGCCTTGTTCCTGGTCTGAGTCTTGATCTTGGCCCATAGGTCCTTATTAAGGAAGGCTTTGCAGTTCGTTATGATAGTATGATATGACTTAGTTCACTGGCTTCTTCCGTCAACAACAAAATTGAATTTCTTATGTGTCAAGAGTTCAAGACCTAGCAATCTAATCTAGCCCAGATGACTAATGTTGCCTACAGTGGATAAGTGGATCAAGACCAATAATTACCTAACAGATTTCGACACGGCATAAGTGCGCACGCCACTTGCATGACGTAAAACCTTGACTGGCATGAGGTAAAACCTTTTAGTGGTATGAGGTAAAACCTTTGTCTGGCATGAGATGAAACCTTGAACTGGCATGAGGTTAAACCTTTGACTGACAACCTTGGACTGAAATGAGGTAAACCTTGGACTGGCATGAGGTTAAACCTTCGACTGGCATGATATAAAACCTTGGACTGGCATAAGGTTAAACCTTTTACTGGCATGAGGTAAAACCTTGGACTGGCATGAGGTAAAACCTTGAGACCAAATTATCCATGTAATGGCAAGAGGTTAAACCACAGTTATAAGGTTATTTAGATATTCTACAAATACCTAGGTATGGCTAAGGCCAAAATTTGATGCTAGTAATTTAGCCGGTAATCGCTGGGGTGCGTTGGCATTGGCAACCTGTTTTTACATCACCTACCAGGCCATGGCACAAGGTCAATAATCAAGGGACCCAATGTTCCTCAGGTGGCTACAGTTACCATGGTTACAGGTGATATTACAACAGACAGCTCCATCCATCGACTGCCGGCGAAACTATTATTGCGGGCGGAGGGCTTTCGCGTAGCTGCATTAGTATTGGCAGTGCTTTTTTATGTGCCGGATCGTACCGGAACGCCGTTCCGGCACCTATTTTCGTTGCAATGAAAAATTAAAAATCGGCGGGAAACATGACGCGGCTGAAGTCATGGTTCCATATATTTGCGCGCGACGATCGCTGGAGGCGTCCAGAGCTTGCATGTTGTTTTTCGTGTGCCCGCATGGGTACAGAGTTTGTGGACATAATGAAGAATATCAATTCTTATTTTTCAACTCAAGTTACCAAAAGGGCTCGTACAGGTGACGAAGTGAGTGTGAGTGATCAAACGGGGTGTGCGAGTGGAAGTGGAACTGCGAATCGAGGTCCTGGGAGTGAGATATCAGGGTAACGCCCCGGGTGGTGATCATGAAGACCACCTGTGGCTGTCAACGACTGTCCTAGCTGCTGGACATTAGAACAAAATAATGAATTTTGCTTGAAAAGCAATTTGCTCTGTTATCAAAACAAGAAGCTTGGCTGCACTACTTGCGTAGAAATTGGAAATCTGAGCAGGGATGAAAATTGTGAAGGAATGGGCAAACTCTGCAGAAATATCGTTTTACGGGGAAACTAGAAAGCAGTAGCTGACATCTTTGCACAAGAAAGTGCATGACCACAAAGAACCGCCTGGCACCATGCAGCAATCATGCTACTTACGGCCGCGCATTGATGGTTGTTGTGGTAAATTGAATTTCACATTCTTTGGATTTCCAGGAGATATTTCGAGATTCTGAGATATTCAATTGGTTGTCAACAGTGTAAGGGTTCCGTAGATATTTGTTTCGTCGCGATCAGATAACGGGTGTGGCCTGGAAAGTGTATCCAGTAAGAGGTAAAATCTTTGCTGGAATTTACATCTTTCAATGTACCGGCAACACAGGGTTGTTTTAAAACACTTGTAAATAATTGACGGGTGAATTTTTTGAAATAAAAATGGTTCAATTGGTTACCAGAAGTGTGAAGATTCCGAAAATATTGGTTTCATCGCGATCCGACCAAAGGTGTGGCCTGGAAAGTGTATCCAGTACGAGGTAAAGGAAGCGACCCGAGTTCACAGCTCAATGAACAGGCTTAAAGAAACCGAAAAGGAGACACTGGACAAAGTGTTATTAAAATCACTGTCCAATAAAAGGGTTGTCGGGCAAAATTTGGCGTACCGCTTACAAAGTGGCAAAATAAACCCAGTAGTTCATCATTTTTAATCAGAAAGAACCCTACAATAATGAAACGGAATAGCGATGGGAGAATTCTGCATTCACAGCTCATCACAGCTAAGGACGTGTCTCAATAGGAGTTTTCGTGTGGAGTCTTGCGCTCTCCACTCAAATCTAGTTTACAAGTTCAAGTATGCAGGACGAGTATGACCGTTAGACCGTTAACTCTGATTTGTAACAAATCAATAGAAAGTGGCATATTTCATGAATTCTTTAAAAAAGCGAAGGTTATACCCTTATTTAAAAAAGGGCAAAAATGTGACCCATCGAATTACAGACCCATTTCGATACTTCCTACATTTTCCAAAGTTTTAGAGCGAGCTGTTTTTAATCGTGTTAATACTTTCTTTAACAAGAACGATGTATTATCTAAATACCAATTCGGTTTTCAAAGTGGTAAATCCACTACGGATGCTGTGAATCATCTCGTTAATCTTATATCATCGTCAATAGATAAAAAATATTTAGCCTTGGGGATATCATGTGATCTTTCTAAGGCTTTCGACTGTGTTGACCTTACGATCTTAAGCAACAAACTAACTAAATGTTGTGATGATAATGATATTATAGAATGCGACAATTCATTTGAACAATCAGTATTTAAGATTACCGTGGAACGTGGTATAGGTATAAAATTACATGGTCCAAGCAATTCAGTTTGTCCATATCTTTAGATTCGATGAAGTTGGATTAATAACTTTGAGGTTATGAGGTTAGGTTTCGACCAAAAACAGAATAGATCAATCAATGTTAGTCAAAATAAAAGTGTGCTTAAATATTATTGTATTTACTACTTGAGCAAATTGATAAATTTAGTTCTCATCAAATCCTCACATTACTGTTAGTAGGTACCTATCTCTCAAGTTTGTTGCTCAAGTCTAATCGTTTCAGAAATCGGACTGCATTTGTGTAGAATATTCCCTCACCAGTGATGCACACAATCTTTTCCTTATTACCAACTAAAGTAACAATGCCTTGGGCTAGACTACATGTTATTATTGTATATACTAGTGATCTTGATGAGAGAAAATCCTTAAAGGTATGAAATAAAATTTGTTTCATCACAACCATGACTAACTAAAACCGCTTACAGGAACTTCACGTGCCTGTAAGCAGTTTTAGATTTGGCTCTGGTTTGTGATCACACGTTAAATAATGACAACGAGACTAACACAGCTTATGGTTTTGAATCAGTGATATAAAAAATCCATTGGTTAGGTAAGTTAAAAGACACTTGTGGAAACCGAAAGTTATTATAATACTATCTTTGCTTGTGAAGATGTAATTTTTAAGTAGGAGAGGAGGAAATCAATGATAAATACACAAGTCATGTTTCATATTATTTTAAATTCAACTTCTGTAATATATTTCTATCTCGACTTTGATCCTTTCATATTTGGTTAATGATATTGGTACAGGTACCTACAGGAACTTGCAGACCTAGACTATTAAAATATATAAATGGTGGGAAATAATTAAATATGAAATAGTATCTGAATATACCTAGTAAAGTCATTTTGTTTAGAAACGAATGGTTCATCCAATCGCACGAAGAAAGAGCACAAGATCTCTTTCCCCCATGTTGTATTCGGAGCACAGTGCCTGCAGTCTGCGTTGGAGGTTGACGTAACGATTTTGAATGGGCTTCTTCGGGCCTTGCCCGATCTCATGCTGCAGAATTGTGGTGTGCACCACGGCTTCGTCTTTCTGTAAGGCTTCCACTGCCTTCCAGAAAGTTGGGTGATCGTGCCCGACGAGAGACAATTAACGGAATGATTCCATGATTCGGCGATATTGTTAGTGCGGTCACCACCTTTTAATGTTGCTTGATGGGTGTTCCACAGAGGAATCGGGAACACCGCGGGAACGTTCTGATTTTTTCCAGAAACGTATGTTTCTTCAAAATACTGCAGTAATTCAAATATTTCGAGAGGTGCGGTCTCCTATAGAACTGCCATACCTTCGATTACTTGATCTGCTGGCAGGAAGGCAAGGCCATCTAACATGCCACAATGGAGCGCTATCTCTTCGCTGTCTCGGACGGCCTCCGTCAACCCCACGGCTTGAACTTTTCTCCATGTGCTCTGACACAGGTGGAAGAAGCAGCCTCGAACTCGAAAATGGTTACCTAAAACGTTCTGCACAGCTTTCATAACGGCAATTTCAAAATCTATTATCACAGTTTTTGGTGAAATCACTAAACCCAGTTCCACACGCTTTTCCCGTATGCCCACCAGCATCTCTTCGTAGATGGGGCGACTTTTCCCAGTAAGGAATGCATAAACACAAGTCACTCCGGTTTCACCGCACTTTGTTCGGATGACGTATACCTGCTCGAAAGCTTATGGTGCCAGTGAGAAATTTCCATCCATAAACCACACGCTTGCACTGGCAAGCAACCTCAGCGCTACCTCGGACGCGTAAATTATTGTTCTGTTGTGTTGGTTTTCTCCGTTGTCAAATACTAAACACGGCTTCGGGTTTTCACCTCCTGTGACTGTAAACTCCTCTGCAACGGTGAAGCGGCGTGCGTTGACTGGGTCGATCGGCATACCCCCATTTCTTGCACGTCGAAGTGTCTGTAACAAAAATTAAATTGTTGTACTTTCGATTGAATAATTTGAAACTTTGACTTATGGAAGTAATGCACTCCTTTTATCAAATAAAATGTTGGGAGATTTTGTGTTAATTTAAGGAATGAATACCATCGATTATTTTACATAGTAGGTACCTTCTTCACTGAATCAGGAGTTCCAATCCGTCGTCTTGCATCGTCGGGTGCGTTCATCAGTTCTTCTGCAAGAATGGCTGATGGGGAGTCGCGGCTCGAGTTGGCCCGGCTCTTGATATCCACTTTAATCTTGGTTACCAAAGCTTTGGTATCATCAGCTGGGTGGTTGTGATGCACCCCGTTTTGAGGATTTCGATACTAACAAAACATGAATCAAAGTATAATGTTAGTAATGTATAGGCTTACCTAAATGCTAGAGCAATTTTTAAATAAAACTATTTTATGAGATTTGTGCGAATTCAAGATATGTAAGTAGTGATATGTCGAACTTGAAAAGATTTAAATATATACTTATACCTACACCTATTACGAATATTTAAAAGCATACTATAGATATGCTTTTATATATTAGTAAATATACCTGAAGTTTCGGGAATACCCGAAACTTTTAGTCTTGATTAATACCTATTTTTATTTTATTTATTTAAACAATTCTCTTGAACAGTATGCATTCAGCAAGGTGGCAAGGTATACAATATATATTCTTAACTATAAGTTAAATCTCCCATAATCTTGATTTCTTCCTTCTTTAATTCTTCCATTTTTCTTTTGTACTCCTTTACTGTTTTTGGCCATTCTGCATCAAATATTCCATCTTTTTGTTCATTCCATTCTTTCATTGTCCTGTTCCAGAAAGAGTATTTTCCAACATCTCTTCTTTTTTGTTTTTCTGTCATTTTCCATTTGTGGTCATGCCTTCCCAAATAGTTACTTCTTTCTAATTTGACTTCCAATTCTTTCCATCCTGAACACTTTCCTGAAATTATTCTATACATATTGCAAAGTCTCGATGTCTTTCTTCTTTCTGCAAGCGTTTGCCACATAAGTTCATTTATCATCTGTGTAGATCTTAACTCTGTGATCTAAGATCCGCAAGATCTTAACTCTTTATATGCATTTCTACATTTTAAGAGATATTTTCTTGAAATTTTGGGATCGTGCTATTTTTGACGTTCTGCAGTGCGTGGTGAGGTGATGTGAGGTGAGGTGAGGTGCGGTGCGTGGTGAGGTCTATTCAAGTCCCGCATGCTTCCTCTGCCATGGAACCTGTCCCTCCTCATTGAAGTAGCTGGTCAGGTCAAGTCGTGTCTGGACAGCAGATCGGGCATAGGTGTTGGCACCGACACGTCGAATAGGTTGCAGGCCTGCGTCGTGTTGGACGATCCTTCTCCAGTCGCCGTCCTGGATGTTTCCCGTCACCGACTCGCTGTCGACGAAGGATGGCGGGCAGTACCTGCGCTCTCCTCTAGGCCTTTGCCTGTCACCTCTTTGCATGAAGTTGTGCAAGCAGCACACTGCTTGGATAATCAGCTCGATATTACTAAGTTTCCCAACAATAGGTCTCTTGAAAATGCGCCATCGGGCAGACATTATGCCGAAGACATTTTCAATGACACGGCGTGCTCGGCTCAGCCGGTAATTAAAAATTCTTTGCTCGCCAGTGAGCCCCCTTTGCGGATAAGGCCGCATCATGTAGCCGGTCATTGGGAAGGCTGCATCGGCCACCAGCAGATGGGGTGATGTCCGGTTCCGTGACCCAGGGATCAGGGCAGGCCCTGGAACATTAATTATTATCATGTATACGGTGTGTACCATTTTATCATCTGTGTACAATATTGCCTGAACAACTTCATACACAACTTTTAATGGGTTTCACTAAAGTAAAATGTGCAATTATACCTGGAACGTTCAGCTTGTCTTGAGCAAGGGCTTGACCGAAGACCGAATTCTTGAACACCCCCCCTTCGCTCTGCCTGCCTGATGCTCCGATGTCAAGGAGGGTGATGCAATATTCGGCATCACAGACTGCCAGCAAGACAAGGCTGTGGGCACCCTTGTAATTATAGTACAAGGAGCCTGCTTTATCTGGTGCCTGGAAAATTTGGAAAGTTGTGATCACGTGTAACAATAACAATGGTATAATCAATTTTACTCTGGTATTTCAAATTTACCTGCATCACAACATGCTTCCCAGCTATCGCACCAATACAATTAGGAAAATTTCATCTGTCATGGAACTGCTTTGAGATGGACAGCCAATAGTCTTCAGTTAGTTCTTGTGGAAATACTATTGTTTTTAAAACCACCCATATTGCACTACACGTTTCTTTTATAATGTTGGATATGGAGCTGACGGAGACCCTGAACCCAAATTTGAGCGAGGCCATGCTATCACCCGAAGCAAGATATCTGGAATGCAACATAGAGTTTAAAATCATGGTCTGCTAATAAAATAATAAAAATTATGTTAACATTAGTACACCTATGTAAACACTCACCGCAAGGTAATAGATAGCCGCTCGGAGGCGGATATCACGTCTTTCCTGAAGTCCTCATGTTTAGTGATGAGTGGGCCAACCAAGTTGAGTAGCTCATCGAATTTGTCAGCACTCATTCGATGGAAATTAAAGAATCCTTCATTGTCCCCTAAGCGCATTTCTGCTATCAGGTTGTGGAAATAACCTTTACTTTTGCGCCGATCAAACAATGGGCGAACTCTCCACTCTCTTTTTTTTTGTCCTGCATAATTAACCTCCAACAAACTAGAGCGATAATTTTTCTACGGTACACCTCGTACTCTACACGATACCTTTCCCAACGTCGATTTCGCACCACTCTAGATTCAATCCACTCCATCTTTCTTTCAAGAATCCTACCTGCTGTCATCGTGACACTAGTCAAGCACATGCCACAGCAGTAAACGATTTGTGTCACTGACGGCTTGTCAGTGACAAGCCTTCAGTGACAAGCCGTCATCGAAACTGCTAGCTGTAAACGCAGCATAGGTAGCCGAGTCGGCCCCAGCGATTGCCCACCCCCTCTGCCCAGAAAGGGTAGCCTGGCGAATTGTCCGCTGGCGAATTGTCCGTCGCCCGAAACGCTCGGCATGGGCGGTCACCCATGGGTGACCGCCATTCACGAGGCCAGCTCTCAGAGGGTGAGACGTTGGATGGATTGGAGCTAAGCAACACTATGCCAAGTCAGGCTTAGGATGGTTGTCCGCCATGCACGTGGCCAGCTCTCAAAGGGAGAGAGGTTGGAGGGTTCGGAGGTCAGCAATACTGTGCCGAGTGGGGCGTTGGATGGGTGACCGCCATTCCCGTGGCCTGCTCTTACGTTTCTTACCTTAACCTCTCGACAGCGTGAATGAGTGAAGGAATCAAGTTCTAGTTTCTCAGTCTAAGGTGCCCTGAAGGTACCAACCGCCTATCCCCGCTGTTGTAAATGTGCGTATGCTTACTCCGGACTAATTTTGTTCATTGCGTGTTCCTTAGCAAGGCGGGGAAGCTGAAGGTCTAGGCGTCTTAAGAGCGTTGAAAACGATTGGATTCACAAGCCACGTTGCGTGGCCAGGGGTCGGTGCAGAGGTTCACGCGGGAACTTCCTACACCAACAATTATTAATGTATAAATCTGGAAAAAAAACCATAGACCGAGAAAGAATCAATTGATGTCGGATGGTAGTTTTTAATACAAGTTATGGTAAACTTTTTCCATACGAGCCACGTAAAAAAGCCGTAAAAAATGGTATTTTAGGCACTTTTTGAAAATGTACACCGTTGTCATTTTTGAGAGTATAATAACCTAACACACCATCCGACATTCAACAACCCTTCAACTACAAATGTATTTTTTTCCAAAACTCTGTGTTAGTATTTGTGACCAGGAGAAGTTCCCGCGTGAACCTCCGCGTACGACGAAAACACAAGCGTTTCGTTTCCTCTTAATACAGTCCTTCGGTAATCAGGAGGGACTAGAATCCGGTGACTCCATTGATGCTACTTTGAAAGGAACATCAGGACCTGGTTCACCAACCTCCCTTCCAAGTAAGCTCAGGTGCGTCATCATCAGCGTCCCCACCTTCACCCTATCCAACGCCCACGCCGTTCCACCAGTGCCACAGGCCGGAGTTGCCAAAACAGAGCGTCGCTGCAAGCACCACCAATCAGCGTCCCCACCTTCACCCTATCCAACGCCCACGCCGTTCCATCAGCGCCACAGGCCGGAGTTGCCAAAACAGAGCGTCGCTGCAAGCACCACCAAATAAATCAATGTATCCGCAGGGCAGTGGCGGCGGTCCACACAAGTCGGCGGTGGCGGCGGACGAGACCAGTGGCGCTGCTGCGGCGACGGCGAGCGGCGAGCGACGGAAGCTGCGGCCGCCGGCGCGACCCGTCATTCTCGTGCACAAGCAGTACCGCGACCTCGAGGGTGAGCCGATCCGCCAGTGGGGGCTTGTTTCAAGGCGATGCGCCCGCCTTCTTGCAACACTTGCAGCACTTGCAGGGTTGCCGGGCTAACCCTGTGCAAGGGCAGGGTTAACAGTTCTTGTCTAATGCCAAACGTCAGTTGCCTGTAGCTATTTGAAGCGCTTTGACAGAGATCGCTGTCAAAACGCACTGTCTTGTAACAGCACACAGTTTACAAAACTTGAGACTTTGTGCAAAGTCACGAATGAGCACGACAGTATGTATCAATCAGAGAAAATTACCTTAACAGAGGGTTGTTTCAGTGTTGAGGCTCCCCTCTGGTTCAATCAAGACTTTGATCATAGAGTTGAGTGGAACACTAATCTGTGTAATGCCAAAGTCCAAGTCCAGGGCAGTCACAAAGAAGTGTACCTAAATTTTTATTAGTTAAGAACGGCTGTCGTTTTTTAGTCTGATTCTCGGGTAAAACATTTCAGTTCCTGTTTCCTCGGTATAAACCATTTGTCAGATTGTGCTAATTCAGGTATTGTACCAACACTTCTATTTTCCAGGATAAAATCACATCCGGTCCAGGACAAAGGATTAAAACCAAAAATAAAGGAGCAGATTTCAATCTGCTTTCGTTTTTTCAAATCTTTCACAAAAGACAAGTCCAGGCAGGAGGTACGACCCTTAGAGCCGTGTGTTTTTGCTTGAAGGCCGCTACCAGAGTGTGGGAAAAATTGTGAGCTTTTGGACTTTGCATTGAAATCGCCCTCATTTCAAACCTTTGCATCAACGGAGATATCCGTTAAAACTTTGTGAAATTTTATTACGCAACTATCAGTATGGGCCCGTGCTACGCACGTGTAGTGTAGTGCCCGTGAGAGCATTGTGTGTACTTTCCAGTTCATGTCTCTAAATATGATAAATTAATATGAATTAAAATTCTTTGCTCATATACAGGGGCGTCGCTAGAGGTTCCAGTTAGGGGATGCTCAGCTTTTCATCAAATTCCAGGGGGTGGAGGGGGGAGGGGTCCGGGCCGCGAGTATTTTAATACAGATCACTTTTGTAATTGCAGTTCAAATTTTACCCAAATGCGCGCTACCTGCCGCGCCGCACGTCTCGCCCCCCTCGCGACGCTCCCAAGCTAGCGTTCGCACTGCCGTCTGGCGTGTTTGAATTCAGCTCCACTCGCCAGGTTCGACACTCAGCTGGCTCACAGTCCAGCCAAACAGCTGTCTGTCTGGGCCAGCCGAGTCAGCTGACCAGAGTGCAAGACTGTAAGTGCGCATTGGAGCTCAGCGGCAGCGTTGCTGTCAAGCCGCACTCTTGTCACATTTCGCGAAAATGTTGTTCATAAACTAAGAGAGTAATAAAGGGCAATGCACGCCTATACCTAACCCGCATATTATAGTCATTAAAAATCGCCCTTCTGGCTGAAGTTTTGATACACGACAAAAGGTAAGCATAATTCCATTATTATGATCGCATCTTTTGATTTGCTTCCAAGCCGTTCGCGTTTTTTACCCTGTTTATCTTGTTTCACTCTTTATTCACAGGGAAGAATAATGCTGGCGACAAAAATGCTTTTTGCAGATTCGTTTTAGAATTCAAGCAGCCACAGAATGAATAACAACCTAGATAAAAGCGGGGAGTTGAACCTAGATGGGTAGGCACACCTAGTACATTTTTATAAAAAAGGTAATCGATATAATATGAGACCTAGTGTAGTACAATCAAACAAGTTCTTTGTTATTCAATTTGGCATAAAGCTTTTCTTGTGTTACTTCTGACAAAGAATAAAGACAATCATGTGTTTATGACAATGCCCTTTGAGGCTATGTGTTTAGAGTAGATACCTTTCAAGATGTGTTTGCCCTACATAACCATTTTTTACCACTTGGCAGTCAATTGAAAGCTAATTTTTTGAAGAATGAGTTGTCCCTAAAGAAACATTATTCTCCACACACAGAGCGAGGTTGTGCTGTGCAGCAGGTCTCTTCCGTGATGGCAGACTTTCAGCGGCAGTTCGCAATGCTGGTGTGCTACGCCTCGGTCGCCCACCAGTGTGACTGCGTTTCCCTGACAGGAGCATCCGTCTCCGCGAGATGGCAGTGGGCTGCACAGGGATTCGCGACCCTCCACGTTTCTTCTCATCCACTGTAAGTGTGAACGAAGATAACTGCATTAGTTTTTCAAACAGCCAGCTCAAATCAAGCAAATTATATCAACTCGCTTATTAAACAAACACAAAATCTTAAGTAGATACCTTTGCCGAATTTGCAAAAAGCAGAAACAAGGGCTGATGCTGTTTTGCACTTTTGTGCCTCTTCAAACATATGCTCAACCCCCAGACAAATTTCTTTCTTTGAAGCGACGAAATGCTCGCCAAGCCATTGGGAGAAACTTTCGCACGCCAACTTGCAGCGCTCACCCCTATCTGCCTCACTGGGCTCGCGTTAGGTTCGTCTGCGACTGACTCTGGAGACTGACTGGCTGCTTCCAGTGGTTGTTCCTGTCCCTGCTGTGGTTCCAGCAGGGGCGAGCGGTGGTTTTTTTGGAAGGGTATGCTTCAGTGGCGTGCAGTGTATAATGCTCCTAAATAAACCCTAACCTATATGTAGTGCCTATATGTATCTGCGATATTATTTTTACTGTTGTCGCGGAGTGCCAGTAGTAGAAAAGCAAACGAAATGAAGTGGACTGTATTTGAAAGAACGAAAATAAAACTGACTTACCAAATTTGTCGACTCAAAACGGTGACGGGGTCACGGCCGGAAATTGTAATCTGATGTGCCTAGGGTAGGTGCAGTTAGGAGCGAACAATGGGGAGGGAAACAGGGGAATGGCTTAAAAAGTAACTTAAAATACACTACTGCCTTCTTGCGTTGAGATGCTACACGTTCACGATGAATAGTAGTTTGAACTGACTAATTGCTAACGAGTGTCCTCTCCGAAAATGAGAGATAACAACAAACGAAACGAAATGCCCTTTTCGCCACGCGAACTGGACGACACCTGAAGAACAACCTGTCGACACGCACGGCCGACGACGACTGCTCATGATACGAGACCTGACCCACCAAAAAGGTACCGGTGTGGTCAGAATAGCTACTAAAACTAACTAGTCAAAATAATCACTAAAAGTACACTGTAAATTGCGAAATGGCGCGAACATTTACAAATAAATAAAAGGCCAATTCGTAAAATGAAGAGATTTCCTATACACGCACCTTCTGATGATTCTACTTGTAGTTAAATTCCATTCGCCGGCTTCGTTTCGCGAACACCTCCGTAACCGAGGTGTAAAACGCTGGCGACAGCTTGAGTTTACAAAGCACCTCCTTTTCGATGGCAAGAAGAGACAGCCGTGACATTCTGTCTTGACCCATCGTCGCCCGGATGTAGGACTTGATCCTTTTTAAAGCCGAGAAAGATCGTTCGACCGTCGCTGTGGTGCTGGGTATGGTCAAAACCAAAGATGCCAGTCGGTACACTTCTGGCAAGACGTTCTTCAGTCCTTTCTTCTGCATATGAGCCACGAGGGCATGTGGACTTTTCCCCCTAAACTCTTCCCATGAATACATGACCGTCAACTCGCTCTTCAGGAGAACGTAGACGAACAGGCCACCATAAAATTCTTGCAGGAGTGTCAATCGCGGTTGTGGAAAATTTAAATGGAAATCCTGGAATGATTGGGGATCCAACAGTGGTATGAATTTTAAACGCTCCATTGACGAGAAGCGATCCGTCAGCTGGAACGATACCGTATTGATAACCTCATTGAAGAGTTTTCTTAACGCCTCCTTCTCCCCAATGTCTCCCCCATCTTCTCTTCGTTTTCTAAGAGGACGAGGTTCCTCTGTTCCACAAAGATGGCTTTTGACGATCACCTCTTCCCAAACGTCGACAAAACGTTCTCGTTCTTCTGTGAGAAGCTTCTTTGTTTCGTTTACTTTCTTAAAGCAGTATGTAATGTCCAGCTCTGATTTTTTAAGAATATCGTAGAGAGCGTCTGTGTGCCTGAATATTCGTGCAAAATACGCGAGGAGGAAAGAGTTTCGAAAGTCCTTCGAAAATGAGCGAAACCCCTGCGCTTTGACTAGCGAGTCACGTTCCAAGTTCCCCGGGTTTTCGTCTGTGAGATAGTCGAAGAACTCGATCAGCTGTGGCTGAAATTCCCACACAGTGTTTACTAGCCGCGATGTAAAAATCCATCGTGTGGGAGCACCTCGCGGCAACCTCTTTGTCGTATAGGTTTTCAGCTCCTCGCTCCGTATCGGCGACTTGGAAAAGTAAGCTGCAAGACTTGACAGGGCTGGAAAGAATACGCGGCATTCCTTAATGCTCATGCACACTTGTTGCAAAATCAAGTTTAATTGGTGGGCAAAGCAATGCACAAACAATGCTTTTGGAAATTTTTCCAAGGTTCAAATTTTTCCTGGTGCACAGTCCGCTCAGATGGCCGGACATCACCGCTTCTCGGTCGTACGTCTGCGCGACGAGCTTGTGTTCATCTATCTGGAACTCGTCAGCTATTTTCAAAACATGTCCGAATAGGCCTTCTGCGGTTTTTTCGGCGCTTACATCAGTGAAACCTACAACTCGCTCCTTCACAGATCCATCTTGAGTGACGTACCGTAAAACAGAAGACAATTGCGAAGAGTTCATTGCATCAGTTGTCTCGCCCAAGAGAATAGCAACAAATGGCGCATTTCGAACTTCTTCTTTGATTTGATCAAGAACAACCTCGCCGACTGCTTCGATAAGGTCGTTTTGAATATGGCTAGAAGTTCCACGAAACACTGTCGCCGTGTCCAATTGGTGTTCCAGAATTCTATCATAACTTCCTATAAGCGTCAAGAGTTCCAAGTAGTGGCCCTTATTCAGGGAAGAGCTGCTCTCATCGTGTCTACGAAAAGGAGCTTCTAGTTTTGCAAGATGGCACACGGAGTCGATTAGCCTCTTCAAAATATCTCTGTTGTGCGAGACAAGTTCATTGTGTTTAGACACATGAATCCTCTGCTGCTCGTCGAGCTCTAAGTCTTTACGTGAATTTCCAAATGTTGTATACATCAGTTGCGATAAGACGTGTTTTTGAGATTTGTGGTGTTTTTTTTTTACAGAAGAACACAAAGAATTGAGGTTGCTTACGCCCTCCTTGTTCCATGCACTTTTGTCTTGTCCGAAAAGCAAGCAGGGCCAGCAGAAGAGTTTGTTCAAAATCGACGATTCTGTCATCTAGGGAACTTTATCGTATTCGGTGGTATGAAAACGGCGAGTGAATGTCTTTCCTTTTTCTTTATGTTCTGTCAACAAACCTGGAATTGCCGGACGCGGTTTTCCTCGTTCAACAATTTGGAGTTTTTCTTGAAAAGTTTTCCGAGAAAATGGAGTTTGCAAGAGCTGGCTGATAATGCAAACTCCAAACATTGCCACTCGATCCATGACGGATCGAATTATCAAGCACACAAGTCGAAATTACAACAACCACTTAACAAAATACGCGCAAACGGACACGGTTCCCATGCGCAATCCCACCCAAGGCGGCGATGGCCGATGACTGACTGCCTGCCCTGTGGCAGTTCTCCTCGTGGCACCAGAAGGAATCTAAGCGAGAGCGGGAAGCCATTTGAATAGGACAGACAACCGCTTTAGCCCAAAATAAATAAAACCACTCCGTATTTATTTATGGTCTGCATAGATAATGATGAAAGTAATTAGCCTAACTTGGAAATTTTGTTAGAAACAATCAAATTTCTGTAATTGTCTAAAATACTAAGGTTGACTTTTGCGAACCCAATATGCGGCAACACTGTCATGCATGCTGGTTGCTAGAGTCGAGCTCTTGGGCAAAAAAAAGGCCGTATGACGTGAACTAGAGTGAGCACCCGAGTTGCGAGCGAGAGCGAAGGAGTGAGCGAGGATTACCCTCCTCCTCACCGCTCACGCGGAGTCCACGCTATACGCGCTGTACGATCGTCTGGCTAGCTTGCGCGATATACGGTGTCACGTGGACGTGTGCTGTGGATATTTCAACGCTGCGCGGGCCGGGTACGTCACTCATAACATCAGTAAAAACTAAAAACATCGACCTGATTCTTTTTTCCCCAGCCAAACTTGTAAATAATGATTGTAAATAATAGAATAACATAAAAATTCACCACTTGGTGATTTGACCAGGGCATGCAGAGCATACCCCGCATACCCTGACCGAACGCCCCTGCGAGCTGCAGACCGTTCCAGTTCTGTGCTGGTTCCTAAACTGCTTCCTGCCACTTCTTTTGAGTAGAGTGGCAACATCCACTTGTTAGATGGTTCTTTCCCTGTTGACAAAATATAATTATAAATGGAGATCTTTTAATCAGAATACTTATTCGAAGTGCTTGAGTTGCAATTTACCAGTAGCAATGAAGTACATTCGCTTTCGAATTTGGACTGTTCTAGAACCATCAGGGGGTTGATCCAGCTTGATCGCCAGCCACACCTGTTGCTTGCAAAAAGCGCCATCACTGCCCACCAGGCAGCGCTATTCCGTTTCGTGCCTCGTAGACGCAATGTTAAATTTCCCGCATTTAGATAGGCTTTTTGGCAGTTTATCCGGAGCTGGCCTTAAGAATTTACCTAGGGTACACAGTTCGAGAGCCTACTGTGATGTTTCATGAATAATACAATTAAAAACTTGAGTATACCCTCGACAACGCACGATAGAGTACGGAGATGCACACAGAAATGACGAAGATTTGAGGCAAGAAAACGAGTTCAAAGTGAAATACGATGTAAATATGATGATTCAAGTTGTCCAGTTGAATTTGATACCAGTTTGCTACCAGTATGGTATCAAGATTTTACACTGCCAGTATGATTTCCAAACTGTATAAATTTAACATTGCGTCTACGAGGCACGAAACGGAAACACGCCACCGGGCACTCGCATTGTCGCAACTCGGCATCT
Source organism: Nemoura dubitans (assembly GCA_921293005.1). Classification (NCBI taxonomy): domain Eukaryota; kingdom Metazoa; phylum Arthropoda; class Insecta; order Plecoptera; family Nemouridae; genus Nemoura; species Nemoura dubitans. The sequence continues at coordinate 49,455,190 of OV121073.1, forward strand.
ATGACGTAGCTCCCTGAGCCAGACTCGCTTGGCACGCGAAACGTATTGTTTCCCAGATCCTGCGTCACATTTGAAATAACAGGTACATAACCAACGAGGTAAAATATATAGTAGACCATAGAGTGGCAAAGCGGCAGCCATCTTTGATTCTCGGCGGCCATTGCTGAAGAGGGCAAACCGGGCGCCGAAATTCAAATTAGAACATACAATTAGATCAGATCCGTGATTGTTTACCAAAAAACAATTGAAGGATAAAGGATTGAATTTATTAATAAATAAAAGGATTATTAAAGGATTAAGGATAAATTTATTTGACGATACCCAACCTGAATTCTGTACAAGTCGAAATGAACAAGTTGCACTAGCAGGTAAATTAAAGCAAATGAAAGCGGCGCTGATGTGTGATCATTGACCTCTGAAAAGAATTATTTTCGTCAAGACTTGCCGTACTTGTTTACCGCGCACCTCTGCTGACATTTCTCTGCATTCATAATGGATCCTAACAGTGAAACAACGACTGTACTCGTTGTTTATCATACAAAGAGCAACATTGAAAGGATTGTTTTGACTCTGCCTGGCAAGCGCCATGCAGCGAACATGGCACCAAATACCGGGCACAATGTATGATTTAACAGTTGAGTTTGCTTATCTTACTTACTTGCAAAATGATTACTGAGTGTTTTTCACTCTACGGTTTATGCAGTTGAAAGCTGCACAGGAGGCTGGCATTATTTGAGGTTAAAATAAGGATCACATATTGAAGAAAACCTAACACGCAAATCTAATTATACAAATACGATAAATATGACATGTAAATTTACAGTGTGCTTTCAACGTTTTAACATACATAATTAATAACAAACTGTCAATTGCGTGCAGATGGCATAGCAGTAGTACCAAACTTTGGTACCTAACAATGGTGGACTTCGAAGTCAAGTATCATTTGACACTTTTACGAATTGTACAGAGTAAAATGGTAAATAATTGTAATGAGAAATACCTTTTTTAATGGTAATTACAAACACTTATCATTTATTCTATGGCATGGTAGGTACACTATGATACGAGATCCCCAATTGGGGCATTTAACTCAAATTAATTATAGTGTATGAGCCATATTATGGCTCATGCTAGACTAACTAAGCTATAACTTGTTTAGAAACAAGCTGGATGTCAACAAGCTTCCACTGAATCCGATTAATAGTTAATTATTTTTATAAAATGAGTCGAAACTCCACATGACACAATGACAGATTCCTGCCTTTTGCCCTCTTCAGCAATGGCCGCCAGCAGTTCGCCGCGACACAGTTAGGCAGCGCTGTAACACCACTCAGAGCCCCTCTATGGTTTACTATATATTTTACCTCGTTGTACATAACAAACCTTTTATAGCAGAATAATGTTTGAAAGATATACTTGCTTTGGCTTACCTCGATTTGCATCAGCAGGTCTGAAGATGGTTCCAGCCATTTAGTGTTGAGCCTAGACTTCATGATGCGCCTGTTGTGAGCGGCATCTAAGAGCTTGCGCTCATAATAACCCTCAAAGCGAGTTATCACGAAGTCGACCATTTGCGCTAAATTAAATGCCTTGACCCGCTCAAACACCTTGTCCTTTAGAACTCTCATAGCCGCTTCAGCATAATTGTTCGTCTGGTTGTTCCGAACGAGTGCTGAATGGCGATAGCAGAGTGCCCATTCGCGTCGTCTCTCCCAGTAACTAAACAAAATGATGGCAAACGTTACCTTTGAACTTGAAAAGCATGATCAGCATGATTTAAAAGTCATGTCAAGCATTTTGTATGTATACCAACTTGTAATTTCGCTGTCTCTTGGCTACATATTATGAGATTCGCATTGGAAGTTGGAGCAAAAACATGCTTTCCACCCATTAATAGTGCATTAACCATCCAAAATCACCACACATCTCAAAATGAAATTCCTTAGGCAAGTAATCGCGCATGTATAATGTAGAACGTCTTGTTTTTAGACACAGTTGGGTTTGCTATACCATGGCTTCATATTTATCATGGCATTCGACTTCTGTTTGTGCATAAGCCAACTGCTTGAAGTGGTGATATAGTGCTGGTCTATCATTTTTAGCAACTCCGCGACTGGCTTTCTGCAACCATCTCCACATCGCTTGCAAAATATGGAAGAGGCAGAGCAGTAAGACAGCATTAGGCCAGACAGCTGCAAGAGAGTTCCTTTCGCTGTCGGAGTCGTCCGTCATGAAGATATGCGGACGTTCAGCTGCCGAAAAGAAGCCATCTGGTCCTACAAGAGCTTTAAGCATAGCCAATGCTTTCTTAAGAGTTATTGCAGCCTAAGATGATGTTACTATGACTCCTAGAGGCACTCCACCGCTCTCATTGTGAGTCAGTATAATAAAAATCCTGTGCCCATCTTTGTCCACTGTCCCAGATGAATCAATAAACACAATTTCAAAAGATTGTGGCGTGTGTTTATGTGCCCTTCTCATGAGAGGTGTGGAGATGGCGATAATTTTTTTTTCTGGAGTGAGCTCCCACGATGCACATGGGTGTTCACACTGCTGGTTGTACATGGTAAGCTTGTCAATCAGAAATTCATTGTTTATGGTGTTGACATGGCCAAAGTCCTTTTCAAACTCTTTCATGTACAGTCTGTAACATGATTGATAGTCTGGGCATTTGGACCTATCGGCAAGTAGAATATCAAAGTTTTCGGAGTTTTGGTCCTGAATTTCGATTTTAATTAAATCCAAAGCAGTAGCTGCAGTGTGGCCTGCTCTGAATAACATTCTCAGCTTCTCCTTAACTTCCGTTGAGACTGGCCGAAAGCGGAGAGCGTCACTTGATTGGAGAGGGTGATTGTGAGACAATCGGAGGTATATCTCACAGGGCATTTTTGGGTCGGGCTTTTTTTTAGCTCGTGATTTGCCTTTTGCAGCCGACACAACAAACTGCAGTAACGCAGGGCAGTTTGTATTTCTCGTGTCCGGTGTGGCTTCCGAGTTTACTTTGTTCCGGTCTGCCTGCATGGATGCAGCCATATCGCCTTTTAAATATAACCGTCTTTCCCTTTACCGAGGGTGTAGATCTAACGGCCCAAAACGTTTGTGATAAAGCTTGGAAAGCTGAAACCCATCTCGCCACCCCATCCTTGTCAAACATATCGACGTTTAGGCGAATATCCGTGCACTACGGCATGAAAAATGGCGTGGTTAAAGGTACGAGGTAAGATTTTCTGAAAAAGGAAATTGTAATGATAATTTACAATAGAGATATGAGTGTTTAAAAAAAATAAGGGTAAGAGCTGGGCGAGTTAAAATCAGTTAAAATCAGTATACTCCTCTTCAGTAAAGTTCATGGCTGCAGCTTCCAGCGAGTAACGCGAGCGCGCGTAGATAGTGAGAACATGTGGGGCGAGGGCGACTTGGCGCATTGAGGTTATAGGATCGCGCGCTGTCAGAAGACAGGGCACGTGCTCGCGAGTCACGTGACAGAACGAACCAGCCAGCATGGTTCGAAGTGAGGGGTCTATGGAGCGCCAGGATGCGTGCTATTGGGTAAAATTTGAACTGCCATAACAAAAGTGATCTGTATTAAAATACTCGCGCGCGGGCCGCGCCTTTCCGTTCCCAGCATTATCCCAGCAGACCTCGCCAAATCAGCCCTTTTCATTGGTTGAACATTCAAACTGTCGTGACGTCACTCCCCCGCGCGCAGAGCCCATGTGTTCGGCGACAGAATTATCTCGTCACCGTGCGCCATAACCCAAATTTCACCGATAAAATTCTCACATGAGCGGCAGAACGTGCCTCGTCTGCTGACTTGCAGGCTGTGTCGGAATTTTCACGTTCTTTCGCGAAACCCAGTATCTCAGAGACTTTAGCGAAGCTTGCAAATGATTGAATTATTTGCGCGGTTATGACAAGGGTGTAGGAACTATTTTTTTCGTGGGGGGGTCAGACATTCATAAAAAATTTGGGGGAAATTTATGAGTTCAAGGTTTTCATTGGAGCAAATCTACGCGTTTGTGGTCAATTTGGGTCTTGAGAGTGGGTTGGTCAGAACTGCATATTTTATGATTGATTTAAGTAGTTATGGTTTGGGGCGCAGCCCCAAAAAATTGTTGAGTTTAAGGTTTTCATTGGAGCAAATCTACGCGTTTGCGGTCAATTTGGGGCTTGAGAGTGGGTTGGTCAGAACTGCATATTATATTGTATGATTGATTTATTCTTCAAGAAGGTTCCTGTACTAAAATTCTGTTTGAATTTTTAGTTCACTGACACATTTTTCGCGGTGCTGATTAAAACCCAGGCCTGTCATTGTAAATATGCGTTGCTATATAAATAAAGCTAGCAGTTCAGCAAAGATTTTAAATACCTATAAACAAAGATTTAATTAAGTAATTTTACCACCAATGGATGACACATTTTGCGCCGCAGGCGACAATTTTACGGTTTCTAGAGTTTCTATAGCCAATATTTTGTCCGAATCCAGCAATTGCTGCATGCTAATACATGCTAATGTAAATTTGGGCCAAACCAACCATGGTTATCAGAATAGGGAATCTTAATTTCAAATTTCCTATCATATAAATTAGAAAGTTTCGTGAAAACTTCAGTCACGGGCACGATCCAGTTACGTGACCCCGGGAGGAGTAAACTGGCATGACCCCCCCCCGGCCCCCAGTGGGGGTCGAGTGTGTCAGGCCGATGTGTTGGGGGGTATTTTACCCCCATCCCCCCCCCCCCCCCCCTTCCTACGCCCCTGGGTTATGACAATCACATATATAGCTGCTGCCCAGGCTATAAAGAACCGTACTCCCACACTGCAGTACGTGCGCCGCTTACTTAGTTCTATTTTAAAGCATAGCGCATGAGTTTCATATGTAACTAATCCAATGTAGTTAATAATCAAACAAAGTGTTAATTAAACTAGCCTAAGAAATGTATCCATTGTATCAGTTAAATCTTGAAAACGATTAGAGACTATGGGCAATCTTTTGACAGCTCAGTGAGGTTATGTCATTCACCATACCTATCTGAGAACTCTTCGGATATTGCTCGGAGTAAACTTATTCATTCACGTATCAATGCATTTGTAGTGCTCAATAGAAAACTGAATGAATAGGTAATCTAGTTCTGGAGTGCTGTTTTTAATTGTCAAATTATGCTACGACAAGACTTGGACGTGACATCTCAGCGCCAACATCGAGCAATTGAACTTGCAGAAGTGTCAGTGGTCCAGTTCCGAAACCTGCTGAAGCTACTGAGCCTCAGTAGGCTCTCAGTAGCGCTTAGCAGATCTGCTGGCTTCAGTAACGGAACGCAATACACGATCTCAGCTCAGTGGGTTTGAATTTTCTAAGTGGCAGTGTTCAAAGTTCTCAGCTCTCAAGTAGCCGATTACATTACTAGATTAACACAACTAGATTACATTAGAAAAATACGAAATAATAATTTGCTTACTTGTTAATAGACGTTCTTATTCTTCTCTACTAACTTTCAACTAAAAGTAACCTCGCAAACACCACACGTCAGATCTGATTTGTAGCCCGCCATCTTGAAATTTGAGTTGACTGCGCTCAGTAGGATTGACTGAGGCCGAAACCTCCAGTCAACTTCAGTGGCTTTCAGCAGGTTACGGAACGGCCAGCAGGGTACAGCTCAGTCACTGTGATAGGTTACGGAACGGATCTCAGTAATAGCCTGTACACACGACGGACTCCCAGTCCGCGGATTCGATCCGCGGACTGGGAGTCCGTCGTGTGTATAGTAAAACGGACGGGTTGAGAGCCCGTCCGTCGTTTGGACATCATCTCTATATTTCGGACTGGATCCGTTTGCCTCGACCAATGAGCGGTTCTGAAGTTAGCACGTGACAATTGAAGCCAATAGCATCGCAGCACTGATATCCTTCCCGCTGGCCGCCATTACTGCCTATATCTACAGCAGAATTCAGCGGGATTGTAGTTTTTCCACTTTTTTTAATATTTCTATTTAATAATGGCACCAAAAAAGTTACTGTTCTGGACCCACGAAAATGAGTGCCAGCTCATTTCTCATTTCGAGGCGAACAGATTTCTATGGGACCCTAAGCATCCTAACCATAAAGCGGCCAAGAGAAGTGCCTGTCTGGACGAATTGGCATTGCAATTCGATTACAAGGTTACAGGTACGTCGTCTCATAGTTAAAACACATGTTTCTTCACAAATATTTGTTCTGTAGCTTTATTCTGTTACCAGCATTTTAATACTTCATTTATTGTAACTAGTTGACGAAATATGGAGCCGCTTCGAGTCCCTTCGCTCCACTTTCCGAAGCAACCACAGGACGGCAGTGGCCAGCGCTGCAAAGAGTGGGAGCGGGGCAGATGATTTGTTTGTACCTACCTGGGTCCACTACAAGTCGCTGCTTTTCCTAACGGATACATACACCCCAAGGGCATCAAGAGGCACCCCGATAGATTTTATGCAAATATCCATAACGGAGGACTCGTCGGCATGTTGCTCCACGGTAAGTTTGTAAAGGAGCGGAATTGAGCTCACGCGGGCTGTCCTACAACCTGTTATCTACGTAGCGCTGTAGCTCCTGGCTTCCAACGGACCTCATGGCCAAACAAGCTTGTTGACAGAAAAACTTAGGGTGGAAAACCTACAGCAATTTGAACGCAATGGCATTCAGGATCCATAGTATCTTTGTTCAGGATATTGTAATTATGGTTCCCCTTGTACAGTCAAGAGAAACCCTTTAAATGTTCGGATGCATCAACTAAATGGGTGTGTGCTAGTAATTGTTGGCTTAAAAAAACCCAGTGTCCAAAGTTTAATAATACCTGGAGTTTTATTGGTGTGGTTGGTCTAGCGGTTGTTTTACTCTTGGCGCACTCCAGGTTTTTGACAATATTTATTCTTATTTCAGACTATTCAAGAAGGAAGCTTCTTGGTTAACGACAATGGCAGCACCTCACAACTGGTATCGCCGCCAGCCAAATCGACGTCTTCCTCAGAAGCGTCGACATCTAAACGCAGGAGGCTCGACAGCGTCGACAACAGTGCAGACGCAGAGCTGATGAGCCTCGCTAGAGAGGCGTTCAGCATCAAGGAAAATGAGTTCACGGCCTGGGGCAAACATGCTGCGTTTGCCTTGGAAAAGATGTCTCCTTTCAACGCCGCAATGGCGAAGCTGGAGATGGACAAAATTTTACTAAAATACCACCCAGAAAATCCTAATAAACCCCAATAGACTCGTCATCAATTTTGCCACCAAAGTGTACTGCATTTGAAATTTGAGTTTATGTGTACTCTGGAATAATAACCACTCAATTTATTGCAAAGTTTTGTGCAATTGAGTATATTTTTTCAAACCTGATTCCGTATTCCCAATTATTTAAACCATGCCTCACCAGGAAAAGTGTATTGTACTAAAAGGAGAAAAGCAAAGATAGTTAAGCATCAGATAGATTCTGCTAATGCACCTATCATTCGAGCAATCCATAATAAGCGTTGATATTTTGCAGCTCGGCATTCAGATTATGTTTGGATTCATTTTAGAGGATGCAGTTAAGGGATTTTTATAATGGGTAATGTATTTAATACCACACAGTATTTACAAAAAGTTAATTTCATTTTTATTTCAAAATTTTATGATAGTAATGTAGTAAAGACATAATTCTAGGTAGTTGGAAAACATTGAATTGCATTGCATTTTGCAAAAAACCTACACAATCATCCGCTCCTGCCATTCCCTGGCTCCAGCGCCACTGAAATACGTGCAGAGCTTGTCACGCATCTCCCTTGCAGCTAGGGCTGTTCGGTTGCCCCCTTGCTGGCCGATAGCTCGTAAGCCTCCAGGCTCCGGCTCTGCTCTCCAAGCTCCTCTGTGGGCGACACCGTTGTCGATATCTTCCCAGTCCACAAACTCCCTCGGAGTGTATTCCTGCTGTGCAATCACGTTGGTCCTCAGCCAGTTGTGAATTGCCACAGTGGCGAGAACAATCCGCTCAACTTTGGCTGGATGCAGCCGAATTGGCGAGCGGTAAATTTGGAACCGATTGGCCAGGATTCCAAAGAAATTTTCAGACCGGTTCCTGCACCTAGAGAGCCTGTTGAATAAAATGTCAATTAACACTCTGTGCTACTGGTTGTTTATGGGTTTCATTTCACTTCCTGATAATTACCTGTAGTTGAAAACCCGTCGTGGCATGTTGCCTCTCATGTCAGGACCCGAGTATGGTTTGAGCAGAGTTGTGGACAATGCAAACGCGTCGTCTGCTACGATGTGGTACGGTATGACCACATCGGGGGCTCTTGGAAGCGATGCAGGGGCCGGAATATTTATGGTATTTTCGTCAATTTTCCTTTTTAGTTGAGTCTTTCCCCAGACACCTCCATCACTTACACGACCGTTAGTCCCAACGTCGCAGAATATGGACTTGATGTCCCCATCCACCAAAGCCATTAAAACAATGGAGAATGTCCCCTTGTAGCTAACGAAATTAGAGCCACTCTGTGGGGGAGGATCTACCATAACATGTTTTCCGTCGAGGGCGCCAATGCAGTTAGGATAGTCCCACCTATCATAACTGTGACGTGCTATTGCCTGCAAACAGAGAATGAAAGAATTCTTTCAAAATTCTTCTTCTTTCTTCAAATTATACTGTGACCATTGTTTCATATATATATATATATATATATATATTATGAAACCAATATATTTTACCTTCCATTCATCCTCAGTTTGGGGGCAGCGAACGTACTCTGCAAGAACAGAGTAGATCGCATCACACACCTGGGGCACAATCTCACCAACGGTGCTGTGGCCAACACCAAATGCCACACTTAGCGACAAGAATGATTCGCCTGAAAGACAGAATTTTAATTAAATATGGGATTGTAATTAAAGAAACTAAAGGTGAAAAAGCAAAACAGTGACCAGACTTGCCTGTCGCAAGGTAACGCAAGGTGATGGCTAGACGTTTTCCTGCCGGTATGCACAGGCGCATGTTAGTGTCGACGCGCTCAATCAGTGGAGTGACTTTGTCTAGAAGATAGTCGAAGGCACCCGTGTCTAGGCGCAAACAGCGGCGAAACATATTGGGGTCCGACTCCTTCCAATCTCTGTAAATTGTTTCATAGTGCCCTTGTTGCCCATATTTAAGCAGCCAATCCTTCACCCACACGCTTCTATTTACAGTTTTTCTCGCTGCTTTTCTTCGCCGCCTTCTTAAGATTAGCAGGAGAGCGAACCCTCTTGCCATATTTGCTTTATCACTCATCCTCGCGCTTTTAAAAATTAAAGTATGTGCTCTTGACCTATACTCGTTTTGAGGTTAGTTTTCGAGCTTGACAGCTGACAGACGGACTGGATATGCGCGCGAAATCCGCGCCGTGTGGCTTGCCAGTCCGCCGGATTTGAAGTCCGCGGACTGGGAATCCGTCGTGTGTACAGGCTATAAGATTTGTTAGTGCGCAGTAGCTTCAGCAGGTTTCGGAACAGGACCACTGTCAGATCTGGAATTGCGCGAGTGGCGCGAATACTTTGACTGTTGACAGCACAGCGGTTATTCGAACACCTTCCATAAATTCGGTTTTACCAACGTAGTGATCTTCCGAGTCCACCAGCGCGGAGAATTACAGTTTCATTCGTTCCGCGGACTACGGCTCAGATATTCCTTGACACGGAGCTTTTGGCGCGGGAGAGTGACGTCACGTCATTTTGAATGTTCAGCCAATGAAAACGGCTGATTTGGCGAGGTCTGCTGGGCTAGTGCCGGGAACGGAAAGGTGCATCCGGGCCACGGCTCCCGGGGAATTTTTTGTGAATCAAGGTCATTTCCAAGCAAATCTATGAGTTTCAGAAGTTTTTAAGCATACTTGGCTCCACACACTTTTAGTCAATTTGGAATGTGCAAACTTAAAAAAGCGAGTCTTTCCTGTGGACACAATAATTTTTTTTCTGAATTCTACCGAGCGGCGGAGACTACCGAGAGTTTCTTTGTAAGGAAGAAATGAGCCGGGCCGGATCGGAAATGAAAGATACCTAAATAAACTCACCTAGAACGGCTTTATTATTTTGCTTATGCCACAAAACCCATTAGTCAGTAAAAAGATTCTCAACACTTTTTCTGGGCAAACATGTATCGAAATTCCTAATTTTGAAACAGAAATGATTGGGGATGCTCAACCGATGATTGGGGATGCTCTAGCATCCCTTTAAAAGGCCTTACGACCCTCCTGCTCATGTCAGGGGCAAAATCGCCCCCGCCCACAAAGTTAAATAAGTTAACCCATATATTTATGTTAAAACCCGTATTTCTTATATTCCGTGTCTATAGGTACGTACTTGGTTCGGTTTCACTCCGAAAGCACACTTTTTCCATCAAAACTGAAACATGTTGCTAAAAATTGTTTGTTTTTATGTTTTGCATGAGGGCAAGAAATGATAACGTGTGAAAACGGCTAAATTTTGACATTAGCAAAGTAAAATCATATTTGGCTGTACTGATTCCACTGCAAAATTGATTAATTCAAACTTCTTGCTCCAAGTCAACGTCATTCGTATTTGTAACTTTATATTATTAATGTTCAAATTCATAAAAATGGTGTAAAAAACATCTTTTTGCTCAGTCCATAACATTTCTTATACATGGACGTTTCCCCAAAAACCTGAAGGTGCATAAAATATCTGCGTTTCATCCCTAATCTCTTTGAACAGATGTCAATTTATGAGACTACCTTGCCAGCCTTGAAAGAAAATAAATAAGTATTTTAAATAATATATAGTCACAACTCACTATCTACTTGCTATAAATTATTCCCACACTGGTCAATCTCCTGTTTTTTAAAGAAATCAAATCAATTGCTTGCAATTAATTGGAGGTCTTCCAATGGAAGTTTCGCGTTTGATATCCGGTTTGACATTTGGAATTTCTGTGATATACCTGTTGGTCATTTTGGCCATCACTGCTTTGTGGATAAATATCAGATATTCACAAAACATGCTTAGACCTCGTTCACACTACAGACTTGATCAAGATCAACTCTCTATACCATCAAAGATGGCGTTGATTGGGTTTCCACAACTCAGTAATCTATTTAATCGTTATGAAATCATTCGTCAATCGTCGTGAACGCTAGGAAGAGTTCGTGATTATTTCAAAATCCGCCACCGGAAACTTTGCAACATTAACCTGGGAGCGTGTTCCGTGTGCTATGAGCTCGGTGATAAAGTGAGGTTAGATTCGTCGCGATTTCCGGTTGTGTTCGTTTCCTGAGCATATTCCGAACTTGTCCGAATGACTTGATCATGATCAAGTAAGGAAACAAGTGTGAACACCAACTGACTTTTGAAACCCAATCAACGCCATATTTGATCGAGTTGAGGACTTGATCATGATCAACTCGTGTAGTGTGAACGTGGTATTAGATTCTAAAGCAAACAGTTGGAGGCAAACTGTCACCCAACTGCACAAATGACTTCTTTTCCGTAAATATAAGCGCAAATCAACAAATTTGCTCAAAATATATTACAATGTTTCTAAATACATGTATTTGAAGTCCATTAATAATAATAATAAGTTTATTGTCACTCTGAAACATATATATGTTATTAGACAATAATTTCCTTAAAATTACTATACACAATATTCTCTAACTTAATAAAAACAGGTCTTGATTAAAACTTTGTCATTATCTTAAGATTACAATACACAGTATTCTTTTACTGAATAAAAACATATGTCAATTAAAAACTCTTTGATGCTATTTTGCAGATCTTTCCCTTTCTTTTCTTTAATCCTTGTCGGTAGCGCATTGTAAAATTTTGCGCCTGCATATTTAGGGTTTGTCTTAGATATTTTTACTTAATTTTGTTTGATTTAAAATTTCTATTTGCCCTTGTCCTTCCATTAAGATCAATGTCTTCATGTGTACAATCGTTTATTTTGAACATTATCGTGTTGTAAATATATAGACAAGGGATCGTCATGATATTAAAACGTTTAAAAAGTGGCTTACAGGAGCCTTTTATGTAAAATTCTGCTGTAGGGTTTGCACTTGCCGTAGCCATATATCTTAAGGCTCTCTTTTGTAAGATGAACAATCTTTTGGTTTCACTGCTATGTCCCCATAGTATGATCGCGTATTGAAGTCGGGATCGAACAAATGCATAATAAATTAATAAAGCTATTTTTAACGTTGCAATTTGCATTATCCTCTTAATTAGGTAACAGGCGGAGGCTATCTGCGGGGCTAGTTTACTGACATGGCCACGCCAATTTAGATTGTTTCTTAGGAAGAGTCCCAGGAATTTGTACTCTTCTACCTCGTGGATGGCAGTTTTGTTTAAAACTATCAATGGGCTGAACATGATATTTTGCAGGGGCCTCCTAAATTGCATTTACACCGTTTTTTCATTGTTTATTATAAGGTCATTATTTCTGCTATACTGGCTCATTTCGGCAACCGCCTGATTACACAATGAAATAAATTGCTCATTATCCTCGCTGGTTTTTGACACGCATCTTGCGACGTGTTGCGTTGTGTCATCAGCGAATATGGTCATTTTCCCTGTTGTAATGGTATTTTGCAGGTCATTAATAAAAAGGATAAACAAAAGAGGCGCTATTGTTCCTCCCTGGGGGACCGCAATGTTACTTGTAATTTCATTCGAGAAGTGCAATACGTTCCTTTTGTCCATTAACCCCACTACCTGTTTTCTATCCTTCAGATATGTCTGTATCCATGAATGTGCATTTCCTCTTATCCCATAATTTTTAATTTTTTCCAGAAGTATATCATGGTTTACACTATCGAAAGCCTTCGAGTAGTCGTAAAAAATGCCTATCGATTCACTTTTATTTTCCATTGCATTAATTATTTCATTTATGAAGGAAGCTAGGGCAGTTTGCGTAGATTTGCCCACCCTAAATCCATGCTGGCACTCTGCTAATAGCTTGTTTTTTTTTTCGAGAAAGAACGTCAGTCTTCGACACATAGCTTTTTCAATGATTTTAGAAAATCCACTTTGTATGCTTATTGGTCTAGTTTTTGATTTCTGTTTTTTCTTTGATGTTGTTAATGTTGATTCTGATTTTTTCGCTTTATCACTGGAACTTATTTTCTTTGCTTCCAAGTTCACTACGCTCGCAAAATATTTGTTGAAGTGATTGGCGTTTTCTTCAAGAGATTCTTCTAGTTTCCCGTCAATTTCTAGTACTAAAGAGCTTTTGATGTTAGTTCCTTTTTTGTTGTTTCTATTTTCTTCAACTAATTTCCACGATGCTTTCCCTTTATCCTTCGCCATGCAGATTTTTTCTTCGTTGTGCATTTTCTTTGTATTTCTTAGTGCCCCTCTGTACTTTCTTCTTAATTGCGTGAGTTCTACGGTCGCATTTTCACGTTGTGCAGTAAACTGCAGTTCATTTTCTAGTCTGTTTATTTCGGTGGCCATTTCTTTCATTTCATTTGTATACCATGGTTTCTTACCATTTCTCCTTTCTCTCCGATTCTTAATTTTGGAAAGTGGAAATGATTTATCAAAGTGCCCAGTGAAAATTCTAATAAACTCTTCGTACTTTTCATCAACTGTGTTTTTGCTCGTTCCCGATGCCCAGTAGGTTTCTCTCATAGCCTGTTTAAATGAGTTGATTTGCTTTTCCTTACATGATCTTCTAATAACGTAGTCTTTGGATGTGTCAGTCTTCTTATTTACCCCAAGGCAAAGTACAATGCTGCTGTGGTCTGCAAGGCCGAGGTCTGTTACTGTGCTTTTCACCGTCGAGTCCGTATCGCGGTAGATTAGTGAAAATATTGTCGATGCAGGTAGCCGACCCTTTTCCCTTCCGTGTGGGCTCGTGCACTGTCATTAATAGGCCATATGATTTAAAAAGTTCGACGATGGTGTTTGCATTGTTATCAATCATAAAATTTGTGTTAAAATCTCCAGTAATTATTATACCTTCGTCTCTTTTACATAATACAGACATGAGCCTGTTTAGTCGATCAAGAAAAATTTTAATATCCCCTAGCGGCGATCTTAAACACTGCAAATGCGCCAAATGCAAGTGAAACCACTCCAAAACTTCTGCTGGTGCTTTAATAGGCGCAAATTTTGCCTTGCCAGAGGGAAAATCACATATTTCGCTTTATAATATGTATAAAACTGTACAGATCCAGCCTATAATCAAAAAATCCTTGGAGAACTTAATTTCGCATTTTTTAAAACCTTAAACGCCAAGTTTCGTCCAGTTTTCGCGACGTGGCATCAAAATAGCGCAAAAGTGGAATACATACCTAGTCCGCGTTTTTCGACTGTTTTTCATAAACCGGATTTTAATTATATATGACTAGCAGTATGGGCCCGCGCTACGCACGTGTAGAGTACGGCGGATGAGAGCATGTTTGTACTATCCAGTTGTATCTAAATATGAATAATAAATATTTAATAAAGTTATTATTTGCTCATATAAATGGTAAAGAGAGAAATGCCCCCCCCCCCCTCCCGCCCATAAAATTGAATGTGTTTGACCTCTCAACCCCCCCCCCCCAAACCCCGGGAGAAAAATGACATTAATGAAAATAGAATAAAGTCCAGAAAATTTGGCCCAAAATATGATAATATCTTGTAACAAAATCTGTTGCTAACATCATAAGAATAAAATGCATAATTTTTTGCGATAAGGTACCCGATAATTGCAAACTACAATCTACAAATCAATCATATGATGTCAATGCAAGTACTCTATGCTATGCCCACAGGGATTGCTACGAAACTCTGCGAAGCTAGGGGGCAAAGTAGATACAATAATGTGTATAAGAACAAAATTTTCAATTCATTTTATCTTAACTTTTGAATCATTTGGTATCCTCTTTATATAGGCACAGAATCGGAAAAGCTTTTGAAAACTTTTTTGTCTGGGATGGTGCACCCCCCCCTACCCCCCCCCCCCCCCCTCCACCCCTAGGCATATCGTAAATTTAATTTAAATGTGCCCTCCGAATTGCTTTTAAAAGAACATATAAAGTACAGAATACCAATTAATTAAACATCCCGTTAGAATTTTTTGAAAAAAATTTTGCGTTGGAATAATCGCACATTTTCGTTTTGGCGTGGCACCTCCACGTGACGTATCCTTGGGGATCGGCTAGCGCCAGAAGCATGAGCTCGGCCGCGCTACGCAGTGGCAATTGCATCTCAATGGACAGCGACAGTACATCGAATTGTTGTAAAGGGCCATCTAAAATACGAGCGTTGTGTCAGTAAGGCGAGTGCATTACTGAGCACGGCTCTTGCGATGTAATTACAAAAAACATTGATGTGCTAAAAAAAACAGACACCACAAGGTATTTCCTGTCAAATAACTTTCTTCGTCTCCTTTCTTCGTCTGGTTTCACATTATTTTCCGCGATTTCAGTTTGAGAGAACTTCGGATCCATATACTACATGGAGGTCCTGCCATTTTCACTCCAAATCGACAAGCGACCCGACCACGAAAGCTATACTTGACACTGCGTAGCGCGGCCGAGCGCATGCTGCTGGCGCTAGCCGTTCCCCAAGGATACGTCACGAGGAGGTGCCGCGCCAAAAAGAAAATGTGCCATTATTCTCACGCAAAAATTATTTTCAAAAAATTTAGACGGTATGTTTAATTAATTGGTATTCTGTACACGATGTGTTCTTTTAAAAGCAATTCGGAGGGCTCCTTTAATAATAGCCATGAATTATTAGGTGCGAAATACATCCCAAATGGCCGAACAGCCGGTTAAAATATAGTGCTACTGAAATGTCACAATTCCCAAAAATACTAGAAAAACCATGCTTCCGGGCCTGAAAACCACCAAATATCCTCTAATCACAATGAAACCCATCTATTTAAGTGTACTGACCTGACATTCTGCTGACACATGAATGTTTACCAAATTTGGTTTCACACCAAACAAATTTTTTTTTATAATGGTATGTGTTTTTGGTTTCCTTTCGCGCTAAATAAGTTAACGGTTGAAACTTGACTTAAAAAAGCTGACATATTACTGAAAAAATATAATTAATGTGCACTTAGTCCTGTAACTTGAATTAAAGCAACTAAATATCTTTCAAATTAATCATTAAACGGATGCAAATCAACATCTTTTTGCCCTGTGTAGTTTATTTCTTTTCGGATGAATATCTGCCTAAGAATCTGCAAGAGCATCAAACATATAGGTTACATCCCTTGTCATATTGAACAGATGCCAATTTCAGATAAAACTTTGCCAGCCTAGAAACAAATAAATATTTTCAATAATTTATAGTAACAAGTTACAATTCGCTATCTAATTATTCCCGCACTGGTCAATCTCTTGTTTTTGACGGAAATTAAAACAATTGCTTGCAATTTGGAGATCTCCTATTCAATTGGAAGTTTCGCGTTTGATATCCGGTTTGATGTTTGCAAAGTAGTTGAACGAATTTCTGTGATCTACCTGTTGGTAATTTTGACCATCACTGCTTTGTGGATGGATTTCAGACATTCACATAGCTTGCATAGAAGCAAACAGTAGGTGGCAAACTGTCACCCAACTGAACAAATGACTTCTTTTCAGTAAATATAAGCGTAAATCAGCAAATTTGCTCAAAATAAATTATAATGTTTCTAAATACATGTATTTATAGTCCATTCAACACTGCAAATGCGCCAAATGTAAGTGAAACCACTCCAAAACTTGTGCTGGTGCTTTTTGCCGGTCAAAATTTTTCCTTGCCAGAGGGCAATTCATGTACTTTGCCTTAAAATATGTCTTAACCTTTACAGATCCAGCCCATAAACAAAAAATCCTTGAAGAATTTAATTCTGCACCGCTTAAAACCTCAAACGCCAAGTTTCGCCCAGTTTTCGTGACGTGGCTTCAAAATAATTGCAAAAAGTCCGCGTTTTTTATCTGTTTTTAATCAACTGGATCAACGAGTCTCTAAATGGCCCAGAGTGGTAACTGCCATGTTAATCGCTATTCGCTTAAAGCAGCGCATTCTGTGAGACAGGGAAGGGAACTAAACCATCCAGAGGCTTTCTTGATTCATTTCTGATTTGATTATCAAGAGGGTCTTGTCTAGGGCCTAGATATACCGGCGCACGCGCAGTTCACCATCAGATTGAATTCAGTTTCAAACCTAAAAGCTTTACTTATCTGACCTGTGAAATTTGACAAAGTAAACTAAAGTGCTTCTATGTCACACTTTTTGTGCCTTGGAAATTTAAATTTCCTTTTCAAATAACACAAGTCAGTGTTTACCTATAAAATATTTTAACTACTGGAGAAAGACATTCGTAATTCATTATTGTAATAACGACGAGATTTATTTCTTTGAACACATTCACAATTAGACATAGTAAGGAACTGTCTGAATTAGAAACGGATCTATTACTTACAACTATTATATAAAGCTCAAAATATGTATAATACATATTATAAAACGTGTTCTCTAAAATCAATGGATAGTTGATGGAATTTCATGGACAGACAGGTAGTTCTAATATCTTGGAATGTCTAGGCAATCTTCACGAAAATTGCAATCATGTAGAGGAATAAAATTTAATCTTATTATTGACGATGACCATTGATGAGATGTTGACGATGACACATTTTTTTTCAAAAAACACCGGTATCAGCTGATGTTCCTGGAATATGAACATTGCAACTTCAGGAATAGGTTTTCAGCACACATTTTTAGTTCCCAACTTTTTTGAAAATCTATATTCAACTCAACTCCACAACATGTTTATTTTACCTGAACGTTTTTTTTCAAACATACGTGCCAATTCTTCCAACATTTTCTTCTTGGTGGATGATTTGTCACAGGATGCCGTCTTTGAAGTGGACTAATCTGTTGTGGCTACCATAAATTAGTATTGCCGCAATTCCTGAAAAGAATATAAATGACTCAATGAGCTTTCATATATTATCCTTGTATAAAAACAATAAGGAATATCTCAGTACATGACATCCATGAGGTTTCATATTAGATTTTAAATTAGGTACCTACCGTTGGCTGAGAAGTCGAGACACCCTTTTCTGATGATTGGAAGTCCTCTTCACAGATCACAGGGCTTTTCAAGGAGATTTTATGACAATAAACAAATAATTGTCTAAATACTCAATATTGGTAGATATCTCTTGAACATTTCTTGATATTTTGAAGAGAGAATTTACCAGATTTATAGTGTTCTTAAAATTACAAGTTCAAAAATGGTCAAACCTTGGCCGAAATTGAACATTTCTTGACAGCTATGCAAATAACTGAACTGACCAATCTTGGCCCATTTGAATTTTGGAGTCATACGTCGTGACTGGCCGTGACTGTCAGGAAGCGCCTCTAACGGCTAGGGAAAGCAAACTCACAAGAAAAATGTTCCCTATCCCGCTTGCCACCCCCGAACTGGATTTTAATTATTTAGGACCAGAGCCAATTAAAAATGGCCGACCAAAAACAGCTGATTTTTTTAACCTTTTTAGTGAATGACTTCCAAGCTACACGTTGTTTTTCGATCAGAAAATAGTATTGCTTTGTGTTGCTACTTTAAACACTTTACTTCCTGTCTACAAACCAGTCAAACAAAACTGAAAAAAAGAAATCAAGACGTTCAACATAGCCCCACTTTTCAATTGTGAGCGCCGAACTTTGCGCGCCGCAGCAAAAAGTTCAACATGGTTGAAGCTTCTCTTATAATACGGGAAACTTCCACCAAATAGCATGGGCTGGATTAGCGACACTAGCGTCAGCGCTACCTAGGCGGCAGGGAATGAACTTATCGCCTTATTAAAACGGCCATTTGGAGACTGCCAAAAACGATCGCTTCATTAAGTGATAAATTGATATAGAAAACATTTATTAAAATATATCTTGTAAAAAATAACTCTTCCACCATATGTTTATTAAATTTAAGTAATAACACAGGGAACTACACGGTTTTCTGTACACTGAGCCACTCTTCATTTTGTTTGTTTTACATAATTTTATTAATACCAAGAATTTGAGAACATTTTAGACCACATGTCGATGCTGCTTCGATGGTTTCGGCAAGAGAGCACCTGGTAAATGTCCTCCTGAAATCAAGCACGTACATATTCATTTAATTAAATGTAATCTCGCTAGCAAAAATTTCAGCTGATATCAGCTGACATTTTGAGCTGATTTGAACTGATATGAGCTGACATGAAGTGATACCAGCTGGTGCCAGCTGGTATTCTGCCAGCTGGCCGTAGATTAGCTGGTGTCAGCTGACAAAATGAGGTGATGTCAGCTGGCGCCAGCTGGTATCCTGCCAGCTGACCAATGGTCAGCTGACAAATGAAGTCAAGTCGATGTTTTTTAGCTTCGGCGATCTTAGGAGAACATAATTGCGTGTTTTTATCTAAAAAATTAGCAGGACGCTCTTCAGAATATTTTTTAATGCAGAAAGCAGCTAATCGCATATTTTCATATTTTATTGACGTCTTCAAAATGTCGTTACTCAGTCACATGCTATTGCAATTGCACAGTAAAATATGAATACACATAATAAATAAGAGAACCGCGCCTGTTCAAACCACTCTTGCTCTGCCATTGGTCGCAGCTCAGCCATTGGCTGACAGGCATCTTTTCTCAGAACTGTCATGGCGTCGTACCAAGCGTCACTTGAGTGATGCGGTCGGAATAAATGTTAAATTTAAGAGCATAACAACGCAGGCTAGTTTATCAGTGAGGTGAATTAAGAAGCTCGTCGAATAAGTGATGTTATAGCGTAGAAGTCGTGTGTGTCGTCCGCTACCTGCCGGGACTGCTCAAGCTTGTTCTCTAGCAGAATCATTGAAATTGACATTGTGCGTGTGAAGTCATTATTAATATCACTCTCTACTTCAAAAGACTATGCAACTCTGAAAATCGCAAGAAAGACGACAGGCGTCGGCGAATAACGTTTCCCAGGCAAAAGTAAGTTTATTTCCAAACTCACTTTCCACAGGCCTAAATGCTCTTTCAAATATAGTGAATATGTCATGAAGCTTTTTGTAGAAAAAATTATAATTATGTTTTAGAGCCCAGAGTTATGCTAATTTGAAATTTGTATTGCCAACAGCTGCAGTCTGTGCCGTGGTCGTCATACGTTTGCTGCACCTCATCGACTGGCCCCCCCCCCCCTCCCCCAATAACTAGCTCTTGCCGTGCCTTGCCATGCAGTCCGTCGTTCAATTACCATTTTCAAGAGAAGACTGAAGAGACAGCAAAAGCAAAATCTTTCAAAGTTTTTAACCGAACTATGCAGTTTTTATCTTTCTTAAAAAATGTATCTAATATTCCTCGTTATGCATAAATGGAGACTAGAAGTAATAACTGATCTCATAGTTTATTATTTAGCCCCTCATCGTTTATTACTGACATAATTTCCCTGCTTTTTTCAGGCCGTGCCACCATGAGAAACACGCAGTCTGTTAGTCCTGCTGTCATATCTTCCGAGGCACTTCCATCTGAGGTGCCCAAACATTGCAAGAAAATCGCCTCTCGCAATTGACTTACAAGTCACGAAGGTAGATGGAACAAAGACTGCGTGGTTCTCTGTGCACACAGTTAAAGTTAGCAATCATCCGGGTGAGTGCCTAAATTTTATTGATACAGTGAGAATACAAGCCGCTAGGGGACCACCGCTACAATCAAATGACTGCAAGCTGACTCCAATTGGTATGAGCTGACGTCAGCTGGCGTCAGTAGATATTTGGAACAAAGTCAGCTGACCGATTGCCAGCTCACGCCAGCTGACAATCGGTCAGCTCACGCCAGCTGACGCCAGCTGATGTCAGCTGACAAACGGTCAGCCGATATTGTTCCAAATATCTACTGACGCCAGCTGACATTTTGCCAGCTGACGTCAGCTGATATTTTTACTAGGGCTATGCAACTGCAAGATATCGGAACGAAACGGAACGAAACGAAAGGATAACCTAACAAGAGTGACAACATCACTCTTTTACACAATATATTGTTCAATCTTCAAGTGCAGAAATATATTCAGATGTCAGTCTGTCACCACGTAAAACTTGCTAGAATTTTGTTGAAATTATAGTTAGATGATATATTATTATGTTATGTTAAATAATAGTTCTCTCGTCTTACCCTTGACTCAACAGCTAAGGAATTTCGAAAAGGTCTGTCATTAAAATGATCAGAGCATATTCGGGATGATTTGTGAAGTTGCAGTGAGCCATGCAGTTTGCAAACTTCGTCCAGATCTTCGTACCTGATGCAGTCAACCAATTTTGTACACCTGTGCATAAAAAGCACACAACAATACTCGTCCGCTTGTACTTGAACTGTTTGTAGCTTTGGTTTGTAGTATTTTCCACGAGCTACAACATCGTTTAAAAGCACCAAAGAATGTGCATAGGTAATCTTAAACCCATACGTACGGTGTGTGCTAGGTACTTACAATTCAGTTTCTTTCGAAAATCGGATCATGGATCGCTTATTCTTCTGCATGCTATAGTTATTGCACCAATATACTAAACAAATAATTGGTGATACGGAAATTATTGACTCGAAAAACTGCATGACACCCCATGTCAAAGATGACAGCAGAGCATTGCTTTCAATCCTGTCCGCTAGGTTCGCCACTTGTTTCCGTCGCCGGATTTTTACGAGAGTTTCCCGTATTATAAGCGAAGCTTATGTATTACGGTATTTGGTTCAAGTTTGAAACGTTCGCTTACAAGTTGAGCACCAGTCTGTCACGTGACGTGATTGGCTGATCTCAAGCTAGACTTGTGAGCGAACACAATGTTTCATAGCACTAAACGATGCATTACTTTACCACAGCCTAGTGGACTTTGAAGTTTAATATCATTTGACTCTTTATCATTAGTAAAGAGTAAAAGGTCAATAATGGTAATGATAAATACCATGTTTAATGGTAATGATACAAACTTAATTATTTGACTCTTTGGTCAAATTATCAAATAAGTTCAGTCAAATAAGTTCAGTCAAATGAGTTTGCCAGAAAGTGGCAAACTCAAATTAATTCTAGTGTATTCGTATTCGTTTCCCACAGTCTACCCGTCAAGCAAGTCAGACTGAAGCGCCGTGACGTCAGAGGGTTGGACCATCAGGAGTTGTGTATTGCCTGCCTCACACTGATGCGCAATTGTTTCGCGCAGGCGCGTTGCTGCCCAGCGGCTCGTGTTCGTCGGACGAGCCAGATGTGCGCGCAGCTCGGTCCGGGGGGAGGGGCATCACTCGCAGACGCGGAGCAATCAAGCACGCCAAGGTGCACGAGGTCAAAGGGCACCGCTTCGTCGCCAAGTTCTTCCGCCAGCCGACGTTCTGCGCGTTCTGCAAGGACTTCCTCTGGTACGCATGGCAGCCAGGGACACCATTGTGTGCCAAAGTACAAGGCACGGTGCTAGCATGGGTGTGTACAGCTAGGTTGCATCTTCAATGGCAGCCAGGGACATGTGCCAAAGTGCAGGGCATGCCAAGGTACAGGGCAAGGTGCTAGCATGGGTATGGGTAGCATGGGTGGCATCTTCAATGGCGGCCAGGGCCATGTGTGCCAAGGTAAAGGGCACGGCCCACACGAAAGTACATATAAGGAACATATGTTAAATTTATATGAAACATATATAGTGTCAATATATTATGAATCCATATAATGAACAATATATAAAAAATTTAAAAATTTAATATTAAAAGCATGAAATGTATGTACATGGCCAAATGATATGAATCCGGCAATAAAAATACAAATTGCACCCTGTAGGTATGTATAGTAAAAACTGCACTCACCTACCTTTTAGCCGGTACCTATGCATCCAACCCATCGATTGGATTCCTGTGCGATATGTTTGCATAATCAATTAGTTTGCTGACAACCATATAAATCAATATCAACCAGTACCTATGGATGGGGATATAAATGGCCAAGCACTATTGCAATAGTGCAATAATTACTATCGAGGTAGAGGTGGGCAAAAACAACAGTTAAATAAACAAAGACAATTATTTACATTAATATTTTTTTATTGATGAAAGTATAGACCCCCACCATTGGACAATGCAAGTCTATCATTTTTTTAAGGTCCAAAAACTAAATACAGACAAGTTATAACACCGACTCCTGGTAATAAAACTCTTATATCAAAGCAGAGTTTATTTCCTATGTATTTTACTCTGGTTTTACATAGTTTTTCAATTACTAGTTGTTTGAATTAGGAGTTAACAACTGAATTGGCTTTTGCCATAGCAAAATTGTGTTTAAAACAAACACATCAAAGGAGATGAAAAGGGTTTTACAATGGGAAATAAGCAGCATTATTGCTTTATTGATATTTTTTAAATGCCACTTGTTGATAGGCAATGAGAGGACCAATATTATAATAGTATCTTTGGGCCCAATGATGGAGGATAGCTGTCTTAGTTATAATTGCATGAAACGTAAAATAACTAGTTAAAATGTCAATTCTATCCCATTGTCTTGGGTAAAAATTGTTGCAAGATAGAAAATAACCGAACAATCTGTACACTAGGTACCTACATCAAAACCAGTATACCTCCCTTCAAAAAAATAATTGTTGGGTTAATGCAATGTAGGTAGTAGGTAAAAAAATTGTGAATTTGTCGAGTGGCATGATCTTTCTCTCAAAGTTGAGATAAAAAAATGAAACTATACTAATAAAAGGCAACACTATTTAGCGATCACAACTAAATTAAAGGAAGAATTGTCTCAGGCGGTGGTATATGATTATATCACAGATAGTACATAACTCATGCTCACATTTGACCAATTTTAAAAATATTTTCCCCATATAACGCGATAAATTCCTATTTTAAACTAAATGTTCATAAAAACACCAAAATATTAAGCCCACAATTAAGCTTTAATAGGTGGCCGTATCTTTATAATAATAAATAAGCACCCTTGCCACTTAAAAACATTTAAATGAATTGATTTAAGTTTGTTTTACAGCAAAAATGAACTAATTTGTCTAAAGGAACGCATATTTTCAAACCATCTTTGTAAAATAACTAGTTAAACGCTGAAAAGGAGCAGAGAAACAGCGAATAATTTGCAGCAGGTCAAATGCAATTCATTTTAAAATTTGACAAAAATTGCAACCACTAGGTACTGCTTTAGGTTTCATGAATCATGACAAACACCAGAGAACTATAGTTTTAGGTAGGTACTCCATACCATAGGTAGGTACAAGAAAATCCATTTCCTAAAAAAACGTCTCCCAGATGGTATGAGGCCAAATTATGGTATGATCGGCAGGGGCCCGGAAAGTCCGAGGCCCGGGTTGCGATAGCACCCCCGCAGCCAGTCCGCCCCTGTTCACCGTGCAATAATACATAATATCACGATAAATCCCAAACTATTTGTATTGCGCCGCGCGATGTCTGCCATGGCAGCTGTGACCGGCGACCGCAAGTGGCGCCCCAGTCTCCCGTTTGAATTCTGTCGTTCGTTACTCGGTTGCTACATTATGTGTCAGTTTCATGTTTGGTGCTTTTTAAGTTATATATTGGACAGAACTACGCAAACGTGGTATGTAGGTACTGGTTTTGATGTAGGTACCTAGTGTTCAGATTGTTCGGGTTATGTTCTATCTTGCAACAATTTTAACCCAAGACCATGGGATAGAATTGACATCTTTACTATTTATTTTACGTTTCATGCAATAACAACAGAGACAGCTATCCTCCATCATTGGGCCTAAAGATACTATTATAATATTAGGCCTTTCATTGCCTATCAACAGGTAGCATTTAAAAAAGATCAATAACGCAATAAAGCTGCTTATGTCCCGTTATTAAACCCTTTTCACCTCCTTTGATGTGTTTGTTTTAAACACAATTTTGCCATGGCAACAGCCAATTCAGTTGTAATTCCAAAATCAAACAACTAGTAATTAAAAAACTTGGTAAAACCAGAGTAAAATACATAGTTAATAAACTCTGCTTTTATATATGTGTTTTATTACCCAGTTTTATTACTTCTCTGTATTTAATTTTTGGAATTAAAAAAAATGATAAACTTGCTTTGTCCAATACTTTCTTTACTTTCATCAATAAAAAAATATTTATGTATATAATTCTCTTTGTTAATCGAACTGTTATTTTTGCCCACCTCTACCTCGATAGTAATTATTGTACTATTGCAATAGTGCTTGGCCATCTATCTATATCCCCTTCCATATGTACTGGTTGATATAGATTTCCATGGTTGGGAGCAAACGGATTGATAATGCGAACATCGCACAGGAATCCAATCAACGGGTTGGATGCACAGGTACCGGCTAGTAGGTAGGTGAGTGCAGTATTTATCACACATACCAACAGGGAGCAATTTGTATTTAATTTGCAGGATTCTTGTCATTTGACCATGTACATTTCATGCTTTTTGTTTTATTATGCAACCTTATGTGAGACATGTATTTTACAAGTACTTTTATTTTGTACTTCTGCATTGTACGTGTATATTGTGTTTGTACCTTGCACCTGTACATTATACTTGAACATTGTACTTGTACATTGTACTTGTACACTGTGTATTGTACATTGCACATTGAACATTGTACTTGTACAGTGTACATTGTACCTGTAAATTGTACTTGTACAATGTACTTGCACATTGTACTTGTACATTGTGCTTGTACATTGTGCTTGTACATTGTACTTGTACATTGTACTTGTACATTGTTCTTGCACATTGTGCTTGTACATTGTACTTGTAGATTGTACTTGTAGATTGTACTTGTATATTGTACTTGTACATTGTACTTGGATATTGTACTTGTACATTGTACTGATATATTGTGCTTGTACATTGTACGTGCACATTGTACTTGTATATTGTACTTGTGCATTGTACTTGTACATTGTACAATGTACTTGTACATTTTACCTGTTTTAGGCTAGAGTAGTTTCTTTGAACCAAATGAATCACCATATGTTTTCCTCTCTAATTCCTTATATGTCAGCCTTAAATGTTTCATATAGTTTAAACTGTTCGAATTTTCTATAGTTTTCATATATTGTTCGCATATGGATTCATATATGGGCACCATAAATGTTTCATATAAATTTAACATCTATGTTCCATATGTGTACTTTCGTGTGGGTAATTACTTTCATCATTATCTATGTAGACCATAAAAAAATAAATACGGAGTGGTTTTCTTTAATTTTGGGCTAAAGCGGTTGCTTGGCCTGTTAAAATGGCTTCCCGCTCGCACTTTCCTTTTGGTGCCACGGACCCACACGGAAGTACATAATATATGGAACACATATGGTAAATTTGTATGAAACACATATGGTGTCCACATGTGAATCCATATGTGAAACATATAAGAAAACTATAGAAATTTCGAACAGTGGAAACTATGTGAAACTTACATGTCTGACATATGTCTGACATATATAAGGAATTAGAGAGGAAAACATATGGTGATTCATATGGTTCATAGAAACTACACAAGCCTAAAACACTAGCCTACACTAGCCACAATGTACAAGTACATTGTACAATGTACAAGTACAATATATGAGTACTATATACAAGTACAATACCTATACAAGAACAATATACATGTACAATGTACAAGTACAGTACAATACATGTCTCATATGATACATGTATTGCATATAAAATGAAAAGCATATAATGTACATGACCAAATGATAAGAATACTGCAATACAAATACTAATTGCACCTGCACGTATTATAAAAACTGCACTGAACTACCTTTTAGCAGATATGCATGACCCGTAAACCAGTTGACTGGATTCCTGTGCGACGTTTGCATTGTCAATCCGTTTGCTGACAACCATAGAAATCAATATCAACCAGTACCTATGGATGGGGATATAGATGGCCAATAAACTATTGCAATAGTGCAATAATTACTATCGAGGTACCCACCTTTAATTACTATCGAGGTACCCACCTCTAATTACTATCGAGTGCCCACCTTTAATTACTATCGAGGTACCCACCTCTAATTACTATCGAGTGCCCACCTCTAGGTGGGCAAAAACAACAGTTTGATGGACAAAGACAATTATTTACATTAATATTTTTTTATTGATGAAAGTGTAAAGACCCCTACTATTAAACAATGCGAGTTTATCAATTTTTAAGTTCCAAAAACTAAAGACAGACATGTAATAAAACTGGCTACTCGTAATTAAACTCTTATATAAAAGCAGAGTTAATTAACTATGTATTTTACTCTGGTTTTACATAGTTTTTCAATTACTAGTTGTTTGAATTAGGAGTTACAACTGAATTGGCTGTTGCCATGGTAAAATTGAGTTTAAAATAAACACATCAAATGAGTTGAAAAAGGTTTTATAACGGGGCATAAGCAGCATTATTGCTTAATTGATCTTTTTTAAATGCTACGTTTGTTGATAGGCAATGATAGGCCCAATATTACTCCAGGCAAGGAAGCTCAAAAAGACCCCTAATCCGGAACAAATTGCAAGAGTTTTGATTTTTAGTGTTCCTTGTTCAGAAAAATCGCTGATTACGCTCAAGAAAGTCGAGAAAAAAACTCCGATGGGAAATTGCCTAAAAATAGGCTTTAATCCAAATTATGCAAAATTTTTTTTATTTATTTGAAATTTTTTGATTCGCCAACAGAATCGTTAAGTACCAAAATTCGGTAAACAATTACGCAAGCTATTTTTACATATAAAGATATCAGGAATATTTTGATTACTTTTCGATTAAATCGACTTTAATTAATTATGCATACGTCCAATCAAATTCAATCAAATTCAATTCAATTCACTTTATTTGATCAATAAAACCATTTTACAAGTATGGCATCAGACAAGTCAATAAAATCTAAAAATCTAAAAGAATACTACATACAATTGTTTACTTTGAAACTTAGAAACTCCTTGACTGAGTAAAAGGCATTTTTTAGAAGAAAAGTTTTAACATTTGTTTTAAAAGCTTGAGGATTGTTGTTCGCTAAAGTCAAATTACAATCATTTAAAAGCTTATTATAAAAACATTTGCCATGAGCCATTGGTTTCTTATTACTAAATGATGTACAGTATTTGTCTATTTTTAACATGCAGTTGTTTCTTGTACTATGGGCATGAGTTTTGTTTATTTCTATTGTTTCACTTTTGTTGTCGATTACATATGCAACTACACTAAAAATGTGAAGACAAGGTAGTGTAAGAATTTCGAACTCTCTAAATAGTGGTCGACATGAATCTTTAAAATAGGTACCCGCCGTACATGGATTAAAATTAGCTGCTGCTAGATATCTTATTGCTCTTTTTTGTAAAATAAAAAGTCTCTTTGTATAACTAGAATGTCCCCACAATAAAATTCCATATGCAATCCTGGATTGAACAAAAGAATGATACACTAATTTTGCTGTATAAACATTGCAGATTTGCATGACGCGTTTTATTAAAAAACATCCGGAAGCCATTTTTTTACTAACTGTGTCGATATGCTCGTGCCAATTTAATTTGTTGTCTAATATCATTCCCAGGTATTTAGTTGAATTTTGAAGCACTATGCTCTGTCCGTTTATGAATATGAGAGGGCTTGAGTTAATACGAATGTTATTTTTCGGGTGAAATTGGATCATAACAGTCTTAGATTTGCTAAGAGCCAGATCATTTTGTGTTACCCATCTTACGACTTGTCCAGCAGCAGAACTATTTTTGTTTGGACATGCAATACCAACATCTGTATCATCACCATGGTCGGAGTTTAAAAGGTGAGCTGTGTCATCTGCGAACTGTGTTAGATGCCCAGTTTGGACATTTTCTGCCATATCGTCGGTGAATAAAATGAATAAGATTGGGGCTATAATGGATCCCTGAGGCACGCCTATATTAATAAAGACTTCCTCCGAAAAGTATTGTGTTCCTTTTGCATCTGTGATTTTTGTCAATTGCCTCCTATTTGTTAAGTATGATTTTATCCAGTCATTAGCAATACCAATTATTCCAAAGCGTTTTAATTTTTCCAGTAGTAAGTCATGCTTTACCATATCGAAGGCTTTGGTGAAATCATAGAATACTCCGATGGCCGATTTATGTTTATCCAAAGAATCATATACTTGATTTTTGAAACTTGTTATAGCTGTGGTTGTGGATTTACCATGTCTAAATCCGTGCTGACACTCTGTTTAGGGTTGATATTTATCAATAAATGCTAGCAATTTTGTGTAAATTTTTTCAAATATTTTAGAAAATACAGATAATTATGCTAGAGGCCGGTAGTTTTTTACTGACTCACGGCTTCCTTTTTTAAATATAGGCACTATAACAGCAATCTTTAACCGCTCAGGAAATATTCCAGTTGAAAACGAGCTATTCATTATAAAAATTAATGGTTCCTTGAAAAAAAATACCCGCATGCTTTAAAATGTGGCATGGGACACCATCGAATCCAGCCGACTTTTTCTTCGTCACTTTTTCGAGCGCATCAAAAAATTCCTTAGAACTGACAGGAGATAAAAAGAAGTTTTTTAGGTTTTGTCGTCCTTTTTTATTATTGTCAGTTGAGTTTATTGAGATGCCAATCTTGCTATCGTTTCCTAATCCGTTTTCATTTAAGACATTAATAGCAGCGTTTTTAAAATACATATTTAGCATGGTTGCTATTTCTGCTGTACTAGTGACTTCTACATTTTTATTGTTTATAAGTTTTATACCATTAGAATAATTCGATCCTTTCATATTAGGCTTTATTATTAGGTCCCATGCTGATTTACTTCTGTTATTTGATTTTCTAATTTTATTGGTATTAAAATTTCTTATGCTTTTTGACATTTCCGACCTATATTTTCTTTTCATTTTCACATGAAACTCTTTGTCAGTAGGATGGCCAGTAATTTTATACCTGGTATATAAATTATCAACCCCTGCGCAATTTCTCTTATTTCATCTGTGTACCAAGTTTGATGTTGTTTCCTTTTTTTCCATATAAGTTTTCTTTTCACTGGAAAAGCTTTGTTAAATGTCTGATTAAATAATTTTATAAATTCCTCAAACATGTCATTCACATTACTTTTGGTGTAAATACTTTCCCACTTTACCGCACTCAATAATATTGTAAACAGATCAATTTGTTTCACATCAAAGTAGCGCTTGTTCACAAATATACGTTTGTTTGTTTTTATTCTCGGTTCATTCATACTGAGCACCTGGATGCAATGATCCGACAACCCTGAATCGATCGACCTTGCCGTCCCATTAAAACTGCTCGAGAAAATATTGTCAATACACGTACTAGACGAGCTGGTTATTCTGGTAGGGTCAAAGATTCTACGGTGTAAACCATATGATTCAAACATGTCAATAAGTGAAACCGAATTTTTGGACTTTGCGTTAAAACATACATTAAAATCGCCACAGACAACAATGTCCTTCTTAGTTTTACTTAAAATATGCAGCAGCTTATTCAAGTTGTTTAAAAATAATTCAAAGTTACCAGTTGGTGATCTGTAGATGCATAATATTGAATAATTTCCATGTGAAGTACATATTTCGACAGCTGTAAATTCAATGTTTCTTTTAACTAGTAAGCCACTATCTAATTTGATCGGTTTACATTCTAAATCATATTTTGCATATACTATAACTCCACCACGCTTATAGTTTTCTCTACAATGCCAATTGATGGACTTATATCCTTGTAACTGACAAAAGTTTACTTCCAAATTATTTAACCAATGTTCAGTTAAACATACGATTTCTATGGGATTATCCTTTAAAAACACGTCCAAGATGTCTATTTTGTTTTTGATGGATTGGATATTAGTGTGAAGTAAAAATGTGTTTCCACTTACATTCGACTTATTGGCATGCGGATTAACTTTTTTACTATTTACATGTGTCAACGCTTCTTCATGATTTCCAGCCAGCGATCTAAAAAAGTTGTTGGTGTGATAGTTTGTTGTATAGCTGGTGTTTGTATTTTTGCTGCTAGGGCTGTTGCTGTATTTTGACTTCCTTTTTTGTGATGTGGCATTACCCATTTCTCAAGTAAGTTTAGCATATGGGGAGGCTTCTTTAATGTTGTCATAAAATGGATTATTGAATTACATAACACCTTTTTACCTTGATCATTAAAGTGCAATCCATCGCTGCTTAAGTGTTGCAATGATATTTTCTTATCGAGAAAATTCAACCGAATATTTTTAGCACATTTGTCATTTGTTCTGTTGACGGTATCGTGGATCATAAAGTTTGCCTTCATAATCTTCTTGTTGAGGTCTTCGATCTTCCCTGGTTGTCTTCTTGGTATATTCGTAATGATAAGTTTGCAAACGCTCCCAGCTCCGAAACTATACAAGAAAGGGATGTCAACTTTTTACGAGGGCGTTGGTAATGAATCAAGGTATTTTACACGATAGTATGAACGAAAGTCTATGGCTCGTTTATTAATTGCATGCAATCAAACTTTTTAATTAGCACTGATTTTTTTTAACAAAGTACTTTTCATTAAAATATTGGTATTACACGCACAATTGATGCTAAGTAGGAATTAGTTAGCATGCCCATAGCTGTAGTAAGGTATACCCTTTGCAAATGTTTTTATTTTATTTTGATAAAGTGACAATTGAATCGATTTTAATTGAATTTGCATACGTCCAATCAAAACGCTCCCCGCTCCGAAACTATACGAGATAGCGATGTCAAATTTTTTCGAGTGTGATGGGAATGAACCAAGGCATTTTACTTGAAAGTATGAACTAAAGTCTATTAGAGGTTGATTAATTACAACCAATAAAACTTTACAAATTCGCCGGTCATAAACTGCTCAGTGCTCGTAAGGGTAGGTTGCTGTAACGTTGGTGTTGGTTGAAGTTGTGACTTGTGGATAATCACTGTCACCATGTATTTACATCGATTTATGTACATCTGTACGTAAAATGTGCGAAGGATACTTATAAAGTCGTGCGACCGAAGTCTGGCTGAAGCCAGCGCGTCGACGAAGGTGTGGGTACATCGATATATAAATCATATGTGCCATTTTGTGGAATGAGTCCGGAATAGATTATATCTAACGCAATCGACCTTATATTTGCTTCAGTGGGTAAAATTAATCCGCATGAAATCGAACCAAATTTGTTAGATATGTGAATTGAATATTCATTGCAATTCATAAAAGAAACATACACCTTCGGCCAAAAAGGAGCAAGTATATGTGTCAATCAGGAAGCAAACATCGAGGAAATAATAGGTGTGTGACTTTTGGACACATCTTTGTCATCTCATGAGTATTATCTGACATCTCGTCTGACTTATACAGTTTTATGAACAAGACCGCTTTTTAAACAAAGGTAAAAAAATAAATTCCGCATGCTTTTTATTCAGTACAAGAATTTTCAAATATAAAAGAATTCTCAAATTATATAGTTGTGAGTAAAATATTTTGACTTGTCTGGTGCCATATTGTAAATGGTATAATGATGAAATTAAATACATTGAATTCATGTGAATTACGTACTGGGACTACGATTAAATTTACGGTTTCACGGTTTCACGCTTCCACGTATGTTATAATAAGCTTTTCTCAGTATTCGGAATTTCTCATCGTCATCGTTGTCGTATTTTGGAGTGATGGAAATCCTGCAAAATGGCATGCGCTCTTTCCACCAGCGTGACAATTGTTTTCTTATTTAAATGATTGTAGAAGAGATCTGGAATACTTCTGGAACATTTTGGCGAAAGAATTATAATATCTTGCAAAGATTGGAAGGATTACCACCTAGATGTTTGCTGCCTGATTGACACTGTTTGCATCTTTTTGACCGAGTGACGGATTTTTGTAAGTTGCAGAGGACGACGAAGTTATCAAAGTTCTTACAAGTTTGGTTCGATTACATGGATTAATTTTACCGAAGCAAATAGAAGGTCGATATCAAACACGGAATGGTACAAATTAATAGAATCGATGCACACATAACTTCGATGACGCGTTGTCTGCAGCCAGAATCCGGTCGCACGAATTTATATAAGTATATCCTTTTCACATTGCTCGCACATAATATGCATATAAATATATGGTGAAATATATGGTGAAAATGAGTATTCCCTACTTCCACCTACCCTAATACGAGCATTGGTGATTGTATGCGAATATGCAACTGTAGGCAATGGCATTGTTTGTTAAGCATTCCCAGTATCCCCGCATTTGTATTTAAGAATTCACTTGAAGTAAGCCGAAATAAAGTACCGCCGACCTAACAAAAAATTACCGCCGGCTCCATCTGCTACTCTCAAAGACAAAATTAAAAGTTTTGGGTAATATTGCTTGGAAGCCGCACATTGTCCTCGGGTAAGACCAGACGTGTCGACATGTAAAATGAGTATAACGACGTGTGGACAGGATGTAAATTTACGATTAGCGGCAACCAGATCGAAAGTGGGCCTCAACTATTTTTGCGCTCCATTCTAATAGCGTGTCTAATGTTTGACATTGACATGTTAAGGGAAGACATATTTTACAACGATCGAACTTACTACGGACTTCAGTATTTTTTTCTAATTTAGAGTTATAACGATGTACCTACTTCAAACAAGTGTGGTTAAAGTTTATGAAAGGAAAATAGAAAAGCTTAATAGGTTGCAATTAATCAATCTGTCGTAGAATATTTATCATACTTTCGAGTAAAATACCTTGGTTCATTGGTATCTTGGTCCATTACCCTCGAAAAATGTTGACATCGTTACTTTGTATACATGTAGTGTGATTGGCGACGTATGCAAATTCAATTAAAGTCGGTTTAATTGAAACGAAATCATAATAAGAAACCG
This sequence comes from Nemoura dubitans, assembly GCA_921293005.1. Lineage (NCBI taxonomy): Eukaryota > Metazoa > Arthropoda > Insecta > Plecoptera > Nemouridae > Nemoura > Nemoura dubitans. Next base: position 49,488,984 of record OV121073.1, read on the forward strand.
CAATTTCAATGGGTGTTACTTACTACAGCTGTGAGCATGCAAACTTATTCATACTACGCACCAATTGTTTATTTACTACCAATATTAAATTTTAATGAAAAGTACTGTACTCGAAAAATCATTGTTAATTTAAAAGTTGGTTTGCATGTTATTAATAAACCAGCGATAGACTTTCGTTCATACTCTCGTGTTACGAACCTTCATACATTCGCTACACTCTCGTAAAAAATTGACAGTATTATCTTGTGTAGTTTCGGAGCTAGGAGCGTTTTGATTGGACGTATGCAAATACAATTAAAATCGATTCAATTGTCACGTTGTTTGAGCCGGGGCTCGTGAGAAAAGAAAAAATGATATTGGACTGTATTTTTAAGAGGGGGTGAGGGGAACTTACGAGAAGTGAGTCTGGCCACCGCGCCGAGCGGAGTTGAGGTGGTGGCAAGAGGCGTCTGAGGGAAGGGCGAATTAGGGTAGGCAGGGAGGGAACAAAGGAATGACAAAATTGCTCCCCAAAAGTGGCTACTTAGAGCTGGTGACTTCTGGAGCTCGTCGTCTTCTCTGTCTTCGGCGATCTTGCGGAGACGAGCAAAATAATAAAGCCACGACACTGAGCAAATGACGCGAAAATAACTATAATGTAGAACTGGCAGAAAGCAGCCGAAAAGAAACGTGAAACGAGGTCGCGAATCGAAAGTGCAGACTAGTGCGAGAGCCGAGACGCGATGTACTCGCGGGGGCGATTAACTCGCAACTGAACTGAACTGATAAGGACCGACCTGACCGGGCTAGCTGAAGTGCGGCAGGTTGCCGGAAATAAGGGGCCAAAATAACCTAGCCAAAATCAAGCGCTTGGCGCGAACAAACCGCCCACCATGAACGACAGTCGTTCATTGAAACAAACGAAGATCTTCTCAAGAAAATGATACGAAATCCAAAGTTTTTTTACACCGGTGGAAGAGCGACCAGTTTGTTGACTGGGCGCTGGAAGGTGCCATGCGTCGTGCGGATGGACACGACGCGAACGACGCCGTCACATAACAGCACAGACAGGTGAGCTCTCTTGGGCAAGAGCAAAGGGAGACGCGCGGCTTCAGGCAGAGAAAAATAGCGCAATCTGCCGCCCACCCTGAGAAAACCTGATGAATCCACGAAAGTTTGAGAGAGGCAATCTTCGAAGTCACGTGACCAATTTGGGCAAGTTCACGGAGCTCAGAGGCATAGTAATGCTGCTGAGTGACTTTCACAAAGACGTCGAGAGCGTCTTGTAACTCTGCGGGCTGAAGAGGGCCCTCAGGCACGGGAGTTTTGGAGCGTTTCGCTAACAGGATTCAGGCAAATCGAAGAACGTAGCCGAAAACGCGCTGCGCTCTCAAAAGCGCGAAGAAGGTTCGAAATTTGAGTAGAATGGGATCCTCCGCTACAGCAACAACTAAAACGACCGGCACTGGTTTCTCTTCCGGTAACTGGTTGCTCGGTTGCTCACTGGTGGCGGTGCTTCCTGCATGAACGGGGGGCCCGCCAACCACAACGGATGGTTTAGCAGTTCGTGGGAAAGTAATCCCCTCGACGCGAAGTCGGCGGGATTGTCTTGAGAGGCAACGTGCGCCCAATCGGTGGGAGCAGAGTTTTCCAATATTTCTACCACCCGGTTGGCGACGAACGTCATAAGACGATGGGGCGGAGTAGCAAGCCAAGCCAAAACGATGGTAGAGTCAGTGTAGAGGGTAACGGACTCTATGGAGAGCGTACCGAGTGCGGGCAGGGTACACTGGAGCAATCGGCAGAGAAGTAGAGCGGCGGAGAGCTCGAGCTTGGGGATAGTCAAGGGTTTGACGGGAGAGACTTTCGTTTTAGCTCTCATCAGGCTGACTAGCGAGGTGTCAGCAGTCGTGGTGTGGAGATAGATTACTGCAGCGTAACCTTTCTCGGAGGCATCGCAAAAGCCTACGAGACGATGCGTACCATGGAATGCACGAAATGGGCGAGGAACCCGGAAACCGGATAGGACGGAGATGTCGGAGACCGCGTCCCTCCAGACTTGGACGAGCAACGGGGGAAGAGGGTCATCCCACTGATCTGGGACAGCCAAAGCTGCTGAAGGAACATCTTCATCCAGCTTACGATGGGGGCCAGAAATCCCAGAGGGTCGAAAATGCGGGCAATGTCAGACAGAGCAGTGCGCTTAGTTACCTCACCTTCGACGAGTAAGGTGTGAAAGGAAAACTCATCAGATCGAGGGTCCCACAACAAACCAAGGATCTTGATGCCTTGATCGTCATTGGAAAATACCAGCGGGTGTTCTAGATGGGTTTCCGGGAGGGCGTTCAACACTGCCGAATCATTGCTCGCCCACTTGCGAAGCTCAAGGCCATCGCGAGCGAGGAGAGCTTGCAGTTGAGATTGGAGTTCGCGCGCTTGTGTCACGTCAGACGCTCCTGACACTATGTCGTCGATATAGGTGTGGGAGGCAAGAGCGCGAGCAGCGAGGGGGAAATCTGCACCTTCGTCGTGCACTATTTGTTGCAAAACTCGTTGTGCGAGGAATGCAGAGGGAGTAAGTCCGTACGTTACGGTGTTTAATTCATACTCCACCACGGGAGAATTCGAGTCGGGGCGCCAGAATATTATGTGCTGGAGCGCACGATCAGTGGGCTCGACAAGAATCTGGCGATACATTTGACGAATGTCCGCGCATATCGCCACAGCGTGCGTACGAAACGTGGTGAGAATCATAGGCAGATCGCTTTGGAGCTTAGGACCACTCAGGAGCAGTTGATTTAGAGACACGCCTCGGTCATCCGGAGCAGAGGCGTTGAAAATTACTCTCAGCTTCGTGCTGGAGCTGGTGATCTTACGCACGCAATGATGCGGGATTACATAATTGACAGGGGAGAGGGCAGCTTGCATATGCTTTGACTGGACGTAGTCCTGCATGAATGCTTGATAAGCTGAATATTGCTCAGGGCATCGCTTCATGCGCCGTTCCAGACTCAGATAGCTCTGGAAGGCAGCGCCACGATTGGAGCCTAATGGAGAGCATGAGGGTTTGAAGGGGAGAGCTACCCCAAGTAGCACAAAAATGTTCTTCGAACGTGAATTCGAACGTTCGGACACACTAGGGGATTATTTAGCTACTGCTAAAATTCAATTGTCTTATTTAGAATGAACTAGTATATATATGTATATATATATATATATATATATATATATATATATATATATATATATATATATATATATATATATATATATATATATATATATATATATATATATATATATATATATATATATATATATATATATATATATATATATATATATATATATATATATATATATATATATATATATATATATATATATATATATATATATATATATATATATATATATATATATATATATATATATATATATATATATATATATATATATATATATATATATATATATATATATATATATATATATATATATATATATATATATATATATATATATATATATATATATATATATATATATATATATATATATATATATATATATATATATATATATATATATATATATATATATATATATATATATATATATATACTAGTTCATTCTAAATAAGACAATTGAATTTTAGCAGTAGCTAAATAATCCCCTAGTGTGTTGGTTTTAATCAGGGATCCAAACCGGAACCAGAACCGAAACCCGATAGAACCCCTATTTTCATGGAACCAGAACCGGAATCAGAACCGTTATTCAAAAATATTGAGAACCAGAATCGGAATCGAAACCGTTATTTAATTTTTTATAGAACCGGAATCGGAACCGGAATCGCTATTGGGATCGAAAAAATATTGGTTCCTCTCAAATTCATAAAGGTTCCACAAACTTAAAAAAGCAAAATAAAATTTCCAAGTTATTTCCTTCGATGGGGAAAATGTAACATTTCAGTCGTCTGTGGCCTAGAGTGAGTTGCAACTTCGTAGAGCGATGCACTGAGTTAATTCGGTGCAGGGATTGAGTGTGCGAAGGTAAACAATTTCAGTAACATTATGCATCTTTTGACACTTCGATGAAGGCCGCGAACAGTAATGCGTCAGCATTTGTGATTGTGGATTGATGTGACGGACCTACAGTGTGGGTGTGACATATTGTAGCAGTAAAATTAACCTTATATAAAAGCTCTAATTTGGCGACGTTCAACTTTTTAGTTTGTGCTGGCTGGCTGGCTGGGATGCACTTTTCACCGAGCTTCATTCTTGATAGAAATCGCAGAAATTGGTTCAAAACGGGTGGAAATGGATTAACAATGTTCAAAATATTGGTTTACATCCAGAGCCGACAATCTTACAGCGATTTGAAAGTGTTTTTTCGGTGAAATATTGAAAAAACTGATTCAATTTGGCTGGCATGATTGAGTAGCACCTTGCAGCCCAGCTCGATTTTTAAATCGTTCAAATCTTACCTTTTTACTGATCCGCTTCGACTATTATCGCATGCATTGTGAGGTTATTGAAGAAATTTTGTCAAAACGCTCCTATTTGCGATCATATTTCGTGGAATTGAAATGATATGGCATTCAGAGTGACAGATGAATTCTTTTGTTTTGTTGTCATACCACAGCAAGGTGAATGAATCCATGAATTTATCTTTTACGCAGTGAATGTAGCTATTTACACGTCATCGGGTACAGAAAGCAAAACTCCTTAGAAAAACATCCAAAAACGACTAGCAACACATATGAAAGATTTTGATTTGCATAAAATGTAAGGAATTGATTGCGGACAAATTTCAGGCGGAGTTATATACCGTTTAGCTTCTAAAATGTTCAATACACTATTTTTGTGTAGTCAGCAAGAAAAGTTTTGCGCAGTCTTGCCAGATCTAGGTAATTGATGCTATCAATTACGTTTCTAACAAACGAAAATTGACGTATATATTTATTTATTTTTGCATTATAATACTTTTGGATAGTATATCAAAAGAAATTTAATTGCTTAGTGAAATTTGTGTTGAAATATGAGTTTTGACATTTGCTACACCTTTTGGCGTTGGACATTTTCAAATGCAACTTTACAAATTAAACTTTAAGTTTTTTTCCGGCAAGCTGGATTGGGATAATGACATTCTGATTTTCGAGCAACAAAATGTCGTAACGTATTAGTCCCAAGTTCTAGGACCTAGGTTATGGCCTAGGGCCATATTTTAGTTATAACCTGGCTATCGGGTATGCCCGCAGGGCATAGGGTACTAGCGTCGAAGGAAAGGGCTTAATACTTCAGCTGGAGCTTAACACTAAATGATCTAACATTATCTTCACGTTCTTGGTGATTCTGAGTTTGTTCCGGTAATTTCATCGGGTTCTTTCAGTGAAAAACATTTTACTCTGTGGACGGGTGGCGATTTTGCTCTCCACCACTTATATGAGCAAAGAGGTTTAGTAAATATTAATTTTAATAAATAATACATATTTAGAGCCATGAACTGGAAAGTACTAACATGCTCTCACATGCAGTACACTATACGTGCGTAGCACGGGCCTATACTGCTAGTTACTAATAAATCGCTTAACGAAGTTGCTTAAGGCCATTCATTGATGGTTGTTGAGGTTAATTGAATTCATCTTTTTATGGATTTCCAAGAGATATTTCGAGGTTCTGAAATATTCAATTGGTTGTCCAAAGTGTGAGGATTCCGTATATATTTGTTTCGTTGCGATCGGATAACGGGTGTGGCCTGGAAAGTGTATACGGTAAGAGGTAAATTCTTGTCTGGAATTTACCCTTAAGTACATCTTTCAATATACGGGCTAAACATGGTTATTTTAAAACTCTTGTAAGTAATTGACGAGTGAAAATGAAAATAGTTCAATTGGTTGTCCGAAGTGTGAAGATTCCGAAAATATTGGTATCGTCGCGATCCGACGAAAGATGTGCCCTGGAAAGTGTATACCTTACGAGGTGAAGGAAACGGCTCGACTTCGGAGCTCATTGAACATCCTTAAAACATACCAAGGCATCGACGGAAATAATAATCTTTAGCGACCCGTTAACGGTACCGTAATTTAAAAATTGGAAGGCAAACTTCAAAACACAAATCTTTCATTGGAACCTTTATTAGAACCTTTATTTTTTTTGGAACCGATATTGGAACCTAAATTTTTATCCAAAGAACCGGAACCGAAATCGGAACCTGAATGAATTGTTTCAAAAACCGGAACCAGAACCAGAACCGCTAATCAAAATAACATGGAACCAGAACCCGAACCAGAACCATAATTTGAAGTAATTCAGAACCAGAACCGGAACCAGAACCGATATTTAAAAAATCAGAACCAGAACCGGAATCGGAACCGTTATTGATTTCGGTTCGGATCCCTGGTTTTAATGTTTACCCAGTTTTAAGATAACGCAAAAGTGGCAACAAACATTGTGAATGCAGTAAGAGCTGGCTAGGCACGCTTGTTGCCTATCCCGTACCGGAGCAGTGATCGAAGGTTTTAGGCAGGTACTCCCATACTTTCAGAGTGCATAGGAGGTGGGACCTCTTCTATTTCAGAAACAGTAATAGATAATGAAGCTATGTATTACCTATTTGCATGTTGCTCTGCCTATCACTCTGACCGTCTGACGTTTAAGTTGTAAGAAGTGCCGTTGATGATACATCGCGAAACGTTGCTCGCGACTCGGCTTCGTCGAGGGCTGGTTGTCGTCTTGGTACGCGGACAGAGATCTCTGGTAATACGCTGCGATTCTTTGGTCTGCCAGCAGCCTGACATTGTAGTAACGTTCTTCTAATGCAGCCAAAAAATTCCATACGTCAGACAAACCAACAAAAGAATTGAAGGTTAATGTTTGCGTTAGCATGAAGGTAGCCGCATTCTTTGGTAACACGTATGATTGTGGAAAGTGGTAAGCATGCAATAGGGTCCAGACATCCGGAGGGTATTTTGACACTATCACACTTACCATAGAAAGTTTGAATCCAAATTCAACTGTTGAGCGCGCAATAGATGACATGGGCCTGTAGACTGGCTTCGTACGACTTCGGCTTCGTACGGCTTCGTACGGCTTCGTGTTGCCAGTGTAGACTGGCAATAGATGACATGGGCCTGAAAACTGGCTTCGTTCGAACAAATCTGCCACCCATTTAGAAAATTCTTTCAGAAATTAGAATGCAGTTTAAGTTCAAAGTATACATAATTCAATACATACCATGTTTGCGTTGTTCTTTCCAATATATAACTTGAAAAGCCCCAAACATCAATCTGACGCATAAGGTAGCAGCCGAGTAACGAACCGTCGAACGAGTCAACGACAGGACAGGACAGAATTCAAACGGGCGACTGGGGCGCCACTAGCGGTTCGCCGCACACAGCTGTCATTCCGGACATCGCGCGGCGCAATACAAATAGTTTGGGATTCATCGTTATAATATTATGTATTATTGCTCAGTGGATATGGTTTTATTAACCGCAGAAAGCTGTAATCGAAGTAAAATAATATTTTTAAGTTCTAGTGCTTCGCGAACGCAATTCGTGTTGCGTTGAAGATGAGCGTAGCGGTTTGTATTGCAGATAAAAAGGTGAAAGCAGAAGACCTAATACGAATACTGCAAAAACCATAGAGCACCAAGCCAGACCATTGCCTTCTCGAAAATTCTTATCACTTGTAAATTTAGACGATTCCGACCTAACTTTGTTTCTCTCCGAGCTGTCAGATAACAAAAAAATACAAATAATGAACTCATTTAGTAATGCAAACGTAAATACATAAGTCATAACTTATGTCCGAGTGGCACTTACCAGCCGATAATTCCGGCAAAACAAGGAGTACTAATAGCCTGCGATCTTAATGGTCCACTGCCCAGAGGCCAGCTAGGACTACAATACATCTTGGTATTCATTGACTTGTTCACCAAACATGTGAAACTATACCCAATCAAAACCGCAACAGCTGCGACTGTCACCTCTCGCGCAATTCACTACATGGACAACGTGCAAGTGCCGGAGGCGTTCTTTTCCGACAACGGCACTCAATTCACCTCGAAACTATGGACCAAAACGTTGCAAGACAAGGGGGTCAGGATAAAACACTGCTCGCCCTACCATGCCCAATCAAATCCGTCGGAGCGCGTGATGAGAGCTAGGCCGAATGTTTCGAAACTTTTGTTTTAAAAAACACTCTTCCTGGCCAAAATGGGTGGAACCAATCAACCAGTGGCTCAACGTCACACACCACGACAGCACAGGTTTCACCCCCCACGAACTGGTGACCGGGCCCAAGCCGGATAGGCTTATAGCTTCGATGATTACCTTACCACCGGACAACACAGCCGACCTGTCGCTGACGACGAAGCTAGTGCTCGCACAGAGGCGCCTGTCATCAAGGGGGGCCGGAAGGAAACGACGTCATGCAATCCTTCATCCCAAGCCTACTACATTCCTAGTCGGTGATCAGGTCCTGGTAAAAACACACTACCTTTCCAACGCACTTCTCAAGGAAACAAAAAAATTTTTCCACTTGTACACAGGTCCCTTCATCATTTCCCAACTGGTCGGAGCAAATGTCTTTGAGCTGGTGGACGAGAACGATAAAATAAAATGCACTTTCAATATCATTCACATAAAGCATTATGTGCATTGAACTCTTGCCGCATCCATTTAAATTAGCTTGTAATTGTTTTCTCATACGTGGAAGGAAAAATGAAAGCTAATTGGGGGCTATGTAATGGATAGACCCTCTCTAGTTTTAGTTTACGTTATTTGCCATATTCAGACCTCAATTTTTAAGCTTGTTTGTAATCAATTGTTTAGATTACAAACACTGCGTATTATTTATGTATTCTTAGTTGGTTTATAGAGGGCAGTGCGAGTAAGGTTTACAAACCAACCCTAACATGTGTCGAGGGGTATCGCGTGAGGGGTAGGAGACAAGTGAACAGTGAGTCCTTGACGGCGGTCAAGACAGCATCTCTGTGGAGGGATTCCGAACTTGAGCCCGAGTGGCACAAAGTGGAGTGCGTGCGGCAGGGTTCGTTTGCTCTCGTGACAGCCTGATCGTCTGCGTGCTGCCAACATCGGTGTCCACTACTCAACTCGGCGTCACGACGCCCTCGCACGCTGTGCCCACGACGTCCGCCGCTTGTGACACTACGCAACGCCCGACTGCCTGCTGCCAACGTCGGTGTCCACGACTCAACTCAGCGTCACGACGCCCTCGCAAGCTGTGCCCACGACGTCCGCCGCTTGCGACACTACGCGACGCCTTTCTGCCTCCTGCCAACGTCGGTGCTTTCGGCAACACTCGAGTGAGGTGGAGTTCCCGACCTTTTGCCCATCGACGCTGCATTGCAGCCAGACCGTGTGACGGGTATTGTTACGACAGTTTAGAACTCTCATAGTATTAATGCACTGCCCTTAGGTATGGTTATAATTATTTAGTAAGGCAACTTTTTTTTGCTGCATTTGCATTGATTTTTCTGTAATTTTGATATCACCTACCAAATTAAACCTGTTTACTGGTCACCTGTTGGGTATATTCATTACAGTACAATATATGGAAACATGTATGGTGGCATATATGAAACGTGTATGTACTTCCGTGTGGGATGAACAGAAAAGTACAACACATGCCCCCGCCCGCACTTCAAGAACGTGCGTAGCACAGGCCCATTCTGCAATCATAATCTGATTCAGAAGTCCATTGACAAGAGAACAAAAGTTAAAGGTTTTCTTTCAGTGTAAGGACGTCATTAAATTATCTGTCGTGTCTAATAAATAAGAAAATTAAGCACCATCTTCTCCGTACAACCCTTGCTCTTACCCGCACTACCACTACACGTGCGTAGCACGGGCCATACTGATCTTAATATGTTAAAATACTACTGTAGCTTTGCGAACGCATTTCGTGTTGCGTTGAAGATGAGCGCAGCGGTTTGTATTGAAGATAAAAAGGTGAAAGCAGGAGACCTAATACGAAAAATTCGAAAACCATGGAGCACCAAGCCAGACCATTGCAATCACTTGAAAATTTATTACCTACCTTTGATTCTCTCCGAGCTGTCAGATAGCGAAAACATACAAATTTTGAACTCATTGAGTAATGGAAACGTAAATAAATAAGACATAACTTAAGTCCGAGGGTTCTTATTAGATTGGAGGTATACCTATATCTCTTACGCGGATTAACTTTCAGTTACTTAACGAAATCGACTAAATTTTTGGGAACTGTCAAATCTATGCCTTGGCCATAACTGTAATGCAATTATGTAACTTTGTTTCGTTCGATTTTGCTCGAAATGATTCGATTTCAAATCACTGCCCCCGTGTTGCACCACGAGGCAGTGATATTTAAAACGAATGGTTTTGTAATCACTAATGGCGTATTCGGTTGGCTGCAGTAGTGTACACTGAGTGTACACCAAGTGCAGTTTTCGTATTCAATAGGGGTGCTACAATGACAGCTGCACTGGTCAAGAGCATGTCGTCACACTGCACTTTACAGAGTACACTCAGTGTATCCCAACCGAATGCGTTAAAAGTAACACAATCGCCTGGTAACCTAGGAAACGAAGGAAACCAGACTCTTATCAAATCAGGCGTCTTATCAAATCTTATTATCAAATCCAATCACTCCAAAATGCGAATAAAACCCAATCGGAATGTCCTACCGTCCTCAGATATTCAGGCATGATAAATATTTATAAGATCGATTTATGTATTAAGTTTTTGTGAAGATATGTAAATAACTTTGACATTTACAGAGAATCAAACTTTTAATAAAATCGAAAAATCTCTGTTAGTTAAATGTAGTGTTCCATACAAGAAACACTTGCTTACAAACATATACGAAATGTGAGTGGCAGACAAACATGTTTCTTGCATTTTCCATACACAAAACTTATAGTTTTCTTATATGTTCTAAACACATAAAAATAATATATTATGCCAACCATATATTTCACACTTTAATGTTCATATATGAAATTTTAGAACATACATTTGCCATCAGTTTTGCCATACATTTGCCATCATATCAACTTGCGGCCGTCAGTCCATGCTTGCTTCGATTTTCAAGCTTTCTCCGTAAAAAGCGATGGTCGGTTTTCAAACATGCTGATCTGAAATGAAATGTACACCTCTCGGCATTGAAAGCGTTCCAATAGAATTTTGGCTATGTCCTCAAAAAGGTTTGACTGAAAACAGCATAGGCAGGCCAGGTACCGACCACGTGCATGAACACAGGCAGGAACTGTATGACGTACATAGTGGGTCCAAATATCGTAATGACAAACCAGTTTGCTTATCAGCCACTACTTTGCTACGTGAAATGTGAATCGACCAAGCTGATAGTTCGGCCCACTGTCGAGTTTTGCAATAGATTTCACCTAACTCCAATGGCCTAAATCAGAGTTGTGACAGATAACTTTAAAATTTATCTAGATAAAGATAACGATAACGATGATTTTGAAAATCTAGATAACAGAAAAAGATAGCAGTAGCAAAATTATCTAGATAAAAGATGAAGATAACCAACATTTATCTAGATAATCAAAAAAAAGTTAAAAGATAGTCAAAGATAATCAAATCACTACCCCCCCCCCCCCCCCCCCCCCCCAAAGTGACTTTATTGTGTAGGTATGTTTTTTTGTATGTTTGTGCGCGCTCTACAGACCAAACGCCTCAACCGATTTAGATAAAAATATCACCTACCTTTGTTCTCAACCTAGACCCTCTGCCTTTTTGGAAAAGATCGGTTCAGAAATGTTTTTATAAATCTATTTTTAAGAGGTTTTTTTCGATTTTTTCAAATTTTGAAATCACTTTCAAACTCAAAGTTCCAAACATATCTTCACCAAACTTTGTATACATGTTGACCTTGTAGATATTGATCATGCCTTCAAGTCTTAGATCGAGGTAGGACATTCCGATTGGTTTTTATTAGCATTTCTGTGGTGTTTTTTGTAATTTTTATGCCTGAATCAATTTCCTTCGTTACCCTGGTGACCAAGATTTAATTGCTTTAAGTTTGTCCAAGGCAAAGATTAGACATATTTAAGGAATAAGTCAATATCGTTTATGGAAGTAATTGAAAGTAAATTTGCGTCAGAAATATATCTCCAATATTAATAAGCACCCTCCAACGTTTTTGCTATCTGACACCTCAGTGACAAAGGAACGTCACAATCTTCTAAATTTTTGAGTGATCATTATTGTCGAGAAGGCAATGATCTAGCTTTGTGCTCTATGGTTTTCATAGGCCTTCTGCCATCATATTTCGCTATACAAACCGTTACACTCATCTTCAACTCAACACAAATTGCGTTCGCGAAGCCATAGTATTTAAAAAAAAACTTTGCAGGTAGACCTTGAAGTATAGTTCCTACAATGGGTCATTGACCAAAATATGGCCAGGAATGTAGAAAACAGCAAAATTGTCGATTTTGAACGGTGATCTTCTTTCTCACTTCCTGTACTCTTCCAAATAAAAACACGAGCAAGCAAAGAGGACCACCGTATCAGTGACCGATTTATACCATTGGCGCCCCTAGGCTAATATATTAAGGCGCCCCCCTCCCCCTCCCACGAAATGTAGCGCATAATTTGTGTTTTAAGAAAAACTAACTGGAAGAAATGTTACCAACAAATGCGATGCCGATGTGCTACCTTGACAACGCACTACAGATTTTTTCGCCGTGATTTCACTGTCCCAAATTCTCAATAATGTTATATGTCTCTAACTCATTCAACGAATCGCTCTCAATTGACATTTTGGCCAATGATGAGAGTCTTTTCTCAGCCATTTTTGACCTGAGGTGGTGCTTAACCCTTGCCAGCGTTGAAAAAGAAATTGCACTTTTAAATCACTGCACGCACAAAACAATCGATCAATCGATCAATACGCAACACAGGAACCAGAGGCAACGGAACTTATTTTGCTGACAATGTCCAACCATCGACCATCCACATCACAGCTAACGCGGCTACTTATGTGTTATGAACTTATGCGACGACATTATTTACTATTATATAATACATTACTGGGAATTAACTTCGGGAGGAAAACCTGGAACCCAATGTTTCGACGCTGGTATCTTAGAATCTTAATATGATCATTTCCTAAAATTTCCAAAAGAAGACTGATGTTCAACAAAAGTAAAGCAGCCGAGTAGCCGGGTGGAACATTGTTGTCGTGTGCCAGCAAAGCCGCACTGTTGTCGGAATTGATTAAATTTGCCTAGATTCGACGGTTGTATTTTCATTGAAATTGCTACCATAGTGCTTTAGCCTTTATTATTGTCAAACATTGCAGTTCAATAAAACTTGACTTCCTGGGTTCTCTGCACTGTAGAGACCATTAAAAGATGTGTATTTTCCCCCCTAAAGTCTAAACTATCTCCACCTTAACGGCGTCTTTTCTAGGCGTAAAGCTGGCACTGACCGCATTCTGACCAGGCTGTGCTCAATGGTGTCAGCGACACACAGACGGCGGAGGTAGTGGACAATTTTGCCGGTGAAATTGATTTGACAACCGTTTTTTTTAGATAATAATTTTGTTATCTTAGATAAATCCTAAAGATGACGGTTTTTTTATCTAGATAAAGATAAAAGTGAATGGTTGCTCAAATTATCCAGATAAGATAAAATATAAAATAAATTATCTAGATGATTTATCTAGATAAAATTATCTAGATAAGTCACAACTCTGGCCTAAATGCAGTAATTTTTAAGCTAGAAGAAAATTCAAATAGCGTCCTGCTTCTGCTCTGTACGAAAAGCACATAAGTGGCGTCACTTTTTCCGTACTTGCAAAAATGTTGGTATACACAATGTGAATGAATTATTTCCAATAATTGCTTTAATTAATATAACATCACCTCGCCCGACTGGGCGAGGTAACCACCGTAAAGCCACCGGAAAGGTAGGGTATCGGTAATAACAATTAACTTGATGGAAAGATAACAGAAGCAATAAACAGGAATATAATGGAATCTGAACATGGAAACGTGTGTTTTCTTCAATATTAACAAAGAAGTGAATTGGAAGTATAGCAAAGATATGATGCCAGGGGTTTTTTATTTTATTTTCTACCTATAAAATTGGGTTGTTTTAGGCCAGTGCGGGTGTGTGGAATCTGATACAAATTTGGCAGAGAACAAATTCACGAGTTTTGCGAGGCAGGTACTGACAATAAAACTGGTTTGACAAAACTAGATTGCGACCGATCAATGAACATGACATCCCCTGCCACCATATGCTCACCCACGTGGTCGGTACCTGGCGTGCCTATGCTCTTTTCAGGCAAACCTTTCTGAGCAGATAGCCGACATTCGACTGGAACGCTTTCAAAGTCCAGAAGTGTACTTCCGTGTGGGGGTGCTAGCATAGATGTGTGTTCTTCAAAGGAGTTTTGGTGTAATAACAATACTATGCCCAATTCTCTTACACTGCTTTTCTTTGCAGGGGTTTCGGCAAACAGGGCTACCAATGTCAAAGTAAGTTTACTTCAACCCTAGCTTTCCTTATACCGCTGTGATTCGCCTATCAATGATTTAACCAAAACCAACGCCGAATCCTTTGAGCCAATGAATGTTAATAATTGTTTACCAATGCTTTATTGTAAGTTATAGAAGTTTCTTTATGATAACATTGATACAAAATTTGACCAATACTAGCCAATATTGGTCAACAAATGTAAAGTGGAAGGTCGCAAATACAACGATCCTGTGCAAGTAGTTTTCATTAATATAATATGCTGCTAAATGAGACTGGTTGTATTTTAAACTTTTCAACATTATTAGGAATATTTGAAGAACAAAATAGTAAAGGCTCTGGTGATCTAACTGGAGATTTCAACGCTGTGGGCATACTTGTTGGCATTTGTAGACTCTGGGGCACGATGAATACAGAATATCAAGACCGTCTCCGTGTATAATCACTCAGATGTATTTGCCATACCGGAACTGTCGTGTACATCCATAGTCAGTTTAATAACCAGATTCATAAATGAAAGAGCGGCAATAACCACCAAGTTCAAATTGCATACTACATCCCTCTTTTCTTTTTAGATCGTTACTTTAACATTTCTAGATTTCTAATGTATAACAAAGTGATTTATTCTAACTAATCTTGGTAACGTTGCGGCAATCGCTTCATTCGCTCGGGTCGGGTCCTCTGCGGTGTCGCTGAATTGGCTGGTTCCGCAGACATCGACTCTCCGACGGAGCTCGAACTCTCTGGAGCGTAGTCAGAATGTGACCCCATTGTCTCCTGTGTCCCGACTGCTGGCAGTTCTCTCTCTGGTTCAGCTGTCCTGCTAACAGAAAGTTTAGGAGGGGGAGGGGCTGGTTGGTGGTACTTCTTGAAGAACGTTGAGTTCCGCTTATAAATCACATTTTCCGGAGTCTGCACGGTCACGCAGCTCCCGTTCTTTCCTACAACTGTATTGGGGATTGGGTTGTGCGTTGTTGAATGCTTGTTTAACCGTGGTTGCCTCATCAGTACCAGATCTCCTTCTACTAGCTGGCTGTCTTGAGCGTTTCTTGTTCGATCCGCATATTCTTTTCCTTTCCACTTCCTTTCTTGATCCCGGTCTCGTACGTCGTCGTCGATTTCGTGACGTTCTGCATACACTGGTATTTTATCTCGTGGTTTCATCTTGAACAACAGTTCTGCCGGACTTACAGCGGTTGTGCTGTGTGGTGTGTTCCGGTAGCATACCAAGTACTTCAACATTTCTTCCTTCCAGTCTTTCCCTGTTGCCTGAGCAATCTTCAGTCTTTTCAGGAACGACTTGTTCTGCCTTTCGACTTCACCGTTTGCCTGCGGCCACAGAGGAGTGGTGAAAAGATGGTTGATCTTGTTCTGAGCGCAGAAATCTTTAAATTCGTCGCTCTGGAATGGCGGTCCATTGTCCGACCTAATGGATAATGGTAATCCGAACCGGGCAAAGATCGGTTTCAATCTCTCGATGGTTTTCGGTGCTGTAGTTTTCTTCATGATCTCCACCTCGTAGAATCTACTGTAGTAGTCAACGATTACTAGTAAGGAGTGGCCCGATGGTAACGGTCCCATGAAATCGATCGCTAGGTCTTGCCAAGGACCTGGTGGGAGCGTTGTCCTCTTCATAGGTTCTGGGTAATTCGGTGTGCTCACAAGTTGGCACCCATGACAATTCTTGACAGTTTTTTCACAGTCTTTGTCAATCCCTGGCCACCATACTTTACTCCGCAATCGTTGCTTCATTTTTGTGATTCCAGGATGTCCCTCATGCGCTAGTTCCAACGTATGCTGGCGTAAGGGTTTAGGAATTACCAATCTTGTTCCCTTAAGGATGGCTTGACCAACCTGGCTCAGTTCCATAGCGAATGGTTGGTATGCCTTGCTGGCTGGTTCCCACGTCCCGGTCTCCAGGCTCTGCGACACAGCTTGTAGCTCGTCGTCCTCCTTGAAGGCTTCTTCGACGTCCCCCAGTGTCAATGCTACCGGAGTTGCTGTCTCGAGTAGAACCTGCAGACAACTTTCCCCTTCTCTGTCGAAAGAATCATTAGTGTCACAGTTTGCTAACAATCTGGAGAGTGGGTCGGCGATATTAGATTTCCCTGGTTTGTGAATTACGTGATACTTGTAAGCTTGCATTCTCATCACCCATCTTTCAATTCTTGCACATGGTTTCCCTTTGGGTGAAAAGATAGTTTCTATCGGCTTGTTATCGGTAACCAAATCGAATTCCCTTCCATACAGAAAGTAGTGAAATCTTTCACAGGCCCATACAAGTGCTAAAGCCTCCTTTTCATTTTGAGAGTACCTCTTCTCACTGTCTGATAGGCTCTTACTTGCATAGCTGATCACCTTCGGACCCCCTGTACGAGAACTGCTCCAAGCCCTACCGGACTTGCGTCTGCTATGACTGTGGTTTCCGCCTCAGGGTTGAAGTAACCCAGAGTTCTCTTCTCTGTCAGCCTCTCCTTCAACTCGTTGAACGCTTTCTTCTGTTCGGAACCCCACTGGAATGGAACTTCTTTCTTTAAGAGTCGTCGCAACGGTTCCGTCTCCGTAGACAGGTTCGGAATAAAACGTCCTACAAAGGTTACCAGACCGAGAAAGCTGCTCACTTCTGCCGGAGTCTCCGGTTCCCGGAAGTTCTTCACTGCCTCAACCTTGCTGTCCGCCACGGTGACTCCATCTCTCGTCAGTCGATGACCTATGAAATCAACTGCGTCTACCCCGAACAGGCATTTCTTCGTGTTGAGCGTCATTCCTTTCTCTTCTATAGTCTCCAAAACCTTGTCCAACCTCTTGTCGTGTTCTTCTTTAGTTCTTCCATGTACGGGGACGTCGTCCATGTACACGTGTGTTCCTTCGCATCCTTGGAGTACCTGTTCCATTGTTCGTTGAAATATCTCTGGAGTGCAATTTATTCCAAATAATAATCGCTTGTACCTGTAGGATCCCTGATGTGTCAGGAATGTGGTTATGTCCCTCGACTCGGGGCATAATTCTAGTTGATGAAAAGCGCTTTTGAAGTCGAGCTTGCTGAAGTATTTACTGAACCTCAAGTCAGGGAGAAATTCGTCGAAGCTCGGAATGTGGTGCTTCTCCCTCTCAATCGCTTCGTTTGCCCGTCGCATGTCCACACAGATGCGTATGTCTCCTGACTTCTTCGGTCGTATGACTAACTGCGAAGACCACTTTGATGGTTTATCGACCCTTTCGATGATATCAGCTCCTTCGAGTTCAGCGAGCTTCCTTTCCAACTCTTCTGGAGTGGTACTGGCACCCTTCTCAGCGGTTGGTACACGGGTTCAAAATTCCCTTTCACCGGAAGTCTGACTTGGAAATCTTTCAGCTTCCCTATCGTGGAGGTTGTCTCCACCTGGTTGACGTCAAGCCCGATCTTGAGTACCCCGATCTTCATCGCAGTCTCTTTGCCTAGCAGCGTAGAACCCTTTCCACGAATTACGTAAAACAACGCTTCTTCGTTTTGCTCTGGTTTGACCTTGATGTCAGCGATGAACTTCCCGATAACCTCAAGTGGTACGTCTTTTCCGTAGGCGTACAGTCGTTTGCTTGATTTCTCAGAGCGGCACTTTATCTTCTTTTCCATCAGGCGTTTCCAGGTTGCCTCGTCCATTACGTTGCATGTAGCCCCAGAGTCGACGATGACTCCTAGCTCAACCCCACCCAATTCCACTCGAATTTTACCTTTGTCGGAGTTGTCACTGATTTCATGCACACGAAACGTATACTCTTCCGAGTCGCTGTTCGAAACGCGTCGCACTTCCTTTCCCTTTCCTTTGAAAGTCTTCTTGCTCTCGCCCTTGGATGACTCGTCTTTAGGCTTCTTGTTTCTGCAACATGCTTGATAATGTCCTTTCTTCTTGCAAAGGTTGCATCTCGCCTCCCTAGCAGGGCAGGTGTCACTTGCCTTGTAGTGCCCTTTGTATCCACACGCGAAACATTTTACATTTCCCATGTCCGGTTTGTACCTAGAAGCCACTTTGTCGACTTTGTTCACAGTCTCCCGCGTAGTCAGATCCTGCTCCTTCTCGTTGGCGTCTTCCCAAGCACGAGCTGTGTTCAGCACTGTTGTCAGTGTCATGTCCGGACCAATCTCGATGAGCTTTCGCTTCAGCTCTCGCGAGTGCACCTTGTCCAGTATCTGATCCCTCAGATTTTCATCTATGTCACTAAAACTGCAGAACTCGGCTTGTTTCCGCAGCCGTGCTTCATACTTGTCTATTTTCTCGTCGGCTGCTTGCTCGAGATTTCGGAACTTTATCCGTTCGTACGGAATGTTCGTCCGCGGTGTGAACTTTGTATTCAATGCGCGAAGTGCTGCCTTGTATTCGTCTTCACCTCCCTGAGCCTCGATGGTATTGAGAGAGTGGAAAACGTCTTGCACTTCCATTCCGGCTCGGTGTAGCAGAGATGCTTTTTTTCTTGCTGGATCGACAATGTTGGAGCTTACTGCGAAGTATTCGAACGCTCGCACCCACCTTGCCCAACGTTGGCCCACGTTGGTGTGGTCTCCCTCAATGATAAACCTCCCCAGGCCATCACTGTTGCCATCCGCCATAATTATTGATAATATATTGGTCGCTCAGTATTTAGTCCTTTGTTATTTGTTATCCTCGTCGCCAAATGTAGACTCTGGGGCACGATGAATACAGAATATCAAGACCGTCTCCGTGTTTAATCACTCAGATTTATTTGCCATACCGGAACTGTCGTGTACATCCATAGTCAGTTTAGTAACCAGATTCATAAATGAAAGCGCGGCAATAACCACCAAGTTCAAATTGCATACTACAGCATGCGCCACCGAAATCGGCATGTCAACTACTTCCTGACAACATGTGACATATTGCGGGGCCGTGATTGGTCTTGACTTGTCACGTGACTCGAACCGACCAATCTACACCGAGTCAATTCTCACAGCTGGCTAGGAACTGAGGATTGGCATTCATGGTAGACACGTATCTAAAATGCGATTGGTCACTAATCTTCTGTGTTGTCGGTTGCAGCCTGCCAGACGGCGGTGCACAAGAAGTGCCACGACAAGTTCCTGGGGAAATGCCCCGGCTCGGGCAGAGAGTCCGAGTCTACCATAGTGAGTACCAGCCAGGGGGAGTCCTCCATAGTGAGTACCTGTCAGGGGGAGTCCTCCATAGTGAGTACCTGTCAGGGGGAGTCCTCCATAGTGAGTACATGTCAGGTGGAGTCCTCCATAGTGAGTACATGTCAGGTGGAGTCCTCCATAGTGAGTACATGTCAGGTGGAGTCCTCCATAGTGAGTACCTGTCAGGGGGAGTCATCCTTAGTGAGTACCTGTCAGGGGGAGTCCTCCATAGTGAGTACATGTCAGGTGGAGTCCTCCATAGTGAGTACATGTCAGGTGGAGTCCTCCATAGTGAGTACATGTCAGGTGGAGTCCTCCATAGTGAGTACCTGTCAGGGGGAGTCATCCTTAGTGAGTACCTGTCAGGTGGAGTCCTCCATAGTGAGTACCTGTCAGGTGGAGTCCTCCATATTGAACACCAGCCAGGGGGAGTCCTCCATAGTGAGTACCTGTCAGGGGGAGTCCTCCATAGTGAGTACCTGTCAGGTGGAGTCCTCCATAGTGAGTACCTGTCAGGTGGAGTCCTCCATAGTGAGTACCTGTCAGGTGGAGTCCTCCATAGTGAGTACCTGTCAGGGGGAGTCATCCTTAGTGAGAACCTGTCAGGGGGAGTCCTCCATAGTGAGTCATGGGCCGGACCGTCGACCTTCGCTCGCGAACCACATTAGCAAAGAATAGCTTGTTGAACATACGGAAATGAAACTAGGTTTTTTGGGGTGGGGTGGGGAGTGGAGGGGAGACCGCACAAAAGAAATCCACAAGATGCTTTCGTATTCTAGATGCACTGAATTGACAGCAGATTTCATAAATGATGTTTCTGGTTACCGTGGTCAATTTCTCGTCCAAATTCAGAGATTGCATATCCATGCCGATATGGTGACACGGTGGTGACACGATATGGTGATTCGATTTTAAATTCAATATGTTGATCTAGCAAATATTTCGAGAAATATGACGGCATGGCTTCTTTTTACATAGGAGAGTGTTAATGAATCACACTAACGTCGTAGACGTATATATATATATATATATATATATATATATATATATATATATATATATATGTGTCACTCCATCGCCCGATAGTGTCGCCGTCAATGTTGTCACCTCCAATTTTGATTTCTAATATTATTCTCCGTACTTACTCTACTCTTTCCACAGGGAATCCTGTTGTCACGTTCGATATGAGGTACTGCTCCGTCGTATCCAGGATCATTCGAAGTTCTTTCATAAGGTCAAATCCAATATTGACCCCGGCCCCCATACCCAAATCGTCTCTGGCTATCATACACGGGAATTTGTAAACTTGATTTCCTAATTGAATGCTTAACTCTTCTCTACCCACGATTGGTATTTGGACTCCTGTTACTCCATAAATTGGGGTTTGGCTTGAATCTTGAAACATGATATTTGCTCCTCTCATTATTTTAGCGTTTACCAATGTCAAATCTGAGACGGTATCCAGAAGGAACTTGTATGGTATACTTTGATTCCTGGAAACCTGGGATTTAAAATGAACGCGTCTACAATTGTTTTAAGCGTACCGGGCTGTCGTCCAGCTACATGGTTAGAGTGGACCCAGTGTACTAATTCTGATCGGGTCGGCGCGGTCCGGCCGCTCCCGAGCTGGAGTAGATATCCTTCTACTGCATTCCCTGTCTGGGTGCAAACGATATCTTTTGTGCTTGCCTTGGTTGGTGCGGTGAACGCCCCGGAGGTCCGCCCGTGGTCCGCCCTCTCCCCAAGTTCAAACCGCGCTATTTAAACCAGCAATCCGTCACCATATGACCCCTACGATGACAGTAGTCGCACGGAAGTCCTGCTCCCACGGGACACCGCGTCGCGATATGCCCGCGCTCGCTACAGCGATAGCACGTCACATTGCTGTTGCTGTCATTATTTCTATGGCTTTCTTGCTGGTTTGGCCGTGAGAAGCTCTGCTGCGGATGCTCCCTTTGCGACAGTTGTTTCGCCGACAGCGTCAGTTGTTTAGCCATTGTTGCTAAGATTGCACGAATTCCAGCCAACTCTTCTCGACCACCTTGTACTGTATCAATCGTACATACCTTATTTGACTCATTTGATGCACCCGCGGCTGACAACTCGGCGCGCGCCTGAGCCGGGAGGCGCCTTTCCGTTCCCAGCATTAGCCCAGCAGACCTCGCCAAATCAGCCGTTTTCATTGGTTGAACATTCAAAATGATGTGACGTCACTCACTCGCGCCAAAAGCTCAGTGTCAAAAAAGATCTGCGCCGTATTCCGCAAAACGAATGAAACGATAGTCTTCGCGATGGTGGACTCGGAAGATCGATATACCTTGAAAAAAGTTGTTCAAACAGAATTGATGGCAGGCGTTTGAAAAACCGCGCTGCTGTCAAAGAATTCGCGCCACTCGCGCAATTCCAGACCTGACAATGACACTTCAAGTTCAATTGTTCGATGTTAGCTCTGAGTTGTCATGTTCAAGTCTTGTAGCATAATTTCACAATTACAATCAGCACACCAGAACTATACTATTCATTCAGTTATCAATAGGTGAATGAATAAGTATACTCCGACTCCGAGCAATATCCGTAGAGTTCAAAGATAGGAACAGTGAATATTACCTCACTGAGCAGCTGTCAAAAGATTGTCCATAGTCTCTCACTGTTTTCAAGATTTCACTGACACAATGGAGACATTTGTTAAGCTAGTATCATAAGCACTTTGTTATAAGCAACTCATACGCTATGATTTAAAATGTAACTAAGTACGGCGCACGCACCTACTGCAGTGTGGGATTAAGGTTCATTAGAAGCTTACGGAAACCTACTCGACCGAGCGATCTGTCACGTGGTCAGAGCTCTCCGAGATGCGGACGTTTTCGAACGCAAACTTTACAGTCGACCGCGGAAATTCTAAAATGGCCGACAACGAACTAGCTGAACTTTATTGGCAATGCATAGCCGGTAATGCATAAAGTACTTGCCGTTGGCTATAGTATTGGCGGTCGTATTGGTAAGTACTTTACATATTGTGCATACCTGTCAGTGTATGCACATTAAAACGTAAATGTAAGTTGAACGGTCAAAAATTACCCACCCGTTCCTACGAACAGAACTCGCGCACCAGGCTGAAAGATGGTACGCGAGTTGAGCGCTCTGATCACTCCAGACTGGGTTTCGGAAGAAAAATAGCGTCGATCGGGTCACTCCGAGCAGGTTTCCGAACGCTGGAGAGCTGCCGGAGTAGGTTTTCGTAAGCCTCTATTATAGCCTGGGCAGCAGAGAGGTATGTGATTGTCATAACCGCGCAAATAAGTCAATCATTCGCAAGTTTCGCTTAAGTCTCTGAGAATCTGGGTTTCGCGAAAGAGCGTAGAAATTCGCATATAGCCTGCAAGTCAGCAGACGAGACGCGTTCTGTCATGGAAGTCATAATTTTTATCGGCAAAATTGGTGTTATGGCACACGGAGACGAGATAAGTATGTCGTCGAGCACATGGGTGCATCGCGCGGGGAGTGACGTCACGACAGTTTGAATGTTCAACCAATGAAAACGGCTGATTTGGCGAGGTCTGCTGGGCTAATGCTGGGAACGGAAATGCGCAGCCGGGTGATACGCATATCGACTGTCATTAGATGTAACTACGCCTTGGGGGCCCTGCATTGTCATAATTTATCTTATCCGTGCCTGTTCATTTACCATTGACACTCGTCCCACTATGTTCCTAGTGCTGCCTTCACACATCATCGCAAGCTGTAAAGCTTCATCCAGGGTTTGTGGTTTATGTAAGCTAAAATGTCCTCCTCCGCTATTCTTTTGCAACCTCTGGACAAAAACCCTCACTATGGCCTCGTCCAATAGCGCCTGTCTTATTTTCATATTATCCTCCGTTAACTTATCGGGGGCCGCCGCTACGGCTTTTGCACGCAATCTTGTGACATACGACTTAACATTTTCTAATGGTCTTTGGTGGCACTGGTCGAATGTAGCCAATGGATCTACTTGCGGTTGGCCTAGCATGAACCAATTTTTAAAATTTTCTTTTAACGCCTCGTACGTAAATGATTATAAATTTTTGCACCCATTCAGGAAATCCAACGTCTGACCAATTAATCGGGATTTAAACACGGCGAGCTTTTGCTGCTGGTTCCAGCCGCCAAAGTCGCTCGCGAGCTCTAGACTTTGTATAAAGTCTGAGATGGACACTGAATCCTCCCCACCCCCATTAAAATAACGCACCATTTGTTCATAGCCTCCTATTGGGTTATTTCTGTGTGTCTTTTTTGACTATTATTTTGACTTTTCTGTGGCTCACCCTCTGACTCTGCTCCTGATTCCTCACTCTCCCTCCCATTTGGTATTTCCCCTGGATTCACCATTATAATACCGATTACTATTTTTAAAAAAACTAACGAACGTTCAGTCGATCGACCCCACCGCTGTGCACCAGACATGTGGGGTAGTTTTCTAGTATTCCGCTGCCACCACTAGGTTTCCCTAGACGAACTTACCAAAAGGGGTACCAAAAGGGGTGAGTGGAAGATCACGACGCAGTCAAATTGTATTTAGTTTGGCCTATCGCTACCCTTCAATATTTAAACCTAATACCTATTGGTTACGATTTTTGTAAAATTTCTGATATGACATGTAGACGACTCGGCAGACTCACGAGTCTTGGAATTTTGAGACTCCGCAGTAACTTGATATATTGTAATAACTCGTTAGTAACCCAGCAGTTACCAGAATCTGTAAGTTTAACAGATTGTCAACCCCCTCCCCTTCCTCCCAGTACTCCCCCCCCCCCCCTCCCCCAACACCTTCACAATCCCCATATATCATGAAGAGATCTCGGTTGCATGGTGAGAGCACGTCTACCTTAGAGTAAGTAACCCAACTAACCTACTTACCCTGAGCGTCTACCTTGCATTTAGATTAACAATACAACGAGCCATTAGGGCTCGGCGGACTTCGGCCGCGCCGTACATAACTTAACCATAACAATATGTTGCGCGGCCTTCGGCTCCGCCGGACGAATGTTATCAAGGGCGGGAAGTGTTTTGTATGAAAAGTGCCTAGCAGCCTAGTTCCTTTTCTGGAAATATCGGCTTCCCCCCCCCCCCCCCCTCCCCTTTCGCAAGGCAGGACACATCCATCCCCAACCCCATCCAGATTTCCCTCCCTCCCCTTGTCGAGCCCATTCTCTTAAATGAGGGTGTTATAACTTAAGTGACGGCCTATTCGCAAAACGCATAAAAGTTGAACATTTTCAAATTGACCCTCCAAAATAGGGCCCAATTTTGGGCGCACAGCCCCGGAAGTTTTAATCTGAACTTCGAGCAACACATGGTATAAAATTAAAGCCAGAGAGTGTGCAATGTGCTGGGAGTACAGTGGCATGTCCCCCCCCCCCCCCCCCCCAAAAAAAAGAAAGCCCCGAACGTGACTTTTGCCCCAACTTTTGAAATCGTATCATGAGAAGAGTGTCTCTGACATTGGATTTCTCTTTTTGGTATGAATGTAACGAAATGTCAAAAATGCTTCCTCCCTCCCTCAATACAAAAAGGGCCAAAAAGTGCCACGCGAGCTATAAAACCCTCGAGCTCGAGGTAGCTCGAGGAACCGATACCAAAATCGGATCCGATATCGATAATAATTTAAAAAAAAAAAAGTTTATTACCAGTTTAATCTGTGTACATTGATATTGGTACATCAGGTGTTAAAAAATATTATACATTATTTACAATGTTGTTATATAGTTAAAAGTTTGCACAATAGTCTTTGTTCTTGTAAAAGCATTTTTCCACAAGGTAGGATTTTAATTTTTTTTTAAACACTTCTGGTGCTTTAATTTACATGGACATTTTACATTACATGGAGGTAATGCATTATATAATTTAATACCTGCCTGTATTGTGTACGTGTCTTCCTGATGATTGCAGCTTGGAACGTTTTAGTTTCCTGTCCCCTATCTGGGTTGCCCTAGTGCAGAATAAGTTTTCATCCTCAGATTTTAGGTTTAATTGTCTTATTTATATATATATATATATATATACATATATATATATATATATATATATATATATATATATATATATATATATATATATATATATATATATATATATATATATATATATATATATATATATATATATATATATATATATATATATATATATATATATATATATATATATATATATATATATATATATATATATATATATATATATGTGTGTGTATAATTGTTGTACAACATGGTAGGATTAAAATTTTTAGTTTCTTGAAGTGCGTTACACAAGTGTCCTTGTAAAATAAATATGCTAACACAAGCACATGGGTTTAGACTGGCGCGAACTAGATATTTTATAGTCCGTTTTTGCAGCGTAAAAATTCTTTTTGTGCGATTTGAACCTCCCCAAAGGATGACCCCGTATCGCAGGTTAGATTGATCGTGTGCGAAGTACACCGCTAGCGCTGTTTTTTTTTATGTGACACCTCCATAATCTTCTTAACTAGATAGCACGCTGCTGCTACTTTCTTTGCTAAGGCGTTGACATGTGGACCCCAGTCCAGAACGTTATCCACGATGAGGCCAAGGATATTTGTTTCGTCTGCCATCGGTACTTCGTTTTCTTCTATAAGAATTCTTGGTATGTCATTTATTTGTCTGCGTTTGGTAGTGAATTGTAATGCAGTTGATTTGTGAGGGTTTATGAAAAGGTCATTTCCAGCGCAGTAATTGACCATTCTCTGTGCAGCCTCATTGCCTTCGTTGGTGAGATTGGACCTATTTTGAATTGCCTTCAGGAAGTATGTCGTGTCGTCGGCAAACATTGTTAATGACCCTTGATTAATCCGCTCCGGTAGGTCATTGGTGTACAGGATGAATAATAAAGGCGAAAGTGTGCTTCCCTGTGGGATTCCTACGTTGCAAATAATTTCTTCTGAATAGCAGTCTTTTTCATTCCCTTTTATGCAAATCGTTTTTCTTCGATCTTTTTGGAACGATCTTATCCAGGTATTTGCGATTCCATCGATTCCCAGACATCTTAATTTTTCAAGCAGAATGCTGTGGTTGAGATTGTCGAAGGCCTTGGTATAATCATAAAAGATATCAAGGGCTTCTTCCTTCCGGTCTAGTGATTCTATGACTTGGTCAACGAATTGTGCAATCGCTGTGCTCGTGGATTTGCTCTGGGTGAATCCGTGTTGGCAAACATTTTGTAGGTTGTTCTTTTTTAGGAATGCGAGTAGTCTGATGCACATGGCCTTCTCAAAGAGCTTTGAGAACCCGGACAACAAGCTGATCGGTCGATAATTTTTTGCATTTTCTTTATCTCCCTTTTTGAAGATCGGTAACAACATAGCTTTCTTAAGTTGTGTCGGAAATTCACCTCGTGAGAACGATTCGTTTATGATGTTCGTTAATGGTGGACATATTTGAGATGCTGCGCACTTGATCACGTCGCATGGTACTTCGTCTACCCCCAAAAAATGTCCTTGTTGATGTTCGAGAACACATTGTCAAAACAGGTTTTAGTGGTGTCTGTAATTCGCGTCGGCTCCCTGATATCACGCGTCAGTCCGCTTGAGGAAAAAAGGTCAACAAGCCGATTTTTATGGGACCCTTCACTTACAAAATCTATGTTATAATCGCCCTTCTTTTGTTCATTGTTAATACCCCGAGGATTTTTGTTATAGTTTTCATGAATACTTCGAAATTGCCTGATGGTGCTCTGTACACGTTCACCACCGCTGTATTTATTTTATCTCCCTCGGTTTCTACGGCGGTAACCGTAGAAAACGCAATCGACAATAATTCTTGTTAGGATCTTGCAAAAATCGTAACACAAGAAAAAAGTTGAAAGAAATTGTCAAGAACTTGCAAAGAAATTGTTTCTCTGTCAAGATTAAAAAATCTTACACGAATTTATGATCTTATCTGGACCTTGTCAAGATATTGTCAATTTCTTATCAAGATCTTGATAATATCTTGGCTGAAGGAAAAAATCTAAAGAAATTGCCAAGAAAATGCCAAGAAATTGGCAAGATCTTGAATCTTGCCACGATCTTGCACGAATTTGCTAAGGATTTTCAGCAGGGCATTTGGACATTGGTTAGACACAATAAACAAAGGATTTTACAGCTAGGCGATAGCGACTGCTATACCAGATGAAAGAACACCATAAATTTCTATGGATGTAGTGTGCCTTGAAATGTGCATAAACAAGCGTATAAAGCAAGTCGAACATCTCATTATCACTACATGTCCGCAATATGCTAATTGGTACAAAAACATTGGCGACAATAATTAATCGATTTAGATCCATTTAGGTTTGTGCAATTAATTGACTATATTGCCAATCTGTATTGTAATATTGCAAGAAGATTCAATCAACATTAAAATGTAGCACGTTGGATAGCAAATATCACAGAGAACTTGCTGTACGGTTAACGTTGCTGAGAAGCAACGGCTATTCATTTGTAAATATATTATGAGAACGGACAAGACAATGGTCCATAATTTCGATATTTGACATTTTCAACTGCAAGTATAACTCGCGCTGTTCGAAGATTAAACATGCAGTGAACTACATTGATAGCAATCTGTGTAGCAGCTTTACTAATTTGTTGTTTCTTTTCGATGAAGGGCACTGCAGATCAGATCGCCAGGAAGTGGCTTTTAGACCAAAAGTTGCCAAGTTCTCACGACCACACCGTTATAGTTATCATTCCAATATTCGAGTACGTTATTAGTAAAATAATACAAATGGGTGCACATTACCTTTTTTTTATAGTAAATTGACCGTGGATGGCTAGGACCGCCCTCCAAAACTCTTCGTTTTTTACCCTTTTTAGAGCCATATATACGAATGTATAAAGAAAATTTTGGAAAATAGCTATGGGCACCCATTTTTAAATATTTACCTAATGACATACTCGAAATTGGAATGATAACTTTAACGGTGTGACCGTGAGAACTCTGCAACTTTAGGTCTGTTTCAAAAATTATAAATGATCATTTTTCGATTTCGGTCACCACATGCGAAAACAATAAGACACGAGGGATTGAATAATTTACACTGATTACGTCTACTTAGGGATGTAGGGCAAGTTTGAGTCAACTATTCAAAAAAATTTACAATCGGATCTCTGCTTGAGCCTCCGTATCTTTTTATTTTTAATACTCGTTTTTACAGATGACCCGCCTATTGCATTGTCACTGAGATTTACTCCCAACTAAATTTTTAATTTCCCCCTTTAACTGGCTCTCTGGCGCCCCCGCCGTCCGCTTATAGAGCTATCAAACAGATGCAAAGGTGGCTCAGCCAATAAATACGCGGAATGTGACGCTATTCCACTAGACACCAGATTTTGGTCAAATTTAATACTAATCGAGTGTGACGATCTTTCACCGGATTTTCGTCACATCTTCCCGCTCCTGCAATATGACACTAGTCAACCGGAACAGCGTCACATTCAGGCGATGTGACACTATGCCACCGGAACATCGTCATATTTATGTAATGAGACACTAATCCCCCGGGAAATCGTCACAGTTTAGTGTGACGATCGTCCACCGAATAATCGTCACATTTTTCCGATCGTAAAACTGACGAAATATCGTAGCAACCTGGCTGGAACAGCGTCACAATCGTGCAATGTGACACATATCCACTGGAACGGCGTCACATTCGTGCAATGTGACACTAATCGACCGGAACATCGTCACATTCGTGCAAAGTGTCGATATTCCACCGGAAAATCGTCACATTGGGATGTGACGATCGTCCACTGGATTTTCGTCACATTTGTCCGGTACAGAAATTGACGGGAAATTATAGCTTTCCATTTCCACAGGCTTTCCCCAAAGTATTTCTCTAGAGTTGCCCCCGGAAAATGGTTTTCACAAGACCTTTTCTGCTCCTTCAAATGTGACCATCGTCCACTGAACCATCGTCACACAATTGTTACTGTATTATCATTACATTTAATGTGACTCTCGTCCAGTTGGCAAATGTGACGATATTCCGTGCGACGGTATTCCATCGCCTTGACGGTGCAATATGAAAGGCAAAGAGCATTACTATTTTTATTTTTATGTACACAAATTAGCCTCCCAAAAATGTTGCCCATTCCGGGATTTGAACCCGGGTCCCCAACTTTCGCGGCTGGTTCAACGCATTCAAACGCATCCAACGTTAATTTGGAGTTACTCGAGGTTGAATGTAAATGTTGTTGCAGTATAGCAGCACACTGTTCCAGAGCCAATATGAGTATTCGTAGACTCTAGACCATTCCCCCATGGGGACATTCAATTCTCACCCTGTATGCAAATTACTTCTCTCAAATTTCGTGTCTATTTAGCTCAGCTGGTTAGAGCACCAGCCGCGAAAGTTGGGGACCCGGGTTTGAAATCCCGGAATGGGCAACATTTTTGGGAGGCTAATTTGTGTACATAAAAATAAAAATGACTAGCCAATTACGAGCTTTCGTAATTTAAATTAGATTATAAAGAGCATTACTATTGCAAGTGAGGAGCCAATATATTTCTTATGTTGCAACTTGCAACAGCGCTTTAACAGAAGGTCGTGCTTCTCAGCTGAAACCAGGAGGGCTTATTGACCGCTGTCGCCCACGGGCAGAGTGCGAAGTGCATTGCAGCGCTCTCTGATGCTTGACTGATAGTTAGTTTGTTTATATTTTGTACTAGCCAAGCGAAGGGATACGAAGGGATAGCGAAGGAAGTACGCGTAGGGATTAGTAGCATTCGTACACTTCTTCATAGGAATATTCCCTGGCGATACCTTCAAATTTCTTATGTATCTTTGTCCCAACTATTATTGGATCAATGAATGGTGAATTACCAGAATCCATTTCGGACCTTTTTCGATTATTACCTTAAAGGTTTTGCCTTTTCCATTACTTTTGTATAAATTGATTGTTCTTTGTTTTTTCGATTTTCCTGAACTATTATCATCATCATCTCTGACAATTTTTTTTTGCTTTTAGCCACTTTAGGGTCATTTATTTCCATCTCTTCCCCATCACCGTTAGCCATTTTGCTGGAAACCCACCACCAGCTCTAAAAACTGACACTAATGAACATGGGCGTTGGAAAGGGGGGGGGATAAGGGTTCAATTCCCCCCCCCCCCCCACACACATAGGCTTGCCCTGTATGTAATGTACCCCTAATGCCCTGTGTGTAATGTACCCCCCCCCCCCCCCGGGGCCGCGGAACTGGATCGTGCCCTTGATTGAATGTAACTTATATTTAGTATTTATTACGGTGTGGTATTATAGTTTTATAATGAGAGAATTAATCCTAGGATTTCCTATTTTGATAACTGTTATGTATTGCAATGAGCATGAGCACAGAGGGCAGCACTAATATGTACGATGAGGTAACCGTCAACCGGCAGTGCTGCTAGCCCTGGTCTCGACAGTTGAATAAAAGGTATCGACCATAAAGCATGTCGGTCTCGCTGTCATTAAGGTGCTCCCTCGATCCCGCGTTTCAGCTTGAGAGATAGTACAATAACCACGGTAGGTTAGTCCTGCATTTGGTTGAGAATTAGCATAATACCTTGAATGCGATGAATATCGGCTAAAGCTCAGTGGCTATAGACATTGAGTCCTGCCATCACACTAATTGTTATTGCTTGCGGGATACTTATTGAGATCGAAGAGTGTCTGAAAAATATATGGTTCTGGTTCAAACTAAAGCCATTGGCTAAAGAAGCCCAAACTCGAGCTCAACAACTCATTTCCCTATAATTTTTTCGGCAGCTGGTATTACCTTCCTGCTCATATTCTGTTGTGTTTATTTCTCGTCGTGTTAAGAGGGGTCGCTCCAGTCCCGACTCCTGGTTTCTTTTTTGTGTGCTTCTCAGAGATCAGCATTAAGATGTAATTTTAATTAATTTAGATATTTTGAATTATTATGGTACATTGAATTGTGATTGCAAGTTAAGTGTCATGTTCCAAAAAAAATAAACAGTTGTAATATTATTCGATTTAAACTCTATATGAAAAGGTTACGGTGCAGGGGTGCGGGCGTGCGATCGCAGCCCGAACTTTGGACATTCCGGACCCAATTGCCGGACATAAAAAATGTCAATATTATGATAATCATATATAAACTTGCGTTCTGTTATAGCGATCTTGCGATAAAAACTGCGAATTTCAATCTTGAAAACAAAATATGAGTAATGTTGGCACTTTTTCGGCGCGTTGCTAATTATATATAGGTAAAGGTACACTTCTGGACTTTGAAAGCGTTCCAGTCGCATGTCTGCAATCTGCTCCGAAAGGTTTGTTTGAAAAGAGCATAGGCAGGCCACACATGAATGAGCACATGGTGGCAGGGGATGTCAAGTTCATTGATCGGTCGCAATCTAGTTTTGTCAAACTAGTTTTGTGGTAAGTACCTGCCTCGCTAAACTTGTGAATTTGTTCTTTGGAATTTTTTGTATCAGATTCCACACACCCTAACTGGCCTAAAAGACCTAATTGTTTAGGTAGAAAAGAAAAGAAAAACCTTCTGGCATCTTCTCTTTGCTATGAATACTTATAAATCGCCACTTTGTTTATATTGAAGATAACACATGTTTCCATGTTCAGATTCCATTACATTTCTGCTAATTGCTTCTGTTATCTTTCAATCAAGTTAATGGTTATTACTGACACCCTACCTTTCCGGTGGCTTTACGGCGGTTACCTCGCCCAGTCGGGTCGGAGGTGATGCAATATTAATTAAAGCAATTATATAAAATTAATAAATTTACATTGTGAATACCAACACTTTTGCAAGTACGAAAAAAATTAACGCCATTTTCGTGCTTTTCGTACAGAGCAGGAGCAGGACGCTTTTTGAATTTTCTTCTTGCTTAAAAATGACTGCATTTAGGCCATTGGACTTGCGTGAAATCCATTGCAAATCTCGACAATGGCCAGAACTATCAGCTTGGTCGATTCACATTTTACGGA
Organism: Nemoura dubitans; assembly: GCA_921293005.1. NCBI lineage: Eukaryota > Metazoa > Arthropoda > Insecta > Plecoptera > Nemouridae > Nemoura > Nemoura dubitans. Next base: position 49,521,586 of record OV121073.1, read on the forward strand.
GCAAGGCAGTTGCTGATAAGAAAACTGGTTTGTCATAACGAGATTTGAACCCTCGATGCATGGCATCCAGTTCCTCCATGTGCTCATCCTCGTGGTCGGTACCTGGCCTACCTTTGCTCTTTTCAGAAAAACCTTTCCTAGGGCAAAGCACAAATTCGACTGGTACACTTGCACAGTCCAGAGGAGTACCATGTATTAATACCTAGCCTCGACGTCGACGCCGCCGAGAATACTGGATTTTATTGGTTTGCGAATACAGGTGTTGTTGTTGAAGTGTTTGGAGTTTATACTCCATTTAACGTTAGAAGGGAAGTGAATTTTCATCTTTCCCGAGGACCAACTGCTGATTGAAATAAGTAAAGAGTCCCAAAACATCCCATAGAGCCTTTTGTCGGTCTCCAGACATGGCTTGTAAGTTTTGAAACTCTATAATCTCGTGCCTAGCAGCAGTGGGTCCTCGAGGAAGTTGCAAATCCACGCTCCTTCTCAACGTGAAATGGAGGTTAGGTAACTTTTTTTGCTTTCCAAGGAAACCAAGCACCGAGAAGTAGGTACCCGAGCAGCCAGAAGGCATATAGCTAAGCATGCATTTCACACAAAATTTTGGGCTCTTTAAACCCTAGAAACCGTAAAATTTTCGCCTGCGGCGCAATAGGTTTGGTAAGTTTGGTGGTAAACTGAATGACACCTAAATTAGTTTTGAAGATTTAAAAAAAACTTTGCAAAATTGCTCACTGCTTCGCATATGGCTATACCTAATTTGCAATAACGGGCCTAATTTTTGATCAGCATACCGGGTGTATTCAAACGAGTCTACCACTGGTTGCGTAAAGCCTCTAGAAATTATTTCGTTAATGCCATTCATTGTAAGATAAACGTTAATTAATTAACAGGAATATAATAAGCATAAATCAATCATGAAAGTTGCAGTTCTGACCAGCTAATTCTCAAGCCCCAATTTTACCGCAAACACGTAGGTTTGCTCCAATGAAAACCTTGAACTCAAAAATTGTTTGGTAGATCTTTTTTCTACGAGCCCCTTTGAGCCCCCCACTAAAAAAATTGTTCCTACGCCCCTGCTCATGAACTACATAATATAATCTAAATAAACTAAACAAATATCGGATAATAGGATCAATTACTTGTAACTACTAGGAAAAAGAATAGAAAGCAAACAATAAATAAGAAACACGAACCCACGAAACAGCACACAACGATAAGTCTAAGTCAACGATAACTTTACTTCATGGCAGATCTCCGTGAAGTCCCCGTCCTGCTGTCCAACCGCCATTACGGCTTCACCTTCATCATCACGTTCGAACTTGCTCGAGTAATTCCGCGACTCTGCGTGTGCGCGCGGTGCGCACGCAGCTTTTCGTGTGATGTTCTCCAGCTGATGCATGTGTTAGTAGGCCGCACATTTTGAAACTAGTTATTTATTTCACGTAAAGTCAAGTGAACATTTCATGTTCGAATGAAGTAGCGCGGTCGAAATGTGAGACTCTGCCACATACGTACGCTATATATTGCTCATATTCACTGTGAGCGAATGACTTCACTTCCAACTTGAGTAAATCGAAATGAGAGTAGTGTAGGGGCGCCACGAAAAGAACTGCATACTGGCGCATATTGTCTAAGTCCGGCCCTGCCTTTGATTTTGACAGTTATAAGCTAATATCTTAAAAACCCGAAAAATTGCAAGAAAGGAAATTCCAACAAATTGTTTAACGACTTCAGTGAACTGCGATCAGGACGAAACAACCGCGCCTTTCCATTCCAAACAGGCCTAGCAACCATGTGCGACAAAAGTTTTGATAGGCAGTGTCTAAATTCGACGGTGGGGCCTTCACGTAGAATGAACTAAAATTTGCGGATGACAGATTGCATGCTAAAATGAATTCGCCGAAGGGCAGCTTAGAGCGACGAAGAGAGCGATTTAATGCTGCAGGCGGTGCTGTGGGGTAACCCGGACTTACTCCATGGTAATTTGTGACACCTTTGTATGTGTTTGGTTCAGTACCTTCGCGAGCGGTTCAAGATCGATGTGCCGCACCGGTTCAAGGGCGCTAACTTCATGTCGCCCACCTTCTGCGACCACTGCGGCTCGCTGCTCTATGGCCTCTTCCGCCAGGGACTCAAGTGCGAGGGTGAGTTTGACCTTCACATCTTACAATCTAGGCACCTTAGAGAGCCTGCTCAGCACCTGCTTGGAAGGGGCAATGATTATGGGCAATCTCGAGTGGGGGGGGGGGGGGGAGGGGGGGGGGGGGGATTAAATATTTCAGGGAAAATCCAGGAGAATAATGCTCTTCAAGGCTATGCCTCGACAGCATTTAATGAAACCCTGACCGTTTAAATCGCCCCTGTGTAAATACGATGAGATGACTTGATATTGGATTCCTGTGAATCAGACCCCTGGAGAGAGTCCGCGCATTCGACATCCACTTGGGAGCAAACCATTCACATCAAGTTCAAAGTTTAATAAGTTAATAAGTTCGCATTACAAGTTGCCCAATTTACCGTGACCTTGGGCTAGGCCATCCCGTAGGTACGGCAATGGGTTGCTTTTGCTCCTCTGCGCGGCGCACTCGCAACGCTTTAGTAACATGCCGCATGCTGGACTTTGCCGTGTTTGCTGTGTTGGGGTTTGACACTCGAGGGTACTGTGTTCCCAAGAACTCGGGGGTGCAGTTAGACTGGCATCAGGGAATTAAGATTGTCGCCTGTCGTTGCACGCTGCTCACTATTACTCTATAGTGCGAGACTGCCTCTTTGCATGGTCTCTTATTAGCAATACCACGCATGGTTTGGTTTGCCTTGCTAGTTGTTATAAATTATTAGCATTCTTCTTATTTTTTAGGCAGTTTGTAGAAATAGACTGTGTGCATCCAACTGCACCAGCTAGGATATTATCCCGATCGACAGCGACGCGGTGCGGCCATCTGTCGAGGCTGACACCTCCCATTGTAGCTTAGAAACTGAAGGCAAAGAGAGTTAAACGTGTCGAGTGCTTTGCAATTGAGTGCTTGTGTCTCGGCGCCCCCATCAGCAGCTCGGATCTGAAATTTAACCAGTTTGCTGCCAAACGTTCACCCTCCGAAGAGTTAAGGGTCCTCCATCACTCCCTATAAAACGTTGAATGCAGAGGTCCAAGCGAACAGAAAAATGAACCCCTAAATATGTTCCAATCTTTAATTTTAAGATACCAGTAGTTGAAGGAAGATTATATCTAGTCATGGATAACCACCAAAATTCGATATTTAAAAAAATGTGTACGGTGCAAACTTTCAAAAATCGCATAAATGAGCTCATTTATACGACTTTTGAAAGTTTGCACCATACACATATTTGAAAATACCAAAATTTGTTGGTTATCCATGACTAGATATACTCTTCCTTCAACTACTGGTATCTTAAAATTAAAGATTGGAACATATTTAGGGGTTCATTTTTCTGTTCGCTTGGACCTCTGCATTCAACGTTTAAATGGGAGTTGTGGGTTAAAGGATTAACTGTGAGGAGCTCTCTTAAGAGATAGCTGTAAGCAATCGACACATTTCAAGGACAGAGGACGTATAAGTCACATTCACCCGTTTGAAACGACTTGTTGGCATCTTGATTGATGAGCGTAGCGAGCGGAGCCAGCGGAGCGGAATCTTTAATTTCACTACCCCCAAAAAAAGTCACTTGTGAGATAACCCGTCTGAAATCAACACAAAAAATTGGAAAAATTACCTGACCACGTAATAAACTAAAAACCATTGATAAAACTTACACAGGTAGTCTAGGAAGGATTAAAAACGTTTTTCCAAAAATTTCTCTCTCACGGTTCATGCGCAGTAGCCAGCTAAAGTTTTGCCGGTTTGAATGCTATTTCGCGATTTCCTCTACGTTTGAGCGATAAAACTGATTCTATTAGAAAGATAAGAAAATTTCGATTCGTTTCACATAAAAAAACACCCCTTAGTAAAAAACTACCCTTAGGGTACAATCATCCCTTACATTGCACAAAAGTGAAAATGCATATATTTTGATTTTTACGAAAATTTTTGTATGATTAGTCAACAGATTGATAAAACTTTCCTGACAGTTTTTGGTTTTTTGTGATTGGTCGGGGGAAAAATCAGGGGAGGGAAACCGAAAGCGAAATGAAAACCAAATTCGAAAACGAAAACGTAGTGCGATTTTGAAACGCAAACTCAAGACTACCAATAAACAGGATGTGGAAAACACCTTCGTTTTCGAACTTCGTTTTCAGATCGTTTTCGTTTTCAAAGCGAAGATTTCAAGACTTGGACTCCAGGTTGTCTCGATCGGGCATTTTCATTGTTACACACTTTTCGGTTTACGTGACGTCACTGCACCCATACGGCCCCCAGTATACTGAATTTTCCGTTTGTAACGACCACGTATACAAGAAGCAGTGGCACTGTTTGGCTCTGATATTCGAATAAATGACACTTTGGGATGTCATACGAAAAATGTTTGACAGGTAGGAGGGAAGAGATTAAGCTTTGAAAGAATGAGCAGATGCTTTTACTTACATGGATTTAATGAGTAAAGGCACAGTTAAGATTGAAATATCACACAAATAAAGTTTGACTACATTTTATTTTAGTTAGGTACATTTTAATTTCCAAATTATGACCTCTGATACTCGTTGAACAGCATCCGCTGGTGCTCACTCACAGGCACCGCCTTTCACAAATCTTGTGTACTAGGTATTTTATTTATTATAGTTTATGAAAGAGGAACAAACAAAATAAGTATTAACAGATTGGACTGAAGTTCAAAATATAGCCTTTGTTTGGTTATCTTTAAAAAGTAATACACTTATGAAAAGTTTTGGAGTAATAAGTGTTATCCGTCACCTACCTTCAAAGTGAATATTTTTAATTTACACTCCGTTTGACAGGATAAATAAATTCAGTTCAACCCAAATTTATTTCAAGATATTATTTTAAGATAAAGTTGAGTTAAACCTAACAACTTCTCTTGAAGATCACTCGCGTTATCTGCCGTGTATTGTACGGGCCTGCACCTAACAGGATTCCGCATTTGTCAGGAATCAGGACCATATACCTAATCCTGATTGATGGCATCTCACAATCAAAATATTTGGAATCGAATGTGGAGGACTGATAAAATAAGTGTTACGCTGTAAGCTAGTATGAGTACAGCATGCAAGTCACCAAGTAGTTGCGAAGTTTTCTGACATTACTTTTAAAATAAATAAAAACTTACAGCATAGGATATTTTGCACAAAACAACACCACTATAAGGCATTATTAAAGCTTATTGAAAAAATACTATTAGATAATATCGTATGTCGTTTATATCTCCTTAAGCGAATTCAAAACCACGTGTTTTTTTAGGGGGATGGTTTCGTCGTGACTAATGTGTCATAAGAAAAATACGTAAAAAAATCATGAATAATTTTTTGTTGGATATTTTAAAGAAAAACCCCCCAAAAAATAGTGAATCGGTAGGTTCAGTTTTATAGACGCAATATTATAGATAGCGAACTGCGGAATTTTTTTCCTGGCGCAGAATAACTGTCTGATTATGACCAGATAGTGCCGTAATCTCATTTCATATATTGGCTGAGAAATCGATTTTTGAAAAATCGAAACACAAACCAGTGTTTTTTAACAATCTGTCAGCGTAAAAATATGACTTATTTTGACATTTAAAACATATAGTCATAATACCTGAAGCTTGTAGATTCCAAAAATATGTGTCTCATCTTGATCGGACAATTGGTATTGACATAAGGCTGCCCCGGGGACGCCTATGCGAAAACTATAAATTTGAAGCCGCGATCTGTTCGAGCCGTGACTTTTGCATACGTACAGGCTTGAACTCGGATCCAGCAACTGCAGTCGACGGGGCGACCTTGGAAGGTTTGCGAGCCGAACGACTAGTGTTCGCGCGGCGTTATCTCATAATCCCCGAGATTATATTTACATTTTTTGCAGTGAGGAAGTAAGTTTTATAAACATCTAGATACGCGAAGTGTTTCGCTTGCCAAGAGCAGGGAATGATTCTCAACTTATTTCGCATCGTCGCATCCTCGATGGTCCCGGCGGATGAAGCTTGAACTCCCGTCACACGCGAGGCGACCGCACTCGGACTTTAGAGGTCCAGAAACTATATCGCGCTTGCTACGCCACTTGACAGCTTCACGATTTCTTTGTCCTACCCTCAAAGATATTCTATCTGAATCGCAGTGTAAAATCTGTGTGACATGTCCTAAACTACAATCTGTAATAATTAATGGTCGTTAATACTACGTACAAAATGACATTCACCGTAACTATCACAATTGATATTAAAATGGCAATTGCGTGAAGAAAAGATATAATGTCTTCATGATGAACTCTATAAAAAGAAGTAGATGACTGATGAATAAAATTTGTGCGCGCGAGCGCATCGGTCTGGTTGAAAAATTGCACGGATAATTGTGTTACACAACATGCTATTATTCATCATTGTGGAGATTTATAAAATATTGTACCCTCTGGACTTTGAAAGCGTGCTAGTCGAATTTCGGCTATCTGCTAAGAAAGGTATGATTGAAAAGAGCATAGGTAGGCCAGGTACCGACCTCGTGGCTGAGCACATGGAGGAACTGGATGACATGCATAGAGGGTCCAAATCTCGTAATGACAAACCAGTTTTGCTTATCAGCAACTGCCTTGCGCCGTGAAATTTGAATCGACCAAGATGATCCACTGTCGAGTTTTGCAATGGAGTTCACGCAATTCTAATGCCGTAATTTTTAAGCTAGAGAAAAATTCAAAAAGCCTACTGCTCCTGCTCTGTACGAAAAGCATATAAATGGCATCATATATATATATATATATAAATATAAATATAAATATAAATATATATATATATATATATATATATATATATATATATATATATATATATATATATATATATATATATATATATATATATATATATATATATATATATATATATATATATATATATATATATATATATATATATATATATATATATATATATATATATATATATATATATATATATATATATATATATATATATATATATATATATATATATATATATATATATATATATATATATATATATATATATATATATATATATATATATATATATATATATATATATATATATATATATATATATATATATATATATATATATATATATATATATATTTATTTATTTATATCTGATATTAGAACTGCATGTTTGAACGATGTGTTTTAAATTATTTAAAGTATAATATATATGTATGCAAAATATATTCGCTCAGATTTATTTTGGATTTAATCAAAGTACACTTCTGGACACGGAAATCCGCCTAGTAGATTTTCGGCTATGTGCTCAGAAAGGTTTGTTTGAAAAGAGCACATAGGCAGGCCAGGTACTGATCACGTGGATAAGCACATGGTGGCAGGGGTTGTCATGTTTATTGATGGGTCACAATCTAGTTTTGATAAACCAGTTTTATTATCAGTGCCTGCCTCGCAAAACTCACGAATTTGTTCGCTGGCATGTTTTGTATCCGATTCCACACACCCCAACTGGCAAACAACACCCAATTTTATAGTTAGTAGAGAAAATAAAAAAAAATTCTCGAATCCTCTCTTGGATAGGAACACTTCTATATGTCACCACTTTTTTATTATTAAAGAAAACATATGTTTCTATATCTCAATTTAATTTAATTTATATTAATATTGCTTCTGTTATCTTGATAACAATTAATGGTACCTGTACTCTACCTTTCCGGTAGCTTTACCTCGTCCAGGCGGGTCGGAGGTAATGTGATATTAAAACAAAAGCAATTATGCAATTTAAATTAATTGCGAATAGGTACCAACTTTTTTGCAAGTACCGAAAAAGTGACGGCATAAATGCGTCTTTCGTACAGAGAAGACGCAGGAAACGTTTTGAAATTTCTGCTAGCTTAAAAATTACGTATTTTAGGCAATTGGATTTGCGTAAATTCTAATCGCATAAATCCACACTGCACCGATATATCAGCTTAGGTCGATACTCATTTCACGGAGCGAGGCATGCTGCTGATAAGAAAACTGGTTTCTAAAAACGAGATTTCGATCCCCTAAGCATGCCATCCAGTGCCTCTATGTGCTCACCCACGTGGTCGGTACCTTGCCTGCCTATGCTCTTTTCAGACAAACCTTTCTCCGCACATAGCCGAAATTCTACTAGGCGGATTTCCGTGTCCAGATGTGTACATGCGATTATCATATTCAAAATATACCTGAAAAAATATTTAAAATAGATAACATTTTCCAAATGTTTTTGAAATATTTTTTTTGAAATTTGAAGTATTTTTCAAATATATTTGAAATACATTTATTTTATTGTGGGTTGGTATAATCATAAACTGTACAATCATAAATTAGCAAATGACTCATTCATAGTGCAATTTGCAATTCATTGTGCATTCATTTGCAATTGTCGGGCCTCGGACCGGGCCGGGCCTCGGATCTGAGATGTCGGGCCGGGCCGGGCCGGACCCGACCCGGACTTCGGGCCGTCGGACTCTCGGACCGTGTCGGACTCTCGGACCAAGTCGGACTCTCGGACCGTGTCGGACTCTCGGGCCGAGTCGGACTCTCGGACCGTGTCGGACTGTCGGGCCTGGTCGGACTTTCGACTTATAGCTTCCTGGTCTAAGACATAGTCATTCCATGGTGCTCCGAGTACCGACGACGTCGCGCCGATACCCTTTGTCGGTCAGCGCCAACAAAGCTATGCGACAGTATTGAACAAAGACCTAATATGCATTGAGAGGATTGTTTCCAGTTACTGAATAAGATATTAGAGGCAAATGTAGAACATTTATGATTTTGCACTGGGCACGCTGAAGGGGAACTAATGGGGCATCGGAACTGAGATGTCGGGCCGGGCCGGGCTTCGGGCCGTCGGACTCTCGGACCGTGTCGGACTCTCGGACCGAGTCGGACTCTCGGATCGTGTCGGACTCTCGGACCGTGTAGGACTCTCGGACCGAGTCGGACTCTCGGACCGAGTCGGACTCTCGGACCGAGTCGGACTCTCGGACCGAGTCGGACTCTCGGACCGTGTCGAACTGTCGGACCGTGTCGGACTTTCGGACAGTCTCGGTCTTTCGGACAGCTTCGGACTTTCGGACAGCCTCGGACGCTGAAGGGGAACTAATGGGGCATCGGAACTGAGATGTCGGGCCGGGCCGGGCTTCGGGCCGTCGGACTCTCGGACCGTGTCGGACTCTCGGACCGAGTCGGACTCTCGGATCGTGTCGGACTCTCGGACCGTGTAGGACTCTCGGACCGAGTCGGACTCTCGGACCGAGTCGGACTCTCGGACCCTGTCAGACTCTCGGACCGAGTCGGACTCTCGGACCGAGTCGGACTCTCGGACCCTGTCAGACTCTCGGACCGAGTCGGACTCTCGGACCGAGTCGGACTCTCGGACCGTGTCGGACTCTCGGACCGAGTCGGACTCTCGGACCGAGTCGGACTCTCGGACTCTCGGACCGAGTCGGACTCTCGGACCGTGTCGGACTTTCGGACAGTCTCGGTCTTTCGGACAGCTTCGGACTTTCGGACAGCCTCGGACAGATGTTACGTTTGGACAAATACTTCGTCGGCCTGTCGGGCCTCGGGTTGGGCCGGACTCACGACCGGTCGGGCCGGTGTCGGGCCGGGCCGACGGAAAACAAGCAAATCCCATCTCTAGACTGTCTTCCTTCCTGGTGCCACATCAAAGCCAACCAGACAATCTTTCAATTGTACAGCCGATAAAGCTTCATTTAAGCTCATTTCAAACGAATTTTCGGTCGGTTTTTTGTGTATTGTAGGTCAATACTAATAATAATCGATAATTCCACATAACCTCAATAACAATGCCCACCCCGACCCAAACACTGGCTGTTCATATTGCTCCCGGTAGGCCACGCTAGTGAGGCGGTGCACTGCTCTTATGAATCCTTGCCATGGCTGCGTAGTTTGAAATTTTGAAAATGCTAATTCGAAATTGATAAACATTTCAATTGCTTAAGTTCACATCGAGTCGCTCAAGATGATGCGTTCACATACAGGCCATGTGAAGAAATCTGAGAGTGTGGGTACTAGGAACGCTCATGGCGGGAAGGGTGGGTACTAGGAACGCTCATGGCGGGAAGGGTGGGTACTAGGAACGCTCATGGCGGGAAGGGCGGGTACTAGGAACGCTCATGGCGGGAAGGGTGGGTACTAGGAACGCGCACGGCGGGAAGGGTGGGTACTAGGAACGCGCACGGCGGGAAGGGTGGGTACTAGGAACGCTCATGGCGGGAAGGGTGGGTACTAGGAACGCTCATGGCGGGAAGGGTGGGTACTAGGAACGCGCACGGCGGGAAGGGTGGGTACTAGGAACGTTCATGGCGGGAAGGGTGGGAACTAATTAGTGAGAGCACAGGTAAACGTTGTTGCACAGTGTTCAGTGGAAATGCCCGCTTGCAGCTTAGAGATAGAACATTCATTTTCAGAAAGACTCACAACGTTTATAGCTAGAGGGCAGGGAATCTAAGGCCGCGGCGTCTTAGTCCGAGAGGTGACGTGGTTGCTATGCGACCGGGTCGAGCGTGCTCCAGATGTGCAGAGATAAATCTCAGAGTGCGTCCACTACGCGCTCTTTTGGCGTCGAGCGCGGAACAAAGCCGGCCGTGACCCGGTTCGGGGGACAGGTGTTCCTTGTGGCCGTGGAAGGGGGGGGGGGAGGGGGGTGGCCCACTGACCCAGTTGGCCGTGGCACGCGTCCACGCGACGCAACAAAGCACACGAAACAATGGGCGTCTTGCGGGCCAACGGACCTCGCGTCTTCCTGCAATCACGTCTCGTTCCCCCGAACCTACATTGCGCAGAACCCACGTCGCCTCGAACCCACGTTGCCCCGCAACCAAGCTGGATTCACAAAGCCTTGGGGGGGGGGGGGGGGGGGTTGAACTAAAATCGGGGTTCAAGTGGAATGAGCAGTGGACTTCGGTGGTAATCACAATGATAATAACAAAATTACCCCAATCGGATCCAGAAACCCTGCTTCGTTAGCCCGTGCCCGGAACCTCACCCAAGTTGCAGCATGACACAGATTTAATTATTGGTTGGGCAGGATGATGCGCATTAGTATAGCCGAATTAACGTTAATGCGCTTTATATTTCGTGATATACGTCGCGACTATAGTTCGTCTCAGGTTCTGGGTGGCGATTATGTAAAATTTTCTTAAGAGATCACGAACGTTATCTCGGGAGATCACGAACGTTATCTTCGAAAAATCTTTTTGGTGATTACGTAAATATTTGCCGAACGTTATCTACGATAACGGTCGTTAAAGATCACGAAGGCTTAAAGCTCTGTGATATCTAGTTGTCACTTTCGACATCTGTCAGTATCAGACTGTCAAGATGGCCGACTAACTATTTAATTATTTGGCAGCATTATAAATAATTGAAAACAAGAGAAAAGAGATGTTGTTCGTGAGATCCGGTAGCAAAGAAAAATTTTGATTGATCATTCGGATCCTTGTGCTACGAGTAACAACTTATTTGTGGTCCTTTATCGGCTGTCAAAAGAGGCTGCAATGAAGCCCGTGGAATCTTTGGTGACCCATTTGCGACCTGTCAGGCGTAAACTGGTAAAATAAACAATAACAATAACTTACCGGCTACATGTAGGCTGATTAATATACAAATTATATCCTAAGTCTTCTACATCCATTGCTAAATTTTACTTTAATTTTAAATTGAAACGCAGGCGAACGTCGACGGTATAGGTAGGTATCTAATGTCAATGTCAATAAACTTTTCTGTTCGTACAAATAATTTGAATTTTTCGAGGCTTCATTCTGCGCATGCTCTGTATACATAACGTTCTGAAACATCGCCGGTCTCAAGGGGGCCTATCAATCAGAAACAAGATAACGTTCAAAATCTCGAACGAAAGAGATGAGCTGAGTTACGTAATCACTAGACCGCTCTCGTAGATACCGAATTCGTTAGAGATAACGAGTGAGATCGATCACGAACGTTATCTCGAAAATTTTACATAATCGCCACCCTGATGGCAGCAGCAAACCGGTTTTCTACAATGTTATGGTATAGGCCCAATGCCCCGAGGCGCTGCCAAAAGAACATGAGACGTACTATAGTTCGCTTTGCCTCCAGCTCAGCAAGCGAGGCCAAATCTAGTTTCACCAAGTTTCGTATCTGGACAAACGAACAAAGCTATTGTCTCTAGTTTTTTGAGCTGAAACGTCAGGGTTACCTATGTAGACAGAATTTTCATCAAGGATTCTGTAGCATCGTTTAAAACTAATAAAATATGTGACGAAGGTATGATAATATGATAGTTCTTAAATAAAATTGAGAAAAAATATAGTCTTACATTTAAAAAAATTGAAAATTTTAGGAAAGATATGGCACGGGACGAAGTAATAGCGCCAACAGGAATAACGCCAACTAAATAAGGCAACAATGCAGGCTGCTGCCGGAGCGGAAGCAAAATATTGGCGGTTATGGCGCCTGCCTTCAAACCCAGTTGGTGTTATTCCTGCTCCATGGGATGATTTGGGGGTTATGAAGGGTATAATAACTAAAAGCCCCTTATGTGTGATATCGTATTTATGGTTATGAGAAAACACCCCATTATACGTGGATATGAAATTTTCACAGTGTGTTTCGAAGCCAAAGAGTGAATATGTTATAAAATTGGACTTGGAAATTTTAATTGCTATGCCAAGCATCGTATGTCGAAATTTCAAAAATGAATTTCAAGTGGTAAATGTCCATTTAAGGATGCTCTAGCTAGTGTATGTATACGCATTTCAACCAGGGAGAAATGTAAAAATTGTGCAATGTTACCACGATGTAAAGCCAGGACTCCTGAATGGCTGGAGCCATGCTGACGGGGAATGGATGAGGGGTCGCCTTAAGGCGAGTCGCCGATCAACTTGCGGCCGTCAGTCCATGCTTGCTTCGATTTTCAAGCTTTCTCCGTAAAAAGCGATGGTCGGTTTTCAAGCACGCTGATCTGAAATGAAATGTACACCTCTCGGCATTGAAAGCGTTCCAATAGAATTTTGGCTATGTCCTCAAAAAGGTTAAACTGAAAACAGCATAGGCAGGCCAGGTACCGACCACGTGGATGAGCACAGGCAGGAACTGGATGACATGCATATAGAGGGTCCAAATCTCGTAATGACAAACCAGTTTGCTTATCAGCAACTGCATCGTTCCGTGTAATGTGAATCGACCAAGGTGATAGTTCGGTCCACTGTCGAGTTTTGCAATGGATTTCACGCAAGTCCAATGAATGCAGTAATTTTTAAACTAGAATAAAATTCAAAAAGCGTCCTGCTCCTGCTCTGTACGATAAGCACATAAATGGCGTCACTTTTCCTGTACCTGCAAAAATGTTGGTATATCCACAATGTGAATTAATTTATTTTCTATAATTGCCCTCCGACCCGACCCGACTGGACGAGGTAACCGCCGTAAAGCCACCGGTAAGGTAGGGTATAGGTAATAACTAATAACCATTAACCCTTTAAGTGGCAAGACAGGCGGAGTAAATTTGCAAGGTTTTTATAACTTCAATTTAAAGCTTAGTCACAGAAAGGACGTAATCAGCAAAAACATTCCCGAAAAGAATTTGTCTTCCTGGAAAACTAGGGTGGGACAACAGTTATACCACTGCGCCTCTAGAGACCCTTACCCTGGTGGTACACTTGTTGTACCACTGCTCCTTTAGAGAAGTGTTCGAAAAATAAAGTATGTAAAATAAAGAAATACTTAGCACAAGTACACAAATAATCAAAATACAGTTTTATTTGAAATGTTTTAGTGTTTGCAACAAATATTATACTTATAAATATGTATTATTTTAATTAATCAGAAATATAAGTGGTACACAACCTCAAACTCAATGCACTGACACTACCTAATAAGACTAGTGACAATTCTAGTCAGATACCAGTAGGAACCAAATAGTAATTCAAGGTCCAAGTAATAAAATTAATAGAACAATACCTGCAGGTATTGTTCTATTAATTTGAGAGTGTTACCAAAAAAAATTAAATTGAAACAATTTGAATTATAAGTTAACACAAAAGTTGGTTACCCGTAGCTGCTGTTCGATATTATGAGGACATCACCGGTTGAGGAATGGATATACATATTTCTTTTGCAGCAAGGAACAGAAATCACACATACTTCAGGACCGTACTGCTGGTATTAGAGAACCAATGTTTGATAATATACACGGTATTTTATTTACGATTGTAGGTAAACCATAAACCTGTAACACTCCCGCATTTACCGTGCCGCGCGGAGCGGTTTTTATTGCTTGACCAATAGCAGCCGTCTCTTCATGCCGCTTCTTGCCGCTGGTCGCCGCCGCGTTCCGCCCCGCAAAAGTAGACCCAACTCCTACTTGCGCGGCGAAAAGCGGAGCGAAACCGGGAGAGGGAACCAACCTAAAGCTTGGTTCCCACTCCCGCGTTTACCGTGCCGCGCGGCGCGGTTTTTATTGCTCGACCAATAGCAGCCGTCTATTCAGGCCGCTTCTTGCCGCTGGTCGCCGCCGCGTTCCGCCCCGTAAAAGTAGACCCAACTCCTACTTGCGCGGCGAAAAGCGGAGCGAAACCGCCGGAATCGTATGTTTCCAATACGTACCGCCAGGGGGCCAGCAGTCAAATCGCAATCCGTCCCTGTTTGAGCACGATGTTTTGCTGGTTAGGTTTAAGAGTTCGTTCTGTTTGTTTAGTATGAGTGATTGTAGAGTGAGTGAAATGGAGATTGTAATAGAATTAGTTCGTTACAGGGAATATCTGTACAATGTGGGCTCGGGCGGCAACAATAACCGGCCGAACAAGGACCGGGCTTGGATGGAAATTGCCAAGAGCATGAACATGAGTCCCGACGAGCTTTCACTCGTCTTTTCAAAAGATATAAGAGCACAGTTCGGCGTCGCAATAGGTTCGGGCTAATGATAGTAATAAAATATTTGACGAACTGACACGGATTTAGATTTCGGATTTGACTTCGGAACTGACACTATGCCGACTGCCGAGAAACAGCTGACAAAGATAACAGCTGAAAGCTAGTTTTAAAATTGGCCGCTAGGTATAGTTCCATCGCGCCGCGACGTAAAGCGGCATGAGTGGGGACAGGGATGGCGGTATTCCGCTCCGTCCCGCTCCGCTTCGGCGGCAAAACGCGGGAGAGGGAAATTGTTTATTTTCCGATACACAACACGCCTCAGTGAGGCCCCCATCTTTTTTCTGAACGTATGTGCTGGAAATATCGTTGTCAGCAGGAATGTCGTTATACACGCTTTCAGATGTGTCGCTTATCAATCCGGAAGACTTTTCACGCTTCCGTTGGTTCGTGACTCGGGACGTAGATGTTCTGGTGGCATCGTATTCTAGAAGAAAAAAATAAATATTAAGTGTTTACTCAGCCAAAGACTAGTAGGATATTATGAACACAGCGTCAAATCAATGAGATTATGATATGGCCTTTCTAACATCACAGAAATATACCTGAATGTCTGTCAACAAATGTCTGGTGGCTGTAATGCGTTGACCAGGATCACATTTCCGTAAATATTACATCATCTGAGACACCACGGAAGTACAAAATCTCAGCTTGATCATCTTTAATGTGATCGAAGAAATCTGTAACATCAGTTTGTGATGAAAATTGAGCTCCAGTCCAATTGTCTTTCCATTTGATCTAAAAATATAAAGTGGGGTTATGTTAGTTTGCGACATTTTTCGAGAGAATGTTGCAAGGGTCAGTAATATCAGTTATATTATCTTTCTCATTGTCATTTAGAATGAAATAATGCACAAGGTCTTCTTGTGTGATATGAAATAATGTAAAGCAATATGACTCAAAGCTTTAAAGGCAAGTATTATATTGTTTTGACAGGTGTTAAATACGAGAAAAAAGTTCGCGGTCTGCAACATTTTCTGAGCAGTATTTTCAAACATGCATATTTTGTGTCAGCATTGACAAAATAGTGGTCTCATTGCAAAGTAACTCACAAGTGTTCCATAATCTTTCAGTGCACTTCCGTTTTGTTTGGAGACTATTGTTGATTCCCAACGAAAATCGCCTTCTAGGTCGACCCCACATGATCTGTCACACAAAACAGTTTCCGCGCTCCCTGGAGGAACCAGGTGGTACGGGCTGTAGCACCTAAACTTTTAAGTTCGATTATTAGCTCATCAGTGTCTCTGTAGGTACTTTTTATTTTAGTGGACATTGCCGCCAAATACACGAAATAGATCACTTTCGAACACTTTATTGCTGGAATTGTAAGTGATACAGCTCGTTTTAGTAGGTGGTACAACAGTTGTACCGCTGTGCCTTAAAGGGTTAACTTGATGGAAAGATAACAGAAGCAATTTACAGGAATATAATGGAATCTGAACATGGAACTTGTGCTTTCTTCATTATTAACTAAGTAGTGATTTAGACGTATCTATTCATAGCAAAGAGGTGGAAGTGCCTCGGAAGATATGACAGCAGGACCAACAGACTGCGTGTTTCTCATGGTGGCACGGCCTGAAAAAAGCAGGGAAATTATGTCAGTAAAAAACGATGAGGGGCTAAATAATAAACAATGAGATCAGTTATTACTTCTAGTCTCCATCTATACGTAACGAGGAATATAAGATACATTTTTTAAAGAAATATAATAACTGCATAGTTGGGTTAACGACTTTGAAAGATCTTGCTGTTGCTGTCTCTTCAGTCGTCTCGTGAGCGGTAATTGAACGACGGACTGCATGGCAAGGCACGGCAAGAGCTAGCCTCTGGGGGAGGGGGGCCAGTCGATGAGGTGCAGCGAACGTATGACGACCACGGCACGGACGATGTATATATATATATATATATATATATATATATTTAACTTCACGAGTTGAAGTCTATGGGGCAAGTACTGGGTGTTGCTTGGCTGTCGCCTTTTGGTAGAGCTGATGGCATTGGTTTTGGTTTTGTTGAGCTGCATTCCCGGTCTCCTAGCCGGGTGCTGCCGAGCCGGCGTAACAAAATATTCGTACTGCCAAAATAATATTACCCCCAGTAATCTCAGTTCATTATATGATTACTGGCCAGTAATCAAGAATTGTAATGAGATTACTGGCTGAAAAAACCCAGCGTTTGAGTACATATTATTTGTACTGTCCCAGTAAAAAAAAACAGTGAAATTATATTACTCCCCAAAACACGATGCATCACCTGCAGGATACAGCGTGTTTCCAAAAAAATACAGGGGAGTAAATTTATAATAGCCTGAAGGTATAATGCTATTACTCCCCAAAATAATACAATGTGAATTCAACTTTGTCTTTCGATGCAATCGAACTCGATGCACTACAGGGTGTCTGCAAAACAATGCAGGGGAGTAATCAGACAATAGCCTGAAGGTATCTTGCTATTACTCCCCAACATTATAAAATATGAATAACCTTTGCATTTCGATGCAATCGAACAAGATGCACTACAGGGTAACTCCAAAACAATGCTGGGGAGTAAACTGATAATAGCCTGAAGGTATTTTACTATTACTCCCCAACATAAAACAATGTGAATTCAACTTTGTCTTTCGATACAATCGAAATAGATGCAGTACAGGGTGAATCCAAAACAATGCAGGGAAGTAAACTGAAGGTATTTTACTATTAATCCCCAACATTATGAAATGTGAAATCACCATTGCATTTCGAAGCAATCGATCAAGATGAACTACAGGGTGACTCCAAAACAATTCAGGTCGCATTGACAGCCCTGTCCTGCTGACGGTCGGCGACGAGCTGGACACGACCAGCCCCTCACTGGCGCTGCTGGAAGAGGGCGAACTGGGAGCGTTTCCGTGAGGAACCAGGCAGGCGTCTGGCGCGCTGCCCGATGACTCCCCCGCGGATCTCGACCTAGCTGTTCACCAGCTCACGACGGCGATCCACGAGTCAATCGAGGCTAGTGTGCCTCTCGCACAGCAGACTCGAATTTCCATCTTCGACCTGCCTAAGAGCATCCAGCTAGCGATAGCCGACAAGAACCGGACGCGCCAGGCATGGAATCGACACCGCACCGCACCTGCGATTCTCAGATTTTACCGAGATCTCGATCGAATGTGATGTCGATCGAGAGTCGAACGAATAACAATCGACAACTTGTCGCGTGGTTCCGGAGTTACTCTCGATATCGATCGTTCCGAGATCTCGATTGACATCGCATTCGATCGAGATCACCGTGACTACTTTACTGACTTGAATCTAAGCCAATCAAATTGCGATATTTTTTCTGTCGTTTTAAAACAAAAGCGTGCGGCAAACGGAAATCTGACCGATTACGTTTTTTCTCGCTTAAAGATGGGCAAAAGGTAAATAAATTGACTTTATTACTTTTAATATTAAAGACCGGCGTTTTAAACGCCTGTTTAATCATATTATATTCATAAAAGAACCAACATGTTTTACATTTTATATCATTAAAACCATACATAAGTACATTTGTCAGGTCAGTCGTAGTTGCTTGTGTGCAAACTATTCATTGTATCATATTTTTAGATCAATTATCAGACCTACAGCCCAGCAGTATGAAATAATGCGTAGCCTCGCGCAATAGTCTAGTAGGTACTTCGAAATGCAGTCTCTGACAGTTCGAAGGGGTTAGGGCGTCCCTCAATTGTCGCCTGTACAATTTCACTTTCAGCCTATTGCGTCGGACGCTAGCCTCTTCGGCCTGCACTTGCTGATAAAGAGCTCAGAAAACAAGCTCAGATGAAATTCTACAAATACGTAGTATTTAGTGTTTATAATGCTATTGTTTGCGTACCATTCACCTTAGAAACACGGATCGACAACTTAAATTGGCTGGGTCTGAGCAATCGATAACGTTCTCGATCGCCATTTATGTGCCGCAGTCTTGGAATCGAGTGACAACGATTTGTCGATAACTTACATAGTTCACGATCGACAGCTAGTTGTCGACATCGGGGATCTTGGAATCGCAGTGGATCACTGCGATTGCGTGGATAGCGGATCCCGTAGACTGGTTTTGAGGCCAGTGGGGCCTTAGATCTTTCCTTTACCACCCGTGTGAGTACACACATGAGTAGTGGCGTAACTAGGTATACCTGGGCCCCGAGGGCGCCTTTCCGTTCCCAGCATTAGCCCAGCAGACCTCGCGAAATCAGCCGTTTTCATTGGTTGAACATTCAAAATGACGTGACGTCACTCACCCGCGCCGAAAGCGCCGTGTCAAGAAAGATCTGCGCCGTTTTGCGCGAAACAAATAAAACGATATGCGCTGATGCACCGGAGTACTGAGGAGCTCGCTACTTTGAAGAAATGGGGTTAAAACAGAATGGCTGGCAAGCGTTTGAAAAACCGCGCTGCTGTCAAAGTATCCACCCCACTCCCGCAATTCCCAATCTGACACTTCAATTGGCAATGTTGGCGCTGAGATGTCACGTCCAAGTCTTGTCAATAATTGCATAATTACAATCAGTGCTCCAGAACTATATTATTTATTCAGTGTTCCGTTGAGCACTAAAAATACATTAATAAGTGAACAGGAGATGGACACGTTTACTCCGAGAAATAACTGGAGTTCTCAGATAGGTTGAGTGAATATAACCTCTGCTGCCAAAAGATTGTTCAATAGTCTCCTGCCGTTTTCAAGATTTTACTGACACAGTGGAGACATTTGTTAAGCAAGTATAATAAACACTTTGTTCGATGTTTAACTATATACATTTGATTAGAAACATAATGAAACTCATACGCTATGCTTTAAAATAGAACTTTGTACGGCGCACGTACTGCAGTGTGGGAGTAAGATTCATTACAGCCAGCAGGTACATGTGATTGTCATAACCGCGCAAATAATTCAATCATTCGCAAGATCCGCTAAAGTATCTGTGAGAAACTAGGTTTTACGAAAGAGTGCAGAAATTCGGATATAGCCTGCAAGTCAGCAGACGAGACACGTTCTGCCGTGGAAGTCAGAATTGTACCGGCTCATTTGGGGTTATGGCGCATGGAGACGAGATAATTCTGTTACCGAACGTATGGGTTCTTCGCGCAGGTGAGTGACGTCACGTCATTTTAAATTTTCAGCCAATAAAAACGGCTGATTTGGCGAGGTCTGCTGGGCTAATGCTGGGAACGAAAAGGCGCGCCCCGGGGCAAGAATTGTCCTAGGGCTCCCCGGGGGATGGTGCCCCCCCCCCCCCCCCCATCCGATGGCATCCACCGGGGGAGCTTCCGATGGCGACGGAAAAAGCTATATTGTATATGTTGTTTTGCACGAAAAAAAAAATTTTGTGTCAATCAATATGCTAAAATAAATTAGTACAGCTCGCACCCGAGCCCGAACACAAAGTCCTTATACGCAACCCGCGTCTACGAATACGTCGGCGTATACGGTGTGAGCATGTTTTCTGTTGCCACTATATGAAATCCCTGAAGTAGAACTCAGAATTACGTTGCATTTAACTGCGTTGCCAGAGATCCGTATAGTTCGAAATTCCCATGTCGTTTATCCTTTCGAATGGTAACGCAAAGCTATGATAAATTCGACGTGAGTCGAGACTGGAGTAGCCATATTACATTATTTTTGTTGGCCGGCGGGCCCCCGAGCCTTCGGCTTGTGGGCCCCCCTTAGTTGGAAAAACCTCTGGGCCCCGGGGCCGTCGCCCCGGTCGACCCTACGGTAGTTACGCCACTGCACTTGCGTGGATAGCGGATCCCGTGGACTGGTTTTGAAGCCAGTGGGGCCTTCGATCTCCCCTATTCTACCTGTGTGACCCACTGATCTATTCACACTTGCGTGGATAGCGGATCCCGTGGACTTGTGTAGGGTGCTAAAATCATAAATCCACATAGCCCCTTAGCGCTCGAAGTCACAATTACTCATATCACCGAGACAAGTGCCAGTGGCGTATAACGAGCACGGGGCAATCCACGGCCTGCTAAAAATACATGTGGTCTTCACTTTGAAGCTGACCTTGCCGAGAATTGCCGTTTGTCGTAATCGCTTTCAGCTAACGCCGTCCGCCGATCACACGCCAATTATCACTGCGATGCTACGTTGTCATGACGCACACATCTGTCATGAAGCCGCCCTATGTGCATGGCGGTCACCCATCTAACACCCGTCTCGGCGCAGTGTTTCTTAACTCCAATCCCTCCTGGCCATGTGCATCAGCTGGCCATGTGCGTGGCGATCACCCTCCACCGGCCGACACGGCGCAGTTTTGCTTAACTTCTGTGTGCTTTCCTATCTCTCTTCCTAGCGTATCGGGCAGTGACGAGGATGTGCGCCGATCTATTGTTAGCCAAACGCTTGGTGCCCAGGGAACGCTCGGTTGCCAGGGAATGTGACAGAAGGTGACAGGCTGTAAACACGCTGAGCTGAGACTGAGATAGAAGTATGACGTTCGTTCTCCGAGTCATCGCCTCGTCGATATGTCAAGCCTTGTGACTGTCCGGATGGCGGCGACCCGTCGTCTTGTGGGCGACGGCTGTGTCTAGACCTAAACGATACACATTTTCCATCACACATAAAGTCAAGAAAGATAAGTTATAGTGGTCAAAAGCGCATAATGAGCATGTTTACGAATTACTAGTCTTTCTTCCCGGCTTTGCCCGGTAATTGCGAATGTCAAACTGTTCACAGTGTAACATTTGAAACTGCTGTTGTCCGTGGGAGCTTATTTTGGAAAATATTCCTGACAAGCTGTGCTCAGATTAAAGATGTTTAGTTTTTAAATCCCATGGCAGAGGTAAAAATGTTTTTAAAAATTTTCTGAGGCCGCAAACAGCATTTATGTGGAGCCCTCTGTGACGTGTCGTGGGCTCTGGGAATACCTTCCCAAAGCACCGATTCACTTCAAACTTTCAGTTTTGACTTTTGAAAGCAATCACTTTGCAATATTAAAATTCGGAATCGATATTACAATTTTGAAAAAAAAATGCGTAGGAATAATCGCACATTTTCGTTTTGGATTGGCACCTCGTGAAGTATCCTTGGGGAATGGCTAGCGTCAGCAGCATGCGCTACGCAGCGGCAATTGCATCTCAATTGACAGCGACATTACATCGAATTGTTGTAAATAGCCATCTCAAATACGAGCGTTGTTTCAGGAAGGCGAGTGCAATACTGAGCACGGCTCTATCGATGCAATTACAAAAAACATTGATGTGCTAATCAAAACAGACACGAAAAGGTATTTTCTGTCCGCCCTTCAAATAACTCTTCTCGTTTCCTTTCTTCGGCTAGTTTAACATTATTTTCCGCGATTTCGGTTTGAGAGAACTTCGGATCCATACTATATGGTGGTCCTGCCATATTAACTCCAAATTGTCAAGCGACCCGACCGCGAAAGCTATCGGCCTATCACTCCCAAAAACATTCGGCTGAATCTCAGCGAAATTGGCTGAGATTCAGCCTAATCATTCCCAGAAAATTTGCACGCCTAACTTGGGTAATAGGTTGCCTAACCATTGGGTTGAATTGTTCCGCCCAAGCATTAGGCACATTCAATACTGGCTTCTGTTTGGCTGACTTGAAATTACCAAAATGTCACTTCCACAAGAATTCCTAACCCCATTTTTGCAGCTACGGAAATTAAAATCGGAGCTGCTTTAAAGAACATTGATTTATTTCCACACGTATCGATTACACACAAACGTGAAAATACATGTATATGGAAAGTAAATAATAAATAACCTCCATGAGTTATAAGAAATAAAATATCAGCACCGGCATCAGCATTTGGTTTTCACTGTCAGCGAAGATTCCTTGGTGCGACCACATCATTCATTTTTATAGACCACATCTGAACAGATCATGTAAATTTAGGAATTGTCGATACACGCAATGACCTAGGGAAAGAAAACCATTTGTTTGAACTTAATTGTCAGACTAATATAATCATGGCCAATGGTTCGGTGTCATCCTGCATTCATCCAAATCATTTTGCAAGGCACCCATCAAATCTTGACAAATTATATGTTTGAAGTTCAAACAATGGATGGTAGATTTACAATGAATAACGCACATAATATAGACTTGCATATAGACAATTAAGTTACTTACCATTGGGCAAGGATGATTGTATTTGCTGAACTTCACTAATCACAATGCAACCTAACCTTGCTTCATGGTTGATTCGTCTGTCAGCTGTCTTCTCTTACTTGATGTTGCCAGGATTAAGCTATAGGTGGCGCACGCCACTCGCCATTCATTCGGCAAGCCAGTCGATGGCGCCAGAGTAGCCGAGATTTGAGTTCAATGACGGGAAGGTTAGGCTAATTCTTCTCTAAACTGGGTAACTTTAGCCGAATTCTCGGCAAGTCAACGTTTGCCCATTAGGTAGGCATTTATGCCGAATGTTTATGAAAGTGTAATACTAGACACCGTGTAGCGCGGCCGAGCGCATGCTGCTGGCGCTTGCCGTTCCCCAAAGATACGTCACGAGGAGGTGCCACGCCAAAACGAATATGTGCGATTATTACTAAGCAAATTTTTTTTTCAAAAAATTTGCACTATAATATGGTCTTTTAAAAGCAATTCGGAGAGCTCCTTTAACATCCGCCTGGTCATAGGCCCTGTGGACATATTTACAAGTAGCCCTCTGGTGGTCCTCTGGTGGCAATATTTGGACTAAGAATTATAGACCGACATAATCCGTTTGGAATTTATTTATAAATTATAACTTAAATACTTTATAAACTTTCAAATTTTTCATATAGACTGTTCTCTTCCACTCCTTCTAAGAACATTATTGTTGACTGTAATCAGGGATTGGAACCGGAACCGGAACCGGAACCCAGAACCGTTTGGAACAGTTTGAAATATGGAACCGGAACCGAAACAAATAGCTACATTTCTGTTTCGGTTCCTAAAGGTTTTTTACGGTTCCAAACTTGGCAATTTCTATCCTTTTTATCCCAGTAAACACAAAACGGTTGGCCGACGTCGTGCCAATGTCGGCAGAATGTATTTTCCAGCATCGGCCCAGTGCTGGCCAATAGCAAATGTCCAGCATCACGCCAGTAAAAATGTGTCACACCTGCCTTCATCGGCCCGACGGCGCCTTTCCGTTCCCAGCATTAGCCCAGCAGACCTCACCAAATAAGCCGTTTTCATTGGCTGAAAATTCAAAATGACGTGACGTCACTCACCCGTGCGAAGAGCCATGCGCTCGGCAACAAAATTATCTCGACAGCAGCGCGGTTTTTCAAACGCTTGCCAGCCATTCTGTTTTAACCACATATCTTTAAAGTAGCGAGCTTCTCAGTACTCCGATGCACCAGCGCATATCGACTTCCCAAGATGGCTGACCCTGCCAGTACCGCGGAGAGTGAGCTCTCAGAAAAATTGAAGTTATTAAGTGAATTAAGTGCAAACGAGTTATAAAAGGAGTGTGACAAGCTCGGACTGCCCAAATCTGGCAAGAAGGACGAAATGATCGAGCGAATTAAGTGTGCATTAGAAGAAGAAATGTCAAAAATAAAAACTGGTGACACTGCAACTAGGATGGGCGTACCTGTGTGCAATGGCGGCCAACATGGCAGCGATAAAGGATACCAGGTATATGAACTCACGACACGGATAATTATGGAAAAAGAGAGATGCCTAGACGAGATGAGAAAAAGAAATTGCAATCTTGAGGAGATAATCGCTATGATGAAGGAAAAAATCACTCGCCTGGAGATTGAAATTCCGAAAAAGTGAAGAGAAACCAGCTAGTCGCCTGGGAGACCTTGGTCAACCTCATCTGACAGTGAGGAATATGGTGGACAACATTGAATCACCTAATGCCAAAAACACTACTCGCCAAGAGACAGTGGATACGGGAGTGCGAAACGGATTTTCAAACTGGAAGAAAATGCACGGATCAAGAAGAAACATGGAGCAGGAAACGGACGTGGGGGATCATGAAGATAACGGATCCAAGGAAGAAAATGAAGAGAATAATGAAGAGGAAAGAAACAAGAGATGAGAAATATCGGAGACTAATAACACGTAAGAAAACTACCAGTAAAGACGATACTATGGTGGATCATGAACCAAAATATAAAAAGGGCCAAGTGAGGGTATTTGGCGACTCGATGATTAAAGGGGCTGCTGAAACGTGCAAACGAGAAGGATGCGACGTCGTTGTGTTCCCGGGCATTCGAGTCAACGAACTGACGAATCAGCTGCGAGCCAAAATAAAAAGCGAGAGTGAACCTGAAGTTATTGTCATCAACGCAGGTACGAATAACACAAATCGACGATCAAATGTGCACCTCGTCGCGGAAATGGACGAGCTAATTGGGTCAGTGAAGGAAACCTGGCCAAATGCTAACTGGGTTATTGGAGGATTAGCCTACAGAAAAGACAAATATACTAGCACCATAGATAAACTCAACGATGGACTACAGTGGTTGTGTGATGAGCGCGGAGCGACATTTTACGATGTAAATGTGAAGATTACAGATCAAGAGATAGCGAAAGATGGGCTTCATCTAAATCGTCGAGGCGGCCAAATATTAGGTCAGCTGATTGTTGACACGACGGACATGGTGCTCTCAACAATGAAGAACAAGACATCATAGCAATCAGAAGATGTAAATAGAAGAAATACTAAAGAACAGAACTTCGACAAAGGGAATAAGAAGAAAATGAAGACAATTCTCGTTCATGGCAACATACAATGTCTAAGGCATAAGACAGGACTTTTAGAAGTAAGCCTATTGAAATCCAGTACTGCTATACTTTGTATCTCAGAACACTGGTTACGCGAAGAAGAGATTCCTTGCACAGTTATCGAGGGATATTCGGTTGCTGCGGCGTTTTGTCGTAAAAAATACAAGAACGGAGGTGTGATCATTTTTTCTAGAAATGATGCGCAGGTCAGGAAATTAGAACTGGACAAATATTGCGTAGAAAAACACTTTGAGTGCTCAGGGATACTATATAACGGTCCATTCGGAACAATATGTATCATCTGTGTTTACAGATCACCCTCGGGTTACCTCTGCATCTTTTTAGATAAACTGTTTCAAGTGTTAAACAACATCTCCACGAAGTACGCGAGTGCGCAAATAATAGCTTGTGGTGACTTCAATGTCAGCTTTTTAAGCAACAACCGGGACACGAACCAAGTGATAGATTTATTCAGTTCTTTTAACTTATACATGACAATAAAAGAGCCAACCAGACAGTCTAAAATGTCGAGTACATGTATCGACAACATATTTGTCAATATTGACAGGGACTCAGGCACAGTGGCTAATGTTTGGGACCCTGGACTATCAGACCATTTCTTTCAAAAGTTGAGCTCGTTCTGCACGCCGCTAGAAGAAAATAAGAAATTCTCTGTAAAAAGAACGTTCAAAAAGCAGCAAATTGAAGAATTCATCCTACAAATGAAAGACGCAAATTGGGACTCTGTAATGTCAGCGAAGTGCGTGGACGAAAAGTACAGCCAATTTATGGCCATCTTTGGAAAGGAGTTTGACAAGTCGTTTCCGCAAAGAAGGCTGAAGACGAAATCCAAAAACAAGTACAAATGCCCATGGTACACCCCGCACCTAGCGACTGTATCCGAGGAAGTAAACACAGCAAGGGAAAGGTTAACAGCCTGCACTGACATACTCACGATGAAAATGTACAACGAACTCAAACGTAAATATGTCAGCGAAATCAACGCAGCGAAAAGGGAATGGAATGAGAGGCAACTAGCAAAGGCCGCGAACAAACACAAGGCCGCGTGGCAAGTAATTGATTCTAACAATGGCAAGAACCCCGGGTCGAAAAAGGTTGACATCCAGATATCAGTCAATGGAGCCGCGATAATTTCACCGTCGGAAATAGCAAATGTTTTAAATAACCACTTCAACAGTGCGGCCAATGAACTAACAAAACACGTCAAGACAACAGTGGCTCTAATCCAACGATTGAGTTAAATCCTGCTTCGGAAGCGGTGAGCAACAAGGTGATTTTCCTTTTTCCACTGACAGCTAAAGAATTCTACGAGATAATCGAAAAAATTACTAAAAAGAAATCCGCGGGAATCGACGACATTCCCTGCTTTTTGCTTAAATACGTTGCGCCATACATAATGTTGCCGCTGATCTCCATAGTTAATGAGTCTATCGTTCAAGGTGATTTCCCTTCTGCACTAAAATCTGCTAAAGTTCTCCCTATTTTCAAGAAGGGGGACAGAAGACTTGCCGAAAACTATCGACCCATTGCAATACAGTCTGTATTTTCCACACTACTGCAAAACGCGTTTGCGATGAGGATAACAGCATTCTTAAAAAAGCACGGCACTCACAATAACTGCCAGCATCGATTCACGAAGGGAAGATCTGTAAATACAGCGGTGGGAAGTTACGTCACCGAGGTGCTGAAAGCTTTGGATGCCAATGAAGAGGTGATGGGAGTCTTCTACGACTTCACAAAGGCGTTCGACACTGTTAATATCGAGCTCCTCCTCTCGAAGCTAGCAAGGATCGGAATTGCCGGTAAAGCAAACGAGTGGTTAAGATCTTTTCTCATCAACAGAAAACAGTCGGTGTTTGTCTCACGGCAAGGTGAATACTCCCAATCAGAAGAGACGACCTCGTCAATAGGACTGCCACAAGGAGCCACCCTCTCCCCCCTGCTCTTCATCCTATTTACCAACGATTTACCTAATCATGTGACGACAGGAAAATTGACGCTCTTCGCTGATGACACTTCACATCTTTTCCGCTCCCACACAGCGGACGTTTGCGCTGAAGCAAGAAAAGGGGTGCTTGAACTGGAATCTTGGAGTAATAAGAATGGCCTATACTTGAACAGGGAAAAAACTACTGCAATGAAATTCAGCACAAAACGAATGACTATGGAAAGTTCACCTCTTATCAGACTGGACGGCAAATCAATCCATAGTCTCGAAGTAACTAAATTCCTAGGTATTTAAATTGATAGTGCAATGAACTGGGATAGCCACGTGGAATCGGTATGTGCCAAGGTAGCCTCTGCATGCTATCTTATAGGCAAAATGATGAAATTAGTGAATATTGATACTGTGAAGCTCATATATTTTGGACTACTACAATCACATTTGCAATATGGTGTCATCGTCTGGGGGAACAGTTCCCAGGCCAAGAGACTGTTTGTCCTTCAGAAACGTGCACTGAGATACATGGCACGGGCCAGCTTGAACCCGTGCGCTGAGGTATTTTATAAAGATTCCTGCAGAAATGTATTTATTAAATTCAGAATGTTAACATGGCCTAGTTTATATATGTATCATACCATAATGTACTGCATAGAGAACAACTATTTGAGTCGTACTAATGAGACCATTCATGACCATAACACTAGGTTCAAAACAGACGTTCGAACCGAATCACACCGATTGAGCATCTATACGAAAGATCCCATCTATAATGGGAGCAAATTATTTAACGCTCTACCTGGGTCGATCAAATGTTTACCGCTTCCTAAAATCAAAGGTCAATTGAAGGAGTATTTTATCACAAATTGTTTTTATTCTATTTATGAGTTTTACAGCAGCTAGTATAGCATGCTTGATTTGTATATAACTGACTGTCCCATAACATGTACAATGTTTTAAAGACAATAAACAACATTATTATTATTATTATTATTATTCGTTTTGCGCAAAACGGCGCGGATCTTTCTTGACACGGCGCTTTCGGTGCGGGTGAGTGACGTCACGTCATTTTGAATTTTCAACCAATGAAAACGGCTGATTTGGCGAGGTCTGCTGGGCTAATGTTGGGAACGGAAAGGCGCGACCCGACGCTGGCTGGCCAGCATTTCGGCTCGGTGATGGACCTCGGCATCGGGTCAGTAAGATGCCGACACCAGGCCAGCAGCAAGCCTGCACCGTGCTGCCGCGGTTGTCCTACATCTAGCCAATACTTTGCCTACACTATGCTGTTGCCATACAATCAGTGACCATCAGCCTCGGACAAAATTATGATTAGGAAAATGTAAATTAATTTGAATTTTCATTTATACCAATTCGCACTGCACGGGGTGGAAGGTAATTGACCACTTAAATTTTTCACCGTTGCGAAAATCGAACTCGTTATAATATGAAGCTGGCCGGATTTGAACTGGATACCCCACGCTCCGTAGGCTGAAGACATGTCGATTGCGCTGCTGACACCTGTGGTATGGGGATGTGATTTTAATGCATACCCCCCCCCCCCCCCCCCCCCAGTTATGTTTTGAACTTGAGGTTCACGCGTAGGATGAAACCATCAAGAGTTAGTCTAAAATTGAATATAATGCCAGTAGTTGTATAATTGGATAATACAACATAGGTATTACATGTCCATCCTGATTCGCTCGAAATAATATCGGTAGGGAAAGGCAGGCTGACCGTGCCGCGAAAACCGTATGCCGCCGATACGATGCTTGCAACGATGACGACACGTACATTTACGTCGGCCGCGTGCTGGCCTCGAGTTTGCTGGCCAAGCTACGTACAAGCGGTATTGGGCCAGCACACGCTGGCCTGCACCTCGCCGACTCGCTGGCCAGCCAACACTTTGCCAATCCCTTGCCGGCGCCGTTGGCAATGTGTTGGCCTGCCACTGTTAAGCCATCACACGCTGGCCTGCACCTCGCCGACTCGCTGGCCAGCCAACACTTTGCCAATGCCTTGCCGGCGCCGTTGGCAATGTGTTGGCCTGCCACTGTTGGGCCATCAATGGTAGAGCAGTGGCAGGCCAACGGTCGACGGACGTCGGCAGACTTTCATGCCGCCAGCATTGACCTGATATAACAGGCGATAGGTTGCCGCCAGGCAGCAGTTTGCCAAGAGTGGATGCGTCAAGCCAGAAT
Organism: Nemoura dubitans; assembly: GCA_921293005.1. NCBI lineage: Eukaryota > Metazoa > Arthropoda > Insecta > Plecoptera > Nemouridae > Nemoura > Nemoura dubitans. The sequence goes on from OV121073.1 coordinate 49,551,519, forward strand.
AATGCCATCATGTTGCCGACAGTTTGTGTTTACTGTGATATGCCACTCTATCTTTTTTGTTAAAATTTTTATGATATTTTTGTAAAACTTTAAAATTATTATGTTAATTTCATGTGTAAAAAAAGTATTTGGGCGTGTTCTTCTGGCTTGGAGTGAGTCGCCGGCTGTTCGTCTCTCTCAAGCTTAAATATTACGCGTGATTTCAGCTGATACCAGCACCACACTTGAGCGATATATTTTGCATTTACGTTCGTATAATCTGCTTTTCAGTAAGTGGGCGGATCAGTTCGCCAGAAAGTGGCTTTCAGACACTTTTCTTCCACCGTTTGAGGGTCACATCGTTGAAGTTATCACCGCAAAAATGACGTTAGAAGTTCGATTGAAGCTGCTCCACGATCCATTCGGCATAACAAATGTAATAATGTCAGTTTAAATTATAAATGTATCAATCAATACTCTTTTTGCTGAAAGATATCGCTTTTGCAATTAGTTTTATTCCCGGAAAGCAAAGCTATCTGAAACTTAGGAGATTACGAAGGGATTGTAAACTTTCATGCGATAAATAATAATAATAATAATAATCTCTATTTTTCCATAGGACCTATTACAGGGTGTTTGGCACGTCATCAATACAACAAAGCAAAGAGTGTTGTTATTGTGGATAAAACATTTCTTCTAGTCAATTTACAAACTATTCTGATCTAGCAGCTCGTCCACCTTATAAAAACATTCGTCTATTAGATAAGATTTCAAAGATTCTTTGAAATACTGTTTATTATTTCTTAGATTTAATGGAAGAGCATTGTATAATTTGAGCCCTGCATATACTGGTGTCCGAGTGTAAAAAACATGTCTGTGTATCGTTGGCTTTGGTACATCTTTATGCCTGGTGTTCTACTTGTGGTCACCCGTTGAAAATTGTAATTTATTATCAATTATATACATAATAACATTAAAAATATATACACAAGGCATTGTAATGATTTTAAATTTCTTGAACAAGGGTTTGCATGAGTCTTTTATATGTACATCAGTTACAGGGTTGTTGCTGGCTTTTGCCATGTACCTCAGTCCTCTCATCTGTAATTTAAATAGTTTTTTCGCTTTGGGGTGACTGCCCCATATTATCACCCCGTAACTCAGCCTCGCTTGGATGTGAGCAAAGTAAACAAGTCTAGCTGTCTCTAAGTTAGCTACTTCCATAATTCTTTTAATGAGAAAACATAGTGATCCTATTTGTTTCGCCACCCTTTCGCTGTGTATGCTCCAATCTGAGCCGTCACTCATAAGAGGCTCACGGAAACCTACTCGACCGAGCGATCTGTCACGTGGTCAGAGCTCTCCGAGCTGCGGAAGTTTTCGAACGCAAACTTTACAGTCGACCGCGGAAATTCTAAAATGGCCGACAACGAACTTGCTGAACTTCATTGGCAATGCATAACCGGTAATGCATAAAGTACTAGCCGTTGGCTCTGGTATTGGCGATCGTGTTGGTAAGTATTTTACATATTGTGCATACCTGTCAGTGTCAAAAAACAGACGTTTGCATCGGTGGCAAAAATGTCACCCTTGCCTGCCAGGCATTGGTGAAAAGTGACTTCCTCAACTTCCCCGATGTGTTCATGACACAATCCGCATGAGTAAACCTGGTAACGCACAAAACAATAAATTATAATATGGAACCTGTAAAATAAAAGATAAAATCTCAGCAAAAGCACATAATAAAGCTGAGCATGGTGATTGCAGGTTATGTTGGCCTGACCCTTATTTTAGAAGTAGTAGACAATGGTAGTTATTAGTGTGAAGTGGTTATTACTAAGTGAAGGTTATTAATAAGTGATGTACTTATTAGTGAAGTAGTAATTACAATGTTATTTTAAATTGAGTAATTAAACTTACCCGCCCGTTCGTACAAACAAAACTCGCGCACCAGGCTGAAAGATGGTACGCGAGTTGAGCGCTCTGATCGCTCCAGACTGGGTTTTCGGAAGCACAATAGCGTCGATCGGGTCACTCCGAGCAGGTTTCCGAACGCTGGAGAGAGGCCGGAGTAGGTTTTCGTAAGCCTCTATATACACGCCGAGAAATTTCGTGTTTTGGCATTGCTCCATGCTTTTCTCATGAAGTTTGTTATAGGCGCACGAATCCTCTACATGCCGTACACCGGAGAAATCTATAAAACCCGTTTTGGCCTTATAAATGAAGAGGTCATTGGCGTTGCACCATGAGTCCATTTTGTCCACAGCCTGATTCGCATAGTCTCTATAACCTTTTTATAATTGTCGTCCGAGATAAAAATACGTCATGTCATCAGCAAATAAAGTTAGAGACCCCTTGTTAAAAAGCTCTGGGAGGTCGTTGGTGTATAATATAAAGAGCAGGGGCGAGGTCACTGACCCTTGCGGGATTCCTACGTTCATACAAGTTTCACGGGACCGATAGATTTTATTTTTGCTTGTCAAGTGTACCGATTGTTTACGATCTTTGAGAAATGAAGCTAACCATTTATTTGCAACTCCTGCAATGCCCATTAATGCTAATTTCGCGAGAAGACGTTCATGATTGACCGTATCGAAGGCCTTACTAAAATCGAAAAAGATGCCAACGGCTGCTTTCCCCTTATCGCGTGATTCGATGATATTGTTTACAAGTCCCGTTATGGCTGTTGTGGTCGACCTGCCTTTGACAAATCCATGTTGATTATCGTTTAAAATCGCATTATCGTTTATGAAGCTTTCTAATCTTGTTTTCACGGCCGTCTCAAAGAAGCGCGAGAATAACGATAAGATGTTGATCGGGCGGTAGTTCGCGATATCTTCCGGGTCATTTTTCTTGAAAACCGGAATCACCTTGGCCAATTTCAGCATTCTGGGGAACGTTCCCTGAATGAACGAAGAGTTTATTAGATGCATTATGGGGTGCATTATGTAAATGCCTGCTGCCTTTATTACTTTACCTGGTATGTCTTCAAATCCTCCGGAGGTTTTTTTTTACTTATTTCGTCTAGAATTTCAAAATATTCCTTGCTCTTAAACGGTCTAAGGAAGATTACTTTGTTTGTTAGTTTTCTCATCTCCGTATTATGTTGTTGTGCCGTGCATTTGCCTTTAGATTTAGATGCTACCAGATAATCAGCCGATGTGCTAAAATGATTATTAAAACTTTCCGCCGCCTCTTGTTGGTTGAGTGTCACTCCCTGTAATTTAACTTCAATGTCCTTTGTGCCGTTAATTTTGTTGCTATTAATATTCGATCTGATTATCGACCACGACGCTTTTGATTTATTTTTTGAATTACGTATTTTCTTTAAATTGTAGCTTCTTTGCGCTTTATCGAGTTCATTTACATATTCCGTATAAGACGAAGTTATAAGTTAGTATAAGACCCAAGTAGTTGATTATTTTCGAGTGATATTGTAGCTACTAAGTGATGTACAAAGTTTGAGTCAACTCTTCAAAAAATAAACTATCTGAACTGCTCCGTACCCTTAAGAGTCCTCAATGCATATAATCCACTTATCGCAGCTTAAGTTAAAGCTACTCGCCTTTATCGCCGTTATCGCAATTGCATGAAGTTAAAAGAATCATTATCTCAGAGATGAATGCAACAAAAATGTTCAATGTATCGCGATGTCAGCATAAACACATTCAGTCAAACTTCACTGCCGAAACAGCATGTTCAAAGAGAGTTATTGCTTTTATAATGGTTGGTCCTAACTCCTAAGAGAAATATATTAGGGAAGTATTGTGTGCTTGACCGCAATGTATTGTGAAAATTTCAAAATAGTAATTATGAATGATGAATATACCTACCAAACATGTCAAGAACACAGCAATATAGCATTGTACTTTATCTTTATTCCAATCACTGTGAATTTGATCTTGAAGTGTTAAAATAGTGTCAAAATAGAACTCTCCGAACCAAAGAAAGTATGAAGGGTTTTTTTTTTATATAGTGCATTAAGAAAAGGAACGTTTGGAACCTTTTTGAATCGAAACGACCCAGGAACCGGAACCGGAACCCGAACCCTTCAAATTTGTTGGACCGGAACCGAACCCGGAACCGGAACCGGAACCTGAACCGCAATGAGTTAAGGACGTTCCATTCTTAGCCCTTTGAACCAACAACTAGCAATCTACGGGAAAGATTGCTCTTTTGGCAATCGAATCTGAGAGATGACATCATTTTAGAGGACAATATATTTAAAAAATACCAAAATACTACAAAAACACCGAGATGAACGCAGTTTAAGCTTTGTTTTTAATATCAGATGGATAAAAGTATTGGCTAGAGATATGAACACCAAAATTGTACACAACCTTGCTTACACCTTGATCTGTGCCACCGTACAAAAAATACTACACCTTTAACCAAGGGCTGTTCGCTGGAATTTTTTTTGTAACCCCCTTGATTTGTTTTTTCAAAAATATACGTCTTAGAAACAACATGGAAGACTTTTAATTGAAGGAAAGCATTTTAAATGTTTCGTTTGCTTAGTGGTCTAAATTTCAGTTTTTGGCAAAATTAGTTTAGGCTCCTTACTTGATAATGAATTTAACCCGTAAAATCAATCTACCTCTGAAACCCGACACCATGTCTATAATTATAATGTGACTCAGGTCGAGTATTCGTCGCCGTTCTCTTATCGCATCTGATTTAATCTGATTACTCAAAAGAGCTCGTAAAACAGAAAGTATTATAGCAGCCGAGATTGTTTTGAAAATGAATTAACCAATTACAGCCGTTTGCGCGTCTTCTATTCAATCTATATTTGCGATTCAAGCTGACTTATGATCAGTTTTCAGAGAGGTCTCAAATCGTGTTATTGAGAACTTTGTTTTCGAAAAAAAGACACTTTTAATATTTGAATGGAGATGTTTTCTGTGAAAAAATTCAAAGAACTCGTAAATCTCTAATCTCTTACTAATTGGGCATTTCCATAACCCACAACTAGGATATTTTCTTTTGGATATTTTCTACCGTGAGACAGAGGAACCAGCTTAAGCTTGTTCCTCTGTCTCACTGTAGGTTTTTATTGGATTTTATTTGGAAAAATCTGGTGTGAAAAATTCTGATCACTTGAAAATGTAAACGATTCTGACCTTTCTTTCTTTCTGTCCGAGCTGTCGGGTAGCGGAAATATGCTCATTTTGAGATCATTGAGCATTGTGCATTTTAATACATAGATGTAACTCATGCCCAAGGGTTTTTATTGGGTTTTATTTGGAAAAATCTGGTGTGATGTTTCGATTTGGTTTCGATGGTTTCTAAAGGCAAATCGAAATTGGGAACATTTGAAAAAAATACGCACTTTTAAATAAATTTCCGTACTTTTCCAAACTTGCCCATTTGTCGAATTTTGCTCTTTTTTCTGCTTTGAAAGTGAAGGGTGTGGAGGATTTTCTTGAAAAACGCAGGGGTTCTAAGTTGAGAACAAAAGTAGACACCCTGAAAATTGCATCCCACTCGAAGCAGGCGTTTGGCCTGTAGAGCGCGCGCAAACACACATACAAAAACAAACAAACAAACAAACAAACAAACACACACCAAGTGTTTTTTTTTAGCAGTAGTGAAATTAATGATTTCGCTTCGCTCGCTACGCTCATCAATTACACTTGCCTAAACTTATCAACATATTCTGTCACTTTTGAAAATAATCATAGATGAATTTGAGAGGAAATTGTTACTACGGGTAAACAGGACGGCGATGGCGCAATCACTAGACACTTTGTCCCGTTCTCAGATGAAGAGACACGAGGTGGATGAGAGGAAATTGTTGCTGGTTTAAGCAGTTACCAGTATTCAATTGATGGAAGGGAGGCGAAGCTGCAAAAATGTGCACCCGAACCGGGATACGGACCCGGGACCTCCTGCTTGCCGGGCAGGTGCACTACCAACTGAGCTATTCGGTCACACATTCTCCCGGCTTCGCCGGGTGGGACAAGGGGGATCTCCGGGGAGATGAGAGGCCGAGCGACCCGTACATGGGACGGGTAAACGGATCATCTGAGAACGGGACAAAGGGTCTAGTGATTGCGCCATCGCCGTCCTGGGGCCGAGTCCGTTTACCCGTCCCATGAACGGGTCGCTCGGCCTCTCATCTCCCCGGAGATCCCCCTTGTCCCACCCGGCGAAGCAGGGAGAATGGGTGACCGAATAGCTCAGTTGGTAGAGCACCTGCCCGGCCAGCAGGAGGTCCCGGGTTCGTATCCCGGTTCGGGTGCACATTTTTCCAGCTTCGCCTCCCTTCCATAGATGAATTTATCACTGCCATTCGGTTGATTCGAAATTACAACCTCCTCCAAACTACTTAAAGAAGGCATAGAAATAAACAACACCCATGGCAACCACAGCGTAACGTATCTGTCGAATCAATGAACGACTTACGGCAACTTTAAGTTAAGTTACAATATGTTTCTGTAATACCGAATTAATTAACCACCACCTAAGTCCATCTTAGCGCTTGCGTAAAGTTACGACAAAGAGCTCACTTATCTTAAAGTTACGCAAAAGTTTCTGTAATTCGCCCCCTGGTGCGCAATGAAATTTGTGTCGTGTAAACGGAAAATTGGTTTGGTGGAGATTTCCAGAGCCGTCGGTGGATGGTAATGAGTGTTTCTCGGCAAATGCTCTGCTTTTTTAAGATTTTTGGCCCTAAATAGAGCCTGGGTTCTCGACGTTTCGACGAGACACGGCTCGTCATCTTCAGGAGCTGATGCTGCATTTTTTTTTTTTGTAATATCCTGCTTACAAAATATCTAAGTACCGAGCTGTGGGCCTCGGTCATGAATGAATATTAAATATATCCAGGTGTTACTTGGTGCTTCTTTTAAATCTAGTGGTAAATAATGTGATTGACTTGGTTTGGTTGTACTAATACTAGTTAACATGTATAGGTTAAAATATAAGAGAAACAAATAAAATAAATATTAAAGACAATTAATTGCGTATAAAATTTTGATTTGATGAGCCGTGCTAGTCACAGCTTTGTGGCTTGTAAATATTGATATGCTTATAATTAATTAAATAATGTGGGATAGTGTTTTATGAATTACAATCTTTGCCCTATTTCTGGTAAAGTAAATTGATTTTCGTGTACGTCGACAAGCGGGCGCCGCTCCGCCGGCGAGGGCCGCCATCACGTTCTTGGGTCGCTTGTATCTTTGGACGTCCTCGGTGCCGTACTGGCACAGCTCTGCTACCAGCGGATTGGGCACCCGCTCGAGATCAGCGTAAAACTTGTCGGCCAGTTGTCGGACGGATCGGCGGAACGTCCGCAGCTTTGCGTCGCGGTGGAGGTCGTCGGTGCGCACGAACCACGGCGCCTTGGTCGCCGCCCTCAGTGCCTTGTTCTGCACCCGCTGCATCAGGTCCAGGTGTGACTTGTTGACCACGCCCCAGATCGGCGCCGCGAAGGTCATGATGGGGAGGACCAGGGTCTTGTACAGCGTCAAGCCATTCGCGGTGCTCAGGGCGCTGCGGCGGTTGAGCACGGGGCCCTGGATGCCCAGGCGAGATCTCGCGCGGGTCGCGAGGTTGGCGATGTTGGCGCGCCAGCTGAGGGTCTTGTCGAGGATCACCCCCAGATACCTCGCCTCGCTCACCCACGGGATGTCGTCATCAAATAGCACAAGGTCGGTGGTGTTGGTTGCCTTGGCCGTCTTCCGCTTCGAGAACAGCACAACATTGCTCTTGGAGACGTTGATTGTGATGCGCTATTCCTCGCACCAATCCTCGAAGTTGTTGAGGGAGGCTTGCAGGTACTTGCAGGCCTGTTGTCCCTGCCATGACTGCACCACCAACGCTGTGTCGTGTGCATATACCGCCGTCTCGACGAAGGGGGTCTTAGGCATGTCGTTTACATATATGGCAAACAGCGTCGGACCCAGCAAACTCCCTTGGGGCACTCACGCTTCAATCAGTCGTGTGGTGGAGATGGCTGATTGGTGGTGCACCTCAAATGAGCGACCTTCAAGGTAGGACTGCACTAGTCTCACTAGGTGTGCAGGGGCGGCCATGGTGATCATTTTGACAAGAAGACCTTCGTGCCAGACTCTGTGGAAAGCTTGAGCCACATCTAGGAAGACCGCTGCTTTCACTTTCTTCTCAATGAACCCCTTGGAGATCATCTCTGTCAGCCGAAGCACCTGGTGATTTGACTAATGTTTTGCTCTGAAACCAAACTGTTCATCGATTAGGATGTTTTTACCATGTAGAAACAGGGAGAGTCTTGTTAATATGACTCGCTCTACTATTTTGGATATTCCCGAGAGGAGACTGATTGGACGATAGTTTTGTGGGAACGTCAGGTCCTTTCCTGGTTTGGGGAATAGGATGATCTTGGACTTTATGAATTCGGTAGGAAAATAGTTGAGGGTGAGGATGCCATTGATGATCTGCGCTAGGTAAGCTGTGGCCTTGTTGGTGAGCTGTTTCATAGCTACATTCGGAATGCCGTCTAGCCCCAGAGCTTTCTTGATCTTGAGCTGGGAGATGATTCGGCGAACTTCGGCAGGTGTGGTTGGAATGTGTTCTCCTGTGTCGGCTTCTCTTGGTTGGCGTGAGAACCTTCTCAGGAGGCGGCCGACCTCTTCAATTTTCTCGATACTGCTGGGCTCGTTGTGGAGCGTGAAGGTGGTCTCGAGGGTGTCAGCCAAGGCATTTTCTTTATCTTGGCTGCTATAGGCTAGCCCTCCTACGCCGTGAAGCGGTGGAGTCTTACTCGATATTTTCATGAGTCGCTTGGTAAGTTGCCAGAGCGAGTGGTATTTGACGTTTAGAGCGCCGATGTTCTTGGACCAACGACTGTTGCGGTGTTCTGCAATCAACCGTTTGATGCCGGTGACCATGTTGTTCAGGAGGGTCTTGACGTTCGGCTGCTTGTGTCGTTGCATCAGTTTCCTGACCAGGTTCTTGGCAGCGATGGCCTTCAGGATGTATGGGGGCAGGTCGTAGTCGCTGTTACGCCGTGGGGTTTGGGTTGGGGTGCTATCAGCAAGCGCGGTAGCGATTATGGAAGTCACCAAGTGTATGTGGTGGTCCACGTCTGCTGGAGTGCAGTTCGGGTCTGTCGGTCTGACCGTGATCCTTGCGTCGACGAGTTTTTTTTAATTCTTCCCAGTCTGTTTTCTTTAGATTCATTCTGGGTTCGTCGGTGGTCTCTGTGATGGAGTCTCCAAACGTAATACATACTAGCCTGTACACACGACGGACTCCCAGTCCGCGGATTCGATCCGCGGACTGGGAGTCCGTCGTGTGTATAGTAAAACGGACGGGTTGAGAGCCCGTCCGTCGTTTGGACATCATCTCTATATTTCGGACTAGATCCGTTTGCCTCGACCAATGAGCGGTTGAGAAGTTAGCACGTGACCATTGGAGCCAATAGCATCGCAGCACTGATATCCTTCCCGCTAACCGCCGTCCGCCATTACTCCAGATCTAGATCTACAGCAGAATCGAGCGAGGTTATCATTTTTTCACTTTTTTTTTTAAATCAATAAAATTTTTATTTACAATAACATTTTTGTACACAAAAACAATAAATTTTTATCATTTTGGGATCCGACTCCTTCCAATCTCTATTGTTTCGTAGTGCCCTTGTTGCTCATATTTAAGCAGCCAATCCCTCACCCACACGCTTCTATTTACTGTTTTTCTCGCTGCTCTTTTTCGCCGCCTTCTTAAGATTAGCAGGAGAGCGAACCCTCTTGCCATATTTTGTTGATCACTCATCCTCGCGCTTTAAAAAATGAAAAGATGTTCTCTGGACCTATACTCGTTTTGAGGTTAGTTTTCGAACATTACAGATGAGATGACAGACAGACTGGATATGCGCGCGAAATCCGCGCCGTGTGGCTTGCCAGTCCGCCGGATTTGAAGTCCGCGGATCGCGTCCGCGGACTGGGAATCCGTCGTGTGTACAGGCTATACGAAGTTGTGGTCTGAGGTCAGTTCCTGCAGCGTCTGGAGTGCAATGCTTTTGTTGGTGTTTAATGGTGAGGGCAATTTCAAGAACGTCTGGGCGAGTCTGGGTGGTCGAGAAGAAGGTCGGTAACAAGGGACCAAGTACTTGGTATCCTCGAGGCCCGCTGTGCGCGAAGAGAAGTCGTCCGTTGGTATTACTAGTTCTAGAGTTCCAGCTGGTATGCTTACAGTTCAGATCCCCGGCGAGGATGGTGGCATCAAGGTCTGGTGTATTCAGCGGTTGGTGTGGTGGCTTGTAGGCGGATACCACTCGAAGGTCCCCGGACGCCGTCTTCAGCATCATCGCGTTGGCTTCCAGCGAGGTGAGCGGTGGGAGAGCGACCTCGTGGTGTTGTACGCCGCTGCGGATCAGGATTGCCGTTCCTCATCCAGCTGTTAAACGGTCATACCTGTACACGTTGGTGTTGGCCATCTTGAAGGATTTTCCATGGCTCAGAAACGTTTCACAGATCGCTGCCACGTCGATCTTGTGGTGGCGTAGGCATTCGCTGAGCTCTTCCTTCTTGTTCGAGAGGCTGTTGGCGTTCCTGCTCAGGATCTTGATTGAGTGAGGCCGTGATCTAGGGTGTGCTCTCATTTTGGTTTAGCATGGCGTTCACCAACGTCAGTGGCATGGCGTGGGAGATACTAATTTGTAGGCGATCTCTGGGGCGGCGTTGGTCAGGGCTGTTAGAAGGTTTTTGGCCCAGGTGGTGGTTTCGTCCAGATTTATCTCTCCAACAAGGGGCTTGTGTGTGGGGTAGTGGCGGGAAGTCTTCATTGGTACGCTGTGCATTGGATTGCACGACTCGCGGCTTGGAGGCCCAGGCATTGTACTTTGGGGGAGAGGCATCTGTATGAACGGGTCTCCTCTTGTCTGCTGGTTTTGGTCCTTGACGAGTGATTTGCTGGCGCTCCTTGGCTTTCTTAAAGGCCGGGCAGCCTCTGGAGCTGGCCACGTGCGGTCCGTTGCAGTTGGCGCATCTGCCTGCCTCGGCTCGGGACTTCCTGCATTCGTACGTCGGGTACCTGCATATTTGAGGCCCAGGGACTTGGCGGCACAGTGGCGGGAAGTATGCCCAAAGCGCTGGCATCTGTGGCACTGAATTGGGCCTTCCGGGTTTCGGTACTTCTAAACGCGAATCCGGCAAAAACATAGTCGGGATCCTTTCTGTAGCTCGGCGGCATCCTTCGACGTGAGGTACACCATGTACAGAGGGAGCAGTTTTGGGCCTTGTTCTTGGCCTTGCTCCCTGTCGCGGTGCCTGGAGGTAAGTTGACTTATGCTGATGAGTGGTCTGCTCTCAGCTCAGCTTTGATGTATTCTGGGGTTATAGAGGCGTCGATTCCTCTGATAACCATCTTGATCTGCTTATCTTCGTTCAATACGAAAGTGTGATATTCGATTTCCCTGGCCTTGAGAAGCTTCACCGCTGTTCTGTAGTCGGATGCCTATCTCGGATCATTCCTCGTGATGATGTCATTATCCTTTTTGCACATGGCTTTCAGAGCATTTTCCAGGTCCAGGAAGTGAGTCAATCCTCTCAGGATGATCGGTGGCGGTTTGCGTTCCTCGCGTCTGCTTGTTTTACCTGTCTGACTTTGTTGGTCGTCTTCGGTTTCGGGTTCAGACTCGGGCTCACCTTCAACGTTGTCGTCACCATTGTCCTCGGTCAGTGTCTCAAAGGAGTTCCTCGTGGGGTTGCTGTCTAGGATCGATTCTTGGCTCTTGTCGAGAGACGACGAGTTAAGTCATTAAGTCAGGTAAAATTAACTTGTCGTGGCTGGCTGAGCGGTCAGGTGGCGGCCGTATGATCGTTTGGTGTCTTGCTCGTCGAGGGCCGGGCGTTATCAGGGCTTGGAGGCGGTGGCCATTCGCGACGTGTGCGCATGACCTTCATTGACGTGGTCTGGTTGTCGAGTGGCGAGGACGTCAGCTTCTTTTTCACCCCTCCATCTTCGTTTCGGTTGGTGGCCGCTTTCAGGAAGTCGCTCCGCTTCGGTGGTGTCCGCTTAGTGAGCATGCTGGGGGCTGTCATCTCTGGTGGTGGCGTGGGTCCTGGAGCCGATAGGCCTGGTTTGCCTGGCTTTGCTGGTTGTGTTCGCTTGCGCGCCAGGCTGTCTTCAAGCTGCTTGGCAGACGATGACCTTATCAAAGCGAGTGTGCCCGGTGACACGCTTTGTCCTGGTGGCAGGAGTTGCTGCGGCTTCATTGTTGTTGTCTCCCGGCTGTCAGAACCCCCTGGGGGTCTAGCTCCCAGGGGGGAGGGGACGAGATGACTTCTGCTGGTCTCTCAGCGGGATGCTTGGCGTGGCACACGAACTGCAAAAATCCCGGAGATGGCCGGGATCGAACCCGGGTCCTCCGGGTCCACAGGCGGGCGCTCTGGCGACTTGGTGAACTAGTCGAGGCAGAGGATCTTTTTCTCTCTGGGCACCAACGGTCCCCGATCGGACAGCCTCACGAACATGCTGCAGCTGCTCGACCGCTTGGTTTTATAGCGGGAGGCTGCTTGGTGATGGGGTCGCTCTGCGGACCGCGGTGCGCCGCTCTCCCATTGGCCCTGGCGGTAGCCAATCGCGTGTAGCGCGCAGGGACATATTGGCAGGCTCGCGTGTCCACTAGGGTGGCGGCTTGTGGGGTCGGTGTTGGTCCCGGCCTAACGGTGGGCTCTGCCGGGGCACGGTGATCTTGTCCGTGACGGGCTTCCACGCGTGAGGGAGGCGGATGCTGTCGTCCCGTTTGTTCTTGTTTAAGCGTCGCCCGTTTAATACCAACAGGGCCAATGGGAGAGTGGCGCACCGCGGTCCGCAGAACGACCACATCGCCGAGCAGCCTCCCACTATAAAAACCAAGCGGTCGAGCAGCTGCAGCATGTTCGTTAGGCTGTCCGATCGGGGACCGTTGGTGCCCAGAGAGAAAAAGATCCTCTGCCTCGACTAGTTCACCAAGTCGCCAGAGTTCACACATAGCCAAAATTCCAGTGTCCAACTCTTTTGAAACACTTCAGCATCTCACCGACAGTGAGCCCGCACCGCAGGAGATGGTCACATCACCAACGGGCGTGGCTCAAACATATTAACCAAAGAAAAATCAACCACCTCCACCCATAGTCATTTCAAACCCGGCAGACTTCTTCACTCTGGCCAAAGCCCTTCAGGAGGCTTGTTCTCAAAACATTACATTCAGTAATTCGAGGCAATCAAAGAAGTTAATGACACTAACACAGATGACTTTCGGGCTGCTACAGCTCTTCTCTCGCACAGTGGTGTGGAATTCCATACTTTCAAACTCCAGGAAGAACTTATGATAAAACAGGTCATCAGAGGCGTTGACGCTTCTGTGGGACCTGAGTGCGTAAAGGACGCTCTTCGTGAGGAGCATGGTATTGAGGTAGATGATGTGGCCCAACTTTCTTCACACAGGGGCGACATCACAAATAGCCAGGAGCCGAAGCCCAAACTTCCATTATATGTGACATACACCAAAGACCGAAACATCGCGAACCGCCTACGACAAATCACTCGCTTGTGCTTCTGCCGCATAAGTGCAGTTGAAAACTTCAGAGCTGTCAAAGGCCCAATTCAGTGTTTTAGATGTCAGAAGTTAAGGCACACCTCGAGCTTCTGCTCCAATGCCACTCGATGCATGAAGTGTGCTGGCAGCCACTCCACACACTTGTGCGAGAAACCACGCAGTCTTCCCGCGCAATGCGCCAACTGCAAACTCGACCACACAGCTAGTTATCGTGGCTGCCAGATCTACAAGGACGCCATGCTTCGGCTCAACAGCCAAGGGCAGGCTAAAACACAATATCAAGATCAGGCTAGGTTTGTAAATGCTCCTCCCCCGAAAACCAATGTTTGGGTCAATAGGGCCGCAAACCAACCAATGGCCAAATCACAACCAGCACAGACGCAAAATCCCTCTCGCTCTGACGAGAGCCCAACTGCTCTAACTGCAAGATCATCCCAACAAACCACGGAGGCCACTGCTCAGCCAGAACCGTCCGCAGCTCAGACACCACCACGACATCCACCAAACACCGACCCAATCCAATCGCAAAGACATGTCCCACAACCCTGGGCCACCCACAGGCCGGTTTCCAATGCGGCACCCCAACAGATGATCCAAGGGAATAATAACAACTGGCCTCTTTTAATCTTATTTAAATTACGAAAGCTCGTAATTGGCTATTCACTTTATTATTATGTACACAAATTAGCCTCCCAAAAGTGTTGTCCATTCCGGGATTTGAACCCGGGTCCCCAACTTTCGCGGCTGGTGCTCTAACCGCTGAGCTAAATGGCCATTAAATTTGGGAGAAGTAATTTGCATACAGGGTGAGAATTGAATGTCCCCAGGGGGGTATGGTCCAGAGTCTACGAATACTCATAGTGGCTCTGGTACCGCATGATGCTATACTGCAACCACATTTTACATTCAACCTCGAGTAACTCCAAATTAACGTTGGATGCGTTGAATTCTCTTTTAATCTTATTTAAATTACGAAAGCTCGTAATTGGCTATTCACTTTATTATTATGTACACAAATTAGCCTCCCAAAAGTGTTGTCCATTCCGGGATTTAAACCCGGGCCCCCAACTTTCGCGGCTGGTGCTCTAACCGCTGAGCTAAATGGCCATTAAATTTGGGAGAAGTAATTTGCATACAGGGTGAGAATTGAATGTCCCCAGGGGGGTATGGTCCAGAGTCTACGAATACTCATAGTGGCTCTGGTACCGCGTGATGCTATACTGCAACCACATTTTACATTCAACCTCGAGTAACTCCAAATTAACGTTGGATGCGTTGAATTCTCTTTTAATCTTATTTAAATTACGAAAGCTCGTAATTGGCTATTCACTTTATTATTATGTACACAAATTAGCCTCCCAAAAGTGTTGTCCATTCCGGGATTTAAACCCGGGTCCCCAACTTTCGCGGCTGGTGCTCTTACCGCTGAGCTAAATGGCCATTAAATTTGGGAGAAAAATAATAAATTTCTCCCAAATTTAATGGCCATTTAGCTCAGCGGTTAGAGCACCAGCCGCGAAAGTTGGGGACCCGGGTTCAAATCCCGGAATGGACAACACTTTTGGGAGGCTAATTTGTGTACATAATAATAAAGTGAATAGCCAATTACGAGCTTTCGTAATTTAAATAAGATTAAAAGAGAATTCAACGCATCCAACGTTAATTTGGAGTTACTCGAGGTTGAATGTAAAATGTGGTTGCAGTATAGCATCACGCGGTACCAGAGCCACTATGAGTATTCGTAGACTCTGGACCATACCCCCCTGGGGACATTCAATTCTCACCCTGTATGCAAATTACTTCTCCCAAATTTAATGGCCATTTAGCTCAGCGGTTAGAGCACCAGTCGCGGAAGTTGGGGACCCGGGTTCATATCCCGGAATGGACAACACTTTTGGGAGGCTAATTTGTGTACATAATAATAAACTACTGGCCTGCTTGGCATAACTGGGCAAATAACCTTCTCAATGAAATCCTCATGGCTCCACCTGAAAGCCGTACACAAATCATTTTGTCAAGTGTCCTCCATGATTCCATGACTCACCATGATTCCTCAGATTTTCGCCATGTACAACAACCAATATTCCTGTGTACCCTAATTCCTCCTAAATAAAGTCCCTGACACTCGTGAACTGGAATGCTAATAGTATCCGTGGTAAGAAACACGAGTTAGCACAATTCTTCCAGGACAACCAGTGCGATGTTTGCCTGCTGACGGAAACATTCCTGAAACCTCACCTTAAGGGGAAGGATCAGTTCAGATTGTTTATTTTTTGAAGAGTTGACTCAAACTTTGTACATCACTAAGTAGCTACAATATCACTCGAAAATAATAATATAATACACGAGAAGAAACGAGAAGAAAGAGGGTGGGGGTTCTGGGGCAGAGCCCTCGGGAAAATTTGAACAATCAATGGTATTTTCAAGCAAATCTACGCCTTTAAGAAAATTCAATAGGTGGGGCCCAGGCCTACGCTCGCCCCCCCCCCCCCCCCTTGCGCACGCCTATGCTGTTCCTTCTGCAGACATTACAACCTTTATTGATTCAAAATCGGAGGGGATACGTTTCCAATCTTGGCCTAACAATCACCTTCTTCATCAATGCCAAAATTTTTCAAAGTCAGATCGAGAATAAGCAAAGACAGCCCTTGCCCTAACCCTTACTACCACTACACGTGCGTAGCACGGGCCGTACTGCTAGTACCTAGTATAAAATTAACTTGTATGCCGCTTACAAATTTAAAATAAGAACTCGCGTCGCATATAGCGAGCAGTAAACCCCCACGGTTATCACCGTGGACAATTAAAAAAACCAAGTGTGTGTGTGTGTGTGTGTGTGTGTGTGTGTGTGTGTGTGTGTGTGTGTGTGTGTGTGTGTGTGTGTGTGTGTGTGTGTGTGTGTGTGTGTGTGTGTGTGTGTGTGTGTGTGTGTGTGTGTGTGTGTGTGTGTGTGTGTGTGTGTGTGTGTGTGTGTGTGTGTGTGTGTGTGTGTGTGTGTGTGTGTGTGTGTGTGTGTGTGTGTGTGTGTGTGTGTGTGTGTGTGTGTGTGTGTGTGTGTGTGTGTGTGTGTGTGTGTGTGTGTGTGTGTGTGTGTGTGTGTGTGTGTGTGTGTGTGTGTGTGTGTGTGTGTGTGTGTGTGTGTGTGTGTGTGTGTGTGTGTGTGTGTGTTTTACAAACGATACGAAAAGAGATCTAGTTTCTTTTGGGAATTTGCTCCTCATAAAAAAAACGAGCGTAAGGAAATAAATAGTACCAGGGGGTATGAAACAGTATTTGAAAATGACTGAAGAATATAAAAAAACAAAAAGATTTGAGGGTTTCAAGAGAGAAACTAAGAGGGACTGCGCCGTTTGAATTTTCGGTCGCTGTCCAATGTACAATTCTTTTTCAATTCCAACCCAGCTACATGCTACATTCCTAGCTACATGTTCAGGCTATATGTTGAGCGTGACTTCCCCGTTACCTAGGGAGCACACCGCGTCACCCACACACCAAGTCTCTTCGAAGGAGACAGTGTCTCCTCTGTCGAGGTACCACGCGTACTCTTTCAAAACTCGAGCTTTTATGCGCGCTCTTAGGACGAGGACGGAGTCGTATGCCGCTGGGAGGCGGTGATCCTTGAAAAACGCCGTCAAGACACGATATACCGTGACTTTTGCCAGTGTTAGTACATAATTCGCGATAGTGAGTTTCGGCTCAGTGCCTCGTGCCTCTGGTCGCAACCCAGCAAAAATGTCTCTGAGCTAAATACGACGGTCTCTGAAGAGGCGTTTGAGAATATTGATGACCATCCGCCATATGGCCGCTGCTTTCCTGCACTCGACCACTATGTGCCACGCCGTGCCGTTCACCTTGCACCAGGGGCACAGGGACGACTGAAGTTTCCGGGCATGACATAAAAAACTGGGGTCCGCGAAGCGGTTCTTCGCCAAACGCCACGCCACCTCGGCGGCAAAGCCAAGATTAGGGGAACGGAAGATTCGGCTCCACTCGACTGCTTCGTCGGACCAGTGGCCAGGTAGTGGGCCTGTTATTCCAAAGAAAGGGGCCGTGATGTCCCACTGAAGCGTTCCCCGTTTCGACAACGTGTCGAGTGGCTTTTTGGTACCTGAAAATAAATATATGAAAGATGGTGGCCATGGTTCCGGGCCAGCTGTTTCTAAGACGCCACGAAAACGCTGGCGACAGAACACCTTTACTCGGTTAAAGTTAATCGAGAGCGCTGTTCGGTGTCGTGCTGGCAGATCTGTGAAACCAGTTAAGTTTCCCAGCTCTCTCCATTTGTTTCCATTGAGGAGGTCGCCGATCGTTCTGCAACCAAGTATTTCCCATGCTGGGTCGAAGGGGTTGGTGGTGGTCGGGATTAGAGACGTAACCCAAGATTATCGACGAGCTATCTCGTCAAATAAGAAAGTTTGCTTACTCGGAGGTATATAGAGCTGAAATTTGGACCACACGTCCCCAACAGTATTACCTACCCCTGATATAAAAAAGGACCAAATATTTTCATCGGAACAACCCCCCAAAGACAAGGGAGTGGATTTTTTTTGGCAGAAAAATGAAAAACTTAAAAGTTAAAAAAACCTATTGAGTTTTAAAGCTATATACGTCTAACTGCCCTAGAAATGTTCATCATTATCAGCTGTATTAATGTAAGTCTTAAAAATTACCATTTTGTTAACAGATCTGGTCGATTTCGAACCAAATGTGGCCAAAAATCCAGTAAAAGTTCACTACACATTACTTTACTAAACCTACCGTTATCAAAAATTAGTCAAATTAATAGAAATTAATATAGAATTGCAGCTTATATCATTGCTAACAATACTGCAGATACAGAAATCCAAAAACGGGAACTTCATAGCATAGTTTTTAGATTTCCCCGAGCTGCTGTGTGCGCTATCCCCCCCCCCCCCCCCCCCCCACCCCGCGCGACAGGCGAGTCGCTCCAGCCATCAATAACCATGGGCCGACCGCGTTACTAACCAGCACATTCACGAACACAATGGACAAACCATGAGCTCATTACCACTGTTTCTATCCAATGGGGTTTCATTTAAACAATTTCGAATACTTAAAGTTTAACATCTGAAAAATGTGGCTAAAGAGCAATAATATGAACTGCAATAAAAGCATGAAACTGTCTGAGCGACAATGACTCCAACAATGGCAGCGACAATGGCACCAACAATGACAGCGACAATAACCCACCACATTTCGCAGCACATGGCTGCAGAGACGCATGAGCTCATTTCCCAATGTTTCAATTCAATGCGGTTCCATATTTATGATTTAGAAATCTCAATCTGAGAAACGTGGCTTGTGAGCAACAATATTGAACTACAATAATAGTATAACACTGTCTCACTCTCAGCCTTGCAGCAACACCATCACGGTTCTTTCAAGTGTCATCTTAATCAATTTTGAATTTACCCAAGAGGACAAGACACCAAGTCTAATTTCAAGTGGGTTCGATTCGATCATTGATTGCTACAGAAACTTAAAGGAATGGCAAAACGGCCAAAAAATATCCTTCCCTAAAAAACTGCTGCGTTTTAACGATTCAAATTCAAATGTATAGCAAATTGCAGAATGAGAAATACGGCAAGAACATTTTTTTTCGTGCAGAGCTTTTGATTGGAACATCAATGCCCCATTTGCTAGAATGTGTCAGAAGTAGAAGTCAAAAATAACACTATGAAATCGTACCTCCTACCTCTACCTCTAACACCATCCCCATCCACCATCCATCGTACCTCCTACCTCAACCTCTACCACCTACCTCTATCAGAGACTGGAGAAATATCATACAACATTATCAGAAACATAATCTATATAAAGCGAATGTCTTACGAGTTACTAATCGGATTTGTTAGCAGTGCAAGGCCTATGCCTATGCAAGACCTATGCAAAATACCACCCGAATTGAGTTCATAGGCATCCGCATATTCGTCCGACTCACAACAAAACGCGGTCAAAAGAAAAAAATTAGATACTTCGCAATGAGAGGAAATTGTTACTGGTTTAAGCAGTTACCAGTATGCAATTGATGGAAGGGAGGCGAAGCTGGAAAAATGTGCACCCGAACCGGGATACGAACCCGGGACCCGGGTGGGACAGGGGTATCTCCGGAGAGACGAGAGGCCGAGCATGGGACGGGTGAACGGACTCGGCCCCAGGAAGGCGATGGCGCACTCACAAGACCCTCCTGTCCCACCCGGCGAAGCAGGGAGAATGTGTGACCGAATAGCTCAGTTGGTAGAGCACCTGCCCGGCAAGCAGGAGGTCCCGGGTTTGTATCCCGGTTCGGGTGCACATTTTTCCAGCTTCGCCTCCCTTCCATACTTCGCAATATTACCCAACCACTGAGTATCATACGATTTTTACATACACGCAAATGAGGCCGGCAAAAGAGTACGATGTGCCTCAGTTTGCCAGAAACTCGGAGAATTTTTAATTACCGAGAGCGCAGATATAGAAAGGGCTGGTATCGCACTATAGCGGCTGGTATAGAAGGGCTGGTAGGGCTGGTGCGAGCACAGGTATCGCAAGCACAAGCATCAATCAACCATTTCTTTCCGCCGTATCCACCATATAAGCAAATCCGTGATGTTGTAATTACACTAGAAACTTGACAGATTTTCGATGATCTTTCCCAGACGCATCCATCAACCTCACAACATGCCGACTTGCTGATTATTAGGTATTACACAGCTCACATTTACTTTAAAAACCGAAATTGAAATAATGATTCTCTGACAGGCAAACCCATTCCACGGTCAAATTTCCCTCGAAACGTCCGAAAACTTTGTCCCCGTCAGGTGCGTAACTAGAGGGGATCAGGCTCGGGCCGAGGGCCGAGGGGGCTTCGGGCTCAGTTTGGCCTTCTAAGAAATTTTTGGGGTTCGCAGAGTAGCACCGCGATGCTCTGCAGATTGCATTGACAAATGACAAGACTATCAGTCGCAGATAGAACCACACTAAACTAAAATAATCAAGCAATGCTATTAGTGTGAGCGTATGCTCGGGCTGCTTTCTGCTCACAACTTATCTCCCACAGGATACAACTCCTGTTGCCATACTTTTTGCTAATTCGCGACATAATCCATGCCTCAAGAATCCTCTCACTCTTGGCAACAATCTGTGTGTTTTAAAATTTCAAAAATTATCACTCACCTTGTGTATTTTCAACCGTTGCACACCAACCCTGCTACGCCGGATTATTGGGCGTACTTAATACTTGGGTCGCTCCCCGCGCAGAATTCACTTCCCTGTATCCATACTTTTTATCCGATCGCGACGAAACCGGTGTAACGGAATCCTCACACTTTTGGCACCAAATCCTCTGTTTTAAAATCTCGAAATACCAGTTCAAAGTTCAAAGAAAGCTTCATGCAATCATCGCCAATAACCCACGCGAGCGGAATGCATGGGACGAACCGTGTTATTCGCCTGCTCCGGTCTCGCGGGGAGGGGGGCGGCCCGAACACCGCGCGGCAGAATAAGCTAAAAACTATGCTACGAAGTACGCGTTTTCGAAGATGTCAATGTGCATTATTAAGGACAATGCTTCAAGCTACTTTTTGATACCAGTTTCACTGCATTTATGTAATTATAATATAGACATTCGTTGCGTCGAACGCGAGGGTAACAAAAGCGCGGCCGGTTTTTACGGTCTTTTTGTCCATTTTCGGGTATATATAATGAAAGAATTTGGGTTTTTGTGTTTAATACTGATAGAACTGTTCAAGACGAACATATTGTCGGTTATTAGAACATTCTAGCTAGAAAAATAAGAAAGTTACTAAACATTTCAATATTTTCAGTAAAAAAATACCAACCCCAATTTTTTTGGGGGTGTTCCGATGATAATATTTTGTCCTATTTTCTACCACGTTCTTGAAACAATGTTAAGGAAATTTGGTGCGATTTTCAGCTCTATATACCTCCGAGTAAGCAAATCCGCCATCTTGGATTCGATAATGCTCGACAAACGAGAGAGTGAGTGGAACGTCGTGGAGTCCCTGTGCAGTGACAGCACATTGCTCGGGTCTCACTGACAATGCTTTCCATGCGAGCAGGACAGCACGCAGGACGTCTGTAATTCCTCTGCCCGTGTGCTGGACGATGTCGGGGCAGAAGAAAGCCTGCCAGCCAAGCACGGGTCCGCGTTGATGGCACAAGAAATGGCGCGTAAAGATATTACCTGAGTGGTCTTCGACGGCTGTGACGTAGCGATGTGCAAAACAGACTCGAAAGAAATGTACTTTTGACTGTAAGTGTACTAACCCAAGGCCTCCCAAATGAATCGGTGCGCATAGGTCGCGAAGGCGACGGCGACGGCGCCCTGTCCAAACAAAATCAACGACAATGCGTTGAACTCTGTGCAGGAAGGCCACCGAGGGTTGAATCACCTGCAGCGTGTACCACAGTCGCGGGGCGACGAATTGGTTCGCTATTAAAACGCGCCCACGGAGCGACATGGTCGAAGCGCGGTGTCGCCAAGCATTCGTGACGCGCGTCACTGTGGCTTCCAATTTTAAGAACCCTTGGTCAGAGACAGCTGGGTTATTCCCTAGCATGAGACCGAGAATTTTGAGCCCTTCTGACGTACAGGCGAAATCAAGGGGGGCGTCAGAACGCTCTTTCCAATTACCTGCCCATAGACCACGTGACTTTGTGCTGTTTAGAGTGCCTCCCGGTTGACTCGAGTAGCACATGTACGCTGCATGCAGCTTGTCGAAATCCTCGTCGGCAGAAACGAAAAAAGAAACGTCGTCAGCGTATGACGATACCACTAGGCGACGTTCCACAGAGCCGGGTAGCTTGACACCTAGCATCGTTCGTCTGGCTAATCTCAAGAGGGGCTCATTGAGATCGAGAAAAGAGGCCCGGATAGAGGGGACCCTTGTCGTATGCCTCTCTGAAAAGCAAATGGTGCTTTCAGGTGTGGGCCAACGCGCACATTGCACGTAGCTTTTCGGTACATTGTGCGGAGATTTGCAATGAACTTTTCACCAAAACCGAATCTTTCTAGGGTGTGAAACAAGTAGCCATGGTCCACTCGATCGAAAGCGCCTTGTTGGTCCAGAGACACCAGCGCAAGGGGCAGGTTTTCCTTATTGACGTAGTCAAGCACGTCTCGATGTAGGTGAGGCTGTCGAAACATCGTCCTGCCTGGTACACAGTATCCCTGATGTGGGTGACTTATCACTGTCTTTAGTCTGGTGGAAATAGCCCTAGCCATAATTTTGTAGTCAGTTGTGAGCAGCTAGATGGGCCTCCAATTTTTAATCTCTAGTCTATCCCCTGTTTTCGGCAAGAGAGTGAGCACGGATTTTTGCGCCGATGCTGGGAGCAGGCCATTTTCCATGGCGTGCTGATAAACTTCCCAGTAGGGCACAGAGAGTTCTTTACAAAAGGCCGAATATAATTCAGGTGTGAGGCCGTCAATGCCTGGCACTTTCCCCTTTTTTAGCTCATTTAATGCCATCGAAAACTCTCCAAGAGTGAAAGGGCAGTCAAGTCGCTCGCGGTCGCACTGTGTAAGTGAAGGGAGTAACTCGTGCAGGGGTGAGTCGGGTTCTATCGTTGTTGCGTGCCTGAGAACACTTCCTTAAAATGGCTTCTGGCGGCCGTGCAAAGAGAGGAACCGTCGGACACAATTTGTCCACCATATCGCAGACTTGAGATCGGACTGAATGCGGCCGCAACGTCATGGGCCAGGACAGAACCGGCGGGCCTGGCTGTGGTCAAGAGGTGGTCATGGTGTGCTGCTATCAACGTGGCCTCGCTACGCTTGAGTATGCGTCTTTCGCATCTGCGTTTGCACGAGAGAGGTCTGCGAGGAGTTTTGGATCGAAAGAACAGTCAGAGAATATTCGATCGACTTGTTCATCGAGACGGACGAAATCGGCGTCCAGCCGCTGCTTTCGGGCGCGGGAGAAAACCTCTGCGACTTCTCGAATGTTGGCCTTGATATTATCCCACCACGCTTCGAGCGAGACATGTGCACTTTTAGAGTTTTCGTCATAAGAGGCTAGCAGGTTTCGAATACAGACAGCAAAGTCAGGGTTACTTAGTAAAAAGTTGTTAAAACGCCAGTAAGAGGGTTTTCTCATTGGCACTGAAGTTTTCAGACGAACAAACAGTGCAAGATAGTCTGAGAATGCCGGCACCACTTGTACGTTTTCAACTCTACACGTGATACTTGTTGTTGCGTAAAATCTGTCTAGGCGAGAGCTCGAAAAGGCTGGGCCGTTCCCTATAAATGTAAATCCGGGTTCCATTGGCCAAAAATCACGCCAGACGTCATCTAAGTTCCCAGATTTCACTATGTCCTTCAGTTTTTTGGCCACTCGGGGCTGTCTTTCTGGACAACTATTTGACCGGTCTACATTTGGGTCTAGTGTTACATTAAAATCCCCGCCCACCAGAAACTGTTTTTCGCTGTCATTTCGGCCATCGTTGGCTTCATCCAAACGGTCGCCTAAGACCTCTAGGATTTTAAGCGCCGTCTCACAATGGTGCGGTACGTATACGCAAATTATGTGGAGAGTGCTGTTTGAGTTTTGAAAGCCTATCACAGCCTCCTGGAGGTAGCCTGGAAATAAAATGTTTTGTGAGCGAATTACGAGTCTAGAGGACTTATTTACACCAATCATTGTTCCCGATCAGGCGTTTGTTGGCGGGTTAAAGAGGAAATTGTAAGGTTCATGCCCATGTGGGAAAGGCGATTTCACACAATTACTCTCCTGAACTAGAATTATATCCGGTTGATGGCGATCTAAAAATTCGTTAACTGCATCCATTTGTATGCACTCTTGACGCTCTTGGCGTTGAGTGTTACAATGGTGTGCCTCATTATTCAAAAAATTTGCTTGACATTCTCTCGCACGACGTGGACCGTGCAAGATAAATGTTTTCATCGTCGTCTGACGCTGCAATTAGTTTTCTAAGGTTTACTATAAGCCTTCTGACTCTCTCGCGGATTGCCCTTTCCGCAATGAGTTTTGGCTGTATTGCCTCTAGCATATCTAATACACCAGATACGTCTTTAGTGTATTTTTCTACTACTGCGAGGGGGTGATCATGACCTTTGACTTTCTGTAAAAAATCAATGAAATCAGAAATCGGTAAGACATTTTCTGCCTCTCGACGGTCCAGGACCTCCCTGGCCTCGAGAGGTAGCATGAGTGGCTCTGTTGTGCGTTGGCGTTTAGTGTTCCTTCTCTTCTCTTGCTCTTCGATTCTAGGCTTTTCTGATCGTTTTTGTCCTGCTAGATTTGTTCTTTGGTTTTCTGCATTTTCAATTGTCTTTTCTACGTCTTCGTCCATGTTTATATTATTGTTTACTACAGAGACTTGACCTTCTAGTCCCCTTCGCCCCGTTTGCCCACCATCCCCTGTTGTCGTGTCTGAAACACCTAACGAGGGAGGGTCTTTTCTTTTAGTGCTAGCGTTTAGCTCGGTGAGGTCCTCAATGTCGCTAGTTTCATTAGTTGGGGGGGGGGGGGGGGGGGGGAATTCTTTTCCGATACTTGGTTTGCTCTGCAATTCTTAGCAATGTGACCAGTTTGTCGGCACTTGAAACATTTTAAGCCGTCAAACGACAGGAAAACTCGATATTTGTCTCCAGCATGTTCTACCAAAATGGATTCGGGGAGTTGACAACTGTTGTCTATTACTACAAAAATTTGCCTGCGGAAACTTAAGACAGAACTGAGTTCTGGGTCGTTTCCACCCACGTTTACAAAAGACATGGGTGATACGAGTTTCCTAGACGAGCTGAGCATGTTTTCTATGACAATGTGCGGTATAGTAGGGCACACGTTCGAGAGTACTAATCTACTGGCTTTTGTTACTAGCCTCCTTGCGGGAAGAAACTCGTTTGCTAATTCTACTCTTCCGTGGCTTTCCATGAATGCGTCTACCTGCTCTGCTGTTTTGAGGTAGATTGCCACTCGGCCCATCGAGAGTCTCGACCCGAACCAGATATTTCCCGCCCCTACTTTGTCAGCGACGGCGCGCAAATATTGATGTATTAATACCGTGTCGACTGCAGATTAGAGCAAGAAAGCGTGTTCCTTGGTCGGAAAGAGAGTTGGACTGAAGATTTTCTGCAATTGTGGCTTTGAGCTTGCCGTTCTTGCTGACGATTGTGGTGGATTTTGGCTACCCGTTACTGCTCCTGCTAAAGTCTGGGCTATGGTTTTTTGGGTCGGGAAAGTAGCAAATGGTTTCGGTTTTGCTAAATTTGGCGGGTCAGTGCCAACTGTCAAGGATTCCGCTGATACTGAAATACGTTTGTCTAGGTTTGCCTTGACGGGCAGGATGGTAGATTTGATAATAAATTCAACGTTGTCCACTTTTGGCGGCCGAACGCTTGATATTTTTTCCGTCAAAGGGCTAACTTCTTTGACAGTTTTTTCACTTTCGCTAGAGGACGAGTGACTTTTGCTGACAGAAGCCACTGTTTTTGTAATTTTGCTAGCCATTGGCTTGGTATTGCGCGGCATGTTTACGTTTTGTATGTAATTGACCGAGATAGGAGCAGCTATCAGCGATGGCCCCCACTAATTGCTCATCCTATACCTGACCCTCCCAGGTCGGGTCGTCATTATGCGAGATGCTCGTCAATGCAAGTGAAATAAAACCAATGTCTATTCTAACAACTCTGTGGATTTACGTAGATAAAAATTTAAAACTATGAAAAACAAGAGAAATAATACACCGACTAGAAATCCAAAAGGTGTAAGTTAAAGATAGTCCGACCTGTTTTGGGATGAGACAAGAAAAACCTGTGAAAACGTCACAGAAACGCTTGAAACGATACCAAAAGCAGGACTCCGACGTAGTACAGTGTGTGGGTGTGTGTGTGTGTGTGTGTGTGTGTGTGTGTGTGTGTGTGTGTGTGTGTGTGTGTATGCGAAATACTGAAGAGTAAATACGATTTTTTGAAGGGTCAATTTCTTTTCTTATAACAATACCTCGCGTAGAAGCACATCAAAACAATCCACATGTTGATCATAAATTTATACCCCGACGCCTAAAAGCTAGGCATCTCCCTTCACTCCTATGCAACGAGGGTTGACTCGTTACTGAACCAAAGCCATATATTTCTTATGAGATAATTCCAGTAAACTAACACCATACACAAGATGGCTTTTTTCCATTCTGATTCGCACGCCACTGTCTAAACCGACTGGATTTAAGCAATATTTTTATGGTTTTGTTCCACTGGAACAAGACCATACGACAGATGGTGTTGGGAAAGTAAATTCTGACTGGAACAAGACCATCAGACTGATGGTGTTAGGACAGTGAATCAAAACTGGAACAATACCATCAGGCAGATGATTTTATTCCGGTGGGACAGAAAATGGCCGATATGGTCTTATTCCAGATGGTGTTACTCAGTTCCCCTCGAATCTGGCAATCAAAATAATCCCCCCCCCCCCCCTCAAAACGCCACGACTGTATGATCGGCCAGGGGTTTTCAGGATGCATAATCGGAAGTGGATCTCTACAGAACGAAAAACTGGTGTCTGGGAGAAATAAAAATTTCGAGATAAATTTTACAAAAACGGCCCATTTTAATGCTGTCATTATAATATGTCAAAAAAGATATTGTTCCACGCACGATTTGAACGCAAAAATCTCATCCAGTTGCTGGAAGTAAAACTTGGGACCTGTCAGGTACCTTTATATAACAGTTCTGCTAAGTTATGCTTCATAAAAAATGGTTACATATAGGGCAAAATTAACTGAGAAGACCACTGCAGACGATATTTTTGATGAGCGTAGCGAGCGAAGCGAAATCATCAATTTCACTACTGCTAAAAAAAACACTTGTGTGTGTTTGTTTGTTTGTTATTGTATGTGTGTTTGCGCGCGCTCTACAGGCCAAACGCCTGCCTCGATTGGGATAAAATTTTCAGGGAGTCTACTTTTGTTCTCAACTTAGACCCCCTGCGTTTTTCAAGAAAATCCTCCATACCCTTCACTTTCAAAGCAGAAACAAGAGCAATATTCGACAATTGGGCAAGTTTGGAAAAGTACGGAAATTTATTTAAAAGTGCGTATTTTTTTCAAATTTTCCCAATTTTGATTGTTGCCCTTGGACACAATCGAAACATCACACCAGATTTTTTTACTTAAAGAAGACTTCAAGATTAGACAGATATTATCAACATTGTCAACTTCGTGCATGCAAGTTTTTGAAAGTAAGTCCGCGGCAGAAATATATCTCCAACCTAACAAAAACCCTTGGGCATAAGTTACAGTTATGTATTACTATGTATGTCTATGTACATGCACATTGCTCAATGACCTCAAAGTGAGCATGTTTCGACTACCCGACAGCTCGGACAGAAACAAAGAAAGGCCAGAATCGTTTACAATTTCAAGTGATCAGAATTTTCGAAAAAGCAATGGTCCGGCTGGCTGCTCCATGATTTAGGTTTTTTGCCTCAATCTTTTTATGCGCTATATACAAACCGCTACGCTCATCTTCAACGCAACACAAATTGCGTTCGCCCTAGTTAAATGCATAACATAATAGTTACTTAATCGTGATTAGAATCAAAGTTTTCCTGAAATTCAAAATTTGAACAAAAGACGTGCTGGAAACGGGTTCGGTGGGTTAGGATGTCTTCCTGCTGACCAAATATCCACGGGATGCCATGATGAGCGAGATATCTTCCGCGTATAGTAAGAAAGATGTTATTAGTCGACATTGGCTCAGAAAATGTGACTATTTTGGGTGCCACTGCCGAAGTAATAACGCTTCAGGGCATTGCAATAGACGACTTTCAGTAGTCACTGCGCATGCGCCAACCTTCAAATCAGCTGTCGTGTTTGTGGTGTAGATTCGGCTGTCACACTTACCGCCTAGTCATTTCTTACGGCGAACGATTCGTAAATAGGAATTTCATTTTTGAAGCTATGACTTCAAATTTGATCAATGAGCAATCGTTGATAAGAAAGAATAAAAGAGTTTCTTTTTAAATGTTATACTGCTGAATAGCGCACATATTTGTGTAGCTCCAATTGGTTATACTAGGGCGAACGCAATTTGTGTTGCGTTGAAGATGAGCGTAGCGGTTTGCATATAGCGCAAAAAAAGATTAAGGCAAGAAGCCTATGCAAATCATGGAGCAGCAAGCCGGACCAATGCTTTTTCAAAAATTCTGATCACTTGAAAATGTAAACGATTCTGACCTTTCTTTGTTTCTGTCCGAGCTGTCGGGTAGCGGAAATATGCTCATTTTGAGATCATTGAGCATTGTGCATGTTAATACATAGATGTAACTCATGCCCAAGAGTTTTTATTGGGTTTTATTGGGTTGGTTTTTATTGGGAAAAATCTGGTGTGATGTTTCGATTTGGGTACGATGGATTCTAAAGGCAAATCGAAATTGGGAACATTTGAAAAAAATACGCACTTTTAAATAAATTTCCGTACTTTTCCAAACTTGCCCAATTGTCGAATTTTGCTCTTTTTTCTACTTTGAACGTGAAGGGTGTGGAGGATTTTCTTGAAAAACGCAGGGGGTCTAAGTTGAGAACAAAAGTAGACACCCTGAAAATTTCATCCCACTCGAAGCGGGCGTTTTGCCTGTAGAGCGCGCGCAAACACGCATTAAAAAAACAAAACAAAACAAAAAACAAACACACACCAAGTGTTTTTTTTTTAGCAGTAGTGAAATTGATGATTTCGCTTCGCTCGCTACGCTCATCAATTAATTTTAAATCACACCACGATACGACAGTATCTATGGTATTATTCTGCACCGAATCTTACTGAAACAGAAACTGACTCAATACATAATGAACAAATGCAGCGGCAACTGGTATAGTACCTGAATGAAAATTTTAAACAAATAATTAGCAGTTAATAATCATAATATCCCTATTCTCTTTACTGAAGACACAGACGTGTGTTTAGTACAATAATTATAACCGTTTCACGACTACCATGTGCCAAAGGGTCTCATGAGCATGAAAAATTGAGAATTGCACGGATAAGTCTCAATCAATTTGCCACTTAAAGCAATTTGCCTCGCGATAAACACATAGGGAACATATGGCATTTGCATATTTTTATTACTCTAGCTTTAACTCAACTTTAAAATTTCATAATAATTTCGGAAAGTAGGCAATGAAAACAGAAAGAATCCAAAACTATCACTTGATTGTGAATACCCGCATTTCTTAAAAACAACATTTGAATCAGTATGCTTTTCATATTAATATTAAAAACAGTGTGTCCAGTTTTAACTTAAAATGAAGATTGGAATATGACTCATGTGAATCAATGAGATCGTCAAGTTTCAGTGTAGTAATAAGTATCAGATTTGCTTCTGTATCTATTCATGCTGGCAATGGCAATGTACCTATTGCAGCCTAAAAACCATGTGTAAGCTATTTTAAATTACCTTCGAAAATCCCATTTCAAATTTGGCATAAGTGATCTACTAGGAATCTAAGCTATAGAGATGTAATGTAATTGCAACGTAACTTTCCAAACATCCTAAAAATAAAGCCAATGTAATAATATTTTAATATCCCCGACACTCATATACGCTATAAACAACACGTTGCCGCCTAGTAATATTCGAATCCTACACCACAAACGGAGTGAGCCACCGAGGCGGGTTACAACAACTTTTCGCAGCGCCACCGTCGTTGAAAGTCGTATATTCGATTCGAACAAATTTCTCAAACTTTGAGGAAAAATGTAAAACACAAATCTTGAATCGAAAAAGGATGACCCACTCGCAACTTGAACTTGAACTTCCCTTCAGCAGCCAAGCGTACTATCCGTTAGCTATAGGGTGACGATAGATTTCTGGCGGAATCTAGCGGAAATTGACCAATCTGAGAGCAGGTATTGAAAAAATTCAAATCAAACCCGATGCTCACTTCAACTCAATTTTTTGAAAAACAATATAGAGATGAGAACGTGTCGCAATGTAAAACTAAGGTTTCCCTGAAATATAAAGCATATCTTCGGCGCGCGCACTCGAACTCGCAACTCCGGGATACTTCACACACGACTAACAGTCACCGCGCTAACCAAATATCCACTGACATGCCGGGTACAGAAGAGTATTTGACGCATTCACGCCAACAGTCTATGCGTCGATAGTCGGTAAACTGACCCCCAAAAAGCGCCCCGAGTGTCTAATCGGGCAGGCGGCCCCATAAAGAAAGAAAATCGAGGTGAAACACACTCACAGACTTGACTTTTACTAGTAGGAGACTAGGAGGAGATTATTGATGAGCGTAGCGAGCGAAGCGAGCGAAGCGAAATCATCAATTTCACGACTGCTAAAAAAAACACTTGTGTGTTTTTTTTTGTATGTGTGTTTGCGCAATCAATGCAGGCGTTTGGCCTGTAGAGCGCCTACAGGCCAAACGCCTGCATTGATTGCGATGGAATTTTCAGGACGTCTATGTTTGTTCTCAACTTAGACCCCCTGCGTTTTTCAAGAAAATCCTCCATACCCTTCAGTTTCAAAGCAGAAAAAAGAGCAATATTCGACAATTGGGCAAGTTTGGTAAAGTACGGAAATTTTTTTAAAAGTGCGTATTTTTTTCAAATTTTCCCAATTTCGATTGTTGTCTTTAGAAACCATCGAAACCAAATCGAAACATCGCACCAGAATTTTTGACTTGAAGTTGACTTCAAGATTTGACAGATATTATAAATTTTGTCAATTTCGTGCATGCAAGCTTTTGAAAGTAAGTTCGCGGCAGATATATATCTCCAACCTAATTAAAACCCTTTGGCATGAGTCACATCTATGTATATACATGCACATTGCTGAATGTTCTCAAAGTGAGCATGTTTCCGCTACCCTACAGCTCGGACAGAAACAAAGAAAGGTCAGAATCGTGTACACTTTCAAGTGATCAGAATTTTTGAGAAAGCAATGGTCCGGCTTGCTGCTCCATGATTTTCATATGCTTTTTGCCTCAATCTGTTTACGCGCTAAATACAAACCGCTACGCTCATCTTCAACGCAATACAAATTGCGTTCGCCCTAGTAATATAAATATTTTGTTGATGAGCGTAGCGAGCGAAGCGAAATCTTCAATTTCACTACTGCTAAAAAAAACACTTGTATATGTGTTTTTTTTTGCATGTGTGTTTGTGCGCGCTCTACAGGCCACACGCCTGCGTCGCTTGCGACGAAATTTTCAGGGTGAACTTTTGTTCTCAACTTAGACCCCCTGCGTTTTTCAAGAAAATCCTCTATACCTCTTCCCTTCAAAGCAGAAAAAATTGAAATATTCGACAATTGGGAAAGTTTGGAAATGTACGGAAATTAATTTAAAAATGCGTTTTTTTCCAAATTTTCCCAATTTCGAATAATGCTCTTCGAAACCTTCGAAACCACACCGAAATTCATCAAGATCATTCAAGTTGATTAGAAATTTTGTCAATTTTGTGCATGCAAGTTGTTGAAAGTAAATCCGCGACTGATATTTATCTCCACGGGTGTTTGATGAGCGTATAGCGAAATCTTGAATTTCTCTACTGGTTATAAAAACACTTGTGTGTTTTTGTTTGTTTGTATGTGTGTTTGCGCGCGCTCTAAAGACCAAACGCCTGAATGGACCGATTGCGATTAGGTGTCTACCTATGTTCTCAACTAAATAACGCTGCGCCCATCCACTCATCTTCAACGCGAACACTTTGACAGCGTTTCCTAGTGTTTACACAATCGCACTTTCAGGGGATACATTTATTGCCCTTTCTTCGAATGCATTTTTCGTATGGTCGCATACGTCCCTCGCTCTATCCTCGAAAAGTTACCACGTGATAAGTTATGACTCGAGGTCAAGTGACAGACATATCGCGTGGTATCTCTGATTTGGTGTCCTCGAAAAGTTACCACGTGATAAGTTATGATTTTAGCCTATCACTCGTCATAACTTACCACGAGCCAAAACCCTCGTGATAAGACTTACCATCGGTGATATCTCCCCTATTTATTTATAAAATTGGTAATTTGTAGTTGATAAGCCTGCATGGAGTTAACATACGAGCTCGATTTAGTAGAATAGGTTGTGCGGACCCTTTCATAATATTATATGGTTTAACTTTTCAACCCCCGAACGTCGGAACGTGTAACTTTGGTATAAATGAAGATAGAGGGATGAATTTTTTTTTGCAACAAGTCATGAGTCTATGATCAAATACAAATCAAACAATACTTTCCTACATAGAAAAATATGCTTTTTTGTATTTTCGTCTTTTTATTTTTCATCCCCTCCCCAAATGGGTCTTTTTTATGTTCGACAAATGTTATTTAATATGGGGATTAAGATAATGTCAAATTTCATAATGGGTCTGCAGTCATATGCTGAGAAAAACGATAAAAGTTACATAATGCTATGAAAATATTAAAGTGTTCCATACAAAAATAATAATTCCATTAAAATAAATCAAATGTGGAAATTAAAATGTAACTTGGGGTTAACCTTCGACCATTGCTAGCCGGGATACGCAACTAGCTCAACTCTGTATGTTTCCCATGCAACGTTAAAGTATAGGCGTTACAGGCTGTGATCATCGGTCAGATCAACTCTATAACCATGATTATGTCGTTATGTATTGCTATTTGAAAGATTAAACATTTACTAGTACATTCTAAAATAGGGCTTCGCGAACGCAATTTGTGTTGCGTTGAAGATGAGCGTAGGTAGCGGTTTGTGTATGGCGGGTTAAAAGGTGCAGGCAGCAGTCACAAGAAACCCATGGAGCACCAAACCTGACCATTGCCTTCTCGAAAATTCTAATCACTTGAAAATGTATGCGGATTCTGACGTTCCTTTGTTTCTCTTCGAGGTCAACAAAGCTGGTAACCAAGGAAACGAAGGAAACCGGACTCGTATTGAATCAGCCGTCAAATCACGAAAAAAACACCACAAACATGCTAATAAAAACCAATTGGAAAAAGCTACCGAACTAAGATTTGCAGACATGATAAATATGTATAAGGTCAACATGTTTAGAAGTTTTGGTGAAGTTATGTTCAGAACTTTGAAATTTATAGGGGTTCAAAATTCTGAAAAAATCGAAAAATTTCGTAAAAATTGATTTATAAAAAATTTACTGAACCAATCTTTTTCAAAAACGTAGGGGGTCTAAGTTGAGAACAGAGGTAGATACTCAGAAATTTTCATCCATGTCGGTTCAGGCGTTTGGTCTGTAAAGCGCGCACAAACACAAAAAAAAAAAAAAAAAAAAAAAAAAACACAAGTGACTTATTTCTGGGGTAAGTGAAATTGAAGATTTCGCTCCGCTCGGTTCGCTCGCTACGCTCATCAATAAGTAAATTGAATTTTAGAAGTGGTAAAATAATCCCCTTGTTTGTTTGTTTTAATGTTTAGCCAGTTTTAAGATAAGGTAAAAACGGCAACATACATGTTGAAAGCAGTGAGAGCTGGCACGGTATACTAGTTGCCTATCCCGTACCGGAGCAGTGATCGAATGTTAACAACACCAAAAACGCATCATTAGATCTAGAAAATTCTCTTCGGAATCTGCTCGATTACATGATTTGAAAATCTGTAAACTCTAACCTCACATTTCTAAAATCAGCTAGAAAATGAGCCACCTAAAACACAAAATAATTTTTAGCCGCTAAGCCCATGCTCGGCCCACGATAAAATTTTGTACACATGCTTAACATAATAGTACAAAAGTTATACCAAAAAAAACCATCCAGAAAGAAATACCCGTTTAGAAATAGGGGTTGAAAAAGGGCAAATTTTCAAAAACTTACCCATTTAGGTGTAGAAAAAAGTAAATTTTGCTGACTTGCAATAAAGACTAACTAATAAGCTTTTAAAAATATATTGAGCTCTAAGTTTGGACTGTTTTGAATGGAGATATTGTCATTTTCCAAAAGGCCTGTCAACTCACTTTTTGACATTTTAATGTGCCAAAACAACAAAACAAGGGCCCCTAGGGGGAAATCCTGCAAAGGAGTTATTTTTTTATTGTATTATTTAGGAGTATACCAAGTTTCAGAAAGTTTGGAGGGGGTCAGTTAAATTTGGCCAACTTTTCAATTGAATTGAGCTGAAAGGACCCTAGTGCGCATGTTCCCAGTGATAAATACGATATCACGGGTGATAAGTTATGACGAACGATAGTTCTATCACTTTAGGTTCGAGGATACCTTTATTGGTAACGTTATCACGAGGTGATAAAATCGTCGTGATAGTTAAAAAGTTACCATGTCATAAGTTATGATGTGATAACGTCGATATTTGGAGGATAGGTACCCTGGCATGGATATTTTTTGGGGGTGATAACAATCGAAAGCCCAACTGTTTATAAAGAGGGTTTGTACACCGTTGATATTACGTATTTTGCCTTCAACATACTCGAACATTGGATTGCTGACAATACTAAAAGAGGCCATGAAACGCCAACGAAATGTGGGCCGTGAACCATATTTGGCCATCCTCCCTCAGGTGCAGCCGGCGCGACCCCAAACGATTGCTCTCGATATAGGCAGGAGACCGGACAGGTAGACAACAGCAAAATCGGTGTACACATTTTTGGCCGAGGTCATAATCAGAAAAGCCCGTGGGCGTCACAGAGAATATTTCCGCCTGAGGAAAGGCGTCTTTCGGGAAAAATGCGGCTTGCAGCGCTAACAATAGCTCCGCCGCGCTTTTATCAGCACCGTTCCCGCGTTCGGACGGCGCTCCTAGCGATTCGGACCTAGCTCGGCCGCGAGGAGGCTATTATAAACCTAGACTAGCAAGCCTTGGCCGACGTCTGTTTCGCTCCCCGCAAAGGAGCGGACTCTCGCCGTCGTCTCTGTGCTGGGCATTCCGTGACAGGGTGCTTGTTTTGCTCCCCGCAAAGGAGTGGACACTCGCCGTCATCTCTGTGCTGGACTTGTGCTGGGCTCTAGAGTCCACCGCTTGTTGGAGCAACACAAAGGCATCACGGCGTCGACGATAGAGCATCTCTGGTGCGCCTGAGCAGATTTACGGGCGGCAGCTGCGCCGTGGGCGCGCTTTGTGCCGCGTGCGCACGCGCCCGTCGCCCACCGCCGTCGAGAGCCCGAACAGGAGAAATGCGAACTCGAGACTCGAAATTCGTTCGTCCAGACCAGCCAGCGTACCCCACTCAAGGGACCCGGTCAACCGGATTATTTAGGATTCAAACGGAAATTATTCAAACGGAATCGAACGGATGCAAACGGATTCGAACATTCAAAGGACATCTATCCTCACTGGCCCCAAATGTACCCCCCAACACCCCCCCTGCCTCTATCCACACCAGGGGGTGGTCACCCACCAAGCTGCAAGCCCAACGCGGTGTTGCTTACCCCCCTACCCGCACCACATCAACCACACCAGCAGTCGACGTGGCGGTAGAGCGAAGTAAATCAAGGCTCGGTCTCGCTCCGTTAAGAATAGGTTCTTTAGCTATCGTGAAGAGGGGGTGGGGGGGGGGGGCGTGGGGAGGGGGGGGGGGGGTGGAGTGCCGCTTTTAGCCTGTCGAGCGTCAGTATCGCGTTGGGGACCGCTTCGTGAGCGTCGTCCGTCCGCTCCCGGCCGCCTCGATCGCTCGATCCGTCCGATCTGACCGATCCGTGACACATGCTGTTTCGGGACTTGCACAAGGCCGTGACCTTCATAGGGTGACCAGCGCTGCCAGAGCTTGAGTGGCAAAGCCGTGACCTCGCGACAATATCATTGATTTGTGTCATCGAGAAAGCTGTGCCCTCGCACCACGAATTGCTTCGTGTGTTCCAAGAAGGCTGTGATTACGAATTGTTATTGTGACGAGTGCTATCAAGAATGCGGTGACCTTGGTATAAAACAGCTGTTGCCATCTGAGGGTTTTTGGAGGCCGTAAGTGAACTTGGACCAAGAAGACTGCTGGTGTACATGGCAACGCTACCGAGGCACCGCCTTCTGGACCGCTACACCTTCCAGCTGACTGACGGATAAGTAGACACCAGCTGACATCGAGGCCAGTCACTCCCTCTTGGATCGCAGGCTTCTATCGTCTTCCATTGTCTGAGCAGCAATTGCCTGTGATACCAAGTATTCTTGCGATTTCCAAATACTTCGTTAGCGTCATATAATCTTCAACACGGCCCATTTGAGCCGCCTTTAAAGCCCGTTGGGTGCACGCACAGATCCTGTCCCCACGAGAGCGCGACTATATCGGACTGTCAGCAAGCTCCCTGGGTTGCCGCCAGGGGAGCCACCGTTGTGGTGACGACATCAAATGACGTGAGCTACCACCTGCGCAGTGCAGCTGCCTTTCTGAGTCCGAGGGGCAGTGACCGTTCGCTCACGGTTGACACTGAAGCAGAGATTCGAACGCGAGACCACGTGACAAGAAAACTTGTCGACGACACTGTCATTTATATTGCCTGCATTAAACCTTTAATCATAGACATCAACCACCAGGCGATACAAGGGGCAAAGGCGCCGATGCAAACCCATTGCAGACACCTTACCTAACATTGCAGACTCGTATTTTGAACCATTCACCCGAAGCTTCCCGAGCGCGGCCGAACGATGCCGATCTTCAGCGATCTCAGTCTTTACTACGGCGGGTCGGCGTTCACGGCCTCCTACTACACGTCGCCGTATTCCGTGGCCGGCCGGAGCTCGGCGTACACATCGCCCTCGTACCCGTCGATGCCAAGCTTCCTGAGCTCGCCGTACGCGCGCTCCCCACGGCTGCCGCCCATCTGCGAGGTTGCCAGCTCGCCGCTGGCCTCGCGCCGGCGCCACGCGGGATCGCCGCGCACGGCGCCAGCGCAGTACCGCGCAGCGCCGCGCCTTCTGCGCATTGACACGGCCGACATCGACGTCAGCTCGCCACGCGCAGTCGCACAACGCGCAGCCGCGCAGCGCGACGCCGAGCCGAAGCGCGATGGAATCTCGCGAGACGGCACGATCCGACGGGGCCGCACCGTGGTGCGCCTACACACGCGCAAGCGCAGTCCGCCCGCGCAGCGCAAGCAGACGCCCGGCGAGAAGCTGGTCGAAAAGTTCCTGATCAAGGACCGCGACGAGGAGCGGCGTCGGGCCGAGGCGCGCATGCGTCTCGAGGCGCGCGAGGAGAGCGAGCGACAGGCGCAGCGCGAGGCGCAGGCTCAGTGCGAGGCGCAGTCGAAAAGCAGTGATGGGGTGGCGCAGCGGCGGCAGAGCGCTGAACTAGACGCATTGGATCTGTTGCTCGCCACTGTCGTCGAGGGGGCCGTGGCGAAGGAAATAGGCGCGGCGAGCGAAGTAGGCGTGGCGAGTGAAGTGGGCGTGGCGTGCGAAGCGGGCGGGGCCAAGCGCCCGACGCGCCAGAAAGCGTATCGTGTCAAGCGCAGCAGCGGCGATCTGGACGAGGCGTGCGCGGCGACATGCGCACTGCCACTGCGCAGGTCTCAGAGCGCCGAGCTGGACGCACTCGACTGTCTGCTGGCTTCGCAAGGCGATGGCGTCGTCCAGGAGGCGCAGCTCGACGTCATCCAGGAGGCCGAGGGCTGCGCGGGCATCGTTCGCAGAAGCCCGGTCAAGCTGCGTCGCGGCTCGACGCTCAAGTCGTCGCGGCCGGCGACCGTTAAGCGGCGCGTCTTTCGGGACGAGTCGGCCGCGCTCGGCCAGGCTCGGCCCACGTCGGGCGAATTTGGCCAGGTTCAACACGTGTTCGGCAAGTCTCTGCTGCAGCGACGCAACACGGTCAAGCTGCGCCGCAAGTCGCAGGAGGTGGACGACGCATGCGCAATTGGCCGCATTGTTGGGGTCGTATCCATGGACAATGCGGGCGAGATGGCCGTGCCCGAGCCCGAGCAGGTTGAGGTCGAGCCGAGGCGACCCGAGGCTGTCCGAGGCGGCCCAAGGTTCGTGGCCGAAGTGTGTGAAGTGGTGCAGAGACAGGCGACGGTCAGGGAGGTCGTCAGGACGCCCAAATCGCGTCCAGACTCTCCCAAAAGTCCGAAGTCGCCGAAAGAGGCCGAGGCCAGCCGAACTCCCCTGAGGTCCCCGAAAGAGGCCGAGGCCAGCCGAACTCCTCCGAAGTCTCCGAAAGAGGCTGAGGCCAGCCGAACTCCCCCGAAGTCCCCGAAAGAGGCCGAGGCCGGCCGAACTTCTCCGAAAAGCGACCAGGGAAACACGAAGTTCGCATTTCCGCCACCAAAAGTCGGTGTGCAGATGGATGATAAGTACAAAGCGGCCATCTCGGAGCTGAAGAAGAACAACGAGAAGGCCGTGCTTGAGAAGGCGGCGGTAGAGCGGGCCAAGGTGGAAAAGGCGAGAGAGGAACAAGAAAATTTTAAAATAAGTAAAGAAATACAAGAGAAAATTGCAAAAGCGAAGATAGAAAAGGTCAGCGAAGACTTAGAAAGAATGTCTGAAGAAATAAAAGAAAGGGCAAAAGAAGAGCAGGCTAAAGTGGAAAAAGGTAAAGAGGAACAACTGAAAATAGCACTGGCGAAACTAGAAAAGGCCAAAGAAGAGCAAGCAAAAATGGAAAAGGCTAAAGAAGAACAAGAGAAAAAGGCGAAGGCGAAACTAGACAAGGCTAAAGAAGAACAAGAAAGAATACCTAAGGCAAATTTGGAGAAGGCAAGAGAGGAACAATTAAAAAAACAAAACGCCAAAAAAGACCAAGAGAAAATTGCGAAAGAGATATTAGAAAAGGCCAAGGAGGAACAAGAAAGAAAAGCCAAAAACAAAATTGAAAAAGCTATGGTAGAACAAGCAAAAGTGGAAAAAGAGAAAAAAGCGGAAGCGAAGGCAGCGCAAGAAAAGTTGGAAAATTTGAAACTAGAAAAGGCAAAAGAAGAGCAAGCGAAATTGGAAAAAGCAAGAGTGGAAAAAGAAATGTTTGTAAAAGCGAAGTTAAATAAGGCCATAGCAGAAAAAGCAAAAGAAGAACAAGCTAAAAAAGAACGGGCCAAAGTGGAGCAAGCAAAAGTAGAAAAGGCGAAATTGGGAAAAATAAGGATCGAAACGGCCAGCTCAGAACAGGCCAAATTAGATAAGGCTAGAAATGAACAAGAAATATTGGCAAAAGCGAAATTAGAACGAGCGATAGTAGAGAAAGCAAAATTGGAGAAAATAAGCTTAGAAAAGTTCAAAGAAGAACAATCGAAAATAGCGAAGACAAAACATGAAAAAGACAATTTGGAAACGGCTAGACATGAGCAAGCCAGAACAAAGGAGGCAGAAACCGACACAGCGAGAGATGCAGAAGCCAGCACGGTCGATGTAAAAGTGGGGGTGGTTCAGGTGATGAAAGACAAACAGGGGCTCAAGACGGCAGTGGCCGAGATCGGGAACATAGTGGCAGTGCAACAAGCGAAACAAACTCAAGAAGGATCAGCACCGCCTGAAAAAAACACCAGCCTCACTACCAAAAACGTGACCAAGACAGCGACGCCCGCGTCCGCGTCGACTCCGAAGCCAGAGATTCCCGCGTCCAAGGGTGCAAGGTCGCCGTCCATCAAGCTGCACCGGTCGCTGTCCAAGAAGTCGGTGGTGTTCACACACGCGCGCTCCCTCCACATCACGCTGCGCACCGCCTCCCGGCGAGAAGACGTCGCCGTTAACGACTCGGACGACTCTGACGACTCGGACGACTCGGACTCGTCGACGGAGACGGCCGAGTCCGAGTCGGGCTCCGAGACGGAGACCGAGACGGAGACCGAGACGGAGACCGAGACGGAGACGGAGGGCGACGAGGGGACGGGCCAGCGGACGAGCACGTCGAGCAACGATTCGGGGTTCAACAGCTCGCCCGGAAGTCCGGCCGTCAACAAGAAGACGAGAGGTGCGTGACAAGCGGGGAGTGGGGGGGGGGGGGGGGGGGGGTGACAAGCATGTTTTGGCTGGGAAATACGTTGCGAAACGTCTAAGATATTTTAGTCCATTCTCGAATTCCTGGTCAAATCCACTTCAGAGCTACGGACAATGCCGTTGTTAAAACAGATATGTATCTTGACATCCGTCAAAACTTCAAACCCTTTCTCAGCCCTATGTTGTCAATTTCCGGGGAAACCCCTGCATTGCCAATCATCAGGTAGGTAAGCACACAAGAGGGACGAAAGTGGCAACGTAGCTATTTGCAAGTAGATCCGTCAGTTGTCACTCTCGAAGAGAACACAATAGAGCTTAGCAGCAGAGCTTATAAGGGTCGGCACACGTCTTTCTACACCAAAATCTCCAGTGGTTTAGACCTGCAGTAATTCGCGAATGTACTATATCCACAGTATTTTTCACGTTATTTAAAAAGAAATGCATCGTTCAAGATACTTGACCTGACATTGCGCTGTCAATCATTCGATGCTCAGCCATTAAGTCCCTTTAGCGGAATGTTGACATCTTTGGCTCTTCTAAAACAGAAGGGGAGCCTCTT
Source organism: Nemoura dubitans (assembly GCA_921293005.1). Taxonomy (NCBI): domain Eukaryota; kingdom Metazoa; phylum Arthropoda; class Insecta; order Plecoptera; family Nemouridae; genus Nemoura; species Nemoura dubitans. Next base: position 49,592,432 of record OV121073.1, read on the forward strand.
TGAGAGTGAAACACCGCACTCATTCTAAGTGTCAAAACTACTATAGAAATTGCTTATTTGGGCATCTAGTCCTCCTTCTTCTCAATATCGAACAGGGACTCGATATTCATTAATCACGACGGTCGGCAGACCGTCGCCGAAGTCAAATTAAAAATCCAAAATGTTGCTTTTAGCGAAGTTCCCGAACTCAAAAAAGTGTTTTTCTCCATTTTCAAACGAGCGCGCCACTACGGCCTGCCTTGGCCTAGTTCAACTCTACGCATCCACCCGGCACAAATGCTTGTCCTCCAATCTATGAAAATACAAAATATTATGTGCAACTTACTTCATTTATACTAACTTTACCAAATGGACGCTCACTGTACCAATTAACATTAACCAGCTCGGTCTATATTTTACTCAACAGCCCAAAGCGAAAAAGCCTGTGGAGTAAGAAACTTCGATATTTTCCTCAGTCAATATTTAAAGGATGCACAACGCATGAAAGTAGTTATGCAACCGGCGACCTTGTCACATACAAACGTATATAATCACTGTAGATATTTAATCGATATGAGACTGAAAATTCATCTCATAGCTAAACAAAATATTTGCGAAAGTTTTCATGATCTTTAAATGGCGTTTTTTTTTAAATTATATTGCTTCATAATATATTGCTTCCTTTAGAGAGATCGCTCCTTTTCATATACTGTAAGCAGTATGGCTCGTACTACGCACGTATAATGATAGTGGGGTGAGGGCAAGGGTTGTACGAAGAAGGGAGTTACATTTTTCCTATTATTTATTAGACACGACAGATAATTTTATGACGTGCTCACTCTGAAAATATACCTTTACCCGGGTTTTTTCTTGTCAATAGAGAACTGAATAAGATTATGATTGCAGTATGAAATGATGTATGATGTATGAATTGCAGTATGATCGGGCGTGAAAACAGGAAAGAAAATAGACCTTCCAGGCTATGTGAAATTATCTCTTGTCTGGCAAGCTGTTTACAAAAAACATTCTACTTACATAATCAAATCTCAGTGAAACTATCGTATCTTGTTGTATAAAGTATTTTCAAGAAATAAATGCAATATTATGTCGTTTGCATACAAGGTAAATATACATAGTTACACAGGTTTCCTCGATCGGGAATTTTACTGTGACGTCAGCGATGCCACCCGGCTCTCTAGACTCTCTGGCCGATGCTCTGGCTCTGCCACACAGATGACATGCAGTTTGTTTCAAGCACGATTTTTTTAGAACTGTCATTGCTGACATTTGCTGTCAATGATCAATATTATTTCTTGTTTACCATGATGTGAAAGTGATTTGGTAAACTAACACCTTCATTGTAGTCCATATACTTCAATAACTGAATTTGTATATCCCATAAAGTGCTGATCTGGTTCGTGAAAAATGAAAAAACCCAGAAATGCATCTTGAATGACGTTTGTAAAGGGTCAGCCTGGTGAACTTTCAATTTTCTAATAACAAATTGCAGCAGTTGTGAGAGTGCACCTGCGGGCGCAAATTTCTTAGAATTGACTGAAACCTATGTTTAAAAGGTACTTCCCTTTTTATCTTTTGTAGGCGTTACAATTAGCTCGTCGTTTCAAGCTGTTGTCATTTCTAACTATATATGTCAAAAATATTACTGGATATTTCAAAATGTCATCCATTCCAAAAACATAGCCACTGCCAATTGAATACGTTTGTTTCACACCGAAAATCACAGTATACAAGGAGCAGTGAGGCACCGCTGACGACACTTAAACCTAAAAACTTGAGACAATGAAAATGCCCGATCGAGGCAACCTTGGTATAAGTATGTATGAACCTTGTATAGAGGCCAATTATAGCGCTGCTGTTTCTGCCAAGTGCCAAACTGATTGTGCCAATTCAATTGATTTATAGACGTAACACATTTAAAGTTTGGGCCAATGATTGCCATTTTATTTCCTGCAGTTTGTTGTCAAACTTGCACTAGCTCATTTTAACTGGCTTAGTCCAGCTGAGTTTCCAATAATTTCGTTACCCAATCCAGTGACGGGCTGGCTCAAAAGGGCCCGGGATGCTGGTCACTATTTAGGGCCGCCCATGCCGGGCACACCCTACTAGTCCCCACCCCCCTGAACAAATACACTGGTTCTAACAGTCAATGTGTCTTTTATTATAATGCTACTAATATTGCAGGTTTAACGTCAGGGGCATAGGAACTATTCTTTTGCCTAAAACTAGCCCCGTAATTTCAAATAGGCGTAGTTATACACAAAGCCAGCAATTCTGCAAATATGTTTAGTATCTCCGAAATTGATATGTCATTCTGTAATTCTACCGCTAGCTGACAACTTCTTTTGCGCAGCAGGCGAAATTTTACGGTTTTTAGGGTTTCTATAGCCCAATGTTATGTCCAAATCCAGCAACTGCTACATGCTTAGCCATGCTTATGTAAATTTGGGCCAAATTAACCGTGGTTATCAGAAAAGGGAATTTAAAAATCCAACACCATAATACCAAACACTATAATTAATTTGAGTTTGCCCCTTTCTGGGGATCTCATGTCAAAGAGTACATACCTAAGAGTCGAATGATTAAGTTTTTATCATAACCATTAAAAATTGTTTTTATTATTACCACTAGGGCTTCGCGAACGCAATTTGTGTTGCGCTGAAGATGAGCGTAGGTAGCGGTTTGTATACAGCGGATAAAAAGGTGGAGGCCGAAGGCCTATGAAAACCATTGAGCACCAAGCCCGACCATTGCCCTCTCGAAAACTCTGATCACTCCAAATTTTAGACGATTATGACCTTCCTTTGTTTCTCTCTAAATTTGTCAGAATGTGCAAATTTTGAGCTTATTGAGTAATTTGAACATATAAACATAGATGTGAATTACGCCCGTGGATTCTTATTATAAGGGATAGGAATCTAATGCGAATTTACTTAAATTACTTCCATAAATGAGAATTACTCGTTTTTGATATATCTGTCAAATCATTGCCTTGGACAAACTTCAAGTCAACAAAGCTTGGTCACAAAGGTGACGAAGGAAATTGATTCAGGCGTCAAAAAGTGCCGAAAATCACGAAAAAACACTACAAAAATGCTAATAAACACCAATTAGAAAGACCTACCGACCTAAGATATGCAGGCATGATAAATATTTATACGGTCAACATGTTTAGAATTTTTTGTGAAGTTATGTTAAGAACTTTTAAATTTCCAGAGATTCAAAATTTTGAAAAAATCGAAAAATTTCGTAAAAATTGATTTCTTAAAAATATTATAAACCGATCTTCTCCAAAAACGCAGGGGGTCTAAGTTAAGAACAGAGGTGGGTAACCAGAAATTTTCATTCAAATCGGTTCAGGCGTTTGGTCTGTAGAACGCGCACAAACCCCCCCCCCCCCCCCAAAAACACACACACACACACACACACACACACACACACACAAGTGACTTTTTTTTGAGGTAGTGAAATTGAAGATTTTGCTTCGTTCGCTTCGCTCGCTACGCTCATCAATTATTTACCATTTTACTCTTTACAAAATGGTAAAGAGTCAAATAAGAGTCAAAGAGTCAACATAATTTTGATAAGTTTAAGGAAATAGTATGCACGAGTCTGAAAACTGTTGATGTTTCGAAAGGCATGGAGCGAAGCAAACGAAACTCCGTGGACTTTAGTTCTATGACCTTCCACACTAAATTCCCTCGCACGTTTCGTGACTAAAGCCCCTCCTCCTGTGTTCCTGTGTTTTCTTCCCGCTGAGTCGATACTCAGCGCCTGACCGGTGAAAGTGAAGACTAAAGGACTAAGGTTGGCTATAGGACTATTAGAGACCCGTCGCATGGACTCTCACGCGGCACACTGTTCTGGCTGGTCTAGGCGACTCATGGGACGAGCCCACCTCGACGAGGCGAGCGACAAAGACGCCGACGGCTATTTGCGTCTCTGCAGGCAGCTTATTCTGAGACTGCACGCGGTCAGCCGCTTAATCGCAGCTTGCGTTGGATCTGGCTGCTGACAGGTCCACTCTCGACATGCCACGACCTGGCCGGACCTGGCCTGTGACAGTACGTTGAGCGTACCTACATGGTGTAGGTGCCCTAACTAACGGTAACGGGCAAGCAGGGAGATGATACGGGGCAAACAGTTGGCCTTTATAAAGAAATTAAACGTGGCAGTCATTTCCTTGATTTTTACACTTATAATTTACCCCGGCTTGTGTGAGTTTTCCCTTTGCTAAGTCTTCCTTGCATGTCCTAACAATCCCCAAGCCTGACCCAAGCTATCTCCGCCACCACCGCGCTAACACCGTGCATGTCGTTAACCCCACGCCCTCGGGGTCAACAGAGCACTGCCATCACTTTGGAACAGGCAATGCGGTAAGAGTTTGTGTTCTTGGCCGAGGCTGGCTGTTTTTGGCTGAATGAATCCCATCGTGGTATGGGCTCCATAGGGGTTTGGTGTCCTGGCAATTTTCCAACCAGCCTCAACCAAGAATGCAAACCGAGCTGTATTGCATGTACCAAAATTGTTGCAGCTGTTCGGTGCTCGCCAACCCTGGTCTGGCCTACTTCCCGAGGCCAACTTACGCAGTCTGCAATGTCACGTCTCTCTGCAATCACCCCAAGTCTGAGATGCAACCCAAAACCGTAGCAAGGACTTTGTTGACACAACGTACTACGTGGACTCTCTCAGGGTTAAAATTGGGTAGCTGTGTGTACTCGTGTCTCCACGGCAACGGCTACAATAAGAGACCTGTGGTAACCCGGCTGGCTTTCAGACTGCGACGTCAACTGCCACAAGAAATGCGAGAAGCTGATGGCGCATCTGTGCGGCGTCAACCAGAAGCTGATCGTCGAGGCGCTCGCGTCGGTCAAGAAAGGTAACGCGGTGCGAAATGGTGCGAGGCAAGGAGGCTGATATAGGAAATGACGGGGCTTGAAAGTCACCGCACCTCGCACATAGGCTTGCGCAGGGTCCCAGATTCGGTGGGGTCCAACAATAATGGTTGGTGGAGGGGTGGAGGGGGGGGGGGGGGAGAACGATAATGTTAAATCCACAGAAATTTTCTCTCGGCAAAGTATATTTTTCGAGAAAAAATTGAAATTCAACACTTGATACATGCCAGTTTCATTATCAAGCGTAAGTAGGCGCGCCGGAACGTTTTTCATTTAGGGGAGGTGCATGGCAATTGACTTGAACCGGAACCTTGGGGCGCGTCTGGGGTCAACAGGAAGGGGGGTCCGGGGGCACAGGCCAGGGAAAATTTTGAACAATCAAGGTTATTTTCAAGCAAATCTTCGCGTTTCAGAAAATTCATAAGGTGGGGCCCAGGCCTACGCTCTCCTACACTGTGTCTGCGCACGTCTATGACCTTTCACACATACGCTACAGGCGTTTCAACAAACCACTAACTGCATGAATCACTTGGCAAGAATGGCCACGTGATAGGAGGTTGTCGTTTCCACAGCCTTCTTGCAGCAGTTTAAAATTCCAGGGGCCTTACTTAGCGCGGCCATTTGGAGCGGCTAACATGCGGCTAGTTAACCCGGCTGGCTAATTGGTTATAAAACCCATCCAGGGTAGCGATCATGTAACTTTGTGATTTCAAAAAGATTCGTTTTCAATATCACTGCATATGGTTTAACATGGGCAGTGATTTGAAATCAAATGATTTCGAGCCAAATCGAATGAAAAAAATTTACATGATAGCCACCCTATTTCACCAACGTCGGTTTAATACCCCCTTGAAGACCGATTTTGACTGGCGTATTCGTTTTCTTTACAAAACTTAGTTCTTCAATAATTCAAGTGGAGAATTTGGAGTTCTCTCGAACAAAATGCAAATTTGACTTTTAGTTCCGCGGTGATAACATATTATAGGAATATTTGGTGACCTGAAAACACTTACATGTTGAGTCTGAACTACTTCTTTTCACCACTAAACACGGTATAAAAGCTAATTCCCCAACTTTGGGGGCTGAAATAATGGACGATGTTTAAGCCAGGGAATTAATGATGACATTTACAAAATAAAATATGTTTCACCTGTCAAAACAATGCCTCTATAATCACTGCCACTTTAAAATTAAAATTCAATTATTTTTTTGTGACCTGTCTCAAACTTCTGCTTTGAACTTTTCAAAAAGTCAGTAAATAAGTGAATTTCAAAGCACCGGCTAAATTGGCCTTAAACGCCCGTTTAAGTTAAACTTGGTGAAATAGCCCAAGCGGCCCTTTCAACAATGGGCAGTTAGTTGATTTCGTAGTACCATTAGGAACCAGTCTTGCGGTGGTGCTACGATGAGGGACTGGCTCAGGTCCCGACCGACGGGACTCACAGCGTTTTCATAGGTCCATACCTCCACATTGCGCATGACAGCTGACTTGGATTTTTGCAGGTTCTTGTTCAGGTAGTTAGGAGAGTAAAGGAGGCCCCCCTTCACGCAAGAAAATGATTGCACGTTTCAAATGATGATACAACTCGAATAATATATTTTATATAATTTTTGTTTTATAATATTTTTACCAAGGAATATAATACCACACTAAATCATCAAACCATCAACCCTTCTGTAGCAGTAGCCCGCCATTACCCATCAGCTGTTCTAAATTGTGCACGGGACTACATGTTCATTCAGGGGCTTAGTTCACATCAATGTCGTCGTGCACTGTCTACAAGTCAGCCGAACCTAACCAGACTTCAAATGATCGGGCACAGACACTGCACTTCCTCCATGGCAGATAGCCGGAACCAGAAACCCAGCTGGCTTTATGACAAACATTTTAAAGTAAAATCCACTTTATTTGCCTCAAAATACCTCCATACCACCTCAACGACCCTCAACTCTTTAGGTCGCCATTACTCATCAGTTGTTCGCAGATTGTGCACTTTACTAGTAATAGTTAGGGGCTTGATTCACATCAATGCCATCATGCGCTAATTTAGTAACAAAACTAAGAATATATGAAATATATTATTCGAGCTGTGTCATCATTTGAAACGTGCAATCTTTTTCTTGCGTGACAGGTTGGGACTCGGGGAAACTCGGTCTGGATCGGGTTTATCAATGCACGACATTGCTCTCGGCAGGCGTAGTAGGTTAACATTCTGGTGCCTACTTCACTCTCCTAACCACTTGAACATGAACAGGTTCTGCAAAAATCCAGCCGTCATGCGCAATGTGGCGGTCGGGACCTGAGCCACTTCCTTACAAAAGCATCCTGCTTTTTAAACCATCATCATTGTGCAGTGAAGTCAAATCAACCAATCTCATGGCTCGTTACTAAAGTCAGAGTCGATGTGCCCCGGCTGCTACATTCCGTGTCGTGCCTCGTAGACACATTGTTAGATTTCTACCGCATGGTTAGCATACTAGGAGCGTCAAATCGCGGCGAGCAGAATGCGGTCTGCTGGCCACGTTCGTAGAACGCTTGCTCAGTGACCGAGGCGTTATGCGTTCGGTTCCGCTTCGGGGCAAAGTTGTTGTTTTGAAACGAAAGGATTTGTTAATTCAAAACATTTTATCGATGAGCGTAGCGAGCGAAGCGATCGAAACGAAATCATCAATTTCACTACTGCTAAAAAAAACACTTGCGTGTGTTTGTTTGTTTGTTTTGTATGTGTGTTTGCGCGCGCTCTACAGGCCAAACGCCTGCTTCGATTGGGATGAAATTTTCAGGGTGTCTACTGTTGTTCTCAACTTACCCCCTGCGTTTTTCAAGAAAATCCTCCATCCACTTCACTTTCAAAGCACAAAAAATAGCAATATTCGGCAATTGAGAAAGTTTGGTAAGGTACGGAGATTTATTTAAAAGTGCGTATTGTTTTAAAATTTTCCCAATTTCGATTGTTGTCTTTAGTAACAATCGAAACCAAATCGAAACATCACACCAGAATTTTTGACTTGAAGTTGACTGCAAGATTTGACAGATATTAGAATTTTTTTCAATTTCGTGCATGCAAATTCTTGAAAGTAAGTCCGCGGCAGAAATATATTTCCAACATATAAAAACCCTTGGGAAATTATCGCTCCTTGGGCGTTTGGCCTGTAGAGCGCGCGCAAACACACATACAAAAAAACAAAACAAACACACAAGTGTTTTTTTTAGCAGTAGTGAAATTGATGATTTCGCTTCGCTCGCTACGCTCATCAAAAATTTTCCCAATTTCGATTGTTGTCTTTAGTAACCATCGAAACCAAATCGAAACATCACACCAGAATTTTTGACTTGAAGTTGACTTCAAGATTTGACAGATATTATAAATGTTTTCAAATTCGTGCATGCAAGTTCTTGAAAGTAAGTCCGCGGCCGAAATATTTCTCCAGCCTTATAAAAACCCTTGGGCATTAGCTGCATCTGTGTATTTACATGCACATTGCTCAATTACCTCAAAGTGAGCATATTTCCGCTACCCGACAGCTCGGACAGAAACAAAGAAAGGTCAGAATCGTTTACATTTTCAAGTGATCAGAATTTTTGAGAAAGCAATGGTCCGGCTTGCTGCTCCATGATTCTTATATGCTTTTTGTCTCAATCTTTTTATGCGCTATATACAAACCGCTACGCTCATCTGCAACGCAACACCAATTGCGTTCGCCCTAGTTCTTGCCCAATAGTCCAATTTACCCTATTGTCGAATGTTGCTCTTTATTCTGCTTTGAAAGTGAAGGGTATGGAAGATTTTCTTGAAAAACGCAGGGGGTCTAAGTTGAGAACAAAAGTAGACACCCTGAAAATTCCATCCCAATCGAAGCAGGCGTTTGGCCTGTAGAGCGCGCGCAAACACACATACAAAAAAACAAAAACAAACAAACAAACACACACAAGTGTTTTTTTTAGCAGTAGTGAAATTGAAGATTTCGCTTCGCTCGCTACGCTCATCAATTATCTAGATTCGTTGACATTTCTTTGTTTTCATACGGACTCTATCGTACGAATTGTCAGGCGTGTACTGAAGTTTTTTTTTTTTTTGCTCCGAACACATTACCGTACGTTGTCGTTTAGTGTACACTAGGTAATTTTTTCAGGCCGGCTCCGGTCAAATTGCCCAAAAAGCCGATCTAAATGTGGGAAATTTTACATTTGTCTACGAGGCACAAAACGGAAACACGCGGTCCGACTACCATAACCCGGCCGTAATTTGAATTTGAATTTGAATTTTTATTTTGTTCGTTATATCACAATCGATACCCCAAAAAATATGATTGGTATGCACAGGATTTGAGCTCGTCAATAATAAGATTATAAGACAATAATAATTTAAGACAATAGAAAGAAATCACTTGTTAGAAGATCTAAAATCTAAAACTATATACATCTATGGGTATACAAAAATACATTTTAGTCAGATTTCCAATCGGTCGCTGGTATATTGTAAAATTCATCAATGGTATACAAAGCTTTTTTTTTTTATTAAAACACCTTTTACTTTAGCTTTAAAATTGTGGGTATTATTAACTTCCAGTGTTTAACTTGCTGGAAGGTGGTTAAAAAAATTGAATAACATTCAAAAATACATAAGATTTGAAAATATGCAGCCTGTGCTTTGGTACACATATCTTTTGGTTATTTCTTGTTTCCACGTCATTCACGTCAGAGTGGGTTAAAAACAGATGCTTTTGACTAAAAATTCAAACAATTGATTCGAGTTTAAAAACACTGGGTGTGCTTAAAATTTTTTCCTTTATAAATACATATCGGCAGGACTGGATTTTTTTCATTTTATTTATTGTGCGTAAGGCACGTTTTTCAAATAAAAATACTCTTTGAAGCAGTGATTTCGAGTTTCCCCATGCACTGATATCATAGGTTGCCTTCGATTGGAAATAGGCATGAAAGACTTCTTTCAGCTTTGCTTTAGTTATAATGTTTCTTAGTTTAATTAGTGCACTACATGAAGTTCGTAGTTTACAACATAAATAAGAATCGCGATCTTTCCAATTTAAAAGATCGTCTATTACAATACCTAAAAATATGGCATGTGTTACAGAAACAATTGGCCCTTGGTCGGTGTCGAGCGATATGACAGCCTCAGAGTTTTTTGTTTTGAACTGGATAACATTAGTTTTGTCGACGTTTAAATAAAGTTTATTAGCAGAAAACCAAAGAAGCAATTGTGTTAAGGCTGCTTCTCCACTTAATTTTAGGTCGTTTGTGTGTCTTACTTTTACGAATGCCGTTGTGTCATCCGAAACATAATTAGCTCAGAATTTTCCATGAAATCCGGCAAATCATTTATGTACACCAAAAATAAGAGGGGGTCCAAAATCGAGCCTTGGGGGACTCCAACATTCCTACTGGCCCATGATGATTGTTTGCTTTTTCCTTCTGCAGTCAATTCTACAATTTGTCTGCGATCTTGCAGATAAGAAAGCACCCAGGAGTTTGCAATTCCACGTATACCACATTAAGTTAATTTTTCACATAGTAATCTATGATTCACACAGTCGAATGCTTTGAAGAGATCACATGACAGCCCCAATGTGAAATATTTTTTATCTATCACCGTTAGAATTACATTGACGAGATGATTGACGGCATGAGTAGTTGATTTACCCCTTTTAAACCCAAATTGACATGTAGATTGAACCTTGTTTGTTTCGAAAAATGAACTAACACGATTAAAAATGGCTCGCTCTAGAACTTTTGAGAATGTAGGTAGGATCGAAATTGGCCTGTAATTAGAAGGGTCGCATTTTTTCCCTTTCTTAAATAAGGGTATAACTTTAGCTTTTTTAAAGTGATCGGGGAAAATACCAGTTTCTATTGATTTATTGCATATAAGAGTCAACGGCCTTAGTATCTCATAACTTACTTCTTTGAGTAGCCGAGTTTATAGTTCATAAATGTCCTGAGTTGATTTTGGTTTAGGCTCGGTGATCAGAAGAAGTATTTCTTTTTCATTCACTGGCTTCAAAAACATCGATTTTTCTTCTGAATATACTTTGTTGTTGCTGGTATCTACTACGGGGATATTCTTGGCTAAGTTAGTGCAACACTAGTGAAGTAATGTTCATGGCATTTGCTATTTAAATTTTGTCTGTCAGAACCTGACCGCTTATGTTAATTGATTTGATGATTTGGTTTGATGACCCGGTAATCCCTATTTCCTCGTGAATAATGTTCCACGATGTTTTTGAAATATTTTTAGACTGAGAAAATTACGTTTTTCGATTGATTTCACTTTCGCTAAGCGGAGTGCCTTTCTGTAATTCATTTTCATCCCTTTTATTTGATTAAAATCAGCCGGGTGCACATAAGCTGCATTCAGGGCATTCCTTTTCGTCCGCACATCCTCAGTTAACCATTGTGTATTGACCTCTCTAGATCGAGTTGACTTTATGGGAAAGCACTTTTATAATGTGTACAAAACAATTGATAAAAATATTGGTCTTAACGTTAACGTCGTTTCTCTCCTCGATACAATCCCAATCACAACATGACAACATATACCTAAATAAGTTTACATTTTGGTTCATTTGTTATACGCCTCTTTATATACAAGGCCAATTGGTTGGCTTGTTCACTTTTATATCCAGTGATAGGTCAATAATTTGAGCTGCATGGTCCGACAGGTTAAGCTCACGCACCGAGCTACGGAAATTAGTGGATGGCATATTTGTTAAAATGTTATCTTTACAGGTCCTTGATCATCCGTTACTCTAGTAGGTTCATTGATTGTTATTTGTATGCCAAAACGTGCTAATAAATCTGAAAACTGGTTCACTTCCCTCGAGCTAACCCTCCTTCCCTCCTTCACTAACCTTAGCCAATTGATTATGCACATATATCCCTACTCCTCTTATAAACTTAGATCTACAAAACATTTCTACTTGTCTATATCCTCTTATGTTGTACATTTGTCGATCATGCGATTTTAACCAATGTTCACGAAAACATAATATATCTAAGTGGTCCTCATGGATTGCCGCTTCAACAAGACATTTAGTGTTTTTTATTGATTGGATATTCTGATGTAAAATAGTGACGTTTTCCTTACATGGTCTCGTTGACGTAGTCGTTAAACTGTTGATGGGCGCAGTTTTATTTGTTGATTCTTGTACAACCGCTTTTCGAGTGAATGCTCCTTCTTGCTGCTTATATTCCTGTTTACCAGTCTTTTCAACTTCAGTCTTTAAGGTTCTAGTCATCAGTGAGTTCTTCTTATTTACGGTCTTCTCTCGTTCTAGTGTTCTTGTTTGGTTATTGCTTGGTTCTTTCGCGCGTTTTTGTTCATCACCTTTATTCAGCTGTCTAAAAAAAGTATTTTTCCTGTTTTCCCGTTTTCCTGTCTTGGTGTCTGGCACACTGAGCTAACCACATTGACAAGGTAATTTGATTTCAGTGCTAACGTAGCCCGTTTGTTCCATAACAGCCTTCCCCTCTGATACTCTATTTAGTTTTTTTGCCATTTTAGGGAAACGTACCGACCCCACAATCCAATTTCCAAGTCGTAATGCACCTCTCATATTAAGATGCAGGCCATCTTTTGCTAGGTCATTTTGATGGTTCCCGTAAACTGGTACATTGTAATTAACATTTAAAGCAGGACACACTCACTTTATATTATCTGTAATACTGCCGCTCTAGGTCCGGGATACTGCTTGGTTCAATTGTGGTATTACTAGGGCGAACGCAATTTGTGTTGAGTTGAAGATGAGCGTAGCGGTTTGTATTTAGCGCATAAACAGATTGAGGCAAAAAACCTATGAAAATCATGGAGCAGCAAGCCGGACCATTGCTTTCTCAAAAATTCTGATCACTTGAAAATGTACACGATTCTGACCTTTCTTTGTTTCTGTCCGAGCTGTAGGATAGCGGAAACATGCTCACTTTGAGAGCATTCAGCAATTTGCATGTATATACATAGATGTTACTCATGCCCAAGGGTTTTAATTAGGTTGGAGATATATATCTGCCGCGGACTTACGTTCAAAAGCTTGCATGCACGAAATTGACAAAATTTATAATATCTGTCAAATCTTGAAATCAACTTCAAGTCAAAAATTCTGGTGTGATGTTTCGATTTGGTTTCGATGGTTTCTAAAGACAACAATCGAAACTGGGAAAATTTGAAAATAATACGCTCTTTTAAAAAAATTTCCGTACTTGACCAAACTTGCCCAATTGTCGAATATTGCCCTTTTTTCTGCTTTGAAAGTGAAGGGTATGGACGATGAAGGATTTTCTTGAAAAACGCAGGGGGTCACACACAAGTGTTTTTTTTTAGCAGTAGTGAAATTAATGATTTCGCTTCGCTCGCTTCGCTCGCTACGCTCATAAATCATGCAACAAAAAAAAGCGGCAGTGACTGCACCACAAACTTGGTGCAAAACTTGGTCAAAACTGAAAAGTGTTTTTCTCAAAAACTGTTAGAGCACTAATTCTGAAATTTGGTGTGTGCATAGCACTAGGGCGAACGCAATTTGTGTTGCGTTGAAGATGAGCGTAGCGACTTATATTTAGCGCATAAAAAGATTGAGGCAAAAAGCCTAAATCATGGAGCAGCAAGCCGGACCATTGCTTTTTCGAAAATTCTGATCACTTGAAATTGTAAACGATTCCGGCCTTTCTTTGTTTCTGTCCGAGCTGTAGGGTAGCAGTAATATGCTCATTTTGAGGTCATAAAGCAATGTGCATGTTAATACATAGATGTAACTCATGCCCAAGGGTTTTTATTGGGTTTTATTGGGTTGGTTTTTATTGGGAAATATCTGGTGTTATGTTTAGATTTGGTTTCGATGGTTTCTAAAGGCAAATCGTTATTGGGAACATTTGAAAAAAATACGCACTTTTAAATAAATTTCCGTACTTTTCCAAACATGCCCAATTGTCAAATTTTGCTCTTTTTTCTGCTTTGAAAGTGAAGGGTGTGGCGGATTTTCTTGAAAAACGCAGGGGGTCTAAGTTGAGAACAAAAGTAGACACCCTGAAAATTTCATCCCACTCGAAGCAGGCGTTTGGCCTGTAGAGCGCGCGCAAACAAACATACAAAAAAAAACAAAAAAACAAACAAACAAACACACACACTCACACCAAGTGTTTTTTTAGCAGTAGTTAAAATTGATGATTTCGCTTCGCTCGCTTCGCTCGCTACGCTCATCAATAAGCCAGGGAATACTGCTAGTAATTCCGGGACTACGAGTGGCCGCGCTAGGTAAGGCCCCAGAACACATCGAGAACCGCACAAGACCGGTACTTCTTCCCACTTATAGCGGCAAGTTCTAGTTCTAGTTCACTCCTTGAAACTGTAGTTCTAGTTCACTTCGCCACCGCTAGGCGTGGGAACCGCACCCAAAGGTTGCAGTTCAAAGGCCCGCGCACAATAGAAGTAAGAATACTAGGGCGAACGCAATTTGTGTTGCGTTGAAGATGAGCGTAGCGATTTGTATTTAGCGCATAAAAAGATTGAGGCAAAAAGCCTAAATCATGGAGCAGCAAGCCGGACCTTTGCTTGTTAGAAAATTCTGATCACTTGAAATTGTAAACGATTCTGGCCTTTCTTTGTTTCTGTCCGAGATGTAGAGTAGCGGAAATATGCTCATTTCGAGGTCATAAAGCAATGTGCATGTTAATACATAGATGTAACTCATGCCCAAGGGTTTTTATTGGGTTTCATTGGGTTGGTTTTTATTGGAAAACATCTGGTGTGATGTTTCGATTTGGTATCGATGGTTTCTAAAGGCAAATCGAAATTGGGAACATTTGAAAAAAATACTCACTTTTAAATAAATTTCCGTACTTTTCCAAACATGCCCAATTGTAGAATTTTGCTCTTTTTTCTGCTTTGAAAGTGAAGGGTGTGGAGGTTTTTCTTGAAAAACGCAGGGGGTTCTAAGTTGAGAACAAAAGTAGACACCCTGAAAATTTCATCCCACTCGTAGCAGGCGTTTGGCCTGTAGAGCGCGCGCAAACACACATACAAAAAAAAACACACACACACCAAGTGTTTTTTTTAGCAGTAGTGAAATTGATGATTTCGCTTCGCTCTCTTCGCTCGCTACGCTCATCAATAAATAAACCATTGTGCATCGAACAAAATGTTGTTGTCATGCCAACGTTTTGAAGTAATGCTGTCGCTGACAGCTGCCAGTTAATATTTTTCACGTTATTTTCTAGCAGCGTGTATTTGTGCGTACTCATATTTTTATTTCACTTCCTTATTAGACTTTATTTTTTAGACAGGACAGATAATTTTATGGCGTCCTCACAATGAAAAGAAACCTTGTCAAGAGACAACTAAAACAGATTATGATTGCAGTGTGGGCCCGCGTGCTACGCACGTTCTTGAAGTGCGGGCAAGCTGGCTTGTTAGTACAGTTCAGTTCATTGCTCTAAATATAAAAATTAAAAATTTGATGAGCGTAGCGAGCGAAGCGAAATCATCAATTTCACCACTGCTAAAAAAAACACTTGGTGTGTGTGTGTTTTTTTTTTGTATGTGTGTTTGCGCGCGCTCTACAGGCCAAACGCCTGCTTCGAGTGGGATGAAATTTTCAGGGTGTCTACTTTTGTTCTCAACTTAGACCCCCTGCGTTTTTCAAGAAAATCCTCCATACCTCTTCCCTTCAAAGCAGAAAAAATAGCAATATTCGACAATTGGGGATGTTTGGTAAAGTACGGATACTTATTTAAAAGTGCGTATTGTTATCAAATTTTGCCAATTTCGATTATTGCCTTTAGTAACCATCGGAACCAAATCGAAACATCACACCAGATTTTTGGACTTGAAGTTGAATTCAAGATTTGACAGATATTAGAACATTGCTCAATGATCTCAAAATGAGCATATTTCCGCTACCCGACAGCTCAGACAGAAACAAAGAAAGGTCAGAATCGTTTACATTTTCAAGTGATCAGAATTTTTGAGAAAGCAATGGTCCGGCTTGCTGCTCCATGATTTTCATAGGCTTTTTGCCTCAATCTGTTTATGCGCTAAATACAAACCGCTACGCTCATCTTCAACGCAACACAAATTGCGTTCGCCCTAGTACTTAAAATTCTTCGCTCATAATAAAAGTGGTCTGGAGAAAAATCCCCCCCCCCCCCCCCCCCCCCCCCCCCCTCCCCAGAAGGGCAATGTTAGTTGGTCCTGTTCCGCAACCTGCTGAGCTTACTGAGCTCCAGTAGGCTCTCAGTAGAGTTCAGCAAGTCTGCTGCCTTCAGTAACGGAACGCAATACGCGATCTCAGCTTAGCATGTTTGAATTTTTTTAGCGGCCACGTACGTAGTTTTCAGCTCTCAAGCAGCCAAATTTTTTTTTCAATAACACAACCAAATTACATAAGACTAGAGCTTCGCGAACGCAATTTGTGTTGCGTTGAAGATGAGCGTAGCGGTTTGTAAATAGCGCATTAAAAGATTAGGGGAAAAAACATATGAAAATCATGGAGCAGCAAGCCGGACCAATGCTTTCTCAAAAATTCTGATCACTTAAAAATGTAAACGATTCTGACCTTTCTTTGTTCCTGTCCAAACTGTCGAGTAGCGGAAATATGCTCACTTTGAGGTCATTGAGCAATGTGTGGATGTAACTCATGTCCAAGGATATTTATTGATGAGCGTAGCGAGCGAAGCGAGCGAAGCGAAATCATCAATTTCACTACTGCTAAAAAAAACACTTGGTGTGTGTTTGTTTGTATGTGTGTTTGCGCGCGCTCTACAGGCCAAACGCCTGCTTCGAGTGGGATGAAATTTTCAGGGTGTCTACTTTTGTTCTCAACTTAGACCCCCTGCGTTTTTCAAGAAAATCCTCCACACCCTTCACTTTCAAAGCAGAAAAAAAGCAAAATTCGACAATTGGGCATGTTTGGAAAAGTACGGAAATTTATTTTTAAGTGCGTATTTTTTTCAAATGTTCCCAATTTCGATTTGCCTTTAGAAACCATCGAAACCAAATCGAAACATCACACCAGATTTTTCCCAATAAAAACCAACCCAATAAAACCCAATAAAAACCCTTGGGCATGAGTTACATCTATGTATTAACATGCACATTTCTTTATGACCTCAAAATGAGCATATTTCCGCTACCCTACAGCTCGGACAGAAACAAAGAAAGGCCAGAATCGCTTCAATTTCTAGTGATCAGAATTTTCGAAAAAGCTATGGTCCGGCTTGCTGCTCCATGATTTAGGCTTTTTGCCTCAATCTTTTTATGCGCTATTAACAAACCGCTACGCTCATCTTCAACGCAACACAAATTGCGTTCGCCCTAGTTAGGTTGGAGATATAATATTTCTGCCGCGGACTTACTTTCAAAAACTTGCACGCACGAAATTGACATAATTTCTAATATCTGTCATATCTTGAAGTCAACTTTAAGTCAATTCTGGTGTGATGTTTCGATTTGGTTTCGATGGTTTCTAAAGGCAACACTAGAAATTGGGAAAATTTGAAAAAAAAATACGCACTTTTAAAGAAATTTCCGTACTTTTCCAAACTTTCCCAATTGTCGAATATTACTTTTTTTTCTGCTTTGAAAGTGAAGGGTTTAGAGCATTTTCTTGAAAAACGCAGGGGGTCTAAGTTGAGAACAAAAGTAGACACTATGAAAATGTCATCCCAATCGAAGCACACAATTAAAAAAACAAACAAACAACAAACAAACAAACACAAAGTGCTTTTTTAGCAGTAGTGAAATTGATGATTTCGCTTCGCTCGCTACGCTCGTAAAAAATTTGAAATAATAATTGGCTTCTTATTAATAGACGTTCTTTTTTATCTCTACTAACTTTCAACTGAAAGTAACCTCGCAAACACCACACGTCAGTTCACATTTGTAGGCGCCATCTTGAAATTTGAATTGACTGAGCTCAGTAGGATTGACTGAGGCCAAAACCTCCAGTTAACTTCAGTGGCTTTCAGCATGTTAAGGAACGGCCAGCAGGGTCCAGCTCAGTCACTGTGATAGTTACGGAACGGATCTTAATAAGATTTGTTACTGCGCAGTAGCTTCAGCAGGTTTCGGAACAGGACCTTATGTATCGCGTCCCCCCTGTCCCGCGCGAAAAATGGCATTAAGGAAAGAAGAAAATGTCCAAAATATATTATGGCCTCTTCTTTAAAAATACATTTTGAGATTCATTCAACATACCTATCAAAATGTACACTTATTTTTCTTGCGATTGCATATTGTATTGCCATGTGCAATTGCATAATTTCATATTGCTACCAACTTTCTAGAAAGAGAATGGCTGCAGAATGAACAGCAACAAACCACCTCTCTATGCATGACGGCGTTATTAGTGGAGGACACCTAGTTCCTGAACTGGCAATATAATATTGAATATAATACTTACAATTTTGAATAATCCCCGCATTCTGAGTGATTGTTTTGTGAAGTTTGAGCCGAGCCAAGATTAAGTCCTGCAGGCTCCATGGTCTATATAGAGAAGATAATAGCCGAGTCTCCATGTAGTCTAGAGTTAAACGGTTATCTTCCCTCTTACTGTAGGTATATATGAAAGAAGGCATAAGAGCCCTTCAAATTAAGCAGAAGGTTCACTCTCTCTCTCTAGCAGAAATGTCCAAAGAGTAAGAGACTAGAGTTTTACGAGTTCTTTGAATTTTTTCACAGTAATAATCTCCATTCAAAATATAAAATTGTGTCTCTTTTTTATATTCCTCGTTCTCAATAACACAAATCGATCCCTCTCTAAAAACTGATCATAAGTCAGATGTCAATTATATTTTCTTTGCATGCTCGGGAATACAATTTTTCTATGATTGGAGGGGGTTTGTTTGACTTTCTATTCGGTTTCAGACGGTGACAGAGTTCAATATCGTGTACCGTTAGATCGATGCCCAAAAAGTTTGCTATTTCACTTACGATTTCAAACGTATTCTCGCCTTCTTCTATTGGGACTCCTTGGATCTCGAGGTTGTAATCCTTCGAGTATTGTTCCAATCTGTTTATCTTGTCTTTGAGATCTTCGCTCTCTTCCTTTCTTTCTTTCTTGGGTTTCTTTTTTGCACAGCCGAATTTCTGCGATGAGCTATTCGATTTGTTGCGATTTCGTTCGATTTTCGGAGATTAGACTTGCGTTGGCCTTAGCTTGATCACAGAAAGCCTTATTCAAGTCTTGTAGAGAAACGAGTATAAGCCGAATCGACGGGTCTACCGTTTGTTGATTTAGAACGTTGGTAATTTGAGCGATATTACTGCCTATGCGAGTGTTGATGACGTAATAGTCCTGTTCGTCCGGAGTGGGGGTTGACGGATCGCTCCCAGATCGAGTACGCCCGATTTTACCCAATTTTTGCGCTACTTTGGGGAGCATCACGTCGTTTGCACCGGTCGTGTCACATCTTCACCACTTCCACTCGCGAACACGTGCAGTCTTGGTGTATAAACTTTACTTTTTTACCCGAAAATTGGACTTATTTACGGAGCGAATTTCAGCGTGTCAGCACACGGCGGCCATCTTGAATATCCTTCGTCGTAAACAGCCGATGTGATGTTTCTATGTAGTTTCGATGGTTTCGAAGAGCAATTCGAAAATGGGATAATTTGGAAAAATATGCACTTTTAGCAAAATTTCAGTATTTTTCAAAATTTTCAAAATTTCCGAATATTGCCTTTTTTCCCCAGGAATTGGAACCTTAACACATTACGGTTCCTGTTTACGGTTTACGGTTGGGTTACGGTTGGGTTTGTTTTTAGAATACGTTATTCGAAATCTTGACTTTCTTCCTGACGCAAGTGATTTATTCTGAAGAGCTTTCCTTTCGATGACGGATCCGAAAGAACGCAGATCGATCCCACCCTCGGGGCGCTTCCTGTGTGGAGTGGGGCGGCGGGGGGCGGGGGATATTTCGACTGCCGGCTTTGACTGTAGGCGTGTTGACTGTTGAAGTAGACGCTTTCCCATGAAATCAAAAGTCATGCACATTTCATCTCCATTCAATCGAGAGTTCAACAATCCAATAAATTTAATCTGTCACAAGCACTCATGTCTCCATGCAAATTCCAACTTACCTCATGTAAAGTGCGTCGATGAAAACTGTAAGGACAGCTCTATCGAGAACGTTAACACTTACGTATACCTAGGAGTAACAGTAGATAGAGTATTTTCATGGAGACCTCATACAGATCTTTTAGCTAAACGCCTACGTATAAGTTTATATGATCTTTACAAGCTTAATTTCATTGTGCCGAAAGGATTGCTACGGAACATATATTGCGCCATAGCCGAATCACTTATCTTGTACGGCATTATGGTGTGCGGTCTTGCATCTAATGAACATCTGCAAAGCATAATCAAACTCCAAAATAGAATGTTAAAAATTGTATGTGCACCTCATATCCTAAAACAGGATGCAAACATTGAACACACCTATTATTATTGTGATTTACTGCCTTTGAAGGACCTTCTTAAATACCGTTATATACTTAAATATTTCTTCTGTAAAAAATTTAAGATCAAATCAATGCATAATGTAAACACCCGTCTCCAGCTCCATCCCCTATTCAAAGTCCCGATCCACAAAAACAAATAAGGTTTACGTCAGCTACAAAATTATATACCTTCCCTATTTAATTCCCTACCCGAATATATCTTGGAGCTACACAAATACAGAGATATTAAATGTGAAACTAAAAAGTGGCTCTTAAGTGGCCTGATCAGTTCGCCAGAAAGTGGCTTTCAGACCCTTTTTTTCCACCGTTTGAAGGTCAAATCGTTGATGTTATGATTTCAATATTTCAATAGGTTGTAAACAAAAGATGTGATATTAAGTAACCATGGCCCTTTTTTTTTAAAATTTCCCCCCGGAACGCTAGAACCACCCCGAAACTATTCATTTTTGACCTTCTTTAAAGACATGCATACGAAAGTGCAATAGAGAATTCGAGAAAAGGGCCATGGTTACCCAATTTGAGGTCTTTTGTCTACCACATACTGTAATATTGAAATGATTACTTCAACGATGTGACCCTCAAACGGTGGAAAAAATGGGTCGGTTTCAAAATTTTTCATGTTCAATTTTTAACTTTGAAACCACTTTGTTGACTGCTTCTCGACAAAATATGATACGTTGTTGATACTCCGTGCCTCTCGTTATCGCGCTCGATGGAGTACATTCGCCTAGATTATTTCTTATAAAGGATTTAAAAACACGTTATGGCAGGCGCAAGAATAAATTGCCGTTTAGGAAACGCAAAAATGACTTTAGAAGTTCGATTCAAGTTGCTCCACGATCCATTCGGCATAACAAATGTAATGATGTCAATTTAAATTAGAAATGTATCAATCAATACTCTTTTTGCTGAAAGATATCGCTTTTGCAATTAATTTTGTTCCCGGAAAGCAAAGCTATCTGACCTTAGGAGATTACGAAGGGATTTCATGCGATTAATGTATAAGACCCAAGTAGTTGATTATTTTCGAGTGATATTGTAGCTACTTAGTGATGTACAGAGTTTGAGTCAACTCTTCAAAAAATAAACAATCTGATTGATGGAAGGGCTACGGGAACTTTCCTACTACTTTTCCTCTAATCTGATTGATCCTTACCCTTAACTCAGTTTGCATCCCAATAATCAATTTCATTACTAATTTCTCAAATTCCAAGAATCAAATGAACTGTTTTTTATTTTACTGTGCTCTATTTTATTTTAGATATACAATACCTATGTTAAATGTTAAATATATTTTGTTGTTGATATGAACTGTAATACAACTATGAAGAATCATTGTGCAGATAGGAAACGGTTATTTATAAGGTTATTATGTATATATAAGCAACCAGCGGACAAGCCTACGAAGGGCTTCGCTGGAAAATTGAAACTACTTCTTGTAAACCATGTGTAATTATAAGAACCACAATAAAAAAAATATATATATATATATAGACCGCTCATTACAAGGCATTGCTGTGGGTCATTGGTTACCACGTTGGGATTTCAGCCCAGATTCGGTGGGTCGAGCCTGCGTTTAGTTGGGAACTTAAATTAACTTTACGTTTTCCTCCCGACATTTTTTTCATCCAAATTACACGTTTAAAAACATACACGGAAGTGACCCATGCGGATTACTTTGACCTTTATGATTAAGTTAAATAAAGCCCCCGTAGTGCATCCACAGCACGTTCGGCCACTACATGGGAGTTTCGAGATCGCGTCGTGTTAGAGGCAACTATTTTTGTTTCTAGATTTGTCTTTCAATTCATTTTCTAATTCAGAAACGTGAAAACGTTCAGAACGGTCATGTTGACAAATTTCCACCTTCATACAGTTGGCGAATACTGCCAGTATACATCCACTAGAAAGGGAACGGCATATGCCATGCTGGGGTGGGGGGGGGGGGGGAAGGGGGTATATTCCGCTATGCCAAATACTTTTAATGCAAATACTTTTGTGAGAGATAAATTACCTTCTATATACCACGCAATTGGAAACACTGACGTTACCATCGGTGTTATTTACACTGCAATGCCAGGTATGAAATAGCACAGTATAGGTAGTGTATACCATGGGTAAGAAGCAGGGCCGAGAAGGGCTACGGGAAATTATTCCCTATATAAGGTATCTGCTCTCGATTTAGTGATTTTGTCCAAAATACTTCCCGAAAACAGTCTCCAATACCCGAATGCAGAGTCGACACTGAGTCCACACTCACACTGAGCCCGCAATCAGTGCGCACTCGGAAAAACTTTCAATATGCCCAATATGCCCCCTATACTATGTGTGCACTGAGTTTGAACTCAGTTTGGGTGGGCATTCAGTGTCGACTCTGCATTCGGCTTTAAATGTCGCAGATTGAAATGGCCATCAGGCCGCGTGAGGGGTGTGGGGGGGGGGGGGGTGTAAACGCCTTATTTGACTGCAGAATTTCCCTTTTAGAGTCATATTCTTGGCATTGCAACACATCTCCGCGGTGATTTGATAATTGCTCGGACAGGGAAATTGCAAGTTGGAAAATAAATAATAGGTTGACCGATGGGTTGACCGATGGGTTGACCGATGGGTTGACCGATGGGTTGACCGATGGGTTGACCGATTGGTTGACCGTTCCAGTGCAACGTTGCGAGTAATATGTGGTCGCGCAAAGGTACTGAATGAATGTCATAATAATGACGTCATATTGTAGAAAGAGGGTGAGGATATGGGAGGGAAGGGAGTAGGTTAAAAGGAAGGCAGTGTTGAAATTCCTATTCGCAACCGCACCAAACATTTTTGGCATGGACACTTGTTGATGCGAAACAATTTTTGTGTAAAACACTTTTCGTGCGTGAGACGTTTCGTCTACGGGATGCGAATCGCGGCCGTAGGCTGCGCAAGCGCCCCAGACCGCGGCCGGGGGCCACCTAGCCCGCAGGGCTAGTATTTCTTTTAAAACATAGTGAAATTGCAGGAGCGAAAATGCCGCCCCTAGAAAAGTGCCGCCCTAAGCGGTGGCCGACGTCGCTTATAAGATCCCTACAAGATCCGGCCCTGAGCCTCATTTAGTCTTTCCTCGGTAGTAAATCGAACAACTGTGCATTTTAGATATTTAAAGTGATATCAAGTCGGAATAAAAGTAGCGCAATTCTCACGATCATGATGTTTGCTACAAGAATTGACCTAAAGGATTTAGATACAGTTCCGGTCTGTAGCAAAACACGCATATAGCTTAATAATCCAAAAGTGCGTATCCGTGCTTTACAGTGTTGCCATTTACAGTGCATGAAGTTGAGATGTAATTTTGTTTCGTAACAGCTGTCACCAAACTGTCTATTCCTAAAGATCTCGTAAGAAATGGTAGCAATAGCCGCAAACAGGGACAATGTCGCTCGTTGCATCTCATCATTAAAGGTAAAAGCAGCTATTCTTTAAGAAATTCAGGCGGAAAATACCGAAAAAATTTATTTGTAGCTTTGACGTGCAAGATCAAGCCTAGTATTGTCTTGGCTGGATCGTCAATTTACCAATTTTGCATTTTTAATTTACAAA
Source organism: Nemoura dubitans (assembly GCA_921293005.1). NCBI lineage: Eukaryota > Metazoa > Arthropoda > Insecta > Plecoptera > Nemouridae > Nemoura > Nemoura dubitans. The sequence goes on from OV121073.1 coordinate 49,616,364, forward strand.
GCAATTGGATTGCGAATAGCCCACAGCTCAAGATCGTGACGACTGCTTTCGGAACTGACCAAAATTGCCCGAATAAAGTGTGTAGGAAAAAAGCCTTTGTACCCCGCATACTTTTACAGTGTTACATTCAACACTCGATTTTAGTAAAGAGATCTTCCTATTCTAAATTCAATTGTGCGCGATCCTCTTGTCACTTTTTAGGACGACCTCCTGAAGCATTGATAGCACCAAAATTTTAGATTGCGAACTTTCCCGCTAAGTGCATCTTGCATGATGCAGATGGTTTGTTCGGTTTGCTTTTCGAAGTGCATCCGGTGGTGACAGTTCTGCCAAGGGTTCAGGCATCCCACGGATCTGGCAGAGTAGATCGATCATCACGGGACTCTGACGTCGTTGCCATACGTCACGCGCCGTTTTTAATGGCGGCTAGGGATCAGTCCTTTATTATTATATCTGTTACTTTGGCATTATGTAACTGTGCTCATGGAACTGTGATATGCTCTCCATGGTGGAGGGGGTGGGCACGATGCCCACCCCCTTTGTTCATTGCATGAACTGTTGTTTTGTGTTGTTACTTTTTAACCAATTAGCTGTGAATGAGTTAGATAATATGCAGCTTAGATCGAGCGCAAGAAGCAATTAGAATAACTCACTGTCGCTGTCGGCTATATAGAGCCAGTGATTCGACCTTTCGATATGATATTTTCGATATTTTCGATACACAAATGATAACATTCAGCTCATATTATTAACTTGCACGGCAGCTCTCTCGGGCACTATCATTTTAAGCGAGGGGATAACGGCAGACACCGGGAATCTTGCCGGTGCAGTGTTGCAAGAAAATGAGTAGCGGCTTTTAACATCATAAAGACATAGTTCCAGAGATGTAGGTTCGTTTTCAATGCCATGTGGGCCGCGGAACAGAAGGTCTGGCAATGGGAAGGAGTGGGGAGGGGGGGGGGGGGCCTGACAGACAAGACAAAGCACTGGCCGAGCGGGAGCTAATAATACACAGCAATGGCATGGAATTGTATTTCGGGGAGTGAATAGTCATCTCCCAACTGTAAACAACGTGCTTGTTTAACATCGCCCTCGGACAGCCAGCAGCGATAAACACGTCGCACTGTGCGTTACCATGGAAATGTTATTGTTAGCATCGCAGTAGGACTTTTATATCCACGGCCCATCGTGGGAATAGACATGGGCTCCCGAATCGCACTGAATGGACTTGGAGATAGTTGTTCTTTTTTTGACAGCTTATTATATACAGAGTGAATTTGTTTTGATCAGGGCCAAGGAAGGCCAAATTAGCTGCACGTGGTTTATTAACTTTCAAGTCGTCCAACAGCAGCTGAAGATTCCATTCTCAAAGATCACAAAGACTGACAAACGGGATGAAACTTATTCAAACTCTGACAGAGAAACACACGCTACGAGGATAACAATTAGCTGCCAGAGTGCCAACCTTTATGATCTGCACCTATACCACTACACTACGCGGTAGGTTATCGAATGGGACAATCAAATCAACATCTACATGATCGACGGATTCTTTGAAGGTAACAATCGAATATATCGATACATTCGACCGATCGATGTCGCGAGATGACGCACCGCCACGCGCGAATAACTTTCCAGTGCCTGCCCGTTTGGTGCAGTGTGCTGCAATTGGGCGCAGAGCGCACGCGCTTCGTCGAATGCACAATTGCCGTTGCGCGCGCCAGAAAGCAATAATTAGCGAGCGAGCGAATGCGGCGAGCGCATTCCTCGCAAAGGACACGCGTTCGGCCTTCGCTTCGTCGGGTTGACACGGCAACGTTCCGGCCTCTAGTGTCGATTGGGTCATAGCGATCACCCAACTTTGCATCATACTTATCAAAGTAATTCGTATTCTATTTTCTCTGCCATGTTTTTTTTATATTTTTTTTATTGATATATTATCACAAAGCCGTAATGGCTTATCTGTGAATTACAAAATAGCAATAATTCATATACGTACAAAAAAACGGAATAATATCGAAACACTAAAATTCGTATCAAATTTTAAAATAATAATACGAATTATCTCCTTAAAGTATCTCCTACTATCTCCTAATATTTGGCGATTCTGGTTTCCTCACCAGTCCTTGCGTGGGGGGCGCAGCTGGGAGAGGGAACTGCCTTGGAATCGCTCGGCGGCCCAGGGATGCCAGAGGGGAGGGGGTTATCCTCACACGTACTAAACCGACGTCATTCACTATGTTCGAGCTCGTTTATTAGGCAGTACAGAGCTACGCTCCCCAACACGTTTCTTGCACCGTGTGCCGACCGGCCGATCGTGACGGGCTCCCCTACCGGAGGTACAATCTAGGAAAACGCTGGACTCATCCGGGGCTACTGGCACTAGACAACACACGGGCGGCGAACACGCGAAGTCGTGGGCGCTCGAAGTTCCTGTTCGATGGTTGAGCTGCGCGAGGGGTCTTGCTCCTTCCGTGGTCGCGAGTCGAGACAGAGTTTGCCGGTCCCGCTGAGCACACGAGGGTGGAAATGCGTGCTCAGCGGGATCTACTCCTTGCCGCCTAGGCAACCCATGGTGTTTTGGTGTTTGGCGGGTTGCCTAGGCGTTCCGGTCTTCTAGCCGGAACGGATTAGTCCCCATCGTAACAATATCTCCTATTAGTAAAAGCCGTGTGTGTGAGTTTTCATCACGAATTTCTTTCTTTATGCGTTTCTACATTTTAAAAGATTTTTTCTTCAGAATTGGGAACGTGCTATTTTTTGACGTTCTGCGGTGCATACTGGGGTTTTTGGGCCTGTCTGCCAAAAAATGGGCCCTTTTTGGACAAATTTTCTCGCTTTTAAAAATTTTTCTCTACATGAGATTTCCATATTTAAGACCTTTCCCGATGTACAGAATCCGATCTATAGACCGTGTGTCGATTTGACCCTCGTGGCGCCTTCGGGGGGTCATTTTGCCTACCAGCTTTCACTGAGTTGACGTACACCTCTGGACACGGGTATATGCCCGCCTTGTATAATGCCGGCTATGTGCTGAGAAAGGTTTGTCTGAAAAAAGCATAGAAAGGCCAGGTACCGACCACGTGGGTGAGCACATGGAGGAACTGGATGTCATACTTAGGGTATCGCAATCTCGTTTTAAGAAACCAGTTTTCTTATCAGCAGCTGGCTCGCTCAGTAAATTGAGAATCAACCTAAGCTGATATATCGGTGCAGTGTGGAGTTTTGCGATTAGATCTCACGTAAATCCAATTGCCTAAACTCGGAAACGCTGCCAAAGTGTTCGCGTTGAAGATGAGCGTATAGGCGAAGCGGTACTAAGTTGAGAACAAAGGAAGACACGTGAAAATTTCATCGCAATCGACGCAGGCGTTTGGTCTGTAGAGCGCACGTAGGTACAAACAAACAAACACACACAAGTGATTTTTTACCAGTAGTGAAATTGAAGATTACGAATCGCTCACATCGCTCGCTACGCTCATCAAAAACCCTTGGAGGTTTATTTCAGTCGCGAATTTACTTTCAAAACCCGCATGCATGAAATTGACAAAATTCCTGACAAACTTGAAGTCAACAAAGCTGGTGTGATGTTTCAATGTGGTGTCGATGGTTTCTAAAGGCAACAAGCGAAATTGGGAAAATTTGAAAAAAATACGCGTTTTTAAATAAATTTCCGTATTTTTCCAAACTTTCCCATTTGTTGAATATTGCTCTTTTTTCTGCTTTGAAAGTGAAGTATTGAGGATGCAGGGGGTCTACGTTGAGCACAAAAGTAGACACCCTGTAAATTTCATCCCAATCGAAGCAGGCGTTTGGTCAGTAGAGCGCGCGCGCGCTAACAAACAAGAAAACAAGCTCGGGAGCTTCGCTCCCTCCCTTGGTGCCTATGGGGCACGGGTATACGCCCATAGGGCGTTCGGGCAAAAATATGCCCTTCGGGTAAAAATACGCCAATAAGGCGTAACTATGCCCATAGGGAATAACTATGCACATAAGGCATAACTATGCACATAAGGCATAACTATGCACATAAGGCATAACTATGCACAAAAGGCATAACTATGCCCATAGGGAAAACCATGCACATAGGGCATAACTATGACCATAGGGCATAACTATTTACATAGGGCATAACTATGCACATAGGGCATAGCTATGCACATAGGTCATAACTATCACAGGATTTCCTGGACAAAAGGAGTGGGGGAGAAATCTTCGGGGGCAAGAGTACGCGGGTTGTAGCCCGATTTAGTAGACAGATTTAAGTGGGGGTGTTTACAATAATTTTAATATCAATAAAAATGTTGGGTAATACAATGGTTTGTTGTTCAAGTTAAAGTACAGCTATGGCATAGTATAAGGCTATGTAGGCAAATGGCAGCTTAGCAGAGGTAAATATAAATGAATTTAATTTATAAATGAATTGTGTAAGATTCACATACCCTCGTTGCGCAGAGATGGTCACAATTGAACAAAGTACACTGTATGATTCTATTACTTAGTAAAACAAACTCAATTAGGACATGTACTGTAGCTGCACGCACTGGTGTATGACTTATACTGACCTACACCAGAGGAGATACCTAGTACAATCTCTTTAGTTAGTGTGTAGGAAATGCTGGTCCACACATTAGCAAGAACGGCTATTGCTGGTCCACAAGCTAAAGAGAGGGCTACCGCTGATCCACACACTAGCAAGGTCGGCTATTGCTGGTCCACAAGCTAAAGAGACGGCTACCGCTGATCCACACACTAGCAAGGACGGCTATTGCTGGTCCACAAGCTAAAGAGAGGGCTACCGCTGATCCACACACTAGCAAGGACGGCTATTGCTGGTCCACAAGCTAAAGAGAGGGCGGTCCTACACTACACAACAGAGATGACTTGTCCTAATAGTAAAACTTACGCAACTGACTTTCTGAGATCTGTGCATCTCTATTTATACGCCTTCCCCACCCTCGAGGAGGGGGTGAAGGTGAGATTCACAGTGTATACAAAACAAGGGATGGGGTTGCCATGGTTCCCCTAGCAGGTACAGGTTACAGATTGTTAACATTGATATGGGCTCAAGAATATAAATGTGTTATCAGAAAAAAAGAATGTTGTTGCAACTACCCGGCTATGGAACATGACCTATTCATACAGTTGGAATTTAGATAATGTTACATTACAACTGACCGGTGGCATAGTAACTTAACATTGTAAATAATTAGGGCAATTAATTAGCGTAAATAAATAGGGCAATGAAGTAGTGCACTATACAAATGGTGCAAATGAAATAAAGTAAACAAACAATGTAAACAACTAGTGCAATTGAATGATACAAGCCAGTAGTGCAAATAATTAGTAATTAATTAATCAATCAATAAAATAACGAAAATATCGTTATAATAACTATGCACATATGGCATAACGATGCACATATAGCATATTATGCCCATTTGGCATAACTATACCCATTAAGCATAACTATGCACGTAGGGCATAACTATGCCCATATGGTATTACTATGCATATAAGGCATAACTATGCAAATAGGGCATAACTATGTCCTTAGGGCATAACTATGCCAATAGGGCATAACTAAACTCATAGGGCATAACTATGCCCATAGGGCATAAGTAAGGCTCAAATACGCCAATAGGGCGTAGTGTAGGTATTCTTACCGATTACATGCACACCCAGAGGGCGTAAGTATGCCCCTAAGGCATTTAAATATGCCAGCTGGACAAATATTTGCCTCTAGGGCATAAATATGCCATTTGGACAAAAATATGCCCAAAGAGCGTAGTGTAGGTACTTGAATTAATGAATAGTGGGGTTTTATGGCGCGTCAAGAGCTAAGGTCATTTTAAGACTGGTGTAGGTACTTATACCGCCCAGAGGTCGGAAACCTAACCGTACGGGCAAATATATGCCCCTGGGCATCATGGATATATATGCCCTTCGGGAAAATATAATCCTTTGGGGCGTGTGTAAGTACTTCTACCGGTTCTTCCTACAGATACGCCCTAGGGCGTTAGTATGCTTCAAATGCGTTTATATGCCCTTTGGACAAATACCCCCATCAGGCGCAGTTTCAGTCAAAATGGAGTTTTCAAATTTTAACAATAGGCGCTATATACATAACAGCATCGCGTTTTTATATTTTAACAATAGCGACATAACTACATAACACCATTACACCTTATAATAACAAATATAACGATAACAAATTATGCTATGTCTGAAGTCATAGTATATTAGCGCAGCTTTTCCGGTAGTTAATTACTCTTTACGAAAATCCGGTTTTTGGTCGCTGGATGGTAACCAGCCGGAAAATATACATTGCAAATGTCGGCGGGAGTGGGTGAAATCCCAGCGAATATACGATATGATAAAATCGCATGTTCTGGTGCCAAATTGCGGAACATACGCATACCAGTATACCCCTTTCAAACCGATAGGTATCACAACTGTTTATTTGCGAAAAATGCATTTTAAATTGGACTATCCATTTGGCAAGACAAGTTTTGACACAGATTTTTCGGGTACAAAACGTTTGATGCATTTGCTTTGCCACTTTTTTTTATTTTGTTTCCGGTTCGGTTACGGTTCGGCTAAAATTTCCGGTTTTTCCGGTTTTCAGTTCGGTTCAAAGCCCTGGTTGTAAGATACCTGCGAAAGACTGTGCATCCGTGAAGGGCGTGGGATATTTTTCGTATTTTACTTAGGTTCCTATCAATACTGTAACTGGAACCAGAATTGGAACCCAAAATTTGAACCTGCAATCTCAATAACCAGAATCAGAACCCTCTTCTAGAAAAAATTCAGATTCTACCCTGCTTCCTACTTGTCTGCTGGTGCGCCAAAAATCTTTGCAGTTGAGTAATTCGCCAGAAATCTTAAGAGATATAATTCGTATGAAGTTAACACATAACACGAGTCATGTAGACCTAACTAATTTTAATGTAAAATACTAGGCACTAAGTTCTCATTAATTTCATGTATAGCTACCATAAAAATCAACAGGCTAGAAAATTTCCAACGATAATTTATTTTATAATAAAGCAATTCAATGCAAAGGTACCCATCGCTACTACCTGCTAACTTAATATAGATAGTATGGTTACTCCTTAAGGAAAATTAAGTGCACGTAAGGTATAGTTATAAACATAATTGTGTTTGTAACTATAGCTTTAGGCCTAATTATGTAGATAACTTGATATGTGGATATGTTGATAAATCGTGGTGGTCTCCATCACGAGCAATGCTGACCCTGCATCTCCATTCCTAGGTGTTACTATCACCACTAATGCGTTTACTTTTGTAAAAAATGTACCAATTTTATATTTACGTGCAAATCCAAACCACAAGTGTCACATCTACGCTTCCCTATAAGCGGCGTGCTCGAGGAGAATGAATGCTCGACTAAATAGTAGAACGATTTGTATTAAATATATTTGATTAAAGTGTCCAGTGGGATGGGGATGTATCATATAATGAAGCAATGTCCCAGGAAAAACAGATGCAAAAACTACTGGAAGTTTAGCTTTTACTAGACTTGGGAAATGTTACGCCCTAACACTCGCTCTGTTTTGTCGGGGCTGCCACTCAAAGCACTGTTTGTGGTTTGCGCTGATGGTAAAGAAACACCACGAACGTTGCTTTATGAGCTCAAATATGTAACATACACAATGTAACAATCTACTTTCCTTATACAATTGAACAGACACAAAGCTCGTTCCTTGAAATAATCACTGCATATGGCTAGGAATGAGACAAAATAAAATAGAGAAGAAAAGGCGAGTAAACGGAGTTTATACATGAAAAAGAGGTAGAAAAAGAGGTAGTTTACGCACAAATTAAACACCGGTCCTTCCTTTCCATCCATTGCTTGCAGTTTCAATGAGCCAACCGGGATTTGGGAAGGGAAAGATGCAGACGATTCTGTCAGCAAGGCTCGAGTTGTCCTCGCGCCAATCATTCGTTGCAAATAATCGTTGGTTTATGAGTTGCTCGACGTGTCCTTTAGAGGTCGCCTATCCCACTAGACCAAGCGGGGAGAATGTGTGTCCAAAAGGTTTAGCGGTAGAGGATCGACCGGCAATCGAGAGGTCCCGGGTTATGTCCGGTGAGGCAACACATTTTCCAGCTTCGTCTCATTCCTTCCAAAATAGCTATATGGAATCGGAAATCAAAATCACAAATTAGCCGCTGGGAGATGAGATAGACGAAAAAGCCACTTGTAAGTGGAACGGCCTAATTTGCATGTGTTCCTACTATCAGAGACCCAAACCGGAATCGGAGCCGGAACCGGAATCAGACCCGTTTAGAACAGTTGATTTTTCGGAACCAGAATGAGAAATGGAATATTTTAAGAAAAATTAGAGAACCAGAATCGGAATATTATTTTATACAAAACATTTCGATTCTCAGCGTTTTCAGAAAGGTTTCAAAAAGCGTTCCGAAGTTCTTTTTAGGTATATTAATTACTAATATAAATTTTAAAACCCATATTAATATTTTTCCAATATTTGTAAATCAATTGCCAATGTATTTTCATTCAATGATATTACAAAAAAGTTACAACTTACAATTGATGCCTGCTAAAGACTGTGGGCATCCGTGAAGGGTGTGGGATCTTTTTCGTCTCTTACTTTGGAACTTTATTAATACTGCAGATCCAGAATTAATACTGGAACCGGAATTGGAACCCCAATTGTTATTGGAAGTGAAACGCAAAACCAGAACCAGCGATAACATAATAAAAGGATTGGAACCCTTTTTCGTAAATTTCTGAAACCGCGGATTCAAAACAGATTTTTTTTTCGGTTCGGGTCATTGTGAGCTGATGGATGATTTTATCTCGACGAACCTTTCCGCTAGCTGCAACTTGTCGCTAAACTTAAATGAGATCTCCGGCAGGTAATCACCTAAATTTCATCGCTGAAGAAAAACTTGAAAAGATCCAATATTCTCCTACAACCACGCTTTACTTCCGATAATTACTTTATTTTGCGAATATGGAAAAAATGAAAGATTTTTTTGTGGCCAGATTCTATGCGGTGCTTATGGAGCATACCGGACAGGACTTAAGATCCATTTTACTAGCAGATGGACAACTCGAGGTATGGGTTGTCGATTTTAGGGCGTTAATAATAAAATGCTGCCATTCCTTCAACTTATTTTATCATTATGGTGAAATGAAAATAACTTTTACATTTTATTTGTATGAAAAGCAGATAAATAAATGAACAGGTATCCAAACCCAAACTTTTTAGAAGCATTATGTTCCACGGAAATGGAACCATATTATAGTATGGATACGAACCGGAACCGTTTAACATTGTATGATTCTTTGTGGTACACAAAAACATTCAATTTTTTAGGGATAGTTCTGTAGGTATAAGTCGAATTTAAATCACTTTGTTGGCTGTCAGACTCGACCCCATGCTTCCTTTTTCTGCTGGTGCGCCAAAAGTCATTGCATACCTACTCTAATATTCGCTAGAAATCTTTAAAGGGATATCATTTGTATGGGTTTTACACTCCCGAGTCATGAATTGCTAGGTTCCTAACTAATTTTAATGTTAAGAAAATATCTACTATGTTCTTACTATTTTCATGTAGCTATATATAGGTACAAAAAAAAATCAACATTATATGTGAGAAAATATTCAACAATAATTTATTTTATAATAGGGTAGGTACCTACATTAGTTTCAATAAAGCAACTCAGTGTAAAGGTCCTTTTACCAACTGCCAACTTACAGAGTATGGTCACTCCTTAAGAATAATTTAATGCAGGTTAGCTAGTTACAAACATAATTATGTTTGTAAATTGTAGCTAGCTTACCCGCATAAAATTTGATAATAAGTTGTGACAAAGAAAACTTATAACCAGAGAGCTGTGTCTGGTACTAGGTACTCTTCGTTTATCACTGCCTGTGAACAAGCACAGTAATATATATACCTAGGTATCTATTATAACATATGAGTTAGGTTTCTAGATACTTCTTGCAAATAATTTGAAAATGAGTACTTTTCTCTGGCCTTTGATATTCCCATTTTTCTTAGGTACCTACCTACCCTTTACCTACCTACCTACCTAATGATACATTTTCATGACGGTAAGGCCCGTTAACGATAAACGGGTCAAGACGAAATAATTCATAATTTACCACAGTACACTTCTTCATCGAAACAGTGTCTTCCATGATTTGTTTAGTCAACCTGGGGCTTGCAAAGAGAAGCCGACGGCCGGCAGACACTTTGGTTGTATTTCAGTGCATATTTTATCATTTAAAAATACTTAAAATTTGCCCTAAAACCATCTGAAAAAGTATCAGCTCCTTTGTTATTCTGTCTACACCCTAGGAATTGCAGAGTAAAACGGGGGAAAACATTTTTAAATGGCTGAATTTTTGTACCAAGTGTGTGAATTCAGGATTGTCCATCATTGTCTGTGACTTTTAACTGATTGTTATTTGTTATTTGTAACTGTCATTTGTAATTTATTTATGCCATCTGAAAACAGTGTAGGTATTGGCCGGGTCCTGAACACGTGGCTAGCCACGTGATTTTGTTGGCCTGGGGCTAGTTTGACAAACCCGTTTCGTTATCAGTAGCTGCGTTGCTCTGGCAAAATGACGATCGGAAAGACTCATGATTCGGTTTACTCTGGAGTTTTGCACGATGATGGCACATCATCTATCTTGCCTAAAACGCGTTGTTTTGAAGATACAATTAAAATCAAAAAAGTTTCTGCATCTATCCCCCACTAGTAACACAAATCCAGCATTACTTTTCAATTTTTTGAGAAAACAGTAGCTTTTCTGAACAAATTTCAAGGGCATTCTTTTAATTGCGACTCTTATCTCTCAATCAAGGTAGCCGATCGTACCGAGACCCGACCTTTTGGATGGCTAATCGCCTAGGCAGGTCAGAGATGACAAGAACAGGATATTTGATAATTTATACCAATAGACAAATTACTGCGATACAGCGGGAAAAGATTAATTAGATAGACTGTCATGTTGAGCATTTTAACAATCGTTAATTACATAATTGGATGAGCGAGCGAAGACTTCAATTACACCACCCGTAGAAAAAAGTATCCCATGTTTTTTTTTTTTTTTTTTTTTTTTTTTGTCTGTTTGTCCACGCTCTACTGACCAAACGGCTGAAGCGATTTTGATGAAAATTGTAGGACACCTTCAAAATCTCTGAACTTAGATCTGCCACGTTTTTGAAAAAGATCGGCTCGGAACTGTTTGCATAAATCGATTTTTACGAAATTTTTCGATTTTTTCAAAATTTTGCGTCTTTATAACTGTCAAGGTTATTAACCAATCTTTGCCCAAATTTGTACAAATTTGTCTCTTATGGATATTTATCATTCCTGAAAATCTTAGATTGGTAAGACGTTCCGTCTGGTTTTTATTCGCATTTAATTAGTGATTTTTCGTGATTTTCGACACCTGATTAAACATGTGATCGGTGTCCTTGGTTCTCTTATGTTGTCCGTGGTAACCAGTGTTGTTGATTTCAAGTTCGTCCAAGGGAAATATTCGATAGCTTTTGGAAGTTAGGCAATTCTGTTTTTATGACGTTAATTGAAAGGGAAACAGCGCCACAAATGTAGCTAGAAACTTATAAAAAACCTTTAAGAATATTTAATATTTATGTTTTTACGATTTCGTTACTGAATACGCTCAAAATAAGTATATTTGAGCTTTTTGATAGGTTACAGGGAAAAACAAAGAAAAGTCAGTCATCGAAATTTTCACGTGATCAGAACTTTCGAGAAGGCTCGAACGCTCATCCTTCAACGCGACGGTATGGAGCGTTCGGCGAAGCCCTAGTTTAATTAGAATAATTATGCATTCCGATGCGGAATATGTTTGGCGGCTATTATTTTATTTGATTCGATAAAGCAGATCGACCCAAACCAGTCACGGGCTGAATCTAGATAAGATAGGCTTCTGCTTTTTGGCTCCACCATGCAATTGTTGGGGCATGGGTCATCATCGAGCCCTATCCAGTTTTTAACTACACTGTTTTTCAGCCTCGCCCATCCGTCGGGACTTGTAAAATTTTGCGGGCGCACTTTATGATTGCAGAAGTGTATACCTACATACTAAATTGTATGCATATCAGAAATTTTAATCTATAGGATTGTTCAACCATCGGAAATTTTCACATTAGCTGTAGAAGTAACCTAAAGGTATGCCTACACTGTCCAATGGTACTTGAGATGATCAGATTCTCAACTTATATTGCCACAAATGTAATACAGTCCAACCAGTAATGAACACATGCACTTCTAACTAAACCAGCCTGACTTACAACGGGGATGCCAAGAGAAAATACCAGCCAGATTTTGACAGTTGCATTGAAAAGCTGCTTTTCTTCGTCAGGCGATGAACTAACAATAAATTGAACCCAAAAATACTTTATATATATATATATATATATATATATATATATATATATATATATATATATATATATATATATATATATATATATATATATATATATATATATATATATATATATATATATATATATATATATATATATATATATATATATATATATATATATATATATATATATATATATATATATATATATATACTGCCTACCTGCGTTTCACGACGATAGTTTTATTCACACATAACAGACAGGACACCCAATAATTAATTGCAAATAGGTAAATTGAGATTAAATCGATTCTGACAGCAACTTTGAATGTCCTTCATGATCTCCAGAGTTAGGATCGATAAAAAAATGAAATTACATGCCAGTGCTCACAATTCTTGTTCTGAAATCGCACCAACATGAAGTCCGGTTGATCAGTCGCCACCGACCACAGTTTGCCCACACAGTTTGTAGCCAATAGCACGGGTGCCAATAGCCAATGTAGCCTATAGCGGAGGGCAAATGAAATTTAAGTGCACATTTTTCCAGCTCCGCCTCACTTCCATCAATTGCACACTGGTATCTGCATAAACCAGTAACAATATCCTCTCATCCACCTAGTGTCTCTTCATCTGAGAAAGGGACAAAGGGTCTAGTGATTGCGCCATCGCCGTCCTGGGGCCGAGTCAGTAGCGGCCGGTGGACAGTTAGGAAGGTGGGGCATAAAAAAAAACTACGAAAATATCCGCACCTCCTTCCACTCACCACTACCCCTAACCTATACAGTGAAAATCGTATATACCTGGCGCGGCGTAATCTCACTGACATATGAGAACCTAAAAACGCTTATTAACGTCACTCAATTCAATGACATGGTTTTGGTGTCCTACCTTTTGTCCTGGCAGGAAGAGTTCTTCGTAATGTTATGTCAATGTTCTGCTGTAGTCCTAAATCAGCGTTTAGTTGCTACTCGCAAGAAGCAAGACGCAGCACTCTTCGTACATACTTCCATATCAGTAAATCATAAGCAATACTAATGCCGATTTACGATGCACTGCCAAAAATATGTCAAACCATACCTCGATTAATCGCAACAAGATCGGCGATATTTTATAAACAAAAATGTCTTCTATTTATTTAAGAGTATCCATTGAAACCTTCAACTTTTCACAACTAAATTAGTTTGATTTTAAATCCTAAAACACGGCGTGAAACTAGAGTAATGACACATGACGTCTCACGCGAATTCGCTCGCCGCGACACCTAGCCCAACCCGTCCGCTAGACTGACACAGTGGCACGTGCAGCAAAGATCGCGACGAAGCCATTGGCCGTGCCAGGGAGTCCCGCATTTCGCCACTTGTCCATCGCAGCTGATTGGCTGAAGTGCATTTTGAATATGTGCCCTGCTCTTGCCTGCCAGCTCGCACTGTGAGCGCTCTGCGCGCACGCGCTAACTATTGGGATTGGGAGCAAAAGCCGAATCTGCACTACCCAGACATGCAATGAAGCGCGCGGAATCGCGATCGCGCGCTTTTGGGTCCTTTTGAGGTTAAATTTATAGTCCCCTTTCCGACATATGTAACAGCTCTTTCCTTATGGGATAATTCCCTAAAAAAGCTAAGTTATCAATTGTAAAACCTCTACTAAAAAAGGGTAAAAAACCGAAATGGGAAATTACAGACCGGTAGCATTGTTGACTTGCTTCTCTAAGATATTCGAAAAAGCTTACTTGACGAGACTCAACAAATATTTAAAAGATTTTAAAATTTTAAATTATGAACAACACGGTTTTAGGGCGGGTTTCTCCACTAATACTGCTATTTCTAGCATGGTCAACCAAATTTTAGTAGCGCTAGAAAAAAAAGAATGCATTGGGTCAATTTTCTGTGACTTATCGAAAGCGTTCGACACAATTAATCATGAAATTTTAATAGCAAAACTCAGGTTATACGGCATAGATGGCAAAGCATTAGAGTGGATCGAGTCCTACCTAACGACTAGGCTCCAAATTGTATCAATAGAAACAGAAAGTGGAATTATTCTATCTGACTGGGAAATTATCAAGGACGGCGTTATTCAGGGCTCCATATTGGGGCCAGTATTATTCAGCTTGTACGTCAATGACCTGCCCCAATATTTATTATTTATGATATTTTGGGGTGAAAAAAGACGCCTTAGAAACATCGCAGGAGAATTTTGATTGCAGCACGACTTGTCAAATGTTCCGGTTAGTAAGTGGTCCAATTTTCAAATGTCTACCAACAGTAGTTTGGGCTATCTAATTGCCGTTGTGTTTAACCCGTAAAACGCCATCCCTAGCTGACATGGATACCTTGGTCTGGAATGTGTCTTGACGGCCGAGCTCTACGAGCTCGAATCTTATCGCATATGACGTAATCTGCTTACTCTCAAATGCTCGTAAACTTGGAGACGGATTGTTTTGAAAATTAGTGAATCAATCTTAGCCTTTTGCGCGTCTGCTATTCAATCTAGAGATGCGATTCAAGCGGAGTACTGATCAGTTTTTAGAGAGGAATCGATTGGTGTTATTGGGAATTTCAAATTCGAAAAAAAGACACACTGTTTTTAGTTGAATGGAGATGTTTACTGTGAAAAATTTCAAAGAACTCATAAAACTCTAATCTCTTACTCATTGGACATTTCAATAATCCACAACAACGTGGATTTTTTCTTATTTATATTTTGTACAGTGGGAGGGAAGATACCCGTTAACATTGCGTTGCTGTGTTGGCACCGAAACACTTCAAATTTATGTTCCATTACTTATTCTCAGCACGTCTCCATGTAAAGAAACTCCATACAAAGAGACTGCGTCTCCATACAAAGAAACTGCGGTCAATGTTTTTGTCAGCGTTTCCTATCTTTACACGGCTCTATCGTCAACTAAAAGTAGACCTCGGACCTCGGACACACTGGGATCCTCCAGTGCATTCGCTCTCGCCATTTTGGAGCACCTAAAGGCATTCCGCCTCGAGACGCAGCTGCCTTGCTTTGCGGAGATCTGACAGAGGCAAAGTTCAGCAATGGCCAACTGCACACTTCTGTTCCCTTCCTGTTCGAAACTGGCCTAGATGATGCCTCAAACGGCTAAATAGATATATTCCTCCCATTTCAACCAGTTCTAAGATAGATCAAAATCAGCTGAAGCTAGCGCCGAAGTTGGGAGTTCGTTCCATAGTACGGGGCTTTACACTAGTAAAGCCCCGTTTACATGGGAGGTTTTTGACAAAAGCCTTCCACAAAGGGTTATGCTGTCAAAAAACCATGTCTATAATTAACGTTGTGTTGACAAATTCTACAGTACTTCACTGTTTTATGGTATACAATTGTATATTATTTATAATACTAGCAGTATGGGCCCGTGCTACGCACACTTCCACACTTTCGCACCTGAGGGTGTGAGCATGTTTGTTCTATCCAGTTCATGGCCCTAAATTTTTATTTTAATAAGTATTGGGTTTTTCCCTCATATCAGTGGTGTAGAGAAAAGCGCCCCCCTTCACAAAGTTTAATATGGTTACCCGATGCCTAACGGCACCTGTTGGTGTTGCTGGAGTGGGCAAGATTTGAAATTTCAGCTTCTGTCAAGAAAAATGCATTTTTAAGAGTTCTTTAATCTCTGTCCCACTCTCTTCCCGCGAAGACGCTAAAAGGCAAAGGAACAGCACAAAGAACATGAATCAATTAATGTTAAAAGAAATAGATATTGTCTCAAGAAACTGGATAAAGCCTTTTACCGTGGGTAGGTACCCGCTAGCGAACCACATGCCTTACGATCAACCCGATAGCCATGTGACTAATGTATGGCCTGGGGATTAATATATTAAAATAATTCGATCTGCAGTATAAAACATAAACAGACGGAGGAAAACTTAGCTTGGTAGCAAGACGAAAATAGTTCTTTCCATCACTCGGGTACTAAAATCTAAAAAGCTGAAAATCGCCTTTTAAGGAAGTTATGTTAGGTTAATTAAAATATGACATATTATGATATAATACACCATTATATAATATTAAATATAGCCATGTTATTTTTATGGCATAAAAATGCTGTGGTAGACTTTTGTCAAAGTTCTCCCATGTCATCGGGGTTTTAGAAAAGAAACTGGAGTTCGTGTCCGACTCTATTGGTGGTGCGCGTTGTGCAGGGTGACTGCTCGCTTGTGCGCAGTACCCGGTGCGCGTTGTGCAGGGTGACTGCTCGCTTGTGCGCAGTACCCGGTGCTCGTTGTGCAGGGTGACTGCTCGCTTGTGCGCAGTACCCGGTGCGCGTTGTGCAGGGTGACAGCTCGCTTGTGCGCAGGTCCCGGTGCCAGCGCGCGCGAACCCGGCTCCCCGGGACCGGCCTCCAACCCGGCGCTGCGGCCCGACGACGACCTCGTCGTCTCGAGCGGCGTCACTGGCCGCGTCACGCCGCCGGCGACCACCATTCCACGGTACCGGAAGTACGTCGTCGACGATTTCCGCTTCCTCAAGGTGCTCGGCAAGGGTAGCTTCGGCAAGGTAGGTCGATCTTGGTACTCGAACGAACTCTTCGAGTGTAGACGCTATCTGACACGGCCTGAGACAGCAGAGTAAATCGCCAAAGATGCAGTAACCCTTTCTCTCAGATTCGCCAATCGCCACGTGCAGGTGTATCATTGCTTGAGAAGCCATACTCTCTATAAAGCAGTTTCCTGGACTATAATATATTTGGTTTTCCAAGAACTGTTCGTTCACCTTCAATCCATTCAAATCTAAAAACCTCTTTCTTTAGTAGTAAATATCCCAACCTTCTGTTCCCCATTTTCTTGAAAGTTACATTGTCAATAGACAACTTAACTTTTAACGATATTTATATCTTTCTACGATATCTTTCTACGAAGCTTTCTACGAAAGCTTTGAAAGTGTAGGTACACCCAGTTTGGCAATCCTCCCCATTTGCTAAAAACTTTCCCCACCTTTTTCATCTTTCATCTTTTGTGTCCGGACACATCTTTGAGTGTCTGCCTCAGGTCCCGACCGATGGGACCTTCAACGTTGTCTTGGGTCCCGACCTCCACGTTGCGCATGACGGATGAATTGTCGATAGCGTACGACGACATTGATATGAATCAAGCTTCTAAATAATTGTCCCGCGCACAATCTGTGAATAGAGCTGATAAGAAATGACGACCCCGCGGGTCGGTGAGGTGTACATGGAGGTATTTTGAGGCAAATATATTCAATTTTAGTTAGAAAACAATAATATCCTTGATGCTTTTTTATAAAGCGTTTCTGATTCCGATTATATGCCATGGAAGTGAGTACCGAAATAAATATTGGTTCGGTTCGGAGGGGCGATTGTGTAACTTTTGTTCGTTCGATTTGGCTCGAAATCACTCGACTACCAATTACTGCCCATGATAAATTAAAGGCAGTGGATTAAAAACAAATGATTTTGAAACCACAAAAGTAACACAACCGTACTCCAGGTTCGGTAAATTTGAAATTTCGGTTCGGATTCGGTTTTTTTTATATTGCTTATTCCGGATCGGTTTCGGGTTAGGGATTTTACAATTCGGTAATTCCGGTTCGGGATCGGGTTCAACAAAAATTACGGTTTTTTCGGGTTATGGGTTCGGGTTCAATGACCTCCTGACTTCCAAAAAAATCGATTCCTTAATCGATTAAAAACCTTAAAAACCCGAAAAATCCATTCCCTAAAAAAGGTCCTTTTCGGATTACCTATCCAAAAATTCATTCAACACTCGTGAAAGGATACTGCTCAATTGAATAAAACGCAGGGTGCTGAAAAATCCGAAAAATCCAGAAAAATAAAACCGGTTCAGGTTCGGGTCCGGGTTCGGGTTCAACACAGAATTGCGGTTTTTTTCGGGATACGGGTTCGGGTTCGGGTTCGATGTCCTGAGGGTCTGTGCCCGATCTTTTTCAGTCTAGCGTCAGCTTCTCTAACGAGGAATAGGGAATTCTCCTATGTCGTAGAACACGTTGAATTCCTGTTTCCTGGATTTAAAAATGAATCCTGTTATCTATTATATATTTTTTCTGCCTGCGTTTATTCCCCGTAGTGTAAAAACCATTTAAATGAGGGCAAATTTTCCAATATTTGGACGGACTTGAATTCGGTTACTGTTTGGCTAAGACGTCACATGCTTTGATTGCAGGATTGCATACGGCAGCGTAGCATTTTTTTTGTCAAAGTTCTGTGGTTAAGTCGATTTTTGTGAATTTTGGCACAGTCTGGAGGTTTCGTGTGGAATTCATGTGTTTTAAATTTAACGTTGGTTTTAAAATCCCGATTTAATTCAAACGGCACATCCAAGTGAGATTGTTTCACTTACTGACGGTGTCAAACAGACACTGTAAGGATTCAACGATTCCAAGATGGCGACGGTGATATCCCCTGCTTCGTGTGCTCTGTGTTTCTAAACCAAATTTTGGTTTGTGTATTGATTTCTCGTTTCATCAGCGTGTGCCGATTTCTTCTGTCAAGCGTTCTCTAAGCATTTTCTTGTGAAAATGACTAATTGCTTGACAAACTCGATCTGCCCGCACTGGGAAACTCTTAGCCAGGGCTTGAAATTCGTACTGGAAAACAACCAGAGCTGCAACCAAGAAACCATCAATGCGCTGCTAGTGCACGAAATAAACGGTCAGAAATCAAGGTACGAATATCAGTACAATATATTATGTGAATCTCGCCAAAAGAAACCTAATGTCGACCCACTAAGACACCTGTCAAACGCACCTGTCAGTCATGCTAAGCTCGGGAATCAGTCGACAAGGACGGAGTCCAGCGCAAAAATTCTAAGCAGAATCAGACGAGTCTGCCAAGGGTAGGTCAACCCACTTGACTCAGAAACAGGTTCCGGAGGCAGCAGATATGACCGAATCTATCACGGAGATAGTGGGCGACCTATTTAAAGCCGGGAAACCACAAACTGCGGCTCAATAAAGTGCGGCTCAACGTTACTAAACAGCGGCCCAATATTCTGCGGCCCAAAAATAGCAACATTCACACAAGCACATTGTGCGGCTCAATATACTTCGGTGTAACAAACTGCAGCCTAGATAACGACTTAAAATCAGCATATTACAAGGGTGATATTCTGAGCCCAACATTCTGCGGCTTAACTTCCAACAAAATAAAGTGCGGCTCACAAAGTGCGGCTACATATATACATATATATATATATATATATATATATATATATATATATATATATATATATATATATATATATATATATATATATATATATATATATATATATATATATATATATATATATATATATATATATATATATATATATATATATATATATATATATATATATATATATATATATATATATATATATATATATATATATATATATATATATATTCATCGGCTCAAAGCGTGGACCTGAGCTTCCCCCACCATACCGCTGTCTGGTCGGTAAAAGCTGCACATAGTTCACAGAATGGTCGAACACGAGCGCTCACTGTACAGATACCCCATAATCAGGCGATGAGATCGAAAGAATGCCTATACTGGAAGGGGTTGAAAGACGTTGATTGCCTTGTGGCTAGACTCGTATGTTTATCATGCAATATAGCCGGGAACAGTCAATAGGCAATATCATCCAATAGTCAACAGTCGGGGAAACTAGTGCTCACTGGGGATCAACCATACACCACGCATCTTTGCCACATCATACCACACATATTTGATATGTTTTAACATTTTTGAGTTCTGATCCTAATTGTTAGTCAGAAAAATTGATAAAAGAAAACAAATAGAATAAATAAGTAGCTCAGTAAATTGCCAGTCGTTGCATTCGGTTTCTTCCTCACCAGCGAGCAAAAAATATATAATATATGACCGGTGCGTTACGTACTAATAGCAATCGTGAAAAGAATCGTTATCGATTGTGCGAAGATATCACCACACGTATCACAGATTAATATATATCTGGACCCCTATTCTGTAACTTTTCTGATGTGAGATGAAATGAAATGAGAGCGAGAACCTTCATTTGTTCCATATGAAAACATATGCGAACTTGGAGTCACTCTCATTTCTTGTCATCTCACTTGGGAAAAGTTCGTAATACCGGGGTCCTGGACGGTGTACCAGCAGCGCGATAAAAAAAACAAGTGATCTTGACATCACACAGTAGTGGGTATACAGAAATAGGTATGCAATAATAGGTATGCATAATAGGTATGCAGAAAAAAATGATCTTTCGGTGTTATCTAGATCCCTTTGCTTTAAACACCATTGCCCTTGATCCAGTCATTAAATCTTAATGCGCAGGTCATATTGTTTCTTTTATTTCTTTTTTTATTATAACTGCAAATTGTACATTTGTACAGGTGGCAGATTTTTTTCCTCTCCTAATACAACATGTTATACATATAGGTAATACATTCAATCAATTTATATTATTTTTTAAATACCTAACTATCTAATCTTAATCTAAAATTTCGTAAGTTAAAACTGTCGCCTTGGATTATTTTATCTTCTAAATCATTCCACTCTCTTCCCGTTCTTCTTACAAAATACCATTTTCCGATATCCTTTCTTGACGTCTTCACTAGCACTTTTCTTGAATTTTTCTGTCTTAGCTTGTAACTTTTTTCCCTGTCTGGTTCAATCCTTTTCTTCAACTCCTTCCAGCCCCCATTGCCATTCAATGCTCTATAGAAATTCACCAGTCTGTCCTTTTTTCTTCTACTTTCCAGAGTTTCCCATCCTAATTCTTTTATCACTTCAGATGGCCTTTCCAATACTTTTTCCATTTCTCCCTTTTTGTTTATTTCAAATCTTATTCTTTTCATTCTTCCCATTACTCTTCTGGCAGCTAGTCTTTGCACTGCTTCTATTTCTTTTATATCTTCTTTCATGTAAGGATCCCAAATTGACGATCCATATTCCATTATTGGTCTGACTAATGATTTGTACGCTTTTTCTTTTATATTTCTGCTCATGCCTTGTAGTTGTCTCATTATAAAGTTTATGTTCTGTATTCCTTTTTTGACAATTCTCTCTACTTGCGTTTTCCATTTCAAATCATAACTAAATATTACTCCCAAATATTTGTAGCTATTTACTTCCTCAATCTTTTCTTCTCCTATTATGTAACCTCCGTTTATTCCTTTAGTTACTCTTCCAAAACTAACAACTTTGCATTTATTTACACTTAACCCCATTCCATTCCTTTTAATCCATCTTTCTATCTCATCCACGTCGTTTTGTAATATCTCCCAATCTTTATCCTCCCTAATTTCTCTATATATGACACTATCGTCTGCAAAAAGTCTCAGATTTGATTTTAATTCTTCACCAATGTCATCAATAAATAGGTTAAAGAGCAAGTACACTCCCCTGAGGCACACCGGATGTAACCTGTATTTCTTCAGAATGTACACCTTCTACTTGTACTTTTTGTGTTCTTTCGTTCAGAAAATCTCCTAGCCAATTGACGACTTCTACATTCCCCAGCCTTTGCCACACTTTTGTCATTAGTAACTCATGATTTACTTTATCAAACGCCTTTTCAAAGTCAAGGAATATGGCATCAACTCTTCCTCCCTTGTCTACAACCTCCGCCAAATCTTCTTCTAAACCCAGCATTTGTGTAATGCAAGAGTACTCACTTCTGAAGCCATGCTGCACATCAGTCAACTCTCCTTTCTGGGTTAAAATGCCCTTTATCTTTTTATCCATCACTCTTTCCATTATTTTACATACTGAAGAAGTCAGACTGATTGGCCTATAGTTTTCGACAGAACAGCGTGATCCTCCTTTAAATACAGGAATCACTATAGCTTCTTTCCAATCAGTCGGTATTTTCCCATATTTGATGGATGCGTTGAAGATGTCCGTTAAAAACGGGATGATATTTTTTCCAGCGAGTTTAATAAAATCGTTTTTTATTCCATCTTCACCGGGTGATTTTCCATTCTTGAGATTTCTGAGAATTTCCCAGATGTCTTCATATGATATCTTACCTCATCATTTCTTCCCATGGCTCCTTCCATAACATACCTATCAGTACTAATTTTTCCAAACACTGCAGAATATTGTCTGTTCAGTGCTCTCGCTTTTTCAATGTTGCTTACCCATTCATTTCCTTCTTTGTCTTTTAATGTCGGTAGAATTTTTGCATTTCCTTTCTGCTGACGAATATATTGGTACATTTTATTCCAGCTGCCCTGCATGTCTTTTTCGTTAAACATTTTACTCACAAAATTTTCTTTCAATTCTTTCTTCGCTTTTTCCAGTTCTTTCTTCATAGTTACAATTTTACTAGTAAAGAGGTTATTTCGAATTGTATTATTTCTTTTTATACTGTTATGCATTTTTCTAATTTTTCGCTTTATTAATTTCACTTTTCTGTTATAGTGTGGTGGGTCCGTATTTGTTCTAATCACTTTCGAAGGAACACATTCTTCTCTTACTACATTGCAAATTTCCTTAAATTCCTTCCAGATTACATTAATGTCTCGTGAGTCATTTAAATTCCATTGATCAAGATTATTTTCAAATGCTCTCTGAACAATTTTAGAGCTTGCTTTCTTGTAATACCATATTTTCTTATTGAAATCTGTATCCTCTTTTAATCCTTCTTCTGACAACGTCAAACTTACAAGAGGAATGTCATGGTCACTGATCCCTTCTATAATGCATGTTTCTAACCATTGCTCTTCAGGTCTAAGAAGCAAAATATCCAAGATGTTGTTTGCTCCTGATCTTGTTTTTCTTGTCCCTTCTTTTACAACTTGGGTGAAACCTTCCCTAAAAATTTCATTCACATAGTATTGGGGATTTCTTTGATTTCTTTGATATTGTTAACACAGTAATGATAATATTATGTAGAAAAAAGTGAGACAGATATCTTGACATCCGTTTAAGCCCTGATATAGTCACTGAATCTTAATGTACCGGTTATATTGTTAACAAAATAGTGATAATATTATGTAGAAAAAGTGAGACTGATATCTTAACATCCCTTTGATACTCCCCGGCCCTGATTTAGTCACTGAATCTTAATGTACCGGTTATGTTTTAATTTGTGCTAGCAGTCTACGAAAAACCAGAGTTTTCTTATATCATAGAAAATATCTGTTTTGAGTCAGCGAAAGGAAATCACGGTAATGGGTGTAGGGAAAACTGAAAACAAAGTGGCTTCGTGTGTGGTCGAAGTATTACACGTTAAGTCATCTTACAGTGTGAAAATGTAATTAAAATGTATTGTGTTGCTATACTTGCTAAATATTATTGTGCAAAAATGTCTATGATGCTATATACCTAAGTACATCTGGGTAATCCGTATAGCGCCCACACTCAAAACCCTCACTATCGCACAACTGGACGAAATTTACAGGTTTAGAACACAGAAAATAAGACACCCTTCCTCAAGGTTTTCGCCATACGCCCAACGGCTTGCCCGTGGCGGGGCATGGAAATCGTGTAACGCGGAGGCTTTCTTCATTCTTCTAACCACAACAGGGGGGAATTACAGAACGAAATCTTAGCGTAAATAGCTGTCTTATCTTAAAGTTACGACAAACCGTAAATTACAGAAGCTTTTTTCATTGTTGCGAGATCTTAAAGTCTCTCACTCATAACTGGCATGTCATGGAAAAAAATCTAAATTAGTCATTAAAATTAGTCGAAATCATTCCGCATCCAACGATGTAATCTTATCAGTAGGTCACCGAACAAATAACAGAGTTATTTTGTTTTGAAAAACTGAAATTTTCCTATACTTTCAATGGCGGACACAGAGAATTGACTAAAGAAGTGCACTCTAATGCTGCCACAAATTAACCAGCCATAGATCTTGATTGAAAAACTGATTTTAAGAAAGATTGAAACATTTAGAATGTTACAATAAGAAGTAAAAGGTAGGTGACCGGACTAACTTAGGAAATAATTAACTTTAAATGCCTCAACCCCACGAAAATATGTATATCCTTCATGCCAGAGAGGAAACATTTGGCAGCACCGCAGCGTAAATGTGCCTTGTGAAGATCTAAACGCATGTCGCCCCGCCATCTTGGCCAGAGAACTGAGCAACAACAACGGCAGACAGTGTTGCCGATTGTTGCCAAGATTTTACAGCAGTTTAGGTTGGCAATAAAAAAAATACTTACAGACCAACTTGACTGATAAAAATCATCCAAAAATCATAATAATCTATTGCTTAAATATTTTAAACTTAATTATTGCATAAAAGACATCTAAATGTAAAAAATACATCCAAAATAGTTAATCTTTAGCTGAAATTGGTAAGCACGATTTTTTCCGTGGTTGGTACTTCGTGGCATATTTCTGTGGCTGTGATTGGTTGAAACAAAACCACGTGATCAAATGAAAGAGAGACTTTAAGTTCAGCGTAAAGTACGCATGGATTTTAGCAGTCTTTAAGTCACAATCAATAGTTATGAATATGGCTTTTTCTTTATGTATTTTATTATGTTTACTTTATAATCATTAACAATAATTCATTAAACAACATTACACTTGCCTAAACTTCAATATCAAGATATTCTGTCACTTATGAAAATAATCATAGATGAATTTATCACTACCATATGGTTGATTCGAAATTACAACCTCCTCCAAACCACTTAAAGAAGGCATAGAAATAAACAAAACCCATGGCAACCACAGCGTAATGCATCTGTCAGACTGAATCAATGGACGACTTACGGCAACTTTAAGATAAGTGACAAAATGTTTCTGTAATACCGTAATAACCACCACCTAAGTCCATCTTAACGCTTGCGTAAAGTTACGACGTTATCTTAAAGTTACGCAAAGTTTCTGTAATTTTCCCCCAGGTCAGCAAGAAAAACTGAAGAAATACCAAGTCAGCCGTCATGCGCAATGTGGAGGTCGGGACCCAGGGAAAACTCTGTAGATCCCGTCAGTCGGGACCTGAGCTACTTCCCATCTTTGATAGTAGTTGACCGGATTGCACCACGGGCCGGGGGTTGCCTACGTGTGGGTGCTGTGTGCAGTCGCCGATGTTGGTAGCTGTAGTCCCTATCCCGACCGGAGCGCGTGTTTCTGTTCCGTGCCTCGTAGACGTACGCTATGTTTAATTTCCCATAATTTAGATTGGCTTTTTGGGCAATCACCCATTACCCATGGGTACACCAAACGACAAAGTACTGTAATGTGTTCAGGACCAAAGACAAAACAACAAATTATTCAGTATACGACCGAAATCATACGAGAGTGTCCGTGGAAAAGCAAATACGTGTAAATAAGATGTTTTGAATCATCAACACGTTTTTCGATAAACAAAAAGTTCGACCCTATGCTAATTCGAACGCTCGATCCCTCGCACGATGAGCAGGAGATCTACGAGCGTGCCCAACAGGGCACTTTCCAATCGTCGTGATTTGACGCTGCTAGTATGCTAACCATGCGATAGAAATTTAACATTGCGTTTACGAGGCACGAAACGGAATGTAGCGACCGGGGCGCGTGGCAAACGCCCATGCCGCAGGTGCTGCTGGCCGAGCTGAAGGGCACCGAGTGCTACTACGCCGTCAAGTGTCTGAAGAAGGACATAGTGCTGGAGGACGATGACGTCGAGTGCACGCTTATCGAACGCAAGGTGCTCGCCCTCGGCACCAAGCACCCGTACCTCTGCCACCTCTTCTGCACCTTCCAGACCGAGGTAAGCACCTGGCATTAGCCCCACCCTAAAAATCTCTCTGTGCTGTAACCTTCATATACCCGGTCTCAACAACCCCCGCGAATCGTCCTCGAAACCCGCGACGACGCTCACAGTGGTGGTCCTAGGAGGGGGACTTTGGAGGCGGGGTCGTTCGACTCAACAAAACACTCTAATGAAGTTACAAATTTACTCGCTTAACACAAATACAAAAAATCCCTTAATCCATAGAGATAGCTACGATCTGGCCACAATAAAAATAAAAATGTACGCAAGTATACGATGAGTTGCGTAGTGCTCGCCGGCGTCGAAACTCGCGTGCTTTTGCGGCAGGCGTCGGACAAGGCGTCGAGCTCGGCGTCGCTCTGGTCGTTGCCGTGGAGACGTCGAGGTCGAATTGGGCGTCGGACGGGGAGTCTCATTAGACGTCGTAAGGTGCGTCGACGTGGGTACCTTGCACTGGCGTCGAAGAGGCGTCGCCCTAGGCGTGGGGCTGTGCGTCGTACTGTGCGTCGACGAGCGTCGCACTGGGCGTCGAACGAGGCGTCAAACCGGACGTCGTCGAGGCGTCGATCGAGGCGTCAAAACGGACGTCGTACTGTGCTTCGGCGTACCGCGATGAGGTCAAAGTAGCGTGACCCGTGAAGCCACTTCGCGCAGAGTTATCGTCCGATTCCTTCCGAGCTCCCGGTCCTTCCTTTTGGTGTCGTATGGACCGTCCGGCCTCACGTCCGTTCCGTCCCAAGCTGTCGAGGCTTCTTCCCGAGCTCCTCCGGCGTTCCTTCCAGCGATTCCCCTCCAGGAGGCACCACGTGATGTCGACGTCCAATTAGGACGTGCCTCGCTCAGTTATTACTATAATATGTGGCGCGAAGAAATATTGCTGATGCCGATTTCTGAAGATCTTCTGCGACGCATTACTACCTCACTTACTGACATATAATAACATGGCCAAACACATTTAAAATTACAACAAATGGGATCCCGGGAGTTCAGGATGTATAATATAGGACCGGACCAAAACTGCAAGCGTCGTCAGCTCTCCCTCCGAGATCGTCCTGGACAAGAGATTATGGACTACGCAACTGTGGCGCAAAACGCATACCGAAGCAAGAATCATGGCGCCCATGTTTCCGCGTTATCAAATAATTAACTTATGTCCGCAGGAGCATGGTGAAATTAGATGAACCTCACAGTGCGTACGGCGTGGCTTGGGGGTGGCTGACACAGATGGACAGAAGTACCCCTCACGTGCTTGTTAGCAGTAGCGTGACACGTTACTGCAAACAAGCACGTCGACGACCAAGTGAGCTTCTCTTTCTTGTCTGGATCGAAGCTTGCGAATACCACGAATGTCTTGGCTATATATAGTGACAACATAAACACTGCACAACTCTGCAATTTCTCTCATTGCATTCCTAGGAATGCACATGTATAGTGATAAAATTGTTAACTTTTGTCATAAGTCATAAGTCAAACAAGTTCTTGTCCAGCAAGAAAGGGAAACTTTGCCCCTGGCTAACAGAATTTTTCAGCTCTGATGGATGAACATAATTGTTGTATTTCTCAAGGAATCGAATGTCATATTTCCCTGGAACTCCATATGCTCAGTTTCCAATTGTTCGTAGAGATGTGCGCCCCCTACACGAGTGAGAGACGAAGGTGCTAGTCCCCCAAAGAACATGTCCACACTGAACTGACGCCCACCCCCTTTCCCGTGGTTCCAGTCGCACCTGTTCTTCGTAATGGAGTACCTGAACGGAGGCGACCTCATGTTCCACATCCAGCAGAGCGGGCGCTTCGAGGAGCCTCGCGCTAGGTTCTACGCCGCAGAGATCGTGTCGGGCCTCAAGTTCCTGCACAAGAAGGGCATCGTCTACCGGTGAGTCGACGCGCTACACTGCGTCTCAGACTGGCAAGTCAGCACACTACACCGCGTCTCCGACGGACAAGTCAGCGCTTCAGGGGGAAGGGGGGAGTTGGGATGCTGACATCCGAATGCGAGACGCTGTACACGCAACGTTACAGCCACTCATGCTATGTTATGCTAAAGTAATTGTTGCGGGTGGCTATAGTAATACCCTTCTTATTGCGTGTAGCTGCACATAAGAGGTGAGAAACCAAAATTTCGTGCCAAAAGGGCATCGTGCCTACCCTTATTATTTTGTATCTTTGGTGCCGACTGCACCGTGCAGTGTTCACTTCGCAAGCACGATAGTCAGAGCCGGCCGTCAAGTCTAGACTCTGTGTCGAGCTTCGCGAAGTGCGTCGCTGTTAGAGCCGTACTGTGACTCCTCTCGTTGGCGCGCTTGCGCAGGGACCTCAAACTGGACAACATCCTACTGGACTTCAACGGCCACGTCCGCATCGCCGACTTCGGCATGTGCAAGCTGCAGATCTTCCTGGACCGCACGGCCGACACCTTTTGCGGCACGCCCGACTACATGGCGCCAGAGGTAGGAAAACTCCCCCCCCCTGCCTGAACCACCAGCTTGGTCAAGGTGTTTTAAGGTTGTGTCCGGGGTCCGTCAGTGCAGGAGCTTGAACCTCGCATTGCATTGAAACCACACACAGTTATTAGCCAGATATACTTCAAAAAGTCAGGGTTGGGTGTATACGAGACTAAAACCCTTTTATACATACGTTAGACGTATCATACGTACGTATTATACGTAAAAAAACTTATGCAACATACGTATAAAACCTTTTTTTCTCCCGGAAACTGTTCACTTTTACATCTCCTGCAAACATTTGAATGTTGGTGTCCTTTGAATCACCTTCAGTTACATGCCACTGTTTCTGCACAGAAGATGAATTTACATACTCCAGATTGAAGAGAAAAAGTTTGCACAAACAATGTGTCTCTAGGAACGAAACTTGAACTTAGCCACCTTTATGAGGTTGACGATATGCTGTTAGATGAACTCTCAGCGGAAGGCCTTGATAGCATGATGGAATTTAAATTCAAGAATGGAATTTTCGGGTTTCTAGCAACCAAAAACGTCGTTAATCCAAAGCCCTATTGGGGCGTAGCTAAACGGCACCATTCTGAACTCTCTGAGTTTGCCCAGAAACTACTTAATGTTCCAGCATTCTCTGTGCGACTCGAAAGAGTGATTTTAAATTGGTTTTCAAACCGCTTAATATTTTCACAATCAAAAAAACGGCTCTTCAACAACCACACTTTAAAAATATCAGAATCAACGAATTCAAAAATTTCGTCAGACGAGTACTGAATTTTCCCACAAAATTTGTAGAAAATAACTATTTAACAAAATTTTTATGTTTGCAATATACTAACTTCTAAATAAGTTGAACTACTTAATAAATTCATCTAAACAATACATTTACAACCAATTTGAGAAGACTCCAAGCAGAAAAAAAATCAGTTTTAACCTGAGCTCTCTTCGGATTATTAAACCTGCTTATCAGTGCGATTAGTAGATTATTATGGTAACAGAACATGTATCATGAGAGGGACAGAATCCGAAAAAAAGGAAAACATGTACCAACGATTTTTTTTCTCAAGTTAATTCTAGAACTTCTGTACAGTAAAACATAGTTTACGTATTATACCTGAAAAACGTTTATACCGCCATGTATAATACGTGTAATACGCGACAGTATTTCGATTTGATTTGAAACCAACCCCCTGTCCCCTGTGGACAGAAAAATAAATTTCATACACTATCTACGGCCGTTAAGGTGTCGCTTCCCGCCAAAAAGGGTTCAGTCAATTATGTCAGAGGTCGGGACTATCCGTCTCCGGGGGAGTACGTGCGGGACGCGAGTATGGAATTAACCAACCAGTTAAGCATCATTTCAAATTTGCATCCAATCACGGCTGCCTGTCAAGGACACTGTGCTCTCCTTGCGCACCATTGTTTTGGCGGTTGGTTTGACAACTCGCGAGTTGTCATCACTCTCATATATTTAGCATAAGCATAACCTCGTGGTACACAGGTAGTATGGAGCTCGCCGCGAAAATAGATTCGGAAACGGTATCGGCCTTGCAGGTATGGGTTAAGGAACAATAATTTTTAAATTTAAATCAAAATATAAATTATGGATCTTCATATCAATACAAGTGTACCATCAGAGAAACGTTCGTGGTAATGCGGCGAACAGTGCTAAAGTTCGTATTTTGATAATAAATCAAATTCTATCTATTTCTCTAGGAGATCGTTCCATCCGAGTATCAGTACTCAATTTCCACTGGCGAACTTCAACCAGGGGGAAAGCTAAGAGCGACGTTTAGAGTCAATGTTTTCAGCGAGAACGAAGCCAGAGAATGGCTTCGCAAACTGCAGGACAAAACTTGCACCACTTACACAGTTAGGACAAAAAAGAACGTCACAGGAACGCTGGTGATTTACAAGTGCTATTTTATTTGCCATCACAAAACACGTACAATTAGAAAAACACAGATCGCAACCACAAAGTGAAAAACACATCCTGCCCACCGCGGTTGAACATCACAATAACAGCTATCCACAAACGCTGGCAAGGAAACGGACGGAGACCCGACTCCAGTTTGCCATGTACTGTAATTCTAGATTTTAGTCACAATCACCCTTTGCGAAGTGCAGACGTTATGCGATTTCGGCCAGTGGGCGAAGAAGTTAAAGCCAAACTGCTTGATTTGTTCCGCAAAGGTCACTCGCCAGCCTCTGCACTTGCATCCATTAAGGCAGATATTCAATTGGAGAACGAAGAGTATCACCACATACTTGCAGATAGAAAATACTGCCCTGATTATGACAGTTGATATTCGCTTTACAGGAAAGAATTTACAAGGGAATATGGCAATGGTGATCGTGAAGCGACACATAATTTTCTGGAAAAGAATGTAGACGATTACAATGGTGATTAGGGTCTAGGTGCATCGCTGTTGAACAAGTAGGCAAGGAAAAGACGATTGCCACTTGTACGCCATTAATGAAACGAGTTCATAAAAACGTTATGCAAGCTTCTGAGCTTGTCTTTGTTGATTCCACAGGAACAGTGGACAAGGATGGCCACAGAGTGTTTCAAATAATGACACACAATGAAATCGGTGGGCTGCCTCTGGGGATCTTGATCACCGAATCAGAAACTACGAGCACCATAACTGCAGCGTTGCAGCTGTTGCAGGAGGTTGTGGGTGATGATGGTTTCTTCGGCAGAGGCACTAGAGGTCCGGACTTATTCATGACTGACGACTGTGATGCAGAGAAAAAGTCCCTCAACAGCGTTTTTCCTAGTGCTGTTGTGCTGCTGTGCACCTTCCATGTTCTGCAGGCATTCTGGCGCTGGGTGCTGAATGCAAGGCACGGTATCCCTGGTAAAGAAAGATCCACATTGTTTTATCTTTTTAAAGACATAGTCTATGCAAAAACACAAGATGAATGTACGGATCGGTATAATACACTTGTTGCCGACAAGTATGCTAAGAATCATCCTGGTTATTTAAAGCATGTTGAAGATTTGTGGAGCCGTAAAGATGACTGGGAATTGTTCTTTCGCTTGGAACAGCACTTGCTAGTACGAGGTAACATGACTAACAATTATGTGGAATCTTCAATGAGAATCCTTAAGGATAATGTCTTAGAACGAGTGAAAGCATTCAATGTCGTACAACTCTTAGATTTCATCATCACAAGACTCAATAACTACTATGAACGGAAGTTAATCGAAGGGGCGAGTAATCGCTGCCCAAAGGCGCCGCAACGGTTTCCAGAAGTTGACCCCGGCTGCGATTGTGAAAATCAGCCCAGAACGGTTCACTGTGCCAAGCGCATCTTCCACAAGCACAATCCCATACAATGTGGATTTGTCTATCAGAGTGTGTACCTGCATTGCAGGAAGCACAGGTGCACCATGCAAGCACCAGCACTGGGTGGACGTGTTGTTGGGAGGCGGTGCTACCACAATACGCTCTGTTGCCACGCGAGCACTGTGCTATGAAGTTGCCACTAGGAAGAAGCCTGAACGTGAGTGGCTACGTCCCCTGCACGACAGCCTTGGAGTCGACGAGGAGATGACTGCTGCACAGACCGATGTCGAGGTGACCGCTTCACAGGCTGACGTCGAAGAGGGCGATGCCCCAACTTGCCCAGACGTCCACACCTCATCGCCGCAGCCCTGCAACGAAGGAGGTCAGTCAGTCTACAGCGATGACAGCAACTTCGAACCTGCAGAACGGTGGCTGGATGGACTCCGAGCTAAAGGGAAAAAAGCCATTGAAGCCTTCAATGAACTGCTCCTTGGCTATTTGAATGAAGCACCGGAGGTCATGGAGCCTGCATTGCAAAAAGCCTTAGCTACAATGAGCAAGACCACCACGATGGCATCAAGTGTGTCGGCACTTATGACGATGGGTAAATGTCACATAGGGCAGCGCAAAGGTGCCAGAATACCTGTGCAGCCAACCGCCGTCGCCAGAAGAAGAACGGCAATCTCAGGGCGGACCAGCAGTGCAGGAGGGCGGCCTCGGAAGTCAAACCCAGCATCAGCTGCAGCAAGTTCAAGTCTTAGTCAGCCTCCAAAGAGAAAATCACCACACAATCTATCTGAATGTGTTGCTAAAAACATTATACTAGGTGCTACCCATTCTAAAAAGTAAATGGCAAGTTTTGAAGCGGTTCTTTAAACACATTTTTGGTTCCCATGAGTATGATTTAAGTCTTCAAATTTTATTCAGGATTTGACATCACAAGATTTTGGTTGCTTGTTTCTTGCTAGGAGAATGGTAATCATTTTATAATTTGTTCAATCCTTTGCTGCGAAGATACCTACTTAGGATTGGTTAAATGTTGTACTTTTTGTTCAACTTTCTTTAAACCTTTTAACATTATTATTTATTTAAATCTCACCCTTTCTGTTTTTAAACAACATTTATCTGTGTCTAATTTTACTCTACTATCTGCAGGTATCAGTGTCTGCTACGAGTTTAATTAATATGCACCTGACACTTAGAAATTTGTTGAATAGTTAGTAGTGAAACTACCTACTGGCCTCCAATAATTGTTTCAAAAGTTAAATGTGCTAAAAACTACCCAAATTATTCTCTCATAGGAGAAAGAGCTATTATTTACAAGATATCAGATTATCAAGATATTTACAAGATTGAATACACATACCTCTGTAGGTGGTAGGTAATGTAGGTACTTCTTCTCTTTGTCAGTATTTTTTAGATTTCATGACGAATTTTCAAAACGTTCTTGCTTCAGCTTCAAGGCAGGGTTGCAGGTTGTGATATCGAGCCGACAGACTGGGATATTGTTTGTAAAGAAATTGTATCTACGAAATAAACGTGATTATTAAAACAGGAACCTTAAAACATTGAATTTAATAAAGTAGGAATTTAATAAAAAAATAGCAACGATAATATAGATAACCTACCTTCAGCTATTCCAGTTGTGGCCATTTCACATGGATGAGGATTGTGAAACCAAATTATCGCTGTCAAATATCGCGATGAACGCACTATAAAAACACAGAAGTGTCGTGGCCTGCAAAAGAGATCATCTTGTCTCCTTCACGATTTCCACACTAGCTTTTAGCAGACGGTAAAACCTAACAATATAAAACACTCTGATATCATGTCGATCAAGAAACTATTATAAATTTAATGATTATATATCATGAGCCTTCACATCCAATGATTATAAAATGGTTGCGATCAAACCTAACCTAGAGCACCTGTTTGACATTACCTACCTAAAACAGCCCAGCTGTGAGCGATGCAGTGACTCTGGTGCAGCGTAGTGCAAATATCGGCTCTGGTGAGGCGTGATTGGTCGAGCTAAAGGCCCGCGAAGGAGACAAAGCTTTACAAGTTGGTAAATTCCATACTCGCGTGCGGGACGCGTGTTATGAAAGTATACCCGACTCATCCGACGGAAAAACATGGCATCAATGCAGTTATATCCATAAAAGGCGCCAAAATTTGTCCGGAGCTGTCCTAAAAAAAATTACCCCAAGTTCACGAACGGACACGTACGATAAAGAGTTCGGGGCTGTCCCTTAAAAAAATTACCCCAAGTACACGAACCGGAAACGCACGGTAAGAATCAAGAGAAAAAAAATATAAAATAAAAAGAATCCCTTGTCACAATAAAATATTTGTACCAAGAAGGACGAAGAAATAAGACGATTGGTGCGGTTCACCTGGGTTTCGAAAAACAAAAAAAGAACACGGAACCTTCGGAACGTGGAGTCAGCGACAATACGCACTACTAGCAGTAGTCGTGCATTTACAAAACATCCCATGCCCAACAGCAAGCATTAGTACTATAGTCCCTCAGTCGGGTATACTTTCATTACACGCGTGCGGGACGCGGTGCGCTTTTTCCCCTTCCACAATTTCTACGGAACGACGCAAGGGGAATGTCGGTCTGGGCCATTGGACGGAGGCCTAGACCCACGTGATATTGTGCGAAACATTGCTACAATATAAGCCGATTTGCGTTAAGAATGTTCCGAGAAGCTTTAATCAAAAATTATCGCAGTCAAAAATTGAACAGATTCAATAAAATAGATCTTGACGGAAGAGGACCCCACAAAGAAGCAGTTGCTTCAATCTGAGCATGAGTTGCACCTCCGTATGGCCGAGAAGGCCAGACAGAGCATGAAGGACGATGCCCAGAAATCCAAGGATAACCCTGAATTGTACGCATGTACTATTGACTTGCAGAAGGCTCTTCCCTTCCCCATTCTAACAACATCAATTGCATATTACAAACGTAACGTGTATGTGTATAATTTGGGCCTCCACGACCTTCGAGCGGACACAGGGTTCATTTATGTTTGGGACGAGACCACTGCATCCAGGGGCTCGCAAGAAGTGGCATCGTGCGTCCTAAAACATCTGACGACGGAAGCTACGAATCACAACCACGTTATTATGTTCAGCGATAGTTGCACGGGCCAGAACAGGAACATCAAAACAGCTCTCAGTTGGATGCAGCTGGTGAGCAATGTGAACCAGAGAATCAAAACTTTCGATCACAAATTCCTCGTCTCTGGGCACTCCTACTTGCCGAATGACGCTGACTTTGGGCACATCGAGCGAGCCAGCAAGAAGCGAACCATTTACACACCTGAAGACTGGTATGAGACGATGAAAATAGCGCGAAAGAACCAGCCTTTCACAGTGTGTGAAATGCCTTAAGGCGCTTTTCTCTCTACACCACCGCTTGAAAAAGCTGTAACTAGCGTAAAATAAGCGTGAGTAAACGGAAAGTAAATTAGCTTAAAATTCAGTGGATCAGATTCCAAAGAGATAATCCATATGAAATGCTGTACAAAGAGAGTCTAAATGAGGATTTAGACTTTGAGACATTGCGCCTGAATACCTGCGGAAGGGGACGCCGTCTCTCTTTCGGATCCATTTCGCAACTTCAACTGTACGTAGGCAAACGCCCCGTGACCAGTGTTGTAACAGATACTTTTTAAAACAATCTAGATACAAGATTAGATACTCAAGAAAAATTGCATCTAGATACAAGATTAGATACCCAATTTGAAATGTATCTAGACTAGGGCTTCGCGAACGCAATTTGTGTTGCGTTGAAGATGAGCGTAGGTAGCGGTTTGTGTATAGCGGATTAAAAGGTGCAGGCAGCAGTCACAAGAAAACCATGGAGAACCAAACCTGACCATTGCCTTCTCGAAAATTCTAATCACTTGAAAATGTATGCGGATTCTGACGTTCCTTTGTTTCTCTTCGAGGTCAAAAAAGCTGGTAACCAAGGAAACGAAGGAAACCGGACTCGTATTGAATCAGCCGTCAAATCACGAAAAAAACACCACAAAAATGCTAATAAAAACCAATTGGAAAAACCTACCGAACTAAGATTTGCAGGCATGATAAATATGTATAAGGTCAACATGTTTAGAAGTTTTGGTGAAGTTATGTTCAGAACTTTGAAATTTACAGGGGTTCAAAATTCTGAAAAAATCGAAAAAATTCGTAAAAATTGATTTATAAAAAATTTACCGAACCGATCTTTTTCAAAAACGCAGGGGGTCTAAGTTGAGAACAGAGGTAGATATTTAGAAATTTTCATCCGTATCGGTTCAGGCGTTTGGTCTGTAGAGCGCGCACAAACAAAAAAAAAAAAAAAAAAACATACACAAGTGATTTGAACCCGGGTCCCCAACTTTCGCGGCTGGTGCTCTAACCGCTGAGCTAAATGGCCATTAAATTTGGGAGAAGTAATTTGCATACAGGGTGAGAATTGAATGTCCCCAGGGGGGTATGGTCCAGAGTCTACGAATACTCATAGTGGCTCTGGTACCGCGTGATGCTATACTGCAACCACATTTTACATTCAACCTCGAGTAACTCCAAATTAACGTTGGATGCGTTGAATTCTCTTTTAATCTTATTTAAATTACGAAAGCTCGTAATTGGCTATTCATTTTATTATTATGTACACAAATTAGCCTCCCAAAAATGTTGTCCATTCCGGGATTTGAACCCGGGTCCCCAACTTTCGCGGCTGGTGCTCTAACCGCTGAGCTAAATGGCCATTAAATTTGGGAGAAGTAATTTGCATACAGGGTGAGAATTGAATGTCCCCAGGGGGGTATGGTCCAGAGTCTACGAATACTCATAGTGGCTCTGGTACCGCGTGATGCTATACTGCAACCACATTTTACATTCAACCTCGAGTAACTCCAAATTAACGTTGGATGCGTTGAATTCTCTTTTAATCTTATTTAAATTACGAAAGCTCGTAATTGGCTATTCATTTTATTATTATGTACACAAATTAGCCTCCCAAAAATGTTGTCCATTCCGGGATTTGAACCCGGGTCT
This sequence comes from Nemoura dubitans, assembly GCA_921293005.1. Classification (NCBI taxonomy): domain Eukaryota; kingdom Metazoa; phylum Arthropoda; class Insecta; order Plecoptera; family Nemouridae; genus Nemoura; species Nemoura dubitans. The sequence goes on from OV121073.1 coordinate 49,653,269, forward strand.
TTTGGGAGGCTAATTTGTGTACATAATAATAAAATGAATAGCCAATTACGAGCTTTCGTAATTTAAATAAGATTAAAAGAGAATACACAAGTGACTTTTTTTTGGGGTAAGTGAAATTGAAGATTTCGCCCCGCTCGCTTCGCTCGCTACGCTCATCAATAAAGATAAGAGATTGTTGAAAGTGTATCTAGATAAAAGTATCTAAAGAAAAGATACTTCGTTCCGTTCTTGAAACGGTCGAGTCCATGGAAAATCAGGATAACAAAAGGATAAGGAAAGTGTCCGGGAATTAATAACGTAAAAAAATCGCATTTTTAAATGAATTCACATATCATTTGTTATATATGTTTGAAGCATAAGCTCAAATGAAGCAACAAGCTCCCTACATCACGCGAGGCAGGACCTAGCGCTCTTCAGCTCTCCAGCGCACCCTCTCGGTGCGTTGCGCAAACAGCATACTCAATTAAACGGCGCGAGTTTAGGCAGTGAGAGCCTTTGCCCTTGGAGGGAGGGTGGTTGTAAATTTATTACAATTTGGAGTTTCCTATTGCTATTTACAAATACGTAAGATTTGCTAATTCCGACCCATTTCTTGCTGTAAATGTATCGTGCATCTTAAACCATTAAAAAGATAAAAGATGCAGAAAAGAAGTATCTAGATTATATTGTAGATACTTGAAATAAAAAGTATCTACATCAGATACAAGATTGTCAATAAGTATCTAGATACAAATATCTAGATAAGTTACAACACTGCCCGTGACGTCGCTGAAGAAGCGCGACATGATCGATTTGTTGCCGTACATACCTCCTATCCATCATGGCTTCTTCGAGCAACTCGAAGTCGATGCTGAGGTTGATGACCAAGGGCCGCTATCCAGTGACGAGTCTGATGTCGATAATGTCTTGTAATTTGTTCAATGTGTGGTGTGTGTGTTTGTTGCGTTCAGTGTTTCTCAGAATTCTTCACAAAATTGTTACAATAATTTTCATTAAAATGTGGAAAAAATAACATGAGTCTAAGTCACTTCTTTACCTTTTTCCCATTTTTGTTTACAATACAAGTGGTTTAACAAACAAACAAAAATTATTACACAGCTAATTTTTAAAAAGTGTTGATTTTAAATAGTTTATAAGTTGAACCAAACGTTTTTCAACATGCAATAAAATATTCACTTAAAAAGGGCTACCACAGATTTTTCCATTATCGTTTGACTTTGCACCCAATTATCTCAAAATGGAAATCTGTGACTTAGATCACTTGTATTCTCATGGGCTCATTTGAAGTATACCGTTCCATTCGTCTTTTTCACGTGATTTCAAATCAATCTGAATGTTTGGTCGAGTGTAAGACTAAGAACTTCCCTCTGTAGCATCAATTGATCGCGACCATCATGCTATGTCGCTGGCAGATTTCGCTTGGCCTTCCTAATCCATAAGCGGAGCTACCAAAAACAGCGCGGCAAGATTTCTTAGAATAACTAATCTAAAATAAGTAGCTCCTGGACCAAAATACCAATCAGATCATCGATTTTGAAAATTTAATGAATCCACCAGATTGGTATCGACTTTTTACACTACAATCTAAACTATAACACACAGTTACGTGACTTGTCGAACATTTCAGCAAATAAACTGATGATCAAAACAACATCACGTAACTGCGAATTTAGAAACAATATTAAAAATGCAACAATTGCAAGATGCTCTGGGCCACAACAACACCCCAACCTTTCAAACAAGGACTCTGCCATAACGGCACGTTCTTTTCAACCAAAGGTATAACATGATTCAAAACAACAATCAACGAACAATAAATATACAAAATTACAAAATTCCAGCTTTAGCAAATTACAAAAAAATTAACAGCAAAATTACAAAATTTACAAATTATGAAAAGTACAGAATTATGATGGATCCGACGGCGACGCAGCTCCCACCCGGTGGAACCGGACCTCTGCGTCATCCGGACCTCTGCGTCATCCGGACCTCACGCGTTATCAAGGAAGAGGCGGAGCGACGGCTGCTGTCAGTCTTCGATACCCGGAGCTCCGGACAATTCCTTTTGATATGCCCTAGCTTACGGCAGGCGTAACACACTCTCCTCGCGACGGCTCGTGTCCCGTCGATCCGGTCGCCTCACGGTCCGCTGAGGCCTTCTTCTTGAAGCTCCGATCTTCCTGATGTCCGGACTTCTTGTAGTATCCGCAGACGACTTCTCGCACCGCGAACACTTGCGAAGGCACCTCCATCACATCTGATTGCTTCGATACCTCATTGGCCCTAGCTGCATTTTCAATAGCCTTCTTCAGGGACTTTGGATTTTTCAACTGCGTGAGGCGCCCTACCTCACCTTGCAGTCCAGAAACGAAGACGGACATCAGCCGTCGCTCCGCCTCTTCCTTGATTACGCGTTGTTCAACTGGATCTTTGACAACCCTGATGGTCTTCAAGCTGAGCTTCTTCAACCTGTCGACAAACATTTCAGGACTTTCGCCCTTCTGCTTTGCCGATTGCAGCTCGTTGTAACAATGCTGGACAGCATATTTTTCTTGAAACCTCTCCAGGAAAGATGCCTTTAGGTCTTCAAATTTGTCACCTTCTTGACGCAACTCAGGCGACGCCATCCAAAAATCCAACGCCAGACCGCTGATTTTCAAAGCCACAATGCGGACCTTGCTCCCGTCAGACCAGTTCCCCATTGCAGCAACGCTCTCGATGGTCTCGAAAAACATCGCCACAGGAATCGCTGACGACGCTCCGCTCCACATCGATATTAATTATCGCTGCCAAATACTTGCACATTTGGCTTTTAATCAATTTTTAACATTGCCACCCAATACGTTGAAAATTTTTGGACATTTTATGAGCTTTTACCACTGCCACCAAATACGTTGTAAATTTTGGGAATTTTACGAGTCTTTACCTCTACCACCAAATACGTTGTAAATTTGGGGCAATTTTAATAAGTTTTCACCGCTGCTACTAAATATGTTGTAAATTTGGGGCAATTTTAATAAGTTTCTACTGCTGCCGCCAAATATGTTGTGCCCGGAAGGAACAACATTGATGCGTTGCCAGAAAAAATTATTTAATGCAGGAAGCTCAATAGACAAACTCGAAACCCAAACTTATGGCGTCTTCCCCCAGGCCATACTGCAACCGATGAAATCAACCTTCTTCTTGAAGCACCGAACCACCTAGCCGTTTTGAGTTAAAAAATGTGCGATATTTTCCAACATCCGAGTAAGCAGTATCCAGAGGGTCTAGTTGAAACTTTTCCCGATTTACATCGCAGATAAGAGAAATCAATGCTCTTAGGTAAAAAATAAAAAACATGTGTTGTGGTGAAACCAAATCTCTGATCGAAAAATCAGAACCTAAACCCTACATATTATTGTTTAAATAATACTTGATTAAAATTTAAAGTGTCTAGCTAAAGCGGTTCGGCGGCTTCATTTGAACAAACTTGAAAACGGTGCTTTTTAATTTGGCCATTTGTATTAAAAGTATTGATTGAAATCGATTAAAACTTTCAGAATGATAGAAGAACATATGGACCTACTCAATGAATTTTGAGTCTTAATTTTAGGCCATCTAATACGGCAGTTATTTACAAATGAATTGTAATATTGCTTTTTGCCTCGCATCCAGGGGCTAGACAGAAAAGAGGGATTAAAGGTTGTTATTGTCAAACCTTAACTCTCACTCTCTCTCACTGTACAAAATATCAATAAGCAAAAGATCCGAAGTGGTGCGGATTATGGTAATGTCCAATGAGTGAGAGATTAGAGATTTACGAGTTCTTTGAATTTTTTCACAGTAAACATCTCCGTGCAAATTTTAAAAGTGTGTCTTTTTTTCAAATTCGAAGTTCCCAATAACACCAATCGATACCTCTCTGAAAACTGATCAGTACTCCATTTGAGTCGCATCCTTGGTTGAATAGGAGACGCGCAAAAGGCTGCAATTGATTAATTAATTTTCAAAATAAATTCGGCTGGTATGTTTTACGAGCATTTTCTTGTAAGCAGATTGCGTCAGATGCGATAAGTTTCGAGCTCGTAGTACTGCTCGGCCGTCA